>CAWUFW010000042.1:6242718-6842718 GCA_963921515.1 Calotriton arnoldi
TAGGGGTATTAACCACTAGAAAAAAACAATTCCAATACAATAACACAGACTGACAATTATCATGTGACAGAACCATATGGCTTGTGCGGCAGTCCCAGGCGTACTCTCTTTACTACGTTTAGTGCCTGGATCCTAGGAGACCGCTCGCTTCAGCGTCAGGTGAACACGCAGCTGTTGCAGCTGCACAGCCCCAGCCAAGTGCACACATTAAACACTTTGACAAACCCTTTTATTTTTTTTTGAAGGAACAACCATCCCGCCGTGTCCCGACACATTCTGCGAATGTAAATACTGTACAAGGATGCGGACGGCGGGCGATCCCAGGTCCGGTCCCAAGCTCGAAATAATTAACACAGGACAGCATTTCAACAACTATCAGAACCCTTTACTTTTTTAATAAATGTCTTACATGTCATTTTTGTCGAGCGGTCAGGAACTCTCTTGAAAAAAGAGAACGCTGTCAAAGCTTTTTCCACTAACATGTATTAGCCAGAATCCATTTTTTAGAAATGCTAATAATGCCTTAGCATTGGAAGAAATTCAACGTCATTTGAATATTTTTTTTCAACCTTTGGTGGTCTATCGAGTGCTCTGTATTGTTAATTAGTGGTGGAAGGACTGGAGGTTTCAAACTAGGGTCCTCAACTTGTACCAGTTACTGTGAGGGTCTTTTCACAGACAAGATGGCACAACCCTGGGCTTTCCTCTAAGATGCAGTGGTCATCACTTTGGAAATCTGCAGCAGGAAACTGAGCCATTTGTCCGCTTTTTCTGGGTACTTTACTTATTGAATCGTTATCCTTTTAAGGACGCCTCACGCACATTTCTCTGGAGGATTGTCTTGCCGCTCAAGCCAAGCGGACAGAGGAGAGCAAGGGATAAACAAAGGAGAAAACCTGCTACCTTTGTAGGGGCTCTGCATAGGCAAGTAAAGAATTTCTACATCTGGACCTGGGCTGCCGCCAGCTGTTTTTCTAATTAATTAGTTAATCACAACATTTGGAAGGAGCACACCACGTATTTTTCTTTAAAAACAAACAAACAAGGGCCTTTACATGTTTTATTATTGGTTTTATGTTGCTAATGGAAGGATCTTGGCGGTTGTACAGGCAGGTTGTTGGGTGTACTTGGTCTGTTTCTTCTCATATGTTCAGTTAGCTTCTCTTTCTCACGGCATGTTTTTTTCTTACAAAGAATCCCTTTATTTCCATAAAGGATTGCGTGTCCTTTCCCCGGCTGAATACTGATGCATAGCTATAGTTGTGACATTAACATCATCAATGAACATGTGGTGCAGGCCTCCAGTTAAGGGGACAGTCCTGCTTTGGCTAATTATATGGAACTGCTGACTGGCTTTACTTGCAAAGCTTACAATTGACTGTGTTCTGCTCAGCCTTTGGAAGAAAGAATTGAATTTACACCTTTTAATATATGTATTGAAAATCAGGGCACTCACGGGCTCCTCAAACCAATCTTTGTATTTAGCCTTTGTAGCTTTAATAGGTTAATGTTTTTGAGAAGCCTGCCTACCAAATGAGCAAACTATTTGGATGGTACCTCATTGGACCTTATTTTCACTCCTCTGTAGGGAATCAAGATGTTTTGATTTTGCTTCTGATGAAGACCTCCTGTCTATTGATGTTGACCGAAACATCTGTCAACTCTTGTGATTCATATTCTACAACAGATTGATGACAATTGTGTTTAGCTAACTATGTCTGGATCCTGAGCTATCTGGATACTACGCACTCCCCATAACCCCTAAGGATCAGCTACAAGACTATGAAAAGCCATCCACGTAATGTATAGATTTACCCTGTGAGCTCCTGGGTTATCCGAGTGGTGCTTGTGAAAACGGTTACAGAGTTTTCAAACATAGGCAGGCCTGGCTGTGTTAGTATTATGTCAGCAAGAAATGTTTCCTTTGGAAAGAACTCTGAAGCTAAAACTATTCACTATGTAACCTATTGCACACGAAACTTGCATTCATTCAAGCTACCATCACACATGGAGAGAGCAGTATAACTGCACGCCCAGAACCGATTTCTTACTAGTCAAATGCAAATATTGCGAAAAAATATATATCACTTTATTAATCAATTTTCTCCAGATTTATGTTAAAAGACACATAAGCTTGACAATATATGTATTAGCACCATTTCTGTTCGGTCAGAACATCATCTACATTAAAAACATCAAATGCATATAATTTAATTAAAAAAAAAACCCATATAACACATAAAAAGAAGGGGGGGGGAAGAGTACATACAATAGACACAACCTATGTCATTAAACGGCCCACATCCGTGATTACTGTATTTTAAGGCTGAGACCCGATACCATGTAACTAATAAGCACTTAAAGGTCCCAGTCTCTTCACAGATTGTGTTCCTTTGGTAAAGCGTCGACGCGTTTCGATGGGGACTTTATATTGCCATCTTTATCAAGACTGAGATTTTTTTGTGTAACTCTCACAAACATATAGGTTAAAAACTGGAACAATTAGGACCACCTCCTGCTGTAGTCAGATGAAAACAAGGACACTCCAGGCATATCGGTACCCTTGGAAATCAGGAGCATATGCCTCCGTGAATTCTACTCAGGTCCCAATGGGAAGAATGTGGATTGTCTGTATGTCACCCTGTTTTTAAATATGCACAGGTCACGGACGTGGTTGGCCTCGTACTGGCGATTGTAAAAATTCTCGTAATACTCTAATTCTCGAAAAGGAGGCAGGAATAAGACTGTTCTTGTACGTCCTTGGGTGCACTTTATAATTTGTCAGTTGCACCAGCTAGAAACTCTCTCATAATTAGGGTCTAGTGCGAGCCATCCGTGTGTTAGTATTATACACACATGATACATGCATGTGTTTAACCTGATCTAATCTAACTGGGGACCTCCGCTACTTTCAAATTTTTTGCATGGGTTGAACGATTGATCTCCAACCTCTGGAGGTCCGATTCAATTTGGTGGACTGAGGAAAAAGACGGAGATCATCTTGGGGGCTGGCGGTCGGTCAAAAGTACCGTGCCCGTGTTAGGGTCCAGAATTCAGCAGGGGAGCCAGTGTGAGTCTGGGGGCAGACGAAACTAATGCGTCCGGTGCCTGTCGCGTTGTGAATCCACCGCACCCTCAGTTTTGCTTCCCCACTCCAGCACCCTCAGTTTTGCTTCCACAAACCCTCCTCATCTGTGTTCCTTCTGCTACCTTCTGTTTGCAACACCACCCACACACACACACACACTTTTAAACAAGCATTTTCAATGCAATAGGTATTGCATTTGCACGAGTTTGAGCTATTGGCATTGTAAATGACAATGCCTTTTATTTATGTGTTAAAAACCAAAACATAAATAAAAGGCATTGTCATTTACAATGCTAATAGCTCAAACACGCGTAAATGCGAGACCTACTGCGTTGCAGTTTTTTGTTTGTCTTTGCATCTGTCTGAAATATGGGCGCGAGCAAAGGATTGAATCGTTTACACATAGCCACGCCCGGTGTTAATGAAGAAATGGGTGCTCCACATTGTACAGGTGTGCAATGTGCGCCCAAGCAGTGGGTATTACCGAAGGTGCCACAGGGCAACAGCTGAGCCTTCTGTAAAATAGAGGTGCTCCAGGGAGTGCACAGAGCATGCGCAAATCACTGCTGCCCCCTAGGGCACTCCTGTGATCTGGCACCAAGGGGTTGACTGCAAAGACCATAGTTTTAAAAATCCATGGGCAAACACCTCTTTGTGCAGGTGTTATAATTACAAGGACACGGTGTGTACCACACCTTCCGGTGAGATAAAGTCTGCACCTTTGGATTTTTCTCCTGTTATATTTGGAAGGTCAAAACTGCTGAAGTATTAGAGGGGAGGGGAAGTAGGTCAGTGCCGGGTCATGCAAAGTTTGGTGTGGAAAGCACAACAATCCACACACTGTTCTTATTGTCAAAAGAAAAGTTCTGCTCTTTCACAACTGGAAAATGTTGAACCCTGGGTATTGGATTTATTTTTGCCAGGTGGATGGCCATCACATCCCTCTTTGGGACCCTCATAATCAGGGGGCTCGATTCTGGTTTTTGGTCAGTAGCTGACAGCAGCCCCAAAGAGGCTTGGTGTTAAACTGAAGGCGGCCCCTGAAGCGCCGGCGCACGGGGTCAGGACAGCCATATTGCCACAAGGAGCCCAAATGATGTCATTGTTGCGTGAGATGTATACGCCATATAATATGTGTAGAAAATGAGAGCAGCTAAACCCCCATGCGGTGCTTTAGAAATCTGCACCCAATTATTATGTGAGAAACTGACTAATTCTGGAGCTATGTCTATTCTGCAACAGCAGAAACGAGGCGGGCTCTTAAAAGGGAAATACCTGTGAAGCCGGTCTTTCCAATGAGCACCAACAGGTATGGACGCTTTTTATGATCAGCGTGCTGGGTCCTGTCAACATATGTATGGAGCTGCTTGGGGTGATGCGGTAACATTGTCATGCAGAAACCAGGTACGATTATTGTCATTTCCTTCTGGATAATAAGGTCTTAAATAGGAACAATGTTCCTAATTTGTAAGAAAAATTCACAGGGAGAAAGTTGTGATCCAGGAACATATAAAGGTATCACCCTCCTTTTTAGTCCTCGCCTAAGACAGCTTGTGCGATGCCTCTTGCGAGACCTTTTGTTTTCCAACAGTGGGCTTAGAGACCGACCATTGCTTATCATTGGTGACTTCATTGTCACTCTCAAATGCTTGCTTCTTATTGGTCAGCTTTAATAGGCTTCCTTCCTCTACTTTGTGTTTAAGCATTCTCCGAGAGAGCATGCTTTGCAGCCGCTTACCTTGTGTACGTGCTCCCCTCTGTGCTCCTCCCACCTGCTGACCCTCTGGTGTTTGTCTGCTTGCCCCCAGCGCCTCCCTCTCACCCTGCATTATCTGTGTGCTTGCTCCCAGCCCATCCCTCTAACCCTCCATTGTCTGTCTGCTTTCCCCCAACCTCCCCTGACCACCCTCTATTGTCCATGTTGCTTGTACCATTGACCATGTTGCCCGACACACTTTCCCTCCATTGTATGTGTTGCACGCTCAAACGCTCTCCCTTCATTGGTCATGTTGCTCTTCCATCCACCCTCCCTCCTACCTGCCCTCCCTCCCTCCCTTGACCGTGTGTTGCCCCACACTCCATAACAAAAAGGAGTAATATAATACAGGGGCGGCTCCTCCACTAGGGCGGAGGAGCATCGCCCCACTGCTTTCTCACAGTGCGAGAAGCAGAAACATAAAATGGTAATAACTTCCCGTTATTACCATTTTATGTTTAGTTGCGGGTGGGCGGGGCTGCTCTGTGAGCAGGGGAGGAGTGGTGTGCCCACTCCTGAGGGCGCAATGACTGTTTGGTCGGCCCTCTGGGACCACCCAAACCACTCATGTGCACTCTGCCCTTTCTCCATGCAGGCTGCAATGCAGCCTACATGGAGAACATGGCCTCCCCGTAAGCCCCTGGCTGGGCGGCGTCCCCCTCCAATCACAATGCTGCCATTGCAGCGTTGTGATTGGCTTAGGGGAGGGGAGGGAGGCTGCCTGCTTCCTGTTCATGCCAGAGGGGCGCCGAGAAAACACGGGACCCGGCCGGCAGACAGGTAAGTTTTTTATTTATTATTAAATTAACCTCCTCCCCGCGTGACCCTCCCCGCGAGACACCCCGTCCCCCCCACCCGCGATTAATAACGGCCACGACTGCTAAAATGCGGATACCTCTGGCCACGCCACAGCTCTTTTTATCCCCACCCTTCAGTGTCAGTGTTGCCCCTACTTATCTGCCCACCCTCCATGTGCATTGCTTCTTGCGCACTCTTCCTCCCACAATCACCAAAAAAAGATCTCTGACCAGGCCAGCGATAACGGCATCATATTTCTTTATTTTTAAATTTTGTAACCATGCTGCATAACAGCCGAACTGCTGTACCTCACTAAAACACATACCTCTCTTAGGCAAGACCAATTGTCTTTTCCAAAGCTTGTTTTTGATATAATTTCTTTGGGGGGTAATTCAGAATAGGTAGAGTGGCATCCTCTAAATACCTAAGTAATTTGCAGAAATACGGGTTAAAGAAAACTATCAACACATCTGGCCAACTACTTCAGTAAAGCAGAATATATTTTGGAGAGACAAGCTGCATATTGTTTTCACTCAAGAGGTTGAAGCAATATTATGAAGTAATTCTCAGCATCATGAACTAGTCATTCGTCTAGCCCATTGTGTGGGCTGCAGGGCATTAATCACTCCCATCAGACATTACTGTGTAATAATTAGACCACTTCAGATTCTGTTGTGCAATAATCTGCTACATCAGATTTATAGTGCACTATACTCTAGGCATCTCTCTCTCTCTCTCTCTCTCTCTATATATATATATATATATATATATATATATATATACAGCAGACACAGTTCAGAAAACGATGCGCACTCCGGCCGTAATTGTAGATGAATCTTTATTTTATTTTCAAGACATGCAAACTCGGGTATACTAACATTTATCAATCCAAAGTGAGGCTTATTTTAACTTTTTCTGCAGAGTCGCAAAGGATCAGGGATCTGGTCCAGAAAAGCTGGAATATCCTCCAAACAGATGGTATAATAGGCTGCTTGATACCTGATAGACCGGATGTCACATTCAGGAGAAGCGCCTCGTTGAAGGATATTCTGGTGCAAAGCCACTTTGAAGATAAATCCCAGAACAAGTCCACCATTACGGGTTTCTTCCCGTGCACGACATGTAAAGCGTGCAAGAACTGTAAAAAGGAGAAGGATTATGCAGTACCGGGAAAGAAAGAGAAGAGGCCCATCAATAGGCTGCTAAATTGTAATTCCAATTTCGTGGTGTACTGTTTACTTTGTCCATGTAGACTACCCTATATTGGAAGTACAATACACCCAGCGAAAAAGCGAATTCTCGAGCATAAGAGGGCGATAACCAACCAGGACAAAACCTACCCTGTCGCGAGACATTTCTCCCCGATACATGAGGCCAGGAGTGATAAATTGGTCTATTATTGTATTGACCAAATCCCGGCAAAAGAAAGAGGGGGAGACAGGGTCAAACTCCTGAGGCAGCTAGAGGCTAAGTATATAGTGGACCTGCGAACCTGTGTCCAGTGGGGCTGAACTGTGAAGAAGAACTTAGGTCTTTCATTGGTTAAAAATATGACAACCGTGAACCATCCCCTTCAGTTGAAATAATGAAATTTTGAATTTATTATTTTTCTCTAATGAATTTTCACTCAGTAGCTTGATCACAAAGTACTGTTTGAATAATAACAGCCTTAACTAAGCATGAAAAACTAGGCTCATTCAGAGCTTAATGGTACTTTTGACACTGATTGGGTCTATGATATATGGAATGCGATTGACTTTTGCAGTGATATATTATCCATGGGTTATTAATTTTTATTTATGAATTGTATACAACATGAGTATAATTTGAATTTTGTTCCATTACATTGTTACTGACCCAGTTGGTGCTACACATGGGAATGTGCAAAGATTTGGCTACAAAGGAATGTGAGTGGGTATTATAAAGGCCAAGTAATTCTGGGTACTTTGATAGTGTCAAAATGGCTGACACGTTTTTATCCTGAAATTGTGGTGTAACTATCAAGTCCCCTTTTGATTTTGTGTTCTGCTGCGATCCAATGAAATGAATTTTTGTTAAAAGGTTGTTTTTTGAATGAATTTACTGACATTGACGAAGGCCAGGAGGCTGAAACGTGTTTTTTAGAATACCCGAGTTTGCATGTCTTGAAAATAAAATAAAGATTCATCTATAATTACGGTCGGAGTGCGCAGCTTTTTCTGAACTGTGTCTGCTGCATGTTACACGAGTTCGCCCTCGCGACTGTTGCACCCGCTGTGTGGAGAGCGGAGGAATTGGCTAGCAACGTTTAAAAAAAGAATATAAATATATGTCATGCCATTTTTTTCATGCCCACTTCGTTTAACAAAAGGTCTTTAACAGAAGCCAGGATGTAAGGGTTAAATTTATGCAGCATAGTAAATTCACTTTGTATAGACCTGGTAGCTATTAAAAGATGTGTTTCCCTTTGTAAACAAAGGGCCTAATTACGATGCGGTCGGAAACGGCTCGGACCGTCGGTTGGAGCCGTTCCGACCACATCGTAATATGCCGGTCAGATTCCTTTCCAACTGACCCATTATGATGTAGTCGGTCAGAAAGGAATCCAAATGGGCTTTCCGACTAGCTTCTGATGGGCTCGGAGAGCCCGTCCGCCAGTCGGAAAGCGGCCAGTAATCCCAAGGGCGGCTCTTTCCGCCTGAGGGATTACTATGTCGGGTTTTGACAGCCTTTCTGTGCCAGCCTTTCCCACACAGAAAGGCTGCCGTAACGCGACTTTGGGGGCCCCCAGCAGCGCCCCCTTTGGTGCGCAGCCTCTGGATAGATCCCTGCACCATGTGGCAGGTGCCCGCCACGGGGTGCAGGGATGAACTGCACCTCGCATTTTACAATGGGAGCATGCTCTCCATCCGGACTGCATGCTCCCATTGTAAAGTATAGGAGTGCGACCGAACAGTGTCCGGTCACATCCTAATTAGTTGGTCGGACCACAGACCAGGTGTCGGTCATTCCCTTGACCCAGACGATGTCAGGCGGAGGAAACTCCGCCTGACATCGTAATTAGGCCCTAAGTGTTGCATGCAATCTGTCAGGCAGTAAAGTAAAAGGTGTTCTTTATCATTTCAATTTTGCTGCCAGGCGCAGCCGGTACAGGTAAAAGCGGTGAGGCGGTGGGGCGGTGGGACGGGGGTGGGGCGGTGGGGAAATCAACATAAGACGGAATAGGGAAAATAAAATAAAAAATAAATAAAACCACTTACCTTGCGCTTGCCGCAACGCCGACTCGACAATGCGGTGAGCGCAAGGTAAGTGGTTTTATTAATTTATTTTATTTTATTTTCCCTATTCCGTCGTGCATTGACTCCCCTCCGCCCCACCGCTCTTACCTGTACCAGCCGCTCATGTTTGCTGCGCTGCTGAAATAAAGTCAAATGTGACCTTTGAACTGTAGTCAGAAGTGTGTGAAAGTGTGCTTATTAGTACAGTTGTCAGCTTCTTCTTGAAGTGGAGGACGGAAGGTGTTTGATGAATCTGTATTGGGGTGGATTCCAGATCGTTAAAGTGCAGCAACAATTAACAAAAGACCTGATTTCAGTTTTTTCTTTCTTGCATTTCGTTGCTCCAGTCTGGTGATATCCTGGATTGTGTGCTGTGTTTACCACTGAAGATCTTAATCCTGGTATGATGATGTGACACAGCAGACCAGGTTCTTCACGGTTAGCGGGGTCAAGGTAGCCCTTCAAGTAAAAGGTGCAGTCACAACTCGTCAGTTCCCTTGTTGCCACTGTGGAGGCGATGGGTAAAGTGGGAGACAGGCATCGAGGTGTGACTGGACCAGTGCCTAGATTACAAGGCTGTGGTTGTGCTCTGGGAGGTATGCATTGGACTTGAGAAGTGATTGCTGGTGCCTGGCTTTCTGTATCTTCTCGGTGATGTGTGTCTTGAAGCAGATGCTGCTGTTGAAGTGGGGTCTGGAAGACTAGGCACAGCTGTCGATTTAGGGTGTTGAATCCATCATCGTTAACTGCAGTGCCTCATTCTTGTATTGGAGTTTGATTGCTGTCCTTGGCAGTGCTTAATTTGTAAAACAATAAGTGGCGGGCCCTCATCAGGAGGCCACCGCAGTTTGCACCACACATTGCCACTGTACTTACACAACTACTAACCATCACACTGCTACAAGTGTGACAATTCAGACTGTTCGAGGCCGCCAAAGCTTTAAGAATGGCAGGTATTAGTTGTTTTTAATGTATATTGAGTTAACAAACAACTGTTTTTCTGCTCATTTTTAAATTGCACAAACAGCTCCACCATGTGGCAGCTCTCATAAGTGCAGGTTCTGGCTATTAAGTGTCGGCAGTGGTGGCTCGCAGAGGGAGGGCTGCGGGGCGGTGAGGCGAGGCGGGAGAGGGGCTGGGTGGGGGGGTAGTGGAGTCGGACATACGACGGGTGGGAGTAAAGTAAGTAAATAAATAAATAAAACTATTTGGCGATGCAGCGAGCGCAAGGCAAATAGTTTTATTTATTTATTTACTTACTTTACTCCCGCCCGTTGTATGTCCGACTCCACTACCCCCCTGCCCAGCCCCTCCCCCGGCACCGCCCCACCAGCCCACAGCACTCCCTCTGCGAGCCGCCACTGAGTGCCGGTGCCGAGCACCAGAAACCACCGGCTCAAATTAAGTACTGGTCCTTGGTGGCAGAGACAAATTCTTACTTTCTAGAGGTTTATCTGCTAGTAGGCCTGCAACATGTAAGCCTGGGTGGTGGAGAGGCAGTTCAATCTGAGGGTAATGTCCTTCTAAAAAACAATGTCTTATGATAGTAAGACACTAGTGAGCAATCACTACCCCACTCTGAACCACTATATATGTATTTATTTATGTGGTCACTTGTTGTCTGGTACTTATACACCAAGGTGCTTTAAAAGCAATAATGAAATAGTGCAATATACGTTGTAATTATTAAAAACAAAGGTAAAAATAGGTGGTTAGTGAGAACGTTGATCCTGAAACAAATCCAAAGTGAGAAGGAAAAAAAACATATTACCTGCTAATAAGCAGTGAACAGGTTGCAGTCGCAAACTATAGAATGCAAACTATTGTGCAGTAAAGAGCTCTGA
Source organism: Calotriton arnoldi (assembly GCA_963921515.1). Classification (NCBI taxonomy): domain Eukaryota; kingdom Metazoa; phylum Chordata; class Amphibia; order Caudata; family Salamandridae; genus Calotriton; species Calotriton arnoldi. The sequence continues at coordinate 6,253,462 of CAWUFW010000042.1, forward strand.
AGACACTACAATGAAATAATCTAACTCAAGCGGACACTACTGTGCAATGATCTGTCTAGTCAGCCATTATTATACAACAAACAGCCCCATCAGGCGCGACTGTGCAGTAATCAGATCCATAAGCGATTATTATGTAATAATCAGCCCCATCAGGTACTTGTGCGTTATAATCTGCCCAGTCTATAATCGGTACACCATCTAGCGCCTTACGGCATTACTGAGCAATATTCAGCCTCATCGGGCACTATCAAGCAATAATCAGATGCATCAAGCACTAATGGCCTGGTTATTTACCGGTAATCTTCATTACTCTGAGTCCAGGTCTTCTCCGATACAGTCCTGTGTTTTTCCACCCGCCTGCCCATGTTATAGAGGATTGTTGTAACTTGCTTGTATATATACAGGATGTGATGTCATTACTCCTCCCCTTTTCTACTGCCACATAGAATGGTGGCCACGTTGGGAGGATTTTTTTGTATGTCAGCTAGGGAGCAGGTTCTGTAGGACGGAGATAGAACCTCGCAGGTAAGGAATGTAGCAGGGAAGACGGACGAGGAGTTAATGTGCAGTAACGACTTAGTGAAACTTTAGTTTCCCCATCAAGCAGAATTACTTTATCCACCATTGGCCAGTCAAAATCGATCAGGCAATAGCACGTCCATAAGCCAGAGCCAAGTCTCCACACCAGGCTTCATCCGCCTCCATCAGGCCGAAGTGTTTAGAGGTGGTTGAGCCAACAAATTAACATGGAGAGCCAAGTCAACGCCAAGGCAATGCTTTTCAATGATGTTCAGCATCAGGAAAAATGAAATAAAAAGAAAGGGTTATGCCAATGCTGAACAGCATCACCAAAAAAAAAGTATCATGAAGTGTACGTGTTCGTGTGTGGTAACAAACACAGGCATCCTTCCTCAAGCTACAGTGACCTATGATGACATGTCGGCACACGCGTTTGCAAGCATATGTCATGATGAGGTGATCCTTTTTTTATTTTTTATTTACTCTTCCTAGATGGCAGCCACCCATCTTGAGCAGTAAATAAAAAAATATATAAATAGTGCGCTAAAACACATTTTTTACTTTTAATAAAAAGTGGCCTGGCAGCAAAGTGCAGCATCTTGGGCCTCAAACAAACATGTGAACAAAAGAAGTGTGACTGGGGAAGGGGAGCAACTGTGGAGCAGACAGAAGGCACAGCAAGTGGAATTAAACTCGGATGAGTGGCTGAAACAGGGGATGATAAATTTAAAAAAGAATCAGAGCTTGGGGGCTGAGAGAAGCGACGCACGAGCTGGTGTGAGAGAGCAGAAGCAGCAGACCGTAGTGGCAATGATTTAAATGCAGAAGCAATACACAAGGGAAGGAGCAAGAACGCAAAAGCACTACCAAAGAGTGCAGAACAGAAAGAAAAAAGTAGTTTTGTTGAATGTAATCAGTGGAAGGATACAAGTCATCCTATCAAAAGGATGATAAAGAAGCAGCGCTTCAGCAGAGGCACAGACACAACTAGTGCTTAAATGGTAAAATAAGTGCCAGGGACCTCGTCAGGAGGCCACTGCAGTAGGCACCAGCCAGTGCCAGCATTGCCAATGACAGTATCACCAAAACTACTAACCATCACACTCCTACAAGTGTGACAATTCAGACTATAAAATATACAAAACTGGGGGTAGAGGGTCTAAGGGAAACTTTTAAAGACCAGCGCGGATAGATTCCCCAGAACAACTGCAACAAAACAACCAATTATCCGCGGGTCTGGCAAGCTTAGAAACAGTACAAGCAAGGAGCTCCTATTCATATGGGGGGAGTCCTCTTATAAGGACGGAATCCCATCACCCACCGAAGTGGCATGCTTCATCATCTGGGATCTCCTCTTGGTTGCAACACTTAGTGCAGCCAAGGGCTAAAACCCCTTTACTGTGAGGGAAGAGCTCAGGGATGTTTTCATATATACTGATCAGTTGTCGGATCTTCTAAAATCCACCTGATGTGAAGCGTTATAGTATTTCTGAGTGATGGGCGCAGTGCATAAAGAAGATAGAGTGATATGTGATCTAAAATTGGCTACCAAGAGAAAAAAGGAACTTTATTGGTTAACTCTTGGTGTCAAGATTAAAAAACAGTGCGTGTGCAGTTAGGAAATATTAGCTGCACTTGTCCAGATAACAGGTCTACATGTTTCGGCCATTGTGATCTAAATGAGATTGCGGCCTTCCTCAGGACCTAGATATTCTATGCTACTGCAAAAAAGTGAAAAGAAAGTGACAGTGATAATTATAAGAGCACTTGGTAATGTGATTGGAGCAGATACAACCTACAAAAACCAATAGTCTCAGTTGCGATGGTTCACATTCTATTGATGTCACCTGTGAAAGACAAAGGAGTGTGACTTAAAATCATGACGAATACAAACTGCTTGTACTGAGTGATCTGTCAAACGCATGAGTCATTATTGCCAGCATTTCTTGTACCTTCCAGTATACATTAATACATTGATTTACGAAATATGCAGAAGAATTCCTATTGCTGTACAAAGTAAGGTTGAACAGGAACTAGAGAAACTAAAAAGTCAGGGTATTATTACTTCTGTAGAGGCATCGGAATGGTTGGCTCCAGTTGTCGTTGCCAACAAACCTAATGGGGATATTAGACTTTGTTGTGATCTAAGATCTCTTAACAAAGAAGTAATTGTTGACAAATTTCCCTTCCTAATATTGATGAATTACTATCTTCTTTAGGTGATGCTAAGGTTTTTACAACCCTAGACCTTACTCAAGCATACCATCAAATTGAACTGTCGCGAGAGTCTCAAGACCTGATGGCTTTTATCACTCCCATGGGTGCATTTAAATATAAAAGAATGCCGTTTGGTCTTGTGTCTGCCGCGTCGGTTTTTCAAAGGGTGATGGCTTCAATTTTCAAGGAGTAAAATCAGTGAAATGTTATCAAGATGACTTACTTATTTTTGGAGCTAATCAAGAAGAACATGACAAAACCCTGAGATCAGTTTTAAAGAGGTTAGAATGTGCTGGTCTCACCTTAAAATTTGAAAAATGCAAATTTTCAGTAAAGGAGGTAAATTATTTGGGGCATTGTATTTCTGCCTCTGGAGTTGTTCCTAAAAAGATTTGGTAAATACCATTCAAAATTTAACTTCTCCTAAGAGTAAAGAAGAGATAGTTTCCTTCTTAGGAATGGTTGAGTATTATGGGAAATTTGTACAGAATTTGGCAAGTAAATCAAGCAACATGAGAAATTTACTTGGGAAGAATAAGGAATTTAACTGGTCGGATGATTGTCAAAATGAATTTGTAGAGATCAAAAAGGATCTCGTAGATGCACCTAATTTACAAGCTTTTATTCCAACTGATGAAACTTTTGTTGTAACTGATGCAAGCTCAAAAGGATTAGGTGCTATATTGAAACAGAATAGAGGTGGACAAGAAAAATTGATCGCGTGTGCATCTAGAAGTTTAAGGGGTGCAGAAATCAATTATTCTGTAATTGAAAAAGAGGCATTGGCTATTTTTTTGGGCTCTAAAAAAATTTAAAAATTTTCTTTGGGGTTTACATTTCAAAGTTTGTTCAGATCATAAGCCGCTAAAAGAAATATTTACAAAGAAAGGTTTGGATTCCATTTCCTCACGGATAAGGAAATGGGTCATTGGTTTGCAAGATTTCAATTTTTCTGTGGAATACATCCCTGGTGTTGATAACATGACTGCCGATTGTCTTTCACGTCTGGTTTGTGATGTTACTGAAGAAAAGTTTGAGGAAGAGATTTTTGAGGATGAGGTTAGTGTGTGTGAAGTCACCTCAGGTGTCATACAGGAAGAAGAGTGGAAGGAGGGTCTCAAAAATGACAGTGAAATTACCAAAGTTATTGATATGATTTTAAATAAAACTTCTTTTGATAATTCTTTGTCTAAGGTGTGGCATTTGGTTACAGATGAATTATCTGTTGAGAATGAGATTTTGTTAAGGGGTACTAAGTTAATTCCTCCCGATTCTCTTAGGAAAAGGCTGGTTGAGGAAGCGCATCAGGGTCATTTAGGCATTGTAAAAACCAAAGAAAGGCTTAGAACTTCGTTTTGGTGGCCTGGAATGGATCTTGAAATTGAACGTGAGGTGAGAGAATGTTTAAAATGCAGATTAAGTGATAAAATTCTCACTCCCCGTACTCCTCCCATGGTATGTCGCAATCTACCTAATGGACCATGGGAAGATGTTGCTATTGACATTGTGGGTCCCCTCAATGGTGAACATCGTACTCCCTATCTCATTGTTTTAATTGATTTATATTCAAGATGGGTTGAGATATCTTCTGTTTCAGAGGTCACATCTTCTTGTGTGATTGCTTTTCTGAAAGATATATTTAGGAGAGAAGGGTTTCCCAAAACTCTTTTGTCAGATAATGGACCACAGTTTTGTTCAGTTATGATGTCCGAATTTTTGTTATCCTGTGGTATTTTACACAAAAGATCTTCAGTTTATCATCCTGAAACTAATGGAGCTGTGGAAAGATTTAATAGGGTAATAAAGGAAAATATTCAGCTCTCAAGAGTAAATTCTTTGAATTGGAAGGAAGAATTACAGAGATGCATTTTGGCTCATAGATTCTCTCCTCACATGTCCACACACAAGACACCTTTTGAATTGTTTAAAGGTAGAACTCCCAATACTAGTTTGTGCCCTGGTTGGATGACTTGGGGTAAAGGTGTTAAAGATAACAGCATTGGTACATGGAGACTTAGAGAGGAAAAACTTTGTTTAAAAACAAATTAAGTTACAATGAAAGAAAAAGGGTCAAAGATTTTTCTGTTAATATAGGTGATGTGGTGCAGGTAAAAGCTCCTGTAGGAGCTTTATCTTGGTCTAAATATGCGGCTCCCATGCGTGTCATTAAATGTTTTAAAAATTCTGTTAAATTAGAAAATGGTAAAATTTGGAATTTGAAACGTGTTACCATTTTTAAAAAGAATTCCTCAAATTGTGTGTTTGATCAAAGTGTGGCTGCTCATTCATGTGACCCTGCCAATTCTCATCTGAGGATCAGTACTCGGGAGAAAAATTTACCCAGATATCTGAAAGACTATGTAAAGTGACTATTTAATGTGAATTTGGTTTAACTTTTCACTTTCAGTTAATTCTGTATAAGAAGATTTTCATATGTAGTTCTCAAATTTCTTTGGACTGTAAAGTATTTCCTTTTGTTATAAGAATGGAGATGTGTGGTGTTTCCACAGGTCTTCCTGTTTGTACAAGTTCCTTGGAACTTGGAATGTTTAATGTTGAAGGTTCTTGTCGGTCAGTTGCTCCCTGGTAGCTGATGGATGAGGTGTTTATTAATAAACCTCCGTTTAATCACATCACCAGATTTATGGTATTTATTGAACTTTTCACTTACCTGTTGGTTACGAGTAAACACCTCACCTCACCTGGCAACAGCTCAGGACGTGAGGCCCCGCTCTAGGAAAAGGGAGAATGTGTAGGTAAAAATTCAGACGCCAGAAGCAATCTTTAATCTGTTTTTCCTACAGTGTGAATATTTTGAGTCAAATCTATCACATTGTGAAGCACTGATAACTTCATGCAAGCTCTGTAGAGTAACACAGAGCAGTACGGTCTATTGTGGTTGTCTCAAATCTAAAAGGTTGTGGTGTACTTTGGCATTACGCGCCTAGAGATGGGTCAAAACCAATTTTTAGAAAAAGGTTGGCATCTCATTGGTAAAAACCGATCTTAATACTTGTTCAAAATGGAGACCAGCATAGAGTTACATTTTAAAAGAAACCAAGCAGATGCCTGGCTAGTAACTGTGTGCACAGAAATTTGCTGTTCGACAGGTTACAGGCAGCTGTAGGCAACTTGTGTTATAACGGGTGAAATATCAAGTAACTGAAAATCAAACCGGGCAATTTATGATCCAAAAAACCACGAGTGACTCAGTGGTATGTTGGTAGAGTTGAAGCCGATGGTTTTTGTATACTGGTCTGGTGTTGTGGAAGGCTTTGTAGGCTTGGATCAGCAGCTTGAATTCGTGAGGTTTCTGGATGGGTAGCCAGTGTGGTTCAGTGAGGTAGGGAGTGATGTGAGCGCATCTGGGGACATCTAGGGTGAGTCTTGCGGTGGTGTTTTGGATAGTCTGGAATCTTTGTATGAGCTGGTTGGAGATGCCGATGTTAGGTACGTTGCAACAGATGAGTCTGAAGATGAGGCAGCAGGATACGATTACAGTGTTGACCTGTTCATTCATCGTGAGTTTGTCGTGATGGACATTGGTTGTGCAGCTCCTCTACACAATGAGATGAAATCCTGCTCTCTACAGGAGTTTCCAGCTCATTGTGTGCACACCTTGCGATATCGGTTCATCCCCTGGTGACCGTGAGAAGGGAGCTGATATTATGCGATGCGCTAGTGTCGTGTGAGATGACAGGTCAGCACACTCCAAAAGTCTAGCAACACTGTGCAGAAAGACACTATCAGAGGATTCAATGAGACCGGCCAGGAGCTGCCAAAACTAGAAGCCACTCCTGCACCAGGCCGGCAGGGAGGGAAAAGCATTCATTTGCTTTTCTCCATAAGAGACAACACACTTAGTAAAACACAGTGTTACCAGGAAAGAGCCCAGAAAGGCAGGATAGAAATGTTGTATTTTCCACCTCTACTCGCCTCTCTTTCTCCTCCCTCTCTGATCACTTTATTTCTATCTTCCCCCTCACTCCCTTCCTTTCTCTGTCTCTTGAAGCCTCCCTTGCCTGCTGCAGTTAACTGCAGGGAGCTGGGGAAAGTGACAGAGGCATCAGGAGAGGCCCTGGGCTTTCAAAACTGGCCTCCAAGGGCTCCACCCACTGGGGAAATGCCAGTGGAATTAAAGGCCTGTCGGGCCCTGATTAGATTTTATTGCAATAGATGGTGTTACTGGCAGCAGACTTCTCTGACTCTGTGGTGCATAGACAGACCTAGAGGGAGAACGTCAAATGCAAAAACAACAAGTTGATGGATGGAATGCTTGAATTAATCTCAGCCACTGGCAATCGCTCGTGCCGCATACCAATCCATTGTTTTGTGTGGCTGAGATTAATTCAAGCATTCCATCCATCAACTTGTTGTTTTTGCATTTGATGCCCTGAGTGCGCCAGGTATGCCCAGACGTGGGTCCGGGGCTCACTGTGCCACTGGAACCAAGCTATACCTGGCTGACGAGCCCTACCTAGTATGAAACCGGTACTAGGTTGCTTGTGTTCCGGTTCATGGAGGACCTGGCTGGCAGTTCGGGCTGGACTGTTCCCATGAGGAACAGTGTCAAAGCTGATTTGCACATAGGTGGGTCCAAACGGAGGTTGCATGGTGGGCAAAAATTGATGGATTGGAATGTGGCCCGAGCGATTGCCAGTGGCTGAGATTAATCCAAGCATTCCATCCATCACCTTGTTGTTTTTCTAGAGGGAGAGCGTGGCAGCGCCCTGTCTTCATCAAATCCAGCTAGTGGTAGGGTCTGGGATGGCCATTTTAAGTTGGAGCTTCAACTAGGAGTGCTGGGGTTGTGACAATAGTTGAGTTGAGGGCACTTATATTGCTCACTTTGGGACTCCCACTGCCCAGTCTCTCCAGCCCTTTGGTCTGAGAACTGCAGACCAGGAAATTCCAGGCTGAGGACATTGGAGTCGGACTCTTATGCAGTGCTACAAATGCTTCACCTTCCTCTCCTGTCACCTTCTCTGCTCTCCCTTTGCCCCTCCCACCACCCACACCGCAGTTGGAAAGAAAAGCCTGCAGCCATTTCCCAAGAAGGTGGTACCAACACACAAGGTAAAGCTCAATATTCTGGTCTGAGATCAGCTTTAGAATCCCTAGAGGGACATTCCTCTAAACATAGGTAATACTAGGGCCCGTGGCCTGACTTCTGCATTACCAACCACTGGGGGACACTTCCCCTACCACACAACGTGGTGCAGGAGATGGGCGCATCCCCATTCCAACTGAACCTGGTGCTCTGTTAACGAAACAACACAAAAACACATGCAGCACAACAAGTGGGCTCACAGATGTTGAGTGTAGGAGTGTGTGAAATCGCATATTTTTGTTTGAGAAATTTCAGGAAATTTGTACAAAATAACGTTAAATGTTTTGCCGGTATTGCGAATCAATATTTCGCGCAGGGTAATACATTGTATGAAAAAGCCAAGCGACATACCAGCAGGTCAATGCTTCAAGCAAATGTCTCCTCAGCAAGACATTTTTTTGTGCAAATCAGTCTTGTGCAGATGAAAATTAGAGAAAATTGCTTAAAGTGAAATTTCACAAAGTTTGCTTAGCTCGTAATTCGGCGATTCGAGTATTTCTCCAGCGGAATAAGAAATTTGCTCAGGCCCAGTTGAGTCCATTGGAGCCATAACACAGGGTGAGTTAGAAAACAGACAAAGGAGCAGGATGGCACAGATGTCTGTACAGCCTGGGGACTTTTGTCGCTGCTGACGCTGTCTCCTGCACTAACAAGGCCTGCGGGCAGCACTTTAAATTGAAATTTAGAGGTGCAAGTACTCACTATCCTCAGGTAAGTGTTTGCCACTGAGAACTGTGGGTACTCTTCATTGGTAGAAGTGCATTAAAAAAAGTATGGGAACTGCGATGTTGCACACAAGGGGGTGGGGTGAGTGTGCATGGGGGCGTGGTCAAAGGCGTGGCTAAAAACCCAAATAATCTGTAACTTTTTTCAATCTTTTACCTTAAGGTAATACATATAAAATAACGCACAGCTTAAATGAAAATTAAATGTATGTTATGTTAATCAGTGGAAAATGCACTATTGTAAATTATGAAACCTCTATTAGCTAATGCACTGCACGAGAGAGCCACAGAATTGAATCCTGGTTGATGCAGTGGAGAATACTGACTTGTGTATGTTTAGTGCTACGAGGTCCCAGTCTGTGACAGACAGCACTGCGGACATGTAAGTCATTCTTTTAAACTTGCATTACACATAGTATAAAATAGGCTGCTACAAAATGCGCAAAAATGTTTACGATTAAAAGGTGCTTCCAAGAAATAGATTTTAGTAATATCCCAATTGTGCGTAGAGAATTTTTTTTTAGAACTGTCTTTTAAAAGCACAAAGCTCACACTTCACCGTTTAGCTGTTGGCTCCCTTACAAATACTGCTCAAAAAGAATAAATGTTTGTCTTCAGGAAGCTTCAAGTGATTCCATAAATTAAAGCCAATAACGCTTCCAAGCACCCTTTACATTTGCAGATTAACCACTTGCTACCATTAACATGTCTTTCCGGGAAGCAGGCACCTTGGCAAGAAGTCTTGGGGGCTTATTTATGAGCCCCTGCGACACTTTTGCACCGCCCTTGCGTCACTTTTTGTGACGAAGCGGCGGCGTAAATAATGCGCCATGTTGCGCCATATTTATGAAGTGACGCATCTAGGCAGGTGCGTCACTTAGTAAACCCCTGTGCTACATTATACCTGCTTCAGGTGTAATGTATGCAGAGTGGACTTTCCCCCGCAAGAAAGGGTCGTAGGAGTGGCGCAGTGAAATCTTTAAGATTTCACTGCGCCACTTCTAGGATGCCAATGCGTCAAAACCTTACGCCTGTCTCATGGCAGGCGTAAGGGTGATGCAGTCCCTTTCACATGGGGCTTGCCCCATGTGAAAGGACACATTGCTGGAGTTGTGGCTGTTTTCAGACACACCCCAGCAATGCGCCTCTTTTGCGCATACAGATACGTCAGGAATACTGACGTATCGGTCATTCCTTGCGACATGATGCGTCATACAGTAAATATGACGCATCCTTCATGTCGCAAGGAGGGCACACTGAGAGGTGTTGCATCGCTGCTTTCACACAGCGATGCAACACTTCTCATAAATGAGGCCTACGGACCTTAGTTAGCTCTGTGACCCTTCCTCAGTTTCACAGCACAGGAGGCTCCTTACCTTACACTTCAACTGAAGCATTTAAGCGTACCGTCCAGGGTAGGACTGGGAACCCAAAGCAGCCCTGGCAATGTTGACGGACCAGCCCCACTGCTGCTTTTGTTCCCGGAGGCCAATATAGCAGCTCCACTGCAAAACCAGCCCCCGGTAACAAAAACGGCCCCCAACGCTGCATAATCGGCCCTCACCCTTCCAGCCTCCCAGGAAAATGCCTGATACCTGCTACCGCCAGCCTGACCCTGGTACCAGCCCAGGACGGTTGTCTTTTCACAAAAAGTAGGGGAACTGATTTTCAAAAACCAAAAATGTATAGACACATTGTGCCCCTCAGATCCCACCCACTTCGACCACTGGTACTCTCCCACTAAAAGCATTGCGCCCTTGGTGGGAAGTGCAGGTTCTCTCTCTTTTAAAGTAAAGAAGTGCAGGTACACCGTACCTGAGAGCACCTGGCCAGTTAAACCACTCTGTGGACGGTCCGGTCATCTGCTAAGAAGAGGACGCTCCTTCCTCATGACATCCTTGAAGCCAGAACCTCCAGGCTGCCTCACTGTGGCACGTGACGCTGCATACGTCATCCAGACAGAGCCTCATTTCACCTCAATGCGGCCATTCTGAGGAAGTAACTCTGTCCCGCTATGGGCTGCTGAATAGTCACTAACTCGCAGAACACGGTCAAAAACGGTGAATTCTGTGCAGTGAGATAAAATCTCACCACTCCTGCGCCGGATCACCTCTAAGGATGGAACATGGGTAAACTAACACTTTTGTGTAAATATACTCTTTTTCAGTACTCACAAAACCACGATTTAGTAGTAATTTTATGTCCTATCTTTTTATGTGCTGAGTTCTGCAGACAGTCCCGCAGACAGGCCTGTCCTATCTTTTTATGTGTGGAGTCCCGCAGACAGGCCTGTCCTATCTTTTTATGTGCAGAGTTCTGCAGACAGGCCTGTCCTATCTTTTTATGTGCAGAGTTCTGCAGACAGGCCTGTCCTATCTTTTTATGTACAGAGTTCTGCAGACAGGCCTGTCCTATCTTTTTATCTACAGAGTTCTGCAGACAGCCCCGCAGACAGGCCTGTCCTATCTTTTCATGTGCGGAGTTCTGCACAGTCCAGCAGACATGCCTGTCCTATCTTTTTATGTGTGGAGTTCTGCACAGTCCAGCGGACAGTCCTGTCCTATCTTTTTATATGCAGAGTTCTGCAGACAGTCCCGCAGACAGGCCTGTCCTATCTTTTTATGTGTGGAGTTCTGCAGACAGTCCCGCAGACAGGCCTGTCCTATCTTTTTATGTGCAGAGTTCTGCAGACAGGCCTGTCCTATCTTTTTATGTACAGAGGTCTGCAGACAGGCCTGTCCTATCTTTTTATGTACAGAGTTCTGCAGACAGTCCCGCAGACAGGCCTGTCCAATCTTTTTATGTGCGTAGTTCTGCAGACAGTCCCGCAGACAGGCCTGTCCTATATTTTCATGTGCGGAGTTCTGCACAGTCCAGCGGACAGTCCTGTCCTATCTTTTTATATGCAGAGTTCTGCAGACAGTCCCGCAGACAGGCCTGTCCAATCTTTTTATGTGCGGAGTTCTGCAGACAGTCCCGCAGACAGGCCTGTCCTATCTTTTTATGTGCGGAGTTCTGCAGACAGTCCCGCAGACAGGCCTGTCCTATCTTTTTATGTGTGAAGTTCTGCAGACAGTCCCGCAGACAGGCCTGTCCTATCTTTTTATGTGCAGAGTTCTGCAGACAGGTCTGACCTATCTTTTTATGTACAGAGTTCTGCAGACAGGCCTGTCCTATCATTTTATGTACAGAGTTCTGCAGACAGTCCCGCAGACAGGCCTGTCCTGTCTTTTCATGTGCGGAGTTCTGCACAGTCCAGTGGACAGTCCTGTCCTATCTTTTTATATGCAGAGTTCTGCAGACAGTCCCGCAGACAGGCCTGTCCAATCTTTTTATGTGCAGAGTTCTGCAGACAGTCCCGCAGACAGGCCTGTCCTATCTTTTTATGTGCGGTGTTCTGCAGACAGTCCCGCAGACAGGCCTGTCCTATCTTTTTATGTGTGAAGTTCTGCAGACAGTCCCGCAGACAGGCCTGTTCTATCTTTTTATGTGCAGAGTTTTGCAGACAGGCCTGTCCTATCTTTTTATGTGTGGAGTTCTGCAGACAGTCCCGCAGACAGGCCTGTCCTATCTTTTTATGTGCAGAGTTCTGCAGACAGGCCTGTCCTACCTTTTTATGTGCAGAGTTCTGCAGACAGGCCTGTCCTACCTTTTTATGTGCGGAGTTCTACAGACAGTCCCGCAGACAGGCCTGTCCTATCTTTTTATGTGCGGAGTTCTGCAGACAGTCCCGCAGACAGGCCTGTCCTATCTTTTTATGTGTGGAGTTCTGCAGACAGTCCCGCAGACAGGCCTGTCCTATCTTTTTAGGTGTTGAGTTCTGCAGACAGTCCCGCAGACAGGCCTGTCCTATCTTTTTATGTGCAGAGTTCTGCAGACAGGCCTGTCCAATCTTTTGATGTGCGGAGTTCTGCAGACAGTCCCCGCAGACAGGCCTGTCCTATCTTTTTATGTGCGGAGTTCTGCAGACAGTCCCGCAGACAGGCCTGTCCTATCTTTTTATGTGTGGAGTTCTGCAGACAGTCCCGCAGACAGGCCTGTCCTATCTTTTTATGTGCAGAGTTCTGCAGACAGGCCTGTCCAATCTTTTGATGTGCGGAGTTCTGCAGACAGTCCCGCAGACAGGCCTGTCCAATCTTTTTATGTGCAGAGTTCTGCAGACAGGCCTGTCCTATCTTTTTATGGGCAGAGTTCTGCAGACAGGCCTGTCCTATCTTTTTATGTACAGAGTTCTGCAGACAGTCCCGCAGACAGGCCTGTCCTATCTTTTCATGTGCGGAGTTCTGCACAGTCCAGCGGACAGTCCTGTCCTATCTTTTTATATGCAGAGTTCTGCAGACAGTCCCGCAGACAGGCCTGTCCTATCTTTTTATGTGCAAAGTTCTGCAGACAGTCCCGCAGACAGGCCTGTCCTATCTTTTCATGTGCTGAGTTCTGCAGACAGTTCCGCAGACAGTCCTGCCTCTCTTTTTATATGCAGAGCTCTGCATAGTCCCGCAGACAGGCCTGTCCTATCTTTTTTTGTGCGGAGTTCTCTACCACAACTGTGGTATCTCCAGGTTTGCAAAGTTACTATTAAATTGCAGTTTCGTGAATACCAAAAATGAATTAATTTCCACAAACGTGTAAGTTTACATTTCTGAATTAGGTCCCGAGTTTTCAGGTGTGGATGACGTATGTTTACATGACCGATAGCACATGACTCACTCTTCACACTCTGCCCTCAGGGGCAGGGACACTGCCCTTCGGAAGGCCTGTGCATGGGTTCAGCGGTGTCTGGTGAAATGCAGATGACGCATGCGCAGACCGCTGACATCACCACGGGAGGTGAGCTGCCCCCTCGCCTCCTTCCAGGACTCTGCTCTTCTGAAAATGAATGAGTCTTGTGCAAGGGGGGGCGGCCTCGCCCGAAGGGAGGCTGGTTTCTAGGGACAAGGCAGCAAAGTACGACACGGAATACTGAATCATGGGGCCACCTGTTGGGGCTGGAAGGAAAAATATTAAGTCCTGTCCCAGGAAAGTTCCTTGGGCCGAAGGGCACGTAACGAACCACAATTTGACTCACCATAAGTGTGAAAAAGGCCGCTTTATTGAAGACAGGTGCACCTTACACAACATAACCTTGGCCTTTGCCTTACAAAACTATAGCTAACTATACAAAAACATCTACGTAGCCACCTCCCCCCACCCCTATTGTTTTCCCAAACACAATTGCAATTTATTTAACATACCCCAACTTAATCAATAACTTTTGCCCCTTTAAAAACTTTGTAACCTGCTTCTCAACCTATCTAAAGATCTACCTACTCGATCAATAACTTTTATCCCTTAAACCCTGTAACCCCTTCTCTAACTAAGTATAACCTATGCTAACCTCATTACCTACCTGTCCCCAACCAAAATTGAAACAGTAACAAACTGGTCAAAAATAGGTAACCGACGCCACTCAGAAATAGTCCTTACGACATTTCTGACCCCCCCCTCTAAGCCTTGTCTAGGGTAACGCCTGATGTCCAGTGCAAAATCTAAAACTTCCTTTATCTGAATCAAATATAACTCCATCCCGAAGCGAGACAAATGTACTCCGTCATCCCTGAAAAATTATTTGGCCGAATACTTGTGCTCCAGATAATCCTCCGCCACATGCTCCACCCTGCCAAAACCTGCCTCTCTACAAAACACCCTCATCTCTCTGTTTATCTTCCTCCTGGCCCTATCAATGGTCACCGGCCGCTCAGCCCCTCTCCAATGCCTCCTGGGAATAAACTCATTCCAAACTACAAAGCACCCGGACCATTGCCTCTTGATCTCCCTCAAATCCCTCTTCATCTGCTTCAACAGAGACAACCCTTTGCAGACCACCAAATCATTCTCCCCCAAGTGAAGGACCAGACCATGTGGGCAAATGTGACGGCACAGCAACTTATTTAAAAGGGGGAAAAGCTCGTGCCAACGCATGCCTCCCTTCCCGTGCCAACTAACTTTAAACAAAACCGGGTCCAAACCCAAATTTACTCCTTTTCCTTTGTTACATTTGTGTCTTTCCGCCCACTTTACAAAGGAATGCCCAACAATCCAGATAGCGATCGCCTCCGACTCGGGCCCAGCCACTGCACCTGCAAAGACACATGCGTGAGAAAAAGCTTTACATGACCCTCTACTTCCCCACCCCCCTCCCCCTTCTCCCCGCTTTGATATAGCGTTTATAACAATCTGATGACCAACGTCCCAGTTGCTTCAACCTCTCTGAGCCCCACCCCAAACTTGCCGCGTCTGAAGTCACCCCAATCCTGAAAGAGTGAGTGCCAAAAGCCTCAGGCACCTCCCCTACTAACTAACGCTCGCCTCATCACCCAAAGGAGCTGCGCTGCAGTGACTTCCCGCCCCGATGACCTGTAGAAAACTGGCCCCACGTCCCTCATTGCACCTCCCCGCAAAAGGCACCCCCATCTCACCGGGCAGGTCGTAGGATCCTCTCTAGCCCACAGCGACACCGACCTCCCAATCCCCCTTTGATCTGTCTTCGAGCGCCTCAAGAAGATGGAAACTGCATCACTTCCCGTTTCGCACCCCTGTACTTCCTCCCAATGCAGCCCTGGGACCCCCTTCCTTCCCAGCAACTCCGACACGCGGAAGGCTCCACCGTAAAGCCAAGACATTAACGCCAAAAACAGTATCACCTCAGGCCAGCCGCAGCACACCTCTGGCAACACTGCTATCAATCTGCCCAATAGCTCATTGGTCACTGGTAACCTAACCCGCTGTCCTCTACCCGACTCCCTGGCCCAACCCTCTATCAACCTCTTCCCCAGCTCGCCTGCCGTTGGAGAATAACCCCACAGTAGCTTGCCCATGAAGGATATCCCTGCCAGCTTCGCCGCTATGGTAACCTTCGACAAACCCTTCCCAATCAAGTCCAAAATGAACTGAACAACGTCCTCTTCCCTGGCCCAAGTCCCACTTCTCCTCTTCGCACCTCCCTGCAGAAATTCCTGCCACGCGAGCACATAGGCCTTCCTCGTGGAAGGTGCTAAAGACCCTACCACCAGTTGCAGCATCCTTTTTCTCCTACGGACCACATCCCGTCGGGCACCGGGGTCCTGTGCGTTTCCGCCTCCTTGGCCAGCCCATGGAACCTCTCCCACTGCAAACGAGACAAAGCATCCGCAATGTCATTGTCTACACCCGGTACGTGCTTTGCCCTGAACTGAATGTCGTACTGCAAGCAACCCAACATGAATATGCGCAATAGCTTTAAGACCTGCTCGTCCCTCGCAGACTGCCTGTTGACTACCTGCACCACTGCCATGTTGTCCACCCTGAAAGTGACCTTTTTGTGCGCTAGGCTCCGCCCTCAGAGGGTGACCGCGACCACAAGCGGGAACAATTCAAGGCAAGCAATGCTCCTGCCTCCATTTTTCCAATGGTTTGGCCACTCTTCGGCACACCATTTTCCCTGCCAATAAAAACCGAAACCTCCTGATCCTGCTGCGTCAGAGAATATCTGAGCATCCCAATCCCACTCTTCTGGAGCTGCCATGGGTATCCCATTGAAATCCTCCAAAAAGATGCACCACATTCTTAGGTCTTCCTTCGTCCCTGCCGACAAACGCATATGGTGGTGTGGCAGCGTGAGGCCTGCCAGTGACCTGCCCAGTCTCCTGTAAAATGTCCCTCCCGCTCTCACCACCCTGCATGCATAATTCAAATGCCCCAGTAACACTTGGACCATTCTCACTGTCACTTTCTTTCTGGCCAGCATGTCATCGATCAACAGCCTCGTGTGCAATTTCTTATCCTCCGGCAACCTGGCCTCAATGGCCACAGAATCCAGTTCAATCCCCAGAAATGACAAAACCGTGCTTGGACCTGGTGTCTTCTCCGGTGCCAAAGGGACACCCAGTGTCCCCATGAGCTTCTGGAAACTGTCCAGCTGCTGCTGGCAGTCCGTCAAACCAGGCCGGCCCACCAGGAAGAAGTCATCAAGATAGTGTGTCACCGTATCTTTCCCCGTTTTCCAACAGAAAACCCACTGCAAGAATGAACTGAACTTCTCAAACAGCGCACATGATATGGAGCACCCCATGGGTAACGCCTTATCTACAAAAATGTTGCCGTCGACTTGAATGCCCAGCAACTAGAAGTCCTCCGGGTGTACTGGCAAGAGCCGGAAAGCTGCCTTAATATCACATTTTGCTATTTCCGCCCCGTTTCCTACCCTTTCCACCAGGACCCTAGCTACGTCCACTTAGCGTAAGAGACTGACGTCAAGTCATCAGGAATGAAATCGTTTACTGACCCCCCCTTGCGGCCATGACAAGTGTTGGATCAGACGATACTGTCCTTTCTCCTTTTTTGGAACCACCCCGACCGGGGAAATAATCAAATCCCTGATTGTGGTGATTGCAAATGGCCCCTCCATGCGCCCTTCCCGTACCTCTTTTTGCAATTTCTCCCAAACGACTGGTTTGTGAGCTGCCACTGATTTTAGGTTCTCCGCCCAACGCGCTAACCTCGGTCCTTCGTAACCCAATCTAAAACCCTCTCTGAAACCTGCACTGAGAATCTGCGCGACCTGCTTGTCTGGGTAATGTGCGAGCCAGGTTAATGGGTGTATGAGCCTTTGTCCATATAGCCCTGCGCCCCTCTACCTCCCCTGCCACCCATCCCCTGCTGCCCATCCCCTGCTGCAACAGAATGCCCACTGCTGGCATTCTGTTGCTACGGCCCCTGCCCCCCGGGGTACCTTGTCATGCGTATCCTGGCCCGAAGCACTGTACCAGAGGGTGTCTCCCCCCGCATTTTGAGCACTCGTGCCGAAATCTGCAGTAGTCTTGTGCGCACATGCCCTTGTTGTAATCCCAACAGGCCCCCGGACCTCCCCCTGCGGGCTTTTGTGTGTATCCCCCCCCCCCGGGTGGGACGGTTTTGAAAGGGCGATAGACCAACGGCAACCCACTGGCCGTGTAAGTTGTCTTTCCAAACTTCACTGCCCCCATGGTCTGCTGGTAGAGATCTGAATCGATCTCCCCCCAGTTTGCCTCCGGGTCCCAAGCGAGCCTGGCACGAAATTCTTCATCATAGTGTGACCAAGCGTAGCCCCCGTACGTCAGATGTGCCCTCCTTACTACATCCATGTATTTAAACAAAGCCACGGACCTATCCGGGTACTTCTCACAGTAGACACTTGCAAAAATTAAGAAGGCTGACGTCCAGTTCTCTATAGTCATGGGTACCCTGGGTCGCCAGGATAACTCCAGCTCTTCTTCTTTTGATCCCTCCTTAGATCGCAATTCCCTATGCAGCAACTTCAACATATCTACATATTCGCCCTTCCATATCTTCTCCTTCGTGGCTAACATAAGGTGTGCTCCCAACGGTTTCGTCACCCCCATGTACGGCAATTTTGGCAATCTGATGTCCTTGCTTTCCTTGCCTTCCGTCACCTGACCAGCCTCCCCTTCGCTTTTATCACCTGTACACTTAGCCGCTTCTGCGTCCTTCTGCGCCATTTCGTCGGTGGTCCCCCCTACCCCCTCTTGTCTGCCTCCTTGACCATCGACTGCCCATCAGTACCCACCCCCGTGTCTCTAACGTACCTACCCTTGCATAGTTTGAGCCCGCTGTCCCCCTCATCCCCCCTTGCATCCGTCCCTGTGGACACCCTCCGTTTCGTGGTATCCGTGCCGTCCCGCCCTCCTGTCTTATCTGGCATCAAGGTCGGTGTCCTCACCGGATCCAACCGCCTAACCAGTGTCGCAGAGGGTGGAGACCTCTGAGCCGTCGCCGCGTCCTCCGCATCCGGTCTCGCCTCCTGTAACAGACTAGGCACACAATTACTGGTTCTCCCCCTTCTTCGTCCACTATCTCCCCCTCTTCCAGACTAACCTCATCAAAATCCAGTGGGATGTCCTCCCATCCCCCCTCTTCCTCTATTCTCGTTACCCACGTGTGCCTGGCCTCCTCCCACAACCTGTCTATCGTGGCTTCAGCCTTCCGCTTCTGCCCGTACTCAGTCACTGCCGCCCTGGAGGGCCCTGCCCCTCCGGGCTGTCGCCCATCCGTGACCATGTCAACGTGCACCACCTTTTTCGTTACCAAATCGGGCGTCGGACTGCCCGCTGCAGCCTGCCCTTTGTATCCGTTCCTTGCCACCGCTGCCCTAGTGGGCACCTACACCCCACTGGGCTGTCGCCCCGCCGTGACCGATGCGGACCTCCGTTCAACTTTGCCACCGTGGGCCCTCGCCGTGCTCCAGCTGGCCGCCCTGGACCCTTCACTTCATCCCGGTGGCGAGGAGCTGCATGCAAGTCGCCCGTCCTGTATGTGCCCCGCGCATGCTGGTCCTGTAAAGCAAATGGAAGGTCCGGCATGCCGTGGTTAGTGTCCCTGTCTGTCCCTACCTGCCCCCGCTCCGGGCACCACTGCCAATACCCCCCATACCCACGGCCCTTGGCTGTGCCTCTGGGAAACCCCCTGCACCCTCCCACCCCTCCCCCACTCCGACCCCGCCCCTGCCAGGCCCTGCCGAGTGACCCCCCCCTTTTTGCCGGCCCCCCCCCCTGACACTACAACCCCAATACCCACGGGCCGGCGGGGAAATCCCCTGCACCCTCCCAGGCCCCTCCTCCTCCCCCTCGCTCCATTCTAACAGGGAAACTGGCCTCTTTCCCCCCTTCTGGCCCGTTGGGGCCTCCCCCCCTTTTTCCAGGCGCCCCTCTGTCCCCCCCGTGGCCCCTGCACCCACCCCCCCTCCACCGACCACTTGTCCCTCACCCCCCAGGGGGCCCTGTCGCCACCCCTGATGACCAGCGCCGCCACCGCTGCCTCCCTGGGCCCCCTCCTCCCCCTCCTCCCCTCCTCCTCCCCAATAGTCCCCTGGTGGAAACCAAACCCCCCAGGAACTGACAACCGCCCACCCTTGACACTGGGCCTCCCCAGCCCCCCTTCCTCCCACCCAGGATCTGCCTTCTCAGCCCTCCCCCCCAAACTCTCCTCTCCCCCCACCTCCGGAGCACCTCCCACTGGTCCCGGCCCCCCAATCCCACATGCAGCATCCTTGGCCCCTGTGACACCAGAGGGCCCAAAGGCCTCTGTGCCCTCATTGCGCGTGCCCCTGCGCACCGCTCCACCCTTCCCCTCCATAAAAGCCAGAGGAGGGCGCTTCTTAGCGCTCCCCCCCCCGTTTTCCCCTTTTTGCGGGGGACGCCTTTGCCCTGCGGCCCCCCCCACGTACCTCCGGGGCCTTTTTTTGCCACCACCTTGCGGAGGCGAACACGCGAGGATCGCGGCAGCTACACCCCCGGGCCACGCTCTCGACCGGGCCTCTCACGAGGTCCATGCGGCCGGCTTCAGCCAGGAGCCTCATGGCCTCCTGGACCCTCGCGTCAGTGCTGGACATGCCTCAACAAACAATTACAGGCAGGCGCAGCTAAATACGCACTCTGTCCCTGCCGAAAAACTTTCCTAAAGTGGAAAAACTTCCCAAAAACTTTTCCTAGCTAAACGGCAAAATCGGCAGCCGTATCACCTTCCAAAATGGTGACACGGCTCCCGAAATGGCCAACTAAATACCCCCCACCCCGAAGCCCAAAACTAGCCCAAAGCAAGCCCAATTGGGCTCGGGCCGCACCACCCGGCCCAAAAACCCCGGGGGTGCGAGCCTCCCTGCCGGTCGGCCGCCCCCCCCAAAGCCCCATTTTACAGCGCGTGCTCTGGTGTTGTGGAAGAGGGTCACTTTTTTAAGCCAGTTGGGATAAATTTTTAGAAAAGATGAACGTTGAAGATAAGGGTTAGTGGATAAATTGTCAACAGTTAAGATATCAAGCCTGAGTTCTAATATTAGATTTCCCACCTGACAACACTCTGATCCTGGGCTAATCACTACCTCCATGCGCCTCAGTTATCCGACTGCCAAAAGAGAGAGCTGTACCCAGATAGGAAATTATTTTTCCAACCTAGAAATAGGTATCCTGGCTCCCAGCCCTGTGGCTAAAGAAGACAGTGCATCAGCAAGGGAGGAGCCGTTCTCTCTGAAGGGCAACCTCATTACAGCCCAGAGAGCGGCGTCCCGTTAGTGGCCTGATTACAGCCAATACTGTGACATCACTGCAGGTGTGCCACTGCAGCACAGCCTGCATCATCTCTGCGACAATCTGACGTCTGCTCAGGCTCTGACATTCCTGCAGGTATTTGACGTCAGCCCAGACTCTGACATCCATGCAGGTATCTGACAGCCCTGCACAGGGTCGGATTGGTAACGCGGGCACTCGGGAAATGGCCGAAGGGCCGGTAGCCGAGTTCCAGCTGTGGGCTGCTTTTTTGGGCAGCCTGGGGGCTGTCTCTGCTGTTAGGATGCCGCCAGCGGCCCAGTGGGTGCCTGAGTGGCCTTTCTAGAGGCAGATGGGCCGAGGTATCACTCCCTTTCTCTTGCTGTGCCGGCCCATTAATGTATGTTGATTGAGCGGGGGCAGGGAGCCTGAGCAGAAGTGGTCTCACTTGCATTCACGTGTGGCTCAGCAGTGTGAACTAATCTGTGCATTTTTTTTTTTATCTAAGTGAAGTTAAAACATGGCCCCCACCCCCTTTCTTTTCATAAAACTTCGCTGAAGCAGTGTTTTGCGGAAAGGCAATACGCAAATGTGGGCCACTTTTTTTTGTGTGCCCGGGCTGATTTATGATCCCAATCCAACCCTGCCCCTGCAAGTAAATCTGACGTCAGCCCAGGATGTACTGTCGCTGCAGGTGTCCCACTGCAACACAGCCTGTAACATCCCTGCAGACAGGGTTTTAAGTGGGATGAAAAAACTGTGGGGTCTCTCAAGGGGGCGTGGCCAATGCAATTAAGGGCATGGCTTAAAAACACGTAAGCTAAAAATCTGTGCTTAGCATAGTGTGCTGCCCGACTTGTATTTTGCTGTTTCTGTCATTGCATCCAGATATATGATACAAATAACATCATACCTACAACAAGTCAGGACAATTGTCTTTGTCAATGGTTGTTAGTTGCTTAAGATAAATAAGCAGCAACTATGGCTTGTATATAATATTGAAAAAGCTTCTACTTAAAGCCCTAGAGACACCACGACAATGTTGCTGCTCCTGAGTTTCAAAAATGTGAAGGGAAATCCAGAGAGAAAATGACTCTCTTTAAAGGATTTCCCTTCCCCTACAACGCTCACCTGGCATGACGTCATGCCGTAACTTCTCCACTAGTGAGAAGTGAGCAGTGTGATCACACGCACATCGATGTGCCTGCTGTCACTGCAGTCCGGAAAAAAACGGACCGCCTGTGACAGGGTACAATACAGAGCCCGAAGAGACCCGTTTCAAGGCCTCCTTTAAAAAACTGCCGCTGCTCAGACCCGGCCCACTTAAAGCCCTGCCTGCAGATATCTGATGTCAGCCCAGAGTCTGACACCCCTGCAAGTATATCTGACGTCAGCCCAGGATGTACTATCGCTGCAGGTGTCCCACTGCAGCACAGCTTGAGTTAACGTGCACTTATTTGCACGGTTCGAATTCAATATATGTAAAGTAACTTGAATCTGATTTGTGCTTACCTGAATCTCGGCTGATTAGGTGGGCCGGAGGGCGCGAAACCACAACTAAGCCTCAGCGCAACCGGAAGCAGCGCTGGAGGAGGGGCTGCATTCTAGTTGTGGGAACACAGGGGACTATAAAAACGGGACCGCGGCATGGCCGTGCAGTGGCCGCGCGCAGCGGACGCGCCGCCGGCGCGCCAAAGGCAAGCCCGTCTGCGCCCGTCTGCGCCCGTCCGCGCCCGACCGGGACCAGGGGCCAGGAACCCTGCATCTTTCATTCAAAAACCAAGTATTTTCTACCAATATCCTAGAGAAATGCTTCTAAAATTAGCCAAAGCCCAGCCAGATAATTTAGAACCCTGTGTGAAAACATCCCCGGGGATATGGAGGGGCCTTTCTCATGCCTCCACTGTAAATGGAGCTGTCAATTAACATCTGAACAACACACTAGGAATGACATCAGCCTTTATGGTATTCAGCTGACATGCATTTACCTTAACTCCCGGTCAATGCCCAAACATTGCCTTGAGATCTGGGACATCTTAGCAGATGTAAAACCTGACCTAGCATTTATCACAGAAACCTGGTTGGATGATAACAACTCCCCTGACATTGCTACCGCCCTACCTGGAGGTTATAAACTACTAAAACCTGACAGGAAGGGACGAAAGGGAGGGGGTATAGCTGTCCTATTTAAAGACTGCTTTAGCTGCGCTCCTGAGCCAGTGGCCCAAATGGGTGAACACGAGATTTTGGCTTTCTCAGTGTCCAGGGGCGAGCAAAACCTACTCGGATGGGCAGTGATTTATAATCCTCCTGGATACAAGCCAGAGTTTAGCACTAAACTGATGTCCCAAATGTTCCCTGCCTGCCTAAAACATAAACACTTCTTAGCTATTGGTGACTTTAATGTTCACTTCGAAAATTCCATTGGCCCAACGGTGAAACACTTAGAAAGTGACATGCAGATACTGCAATTAAAACAATGGATTAAAGAACCAACCCATATGGTGAGGCATACACTGGATCTTCTATTTTCCAACATTGAGGATACCAACGTCTCTGAGGTCACACCTCTGCCATGGACTGACCACTTCCTAATCTCCTTTTCCCTTAACCTGCCAATTAAGCTAACCAAGGCGCCCACACAAAATACAACGACAAAAAGACCATGGAACCTTATTACCCCTGAGTTGTTTGCGTCCCATTTTTTGGCTTGCGACCTAAATATTGCGGAAACACTCTCTGCCCAGGCTGAGGCCGAACGTTTGCATAAGGATATCATTAATGCATTGGACCTCTGCGCCCCTGAGTAGTAAATAAATCTAGCAGGAAAATACCATCTGAGAAATGGTATTCTTTAGAGCTAAAATTACAAAAAAGGAGATGTAAAACCCTAGAACACAAGTGGAGACTATCCAAAGAAAACAATGATAGACTGCTCTACAAAGAGGATTTAAAAATCTATCATAATGCCCTTAAAAGCGCAAAAAAACTCTATTATGCAAAAAGAATTGAAGATAATTGTAACTCTTCTAAAGAACTATGGGGCATATTATCAAGGGCTTTATCGCCGCTTTAGCAGCACTTTTTGCCGCTAAAGCGGCGATATTTTTATCGCCCTATCAGCAAGCTGTCGCTAACAGGCGTTAGCGACAGCTTTCAGGCGATAGCGGCCGGTTTACCCATCGCCTTGCATGCCAGCGATAATTATCGCTAATGACATGCAAGGTAGGCGTTCCCAACCAAAAGTGACTGAAAACAGTCGCTAACACAACTTCCCCCTATTAACAAAGCAGGCGAAGCGATAAAATAAATCGCGCTAAGCGCGTTTATCGCTAGAAATTAACACCTGCTAATGAACATGACTTACCTGTTTGAAGTATAGGAGGTGGATTGTAAGGCTAAATCCACCATAGCGTTAATGCGAGAATATCGCTGGATTTCCAGCGATATTCTCGCATTTCGCCGCTATTGCTGGAAATATTATCGCACTGGAGATAAACCTTGCTAATAGGGTGTTATCTCAGCGATAATTTCCAGCGATAGGCGGCGTTAAAAAAATACGCGCTAGGCGCGGTTAGCGATAAATATCGCAACTCCTTGCTAATATGCCCCTAAATAAAATAGTGAAAGAACTCTGTAAACCAGCTAGTATGACCCACACTATGACCCCTTCTGTTGATAATTGCGAGATAATCAACAACTTCTTCACTGATAAAGTCACTAAAATTTACTCCTCCTTCAATAGCCAATTCACTGTCAATAAATCAGATAGTGAGACATCAGCACCACACCCCAAATCACAGGCTTACTTAGGCAACCTGGCCCCTTTTTCAGAAGAAGAAGTTACAAAAGCTATGATGGAGGTTAAAGCAGAATCTCCACTCGACCTCTGCCCTCACTTTATTTTCTCAAAACTTGCCTCTGTCCTAAGCCCGCATGTCACTCGCATTTTTAATAAATCTCTAGACTCAGCATCCTTCCCGGACATATGGAAAGAAACCATAGTATTCCCATTATTAAAAAAAGCTGGTCTAGAAATGTACAACCCTGCCAGTTACCGGCCAATCTCTCAGTTACCTTACCTGTCCAAGGTGTTGGAGAAACTGGTGAACAAGCAATTGGTAAACCTCTTGGAAACTGATGAATTACTAGACCCTTCCCAGACCGGCTTTAGAGCTAATAACAACACAGAAGCCACTCTACTTGCAGTATCAGATAACATCAGGACCTTGATAGATCAAGGGAAAGCCGCTGCACTGATCCTTCTGGACCTAACATCGGCTTTCGATACTGTTTCCCATGACCACCTGCTACATATTCTGTATGAAAAAGGAACATATTCAAAAGCCCTTCAGTGGTTCACCTCTTTTTTATCCAATAGAACACAAAAAATCCAAATGGGCCACCACTCTTCTAGCTCACGAGCTATCAAGCACGGAGTACCACAGGGGGCCTCCTTGAGCCCCACTCTTTTTAACACCTATGTCTCCTCCCTGGCGGAGATCAGCAGGAAATGGGGCTTCAATATTTGCTCTTACGATGATGATACTCAGCTGCTAATTGCCTTTGAAGAAAGGCATGAAAATACCAAACACAACCTAATTAACTGTCTTACAGAAACAGCAACTTGGATGATGGAACACAGCCTGAAACTAAACGCCGATAAGATCCGAGATCTTACTTTTTGGTGGAGCACACTTAATCTGGGACAGCACCTGGTGGCCCCAGGCGCTGGTGCCGCCCCAGAACCCAAGCGAGTGGCAAAGAACTTGGGCATTCTCATTGACAATGCTCTAACAATGCAAGACCAAGTTCGAGCGCTATGTGGAAAGAGCTTCCCTCTTTTGAAACTATTGCATAGACTCTTTTCATGGATTCCCTTAAACTGTAGAAAATCCATTACTCCGTCACTACTTTCTAGCAGACTAGATTATGGGAATGCGCTCTATGTGGGCATGTCTGACTACCTTTTCTCCCGATTACAGGTGGTCCAGAATGCTGCTGCTAGATTGGTCTGCAACAAGAGCAAGTACAGCTCAGCATCTGAAAGTCTGAAAGAATTACACTGGCTGCACATTCGCCAAAGGGCTAAGTTCAAACTCCTGTGCTATGCTCACAGAGCACTACATAAAACGGGCCCTCAAATCCTAAGAGATAAAATTGAATTTTATTTGCCCACACGAAATCTGAGATCCCGCCATCAGGCCATGGCCACGACTAAACGGATCAAAAAGGTTAGAGCCGGAGGGCGGTCTTTCTCCAATTTGTCGGCCGTCCATTGGAATGAGCTACCCTTAGAGCTTCGCCTAAAGGACGAACATTTGTCCTTCAGGAAGAAATTAAAAACATGGCTGTTCCCTAAAACATAACCAAAAACACGCATCACCTTTTGACTGAAATCTCAGGCCTTAAAACTATTAAGATATTCTCCACTGCCATACCAGAATAATGCTGTCCTAGAGCCGTGATGTCCCTTGGGATGAATGTTGCGCTTAATAAATACAAATACAAATACTGTTGCTGCAGGTGTCCCTCTGCAGCACAGCTTGTAACATCCCAGCAGATATCTGGCGTCAGCGCAGGCTCTGACATCCCTGCAGATATCTGACGTCAGCCCAGAATGCACTAATGCTGCAGGTGTCCCACTGCAGCACAGCTTGTAACATCCCAGCAGAGATCTGACGTCAGCGCAGGCTCTGACATCCCTGCAGATATCTGATGTCAGCGCAGGCTCTGACATCCCTGCAGATATCTGACGTCAGCCCAAAATGCACTATTGCTGCAGGTGTCCCACTGCAGCACAGCTTGTAACATCCCAGCAGATATCTGACGTCAGCGCAGGCTCTGACATCCCTGCAGATATCTGACGTCAGCGCAGGCTCTGACATCCCTGCAGATATCTGACGTCAGCGCAGGCTCTGACATCCCTGCAGATATCTGACGTCAGCCCAAAATGCACTATTGCTGCAGGTGTCCCACTGCAGCACAGCTTGTAACATCCCCGTAGATATTTGACGTGAGCCCAAAGTCTGACACCCTTGCAAGTATATCTGACTTCAGCCCAGGATGTACTGTCGCTGCAGGTGTCCCTCTGCAGCACAGCCTGTAACATCCCTGCAGATACCTGACGTCAGCCCAGACTCTGACATCTCTGCAGATATCTGACGTCAGCCCAGAGCCTGACATCTCTGCAGATATCTGACGTCTGCCCAGAGTCTGACACCCCGGCAAGTATATCTGACATCAGCCCAGGATGTACTGTCGCTGCAGGTGTCCCTCTGCAGCATAGCTTGTAACATCCCTGCAGATATATGACGTCAGCCCAGAGTCTGACACCCCTGCAAGTATATCTGACTTCAGCCCAGGATGTACTGTCGCTGCAGGTGTCCCTCTGCAGCACAGCCTGTAACATCCCTGCAGATACCTGACGTCCGCCCAGACTCTGACATCTCTGCAGATATCTGATGTCAGCCCAGAGCCTGACATCTCTGCAGATATCTGACGTCTGCCCAGAGTCTGACACCCCTGCAAGTATATCTGACTTCAGCCCAGGATGTACTGTCGCTGCATGTGTCCCTCTGCAGCACAGCTTGTAACATCCCTGCAGATATCTGATGGCAACCCAGAGTCTGACATCTCTGCAGATACCTGACGTCAGCCCAGAGTCTGACACCCCTGCAAGTATATCTGACGTCAGCCCAGGATGTACTGTCGCTGCAGGTGTCCCTCTGCAGCACAGCCTGTAACATCCCTGCAGATATCTGACGTCAGCCCAGAGTCAGACATCTCTGCAGATATCTGACGTCAGCCCAGAGTCAGACATCTCTGCAGATATCTGACGTCAGCCCAGAGTCAGACATCTCTGCAGATATCTGACGTCAGCCCAGAGTCTGACGCCCCTGCAAGTATATCTGACGTCAGCTCAGAGTCTGACATCTCTGCAGATATCTGATGTCAGCCCAGAGTCTGACATCTCTGCAGATATCTGACGTCTGCCCAGAGTCTGACACCCCTGCAAGTATATCTGACGTCAGCCCAGGATGTACTGTCGCTGCAGGTGTCATACTGCAGCACAGCCTGTAACATCCCTGCAGATACCTGACGCCAGCCCAGACTCTGACATCTCTGCAGATATCTGACGTCAGCCCAGAGTCTGACATCTCTGCAGATATCTGACATCTGCCCAGAGTCTGACACCCCTGCAAGTATATCTGACGTCAGCCCAGGATGTACTGTCGCTGCAGGTGTCCCTCTGCAGCACAGCCTGTAACATCCCTGCAGATATCTGACGTCAGCCCAGAGCCTGACATCTCTGCAGATATCTGACTTTCAGCCCAGAGTCTGACACCCCTGCAAGTATAACTGATGTCAGCCCAGGATGTACTGTCGCTGCAGGTGTCCCACTGCAGCACAGCCTGTAACATCCCTGCAGATATCTGACGTCAGCCCAGACTCTGACATGTCTGCAGATATCTGACGTCAGCCCAGAGTCTGACATCTCTGCAGATATCTGACGTCAGCCCAGAGTCTGACAGCCCTGCAAGTATATCTGACGTCAGCCCAGGATGTACTGTCTCTGCAGGTGTCCCTCTGCAGCACAGCTTGTATCATCCCCCTAGATATCTGATGTCAGCCCAGACTCCGACATCCCTGCAGATATCTGACGTCAGCCCAGGATATACTGTCGCTGCAGGTGTCCCTCTGCAGCACAGCCTGTAACATCCCTGCAGATACCTGAAGTCAGCCCAGACTCTGACATCTCTGCAGATATCTGACGTCAGCCCAGAGTCTGACACCCCTGCAAGTATATCTGACGTCAGCCCAAAGTCTGACACCCCTGTAAGTATATCTGACGTCAGCCCAGGATGTACTGTTGCTGCAGGCGTCATCAGGCGCGGTCGGTAGTAGGAGTGCCGGTCGGGCGGTGACGTGGGGCGGGGGAGGGGCAGGGTGGAGGGTAGTAAACTACGGATTAAGGCCCAATAC
Source organism: Calotriton arnoldi (assembly GCA_963921515.1). Lineage (NCBI taxonomy): Eukaryota > Metazoa > Chordata > Amphibia > Caudata > Salamandridae > Calotriton > Calotriton arnoldi. Next base: position 6,282,069 of record CAWUFW010000042.1, read on the forward strand.
AGGTAAGTAAACATTTAAATAAATAAAACGAATTTCGTTGTGAGCACTGCATCGCCAAATGCGATGCAGTGCGCGCAACGAAATTCGTTTTATTTATTTAAATGTTTACTTTCCTGTATTGGGCCTTAATCCGTAGTTTACTACCCCCCACCCTGCCCCTCCCCCGCTCCACGTCACCGCCCGACCGGCACTCCTACCACCGACCGCGCCTGGGCGTCATACTGCAGCACAGCTTGTAACATCCCTGCAGATACCTGACGTCAGCCCAAACTCTGACATCTCTGCAGATATTTGACGTCATCCCAGACTCTGACATCTCTGCAGATATCTGACGTCAGCCCAGAGTCTGACACCCCGGCAAGTATCTCTGACATCAGCCCAGGATGTACTGTCCCTGCAGGTGTCATACTGCAGCACAGCTTGTAACATCCCTGTAGATACCTGACGTCAGCCCAGAGTCTGACAGCCCTGCAAGTATATCTGATGTCAGCCCAGGATGTACTGTCTCTGCAGGTGTCCCTCTGCAGCACAGCTTGTAACATCCCTGCAGATATATCTGACGTCAGCCCAGACTCTGACACCCCTGCAAGTATATCTGACGTCAGCCCAGGATGTACTGTCACTGCAGGTGTCCCACTGCAGCACAGCCTGTAACATCCCTGCAGATACCTGACGTCATCCCAGACTCTGACATCTCTGCAGATATCTGACGTCAGCCCAGAGTCTGACACCCCTGCAAGTATATCTGACGTCAGCCCAGGATGTACTGTCACTGCAGGTGTCCCACTGCAGCACAGCTTGTAACATCCCTGCAGATACCTGACGTCATCCCAGACTCTGACATCTCTGCAGATATCTGACGTCAGCCCAGAGTCTGACACCCCTGCAAGTATATCTGACATCAGTCCAGGATGTACTGTCGCTGCAGGTGTCCCTCTGCAGCACAGCCTGTAACATCCCTGTAGATACCTGACGTCAGCCCAGACTCTGACATGTCTGCAGATATCTGACGTCAGCCCAGAGTCTGACATCTCTGCAGATATCTGACGTCAGCCCAGAGTCTGACAGCCCTGCAAGTATATCTGACGTCAGCCCAGGATGTACTGTCTCTGCAGGTGTCCCTCTGCAGCACAGCTTGTACCATCCCTGCAGATATCTGACGTCAGCCCAGACTCTGACACCCCTGCAAGTATATCTGACGTCAGCCCAGGATGTACTATTGCTGCAGGTGTCCCACTGCAGCACAGCGTGTAACATCCCTGCAGATACCTGACGTCATCCCAGACTCTGACATCTCTGCAGATATCTGACGTCAGCCCAGAGTCTGACACCCCTGCAAGTATATCTGACGTCAGTCCAGGATGTACTGTCGCTGCATGTGCCTCTCTGCAGCACAGCTTGTAACATCCCAGCAGATATCTCACGTCAGCCCAGAGTCTGACACCCCTGCAGGTATATCTGACGTCAGCCCAGGATGTACTATTGCTGCAGGTGTCCCACTGCAGCACAGCGTGTAACATCCCTGCAGATACCTGACGTCATCCCAGACTCTGACATCTCTGCAGATATCTGACGTCAGCCCAGAGTCTGACACCCCTGCAAGTATATCTGACGTCAGTCCAGGATGTACTGTCGCTGCATGTGCCCCTCTGCAGCACAGCTTGTAACATCCCAGCAGATATCTCACGTCAGCCCAGAGTCTGACACCCCTGCAGGTATATCTGACGTCAGCCCAGGATGTACTATCGCTGCTGGTGTCCCATTGCAGCACAGCCTGTAACATCCCAGCAGATATCTCACGTCAGCCCAGAGTCTGACACCCCTGCAGGTATGAGTATAATACTCGACGCATTGGACTCTTGTGGGGGATTTCTACTTGGGGGAAGTGCGTCACATGTGCATTGTTTTGTAGATGTCTTGGCTTGCTGTTTCACTTTGGTATTGTAACATCCCTGCAGGTATATCTGACGTCAGCCCAGGATGTACTATCGCTGCTGGTGTCCCACTGCAGCACAGCCTGTAACATCCCTGCAGATAACTCCTTCAGCCAAGATGACGATATCAATGTGCAGGTATCTGACTACAGTACAAAGTGTGACATCCCTGGTTGAATCTGACCGCAGTGCAGACTGAGATACCCCCGCATCTGTGCTCTTATCTGACTGCAGGGACGGCCCTGACACCCTTGCAGCCGGTATCTGACTTAAATCCATATACTGTGAGATTACTGAAGCTGTTTGACCACACTAAACATGCTGACACGGTCTGGGTGGTGAACTCCGCTCCGTTTGCAAAGTTTGAAGAGTTTTCCGCACTTTACGTGACTGAACGAGGACAAAGAAGCACGTCCCGACACATGTAAGGCTCCATATATAGAAAAGAGCCTCACCCCTTGTTGTTAGGAGAACAACACAGGACGGATTTTAGTAAAGAGTAGTAATACCGGGTGATAAAACTACCCCGTTTTTCACGGAGGGATTCCATTGGATCCTGTTCATGGAACCCTGAAATAAATCCTTTTGAGTCCACAGTATTTGGACCAGACGAGTACAGAGCAGCATGAAAAAATTGAGGGTGTCACACTAAAATAGAAAAGTAGAATAGTTTTTTAGATACTGTGGGAGAAATCTATTTATCCTGAAGAAGGTGGCTCTAATTACTGTGTTTCCACCGAAACACGACGATGCATTTATGACACTAAATCTGACGGGCAGTGAAGGACACAGTGGATATTAATTACTTGAAGATACTCTGTGTAATGAGCAATGATTCAAACAGATTAGTGGCTGAAAATTCATATGTGATTGTCTACTATACTCTCCCTGTCTGTTTTTTATGTTTATGCATTTGCGTAATGAAGTGTTTTCTGACTGTGAACTAGGGCAAAAAAAGAAAACTACCTCTTCAAGTGTTGAAAAGGGTTTTTAATTGGGTTTTATATAATTTTTAAACATATTGTGATAGTGGGTTTATACTTTTTGATACTTACATGAAATTTGCCAAGTGTCTTTTAAATTAGACGGTGATTTATTTATAAATACAGTGACAAAACCTTTCAATAACATACAGGTGTGGTACTTTAACTTCATTGTAACCGGAGGTGTACAATATTCCATATTTTTATTCAAGATTTGGAACTCCTAGGAGGTCCACATAAAATTTCGTACATAGTATTATAGATAACAAAACATAATAAGGCTCTTTCCACATACCATCATAAAATTTGCCACCGCAGCACGTAAACAATTCGACTTTAAATAGCATTTAAAATTTGTAACATAAAGGAAGAGATAACAAACCGTATCCTGTAAGTGCATAGGACATCTAATAGCTGCCCGTTCATAGATTTTATAAATCCAAAATTCTAATTCAAATAAAACAATTACAAATTATTTATCAAGCAAGGAGGAAGCAAAGCCTCTCTTACAATGTGCAAATGTGCAAAGGGAGTAAAAATCCACCTAATAGCAGCATGGAAACAGAGTAACTGAAAGTAGCCAGAACTGTGCGAAAGTCAATTCAGTAGCAGCTAAGTTATGTGCAAAATGCATGCAAAGTTTCACTTCGATTAATTTTATGGAATAACCGTAAGGTCAGGGTGGAACATATACTCAACATATCCCTAATGTGCAAAATGGCAGTAAATAGCAGCTTGGATGTGCAAAATGCAATTTGAAAAACAAAATACTAGTCCTTCGTGAGATTTTCTTAAACGAGGAAGTTAACTACCCAAATAAAGTAAATATATATATAACAGATTTAAAATATATACATAAATTCTTTAAAATAGTTAAAAGTTTTACACATACAGATTCATTTTTGGACAAAAAAGATAATCTCGGGCTGATGCTACGTTTTTACACTGTTCTGTAGAAACATCGGCCTAAGCCAACGATAACGACTCGAGACCAATGCCGGACAGGCAAACAAAACATGATCTAAAGTCTTGATACCCAGGTTGCAAAAATTACAAATTTTACCATTATTCGAATTCTGAGACCAGTTTACTGTTAAATCGTTTAGGGGTAGGAGATTCATGCGACATAAAATTAGCAGGCGCCGGATTCCATGTTCTAGATTCCAAAATACGTATTTTTGTGGGGTTCTCAGTACGTTAGTCCTAACTATTAGTTTTAGTCTTTCCTTAGAATTACAAAATGTTATACCTTTATTAAAACTAATTTTACCACATAAAGTTTTTAGGAGAGATTTAAATCCTAAGGGTGGGAGTGAGAACACTAAATCATCTTGTATACCAAAGGTTTTCTGTGCCAATAAAAAATCCTGACAAAAAGAGAAGTTACCTGCCTTCACATTAAAAATTTCGCGACATAGGAGATCTCTTAGTGTATCCGGTTCACTGTTTTTTAGTTGATATCCCCAACGTAGAACCCGGGATAAGCCTTGAATATAAGAGCTTGTCAACCCAAATTCTAATCTAATTGCTGCTGTTGGAATTACTGTACCAAAATTGCAAATTTTGCGTAATATTTGGCCTTCGGTCTTATCTAAGAAATTCCAGTCCTTAACAGGGATTGATTCAATCGCATAAAGCAAAGTTGGTGGAATTTTTGCCTTAAAAACCGTCAAAAGGTGCAAGAAATGTCTCCTGCCCATAGCCTGGTAGAAAATACGCAGGCCATTGGCATGAGACATTGCCTTACAGGTGCTATGATCAATATGAGGTTTATTCTTTGAACTGCCTGTTAAGAGTTTCCCTAAATAGAGGTAAGAATCTACCACCTCCAACTTTTCAGGACCAATTTGCCATTTAAAATTACAAAATGTTCGACTTTTAGAACCTTTCATAATTAAAATTTTACTTTTAGAAACATTTATTTTCAAGAAATGATCTACCGTGTATTTCTGTAGTGATGTCAGCTTTCTATTTAGCCCGATAGGGGTTAGGTCCATTATTACAACGTCGTCTGCATATAGAAGACAAGCTAAAGATCGGGAGCCTATCTTAGGAGCGTCTCCACTAATTTGGGCGAGACAATCGGGTAGGTCCGCTATGTATAAAGAAAATAATAGCGGTGCTAGCAGACAACTTTGTTTCAGGCCATTTTCTGTGGGGATTATGTCAGAAAGACCTTGGTTTCCTCCCATTAGTATCTGGCACCAAGTTTGGGAATGAAGAGCAATAATTAAGGATAACAGAGGAGGGGCAGACCCATTTTTTGCAACTTTCTCCATAAAAGCGGTCGATCTACCTTATCGAAGGCTGTAGAAAAATCTATAAAAGCCATATATACATTTGATTTACGAGTAGATGTATATTTTTCCTCAATTAGTTTCAACATAAATATATTGTCTAAAGTGGAGTGACTTTTACGATAGCCTGCTTGTTCTAAGGGGAGGACCTTCATCTCCGTCACCCATACAGTAAGATGAATCAGGATACTATGTGCAAATATTTTTCCTACCGCGTCCAGTAAGGCAATTTGCCGATAATTGCCTGGATGTGATCTAGAGCCCTTCTTGTACAGTGGAGTTAAAACCGGAGGTGTACATAAAGTGTTGATTGTGATCATAGTAAGAGTGTGAAGTGTGTGTGAGACTTGACAAACAGGCCCAAAGGGAAATTTCTTTTTGACTTAATATTCCCACATGCTGACTGGGCCTTGGCGGTGAACTCTGCTCTGTTTGCAGAGTTTTCCGCGCACCGCAGAGCACACGGAGTTCCGAAAAACTCCACTCCACAGTTTTTTCCTCGCTCACCAACGTTAAGTTGCCGAGGGCGAGCGAGGAAAAACCACCCCACTGGGAGATTTCTCAGCGCGGGCGGTAAGATTTCTCAATGCAGGCGGTTGCGGATGGTCGCGCATGCTCGTATTGAGAAACCTTCTGTTTGCATTGAGAAAGCTGCCGTTTGGGTAGAAAATCTACTCGATCGGCAAGAAATAAGCAGCGCCCTCTTGCGCTGCGCATGGTGCCGTTCGCGCTGATTTTACAGCGTAGAACAAACACCTGGTGCTGAAAATCAACGCGAATTGCATGACCAAACACACTCTGCTGCTTGCGGAACTCCACATAGCGCAGCAGAGTTTTTTGGTCACTTCAACTCAGCAAACTCCACTCAGGCCTAATGCTGACACCCCTGCAGAGATCTGACTACAATACAGAGTGTGACATCACTGAAGGAATCTGACCACATTACAGCCTAGGAGACGAGCCCAGAAATCTAACAGCCCATATCTGACTCCAATCCATACACGTCACTAGAGGAATCTGACTACAGTCCAGACTGACATTTCTGCAAGACTCTGACTATGGTTCAGACTGTAAAATCACAGGGAGCAGCTGCCCACAGTGTAGACTTGGACATGACTGCTGGCCTCTGCCGATAGTGCGGACTGTGACGTCCCTGGAAGCAAGCATCTGTCTACAGCCCTGGCTGTGACATCACTGAAGGAATCTGACCTCAGCCCAGACTGTGATATGACAGCGGTACCTATCTGCAGTCCACAATCTAACAAACCATGCAGGAATCTGACGAAAGTCCAGCCTATAGCATTCCACAACTGTGACGTCACAGCAAGAACCTGACCACAGTGACAGTACTCAGTGTCACTTGGTGACTTCGTTGCATGTATCTGACTGGAATTTGACTACAGCCCGCACTGACGTCACTACAGATCTCGGACTACAATAATGTCTTTGACATCACTGAGAGTCTCTGATTAGAATGCAGAACATGACGTCACTGGAGGTATCTCGCGGTGGTACAGACTGTGGCATCACTGCAGGTAGCTGACTACAGCACAGGACGTGACGTCACCGCAGGGATCTGACTGCTGTCCAGGCCGTGGCACGACGACCATGACAATACTGAGTTATCTGCCCCGCCTACAGACTGTGACATCACTCCAGGTATGGAACTTCAGCCCAAACTGTGACGTCACGGCAGGAATCTTCCTCGTGTCCAGGCTATGACATCATTGAAGGAATCTGACTCACAGAGAAGGCTTGGTTATTTTATTATCAATATATAGGGAATATAATCTATTTTAATATTTAAAATAAAGCGCTTTGTTGTGTAAGAAAGAAAATGGCAAACTGAAACATAAAACAGTGCAAGAAAAAGTATAAAAGTACAAGAGGACAGGAGGGGGATTCCTATTCTGGGCAGGAGGAGTTCAAGATTCTTCGCAGGAGTGAGTTCCGGATTCTTATCTGGACGAGCTCCGGATTTTGGCTGGATGCCGGTGTTCCCGGTTTTAGGGAGAACTGGCTCCTGGTTTTGGAAAGAAGAGAGTTCTAGATACTCGTGAAGAGCTAGTTCCAGATTCGGGGTTCGACAAGTTCCACATTCGGTCACGAGGGGATTCTCGGCAGGAGGCACTTGCAAGCACTGGAGAGGACGTAACTGGATATTCTGGGCAGGGCTCGGTGCAGGAGGAAGTACACGTTTCGGGGCAGAACTCGATCCAGAATTTGGGCAGAAGAAAGGCGTGCGTTTGTGGCAGGAGGGACTTTGAGATTCTGGACTGAGCGCAGTTCCAGATTCTGCCCAGGACCACTTTCAGGTTATGGACAGGGCAGGGCTCGCTCCAGATTCTGCCTGTAGAGTGTAGATAGACATAGGATTTCGGTCGGAGGGATTCACAGATTCAGGGCCGGAGGCAGCTCCCGATTATGGACAGCAGAGGCGCAACTAGAGTGAAATTGGGGGGGGGGCCTAATAAAAATTTCGGGGGGGGGCGGGGGGCTAATTCTTCCAGCAATCGACAGAGTGAAGATGCAGGGGGCTCTAAGAAAGGGTGAAAGAAGAACAAAGCCTCATTAACAAGTAAATGGTCTTTTAAAGACCTATGAAGTACTCGGGTGCGGCTGTGTGTGTGCCCGGGAAGCTGGCTCAGCCCGGCTGACACACACGACGGGGGGGGGGGGGCGTTGCGCGCCTGATGGACAGTATCAGTTCCTGATTGTGGGCAGGACTAGCTCCAGATTCTGGCAGAAGAAAGGCATCGGCTGGAGGGAGTTACAGATTCTCACTGATTCAGCTCCAGGTTCTGGACAGGAAAAGTTGCAAATTTTGGGCAGATCTAGTTGCAGACCCTGGACATGAGAGAATTACCGATTCTGTGAAGAGCCTGCCTTAGATTCTGGTCTGGAGGGTGTTACGGACTCTTTACAGATTCAGGGCAGGAAAGAGTTCCAGGGTCTGTGCAGAACTAGCTCCAGATTCTGGCAGGAGAGAGTTTCACATTATTGTCAGGAGGGGGCCCAGGGCAGAAAGGAGTTCCAGGGTCTGGGCAGAACTAGCTCCAGAGTTTCACATTATTGTCAGGAGGGGGTCCAGGGCAGGAAGGAGTTCCAGGGTCTGGGCAGAACTGGCTCCAGAGTTTCACATTATTGTCAGGAGGGGGTCCAGGGCAGGAAGGAGTGCCAGGGTCTGGGCAGAACTAGCTGAGTAGTTTCACATTATTGTCAGGAGGGGGTCCAGGGCAGGAAGGAGTTACAGGGTCTGGGCAGAACTAGCTCCAGAGTTTCACATTATTGTCAGGAGGGGGTCCAGGGCAGGAAGGAGTTCCAGGGTCTGGGCAGAACTTTCTCCAGAGTTTCACATTATTGTCAGGAGGGGGTCCAGGGCATGAAGGAGTTCCAGGGTCTGGGCAGAACTAGCTCCAGAGTTTCACATTATTGTCAGGAGGGGGTTCAAGGCAGGAAAGAGTTCCAGGGTCTGGGCAGAACTTACTCCAGAGTTTCACATTATTGTCAGGAGGGGGCTCAAGGCAGGAAAGAGTTCCAGGGTCTGGGCAGAACTGGCTCCAGAGTTTCACATTATTGTCAGGAGGGGGTCCAGGGCAGGAAGGAGTTCCAGGGTCTGGGCAGAATTTGCTCCAGAGTTTCACATTATTGTCAGGAGGGGGTTCAAGGCAGGAAAGAGTTCCAGGGTCTGGGCAGAACTGGCTCCAGAGTTTCACATTATTGTCAGGAGGGGGTCCAGGGCAGGAAGGAGTTCCAGGGTCTGGGCAGAACTTGCTCCAGAGTTTCACATTGGTGTCTGTAATACTCTCACTATCCATTGGTGCCTCTCAAACTCTTACTATTCACTGGTGACTCTCCGGCTCTCACTATGCACGGATGACTCATAGACTCTCACTATCCATTGCTGCTTCACATACTCTCACTATCCACTAGTGACTCTCACTATCATTGGTGCCTCTCATGCTCTCACTATCCATTGCTGCTTCTCATACTCTCACTCTCCATCGGTGACTCTCTTATTCTTACTATTCTATTGTGCCTCTCAGACTCTCACTATCCACTGCTGCCTCTCATACTCTCACTATCCATTGCTGCTTCTCATACTCTCACTATCCACTGGTGACTCTCACACTCTCACTCTCCACCGGTGACTATCAGACTCTCACTATCCACTGGTGTCTTTAATAATCTTACTATCCACTGGTGACTCTCAGACTCTCACTATCCACTGATGTCTCTTATACTCTCACTATCCACTGGTGACTCTCAGACTCTCACTATCCATTGCTGCTTCTCCTACTCTCACTCTCCATCGGTGACTTTCTTATTCTTACTATCCTATTGTGCCTCTCAGACACTCACTATCCACTGCTGCCTCTCAGACTGTCACTACCCACTGGTGCTTCCTAGATTTTCACTATGCAGTGCTTCCTCTCATACTCTCACTATCCACTGGTGACTCTCAGACTTTCACTATTCATTGCTGCTTCTCAGACTCTCACTAATAAGTTTTGCCTTTCATACTCTCAATACCATAATGCTCCTACTAGCCTCTTATTCTCTCACAAGCTCTCATGCCTCTCATACACTCTCACCATCAGAGCCTCTCATACTCTCACCATACACTAGTGCCTCTCATACCCTCACTATCCACTGGTGACTCTCAAAGCCTCACTCTCATTTGATGCCTCTCATATCCTCTCTGTCTATTGTTGCGTCTTATCCCTCATTATCCATTGGTGCGTCTCAGACTCTCACTATTCATTGGTGCCTCTTATCCTCTCCCTATAATTGGTGCCTCTCAGACCTTCACTGTCCATTAGTGCCTCTCAGACTCTCACTATTCATTGGTGCCTCTTACTCTCTCACTATCCATTGGTGCCTCTTATCCTCTCACTATCATTGGTGCCTCTCAGACCCTCACTGTCCATTAGTGCCTCTCAGACTCTCACTATCCACTGCTGCCTCTCAGACTGTCACTACCCACTGGTGCTTCCTAGATTTTCACTATGCACTGCTTCCTCTCATACTCTCACTATCCACTGGTGCCTCTCATGCTCTCACTATCCACTGGTGACTCTCACACTCTCACTCTCCACGGTGACTATCAGACTCTCACTATCCACTGGTGTCTTTAATAATCTTACTATCCACTGGTGACTCTCAGACTCTCACTATCCACTGATGTCTCTTATACTCTCACTATCCACTGGTGACTCTCAGACTCTCACTATCCATTGCTGCTTCTCATACTCTCACTCTCCATCGGTGACTCTCTTATTCTTACTATCCTATTGTGCCTCTCAGACTGTCACTACCCACTGGTGCTTCCTAGATTTTCACTATGCACTGCTTCCTCTCATACTCTCACTATCCACTGGTGACTCTCAGACTTTCACTATTCATTGCTGCTTCTCAGACTCTCACTAATAAGTTTTGCCTTTCATACTCTCAATACCATAATGCTCCTACTAGCCTCTTATTCTCTCACAAGCTCTCATGCCTCTCTTACACTCTCACCATCAGAGCCTCTCATACTCTCACCATACACTAGTGCCTCTCATACCCTCACTATCCACTGGTGACTCTCAAAGCCTCACTCTCATTTGATGCCTCTCATATCCTCTCTGTCTATTGTTGCGTCTTATCCCTCATTATCCATTGGTGCGTCTCAGACTCTCACTATTCATTGGTGCCTCTTATCCTCTCCCTATAATTGGTGCCTCTCAGACCTTCACTGTCCATTAGTGCCTCTCAGACTCTCACTATTCATTGGTGCCTCTTACTCTCTCACTATCCATTGGTGCCTCTTATCCTCTCACTATCATTGGTGCCTCTCAGACCCTCACTGTCCATTAGTGCCTCTCAGACTCTCACTATCCACTGCTGCCTCTCAGACTGTCACTACCCACTGGTGCTTCCTAGATTTTCACTATGCACTGCTTCCTCTCATACTCTCACTATCCACTGGTGCCTCTCATGCTCTCACTATCCACTGGTGACTCTCACACTCTCACTCTCCACCGGTGACTATCAGACTCTCACTATCCACTGGTGTCTTTAATAATCTTTCTATCCACTGGTGACTCTCAGACTCTCACTATCCACTGATGTCTCTTATACTCTCACTATCCACTGGTGACTCTCAGACTCTCACTATCCATTGCTGCTTCTCATACTCTCACTCTCCATCGGTGACTCTCTTATTCTTACTATCCTATTGTGCCTCTCAGACTGTCACTACCCACTGGTGCTTCCTAGATTTTCACTATGCACTGCTTCCTCTCATACTCTCACTATCCACTGGTGACTCTCAGACTTTCACTATTCATTGCTGCTTCTCAGACTCTCACTAATAAGTTTTGCCTTTCATACTCTCAATACCATAATGCTCCTACTAGCCTCTTATTCTCTCACAAGCTCTCATGCCTCTCTTACACTCTCACCATCAGAGCCTCTCATACTCTCACCATACACTGGTGCCTCTCATACCCTCACTATCCACTGGTGACTCTCAAAGCCTCACTCTCATTTGATGCCTCTCATATCCTCTCTGTCTATTGTTGCGTCTTATCCCTCATTATCCATTGGTGCGTCTCAGACTCTCACTATTCATTGGTGCCTCTTATCCTCTCACTATCATTGGTGCCTCTCAGACCTTCACTGTCCATTAGTGCCTCTCAGACTCTCACTATTCATTGGTGCCTCTTATTCGCTCACTATCCATTGGTGCCTCTTATCCTCTCACTATCATTGGTGCCTCTCAGACCCTCACTGTCCATTAGTGCCTCTCAGACTCTCACTATTCATTGGTGTTAGAAATGGGATTTTTGGTAGGCTTGGGCGTGGGCCAAAGCCAGGCAAAAACCACCACCCGAGTCAGGATAAGGGAGTTACACTCCTAACATAACCCCTGCTCACCCCCTTGGTAGCTTGGCACGAGCAGTCAGGTATCTTAGAGGCAGTGTGTAAAGCATTTGCACATAACCAACAGTAATACAGCGTAAGCACTACAAAAGGACACCACACCAGTTTAGAAAAATATCCAATATTTTTATATACTTAAGACAAGACCAAAAATGATAAAAATACACCATACAGTACTTAAAAATCTTCAGTCATCAAAATATGCTTTAAAAACAGTTCCTTGATGTTGATAGCTCCGTCCAGGGCTATCACGGCGTCGTGAGCAAACAAATCCAAACAGTTCTGGCTGACCGTGGCACGCGGGCCAGCTACGGTGTCGGAAAGACCCGCAAACAGTACCTTTTAGAAATGCAGGGCGTCGATGACCTCTCGTTGAGCTTCCGAAAACACGGCGGCCGCAGGCGTCGGTTCCGGAGGACGGTGCAAGAGTCGTCGGGGCCCTCGAAATCACACGCGTTGCAAGTCGATCTCCTCTCTGATGGAGTCAGGAGCGCTGGCGTCGGCAGGCGTCGGGTGCTGCGGTGGGAAGTGCAGCGGTGCGGCGTGCGGTGTCCTCAGGTCACGGTGCGAGCAGCGGCTCGGTGGCGGCGTCGGATGGCGTCGTTGGTGAGACCAGGGTCGCGGTGCGAGATGAAGGCGGTGCTCGTCACGGTGCTGGCAGGTCACGGTGCAAGCAGCGGCGTCGTCGCTGCTGAAGCGCTGTCGTCGGCTGACGAACTGGAGTCAATGGCGCCGGCATCGGTAGGCCAAGGCTGCGGTGCGGGATGAGGGCGGTGCATCGTGTGACTTACGAGCGGTGCCCTCGAACCACGGTGCAAGCAGCGGCGCCGATTTTGGTGGGAAGTGGTGGCGTCAGACAGGCCAAGGCGTCCTCGTGAAGCAAGGCGGTGCGGAATGCGGTGCCCACAGGTCACGGTGCGAGCAGCGGCTCGGTGGTGGCGTCAACAGGCGTCGTCGGTGAGACCAGGGTCGCGGTGCGGCATTGCGGCGGTGCTCTCTGTGGTGCCAAAGCTTCGGCGTGAAGTGAGGCGGCGGAGTGCGGTGCCCACAGGTCGCGGTGCAAGCAGCGGCTCGGTGGCGGCATCAACAGGTGTCGTCGGTGAGACCAGGGTTGCGGTGCGGCATTGCGGCGGTGCCCTCTGCGGTGCCAAAGCTTCGGCGTGAAGCGAGGCGGTGCGAGGTGCGGTGCCCACAGGTCACGGTGCAAGCAGCGGCTCGGTGGCGGCATCAACAGGCGTCGTCGGTGAGACCAGGGTTGCGGTGCGGCATTGCGGCGGTGCTCTCTGCGGTGCCAAAGCTTTGGCATGAAGCGAGGCGGTGCGGAGTGCGGTGCCCACAGGTCGCGGTGCAAGCAGCGGCTCGGTGGCGGCATCAACAGGCGTCGTCGGTGAGACCAGGGTTGCGGTGCGGCGTTGTGGCGGTGCCCTCTGCGGTGCCAAAGCTTCGGCGTGAAGCAAGGCGGTGCAGAGTGCGGTGCCCACAGGTCGCGGTGCAAGCAGCGGCTCGGTGGCGGCGTCAACAGGCGTCGTCGGTGAGACCAGGGTTGCGGTGCGGCATTGTGGCGGTGCCCTCTGCGGTGCCTTCAGGACACGGAGTCGGCAGTGGCGTCGTAGACATCGTCGAGTTAGTGTTCTTCGGGTTGCAGCACAAAACACACAGTCCCCAGTGCTGCGGGTCGAAGAACTTGAAGTCTTTGCTGTTCCTGAGACTTCGTGAACAGGGGGCAAGCTCTACCTCAAGCCCTTGGAGAGACTCACAAATTAGGTTGCAGAAAGTCCAGTCCAGGCCTTTCACTGCCCAAGACAGAAGGAGCCACTGCAGGTCAGCCCAGCAAAGCAGTTGTTCCTTTTCGCAGCTTCTCCGGCTCTTCTTCTTGGCAGTCTTCTTGTTCCAGATGAGTTCTAAAATTCAGGGGTCTGGGCCCCAGTATTTGTATCCAAAAATCCTTTGATCCTCTAGGCAGAGGGTGTCTGTGCCCAGCCAGAACCAGTTCTGCCTTCTCTGGCGTGATTTCCTGGCAGGAGGTGGAGACGGCATTGTCAGAGGCAGACCAGGCCCTTTGAGGTGCAGTGAAATCTCCTCCCCCTTCCCCCATTGTAGCCCAGGTCTATTCAGCCCTTTCCTGACCCACCTAGACTATCTGGAGCCCTCCTGCTCCCCAGCCTTCTGTCATCCAAAACCCAGACAGGCAATCCACATTCCAGCAGAGGCACACAGGATGACTGAGCAAGAAAATACCTACTTTCTAAAAGGGGTATTTTCAAACACAGAATGTAAAAATCACCTTCACTAAAAGATGCATCTTTAGATTCTGAGTTCAGGCATACTAAATTCTATTTTCTTACCGAATTCCTGGGCCAGTTATGTTTATAAGATGTTATAAACAAACCTCCCATTCTATCCTATGGGGAACTGGTAGCCTTACAATAGTGAAAAACGAAATTGGCTGTAATTCACTATCAGGACATGCCACACACACCAGGGCATGTCCCACCTTTCACTTACACTGCACCCTGCCCACAGGGGTACCTTGGGCCTACCTTAGGGGTGACTAACATGTAGAAAAGGGAAGGTTTAGGGACTGGCAAGTGGGGGCACTTGCCAAGTCGACATGGCAGTCCCAGGCTGCATACAGGCTCTGCAATGGCAGGCCCGAGACACATTTTACAGGCTGCGTCTGTGGGTGGCACAACCAGTGCTGCAAGCCCACCAGCAGCATTTGATTTACAGGCCCTGGCACACTTAGTGCACTTTACTAGGGACTGACACCTAAATCAAATAGGCCAATCATGGAAACACCAATCCATAACACAATTTACACGGAGAGCATAGGCACTTTAGCACTGATTAGCAGGGGTAAAGTGCCCAGAGTCCTAAAACCAACAAAAACAGGGTCAAAAACAGGAGGCCAAAAAGTCTGGGGGTGAACCCGCTGAAAAAGCCAAGTCTAACACAACCCCCTCCCAGCCTAAAGCCAGGGTAGACTAATCAATCCCTTGATGGACTTCCCTGCTTGGGGCGATAGAACATAGACCTGGCCCACAACAGCGGGGGCACGTTCTGGTTCTACGCCTTTCCAAACCCAGTTGGATCCCTCTGTCCTCACTCTCAGGCCCCAATAAGCTGACCCATGGGGAACCCTTCTCCTCACCTGTGGACCCTTTCTGTGCAGCACCTAAACTTACTTTGCTCGCAGATGTGTCCCAACAGGCAGATAGTACCCACATGGCCAACACAGTGGCGTGGCCCAGTCCACCCCCGGGGTGTGACTCCTGTCCCCCTCCCAGGGGCAACTCTGTCCACCAGGACAGGCAGCCACCGTGGCCACTGACAACTGTCAGTGATGAGAGCCAGGCTTTACGCCTTTCCGGCCACTCCAACCACGGTGGCGTCAGAGAGTGGGGGGCGGTAGCCCCAGGTGCCTGGCATCCTTTCTCCACTCTCCCCGCTGCCAAGTCAGGTATGGCATCCTGACACTGGCCCACCAGCCCAGGGCCTGTACCCTGCGGCTGGACAGGAGACTGGGGTGGGCTCTCCCACACCCTCTCCTTCTCCCTGGGGCTCTGTACCCTCCCACCTGGAGCGGTACCCCCTTCCAGAATTGTCAGGGCACCTGTGGTATGTGTCCTGCACAATTCGCCCACCAGTTCAGGGGTGCTATCCTGCAACTGGTGCACCAGCCCAGGGTCTGTACCCTGCGGCTGGACAGGAGACTGGGGTGGGCTCTCCCACACCCACTCCTTCTCCCTGGGGTTCTGTACCCTCCCACCTGGAGCGGTACCCCCAGCAGACAACCCGGTCAGGACACTGCTCACAGTCGTCCTTCCCTCCAGGTCAGGCAGGACCTGAACCTGGCCTCCCAACCCAGGGACTAAACCCTGCGGTTGAACACTTGCCTGGCACACCAGGACTTCCTGGGGAGCATGCATGCCCCCCCTGAGGGTAACACATGACTCGTGTTCTGTGACAGTCTGCCTGGCGCAGATCTCCCGCCCCCTGTCCAGCTGACAGTGCGTAAAGATCCCCCAGGACAGAAGTGGTGTCACCATGGTCACTCCTAGGAGGCTCAGCCCTTCTGGCTGGCCCCTGACCCACTGGTTCTCCCACTGGGGAACACATCCCCCTCTCACCCCTCACTCTGGACTTCTGCACCCTCCACTGAGGAGCGGCACCGCCAGACACCAGAACCACTGGAGCTCCGCTTACAGATGCTCCAGGTTCTCCTGACTCTAGGAGATCCCCCTCAACGGATGGCCTATCAGTACAGCCTAGGCTCCCTACCTGGTGTTCCCTCCTGGAACCACACAGGCTCTGGGACCGGGTTTCGGGCACCTTGGGCCGCAGGCCCTTCCCACTCCTTCTCCGCGGAGACAGGATGTGAGTCCCTACACCCTTCCCACGACACCGGGACCTATCTGGGCTACCACAAACCTTTCCCACCACCCTTGGTTGGGAAATACCTAAGCCACTTCCTTCCGGGTCACCCCCAGATGCTTCTCCAGACCCTCTGGAATCCACCAAAAGGTCTGCCTCCAGTGCAAGCTCCCTGGGGTCAGAAAACTCACACTCCACTGGGTGTTGGCATAGCTCTGGAAAACAGGGACTTAAAATATGCTCTCCAACAATTGAATCTCACAGCCCCACACAGGTGTTAACCAAACTACCCTTCACCCAACCATCCAGTGCCTCAGACAAGTACCCCACATCATTCTCACAAGACCGGTGAGACAGTGTCCGACTGTTGCTGTCTCTCAACCCATACTCTTCTGGCTGGTCTTCATACTCACTTACCAGGGCTTCTATCATGGGGGAACCCCTCTCCCTGCACCTCTCATCTAGAGTCAGTAGAGTGTCCCTCCCACTACCTGGAAAATGATCCCCTGTGCCAGTTCCCCAATCCACCTCAGGGACACTGCGTACCACTGGAGTAACCGCACAATCCTGAACCCCCTGGTGTATGTCAACCCCCTCCTTGAAGCAGGGCCCCAAATCTGTGTGTGTGTGTGTACCTCATCCTCAGTACTGGACCTAACACTTTTCCTGCCACCATCTGGGCTGGGCATAGCCCTACTGGCTTCCCAGTCCAGCTCTCTCATTTTAAACTCATGGTCTAAGATCATCTTCTTTTCCTCCATGGCTATTCTTTTGTCTTCCCTCTCACTTTTCATCCTGAGTTTCTCTAATTCGAACTTCCTTGCTTCCCGCCTGTCCTCCAGCTCCTCTGGGGACAGGCCACTGCTGCCTGGCCTGGAGGGTCCCCCCCCCTCCCAACAGCACATCCACCCTAGGAGTAGGCTCCTCCGCCTCTCCACTGAGATCACCAGACTGCCCAATGGCACGTCTGGCTGCTACCCAGGCCCTCAGCGCCTTTTGTAGCTCCTCTTTCCTAGTGAGGCCTCTGACTTGGACTTTCAGGTTTTTGCAAATCGCTTTCAATTCTTTTACATTGTAGGATTCCAACCTATCCTCCTCAAAGGCAACTTCCAGGGATGCAACAGATGATGCAATTGATTCAGGCATGATGCAGTAGCAAGTTCAAATTGGCAAGATCAAAAATAGGCAAAAAAGAAAAAGAACCAGTATGTGGCACGTAATGGTCTGCGATATGGTAGTAGTGCACACCAATCACTGTAAGTCAAGTGCAAACGCAAGTCCTATCCTCACCGCTGACAACCAATGTTAGAAATGGGATTTTTGGTAGGCTTGGGCGTGGGCCAAAGCCAGGCAGAAACCACCACCCTAGTCAGGATAAGGGAGTTACACTCCTAACATAACCCCTGCTCACCCCCTTGGTAGCATGGCACGAGCAGTCAGGCTTATCTTAGAGGCAGTGTGTAAAGCATTTGCACATAACCAACAGTAATACAGCGTAAGCACTACAAAAGGACACCACACCAGTTTAGAAAAATATCCAATATTTTTATATACTTAAGACAAGACCAAAAACGATAAAAATCCACCATACAGTACTTAAAAATCTTCAGTCATCAAAATATGCTTTAAAAACAGTTCCTTGATGTCGATAGCTCCGTCCAGGGCTATCACGGCGTCGTGAGCAAACAAATGCAAACAGTTCTGGCTGACTGCGGCGTCGCGGGCCAGCTACGGTGTCGGGAAGACCCGCAAACAGTACCTTTTAGAAATGCAGGGCGTCGATGACCTCTCGTTGAGCTTCTGAAAACACGGCGTCCGCAGGCGTCGGTTCCAGAGGTCGGTGCAGGAGTCGTCGGGGCCCTCGAAATCACACGCGTTGCAAGTCGATCTCCTCTCTGATGGAGTCAGGAGCGCTGGCGTCGGCAGGCATCGGGTGCTGCGGTGCGAAGTGCAGCAGTGCGGCGTGCGGTGCCCTCAGGTCGCGGTGCGAGCAGCGGCTCGGTGGCGGCATCAGATGGCGTCGTCGGTGAGACCAGGGTCGCGGTGCGAGATGAAGGCGGTGCTCGTCACGGTGCTGGCAGGTCACGGTGCAAGCAGCGGCATAGTTGCTGCTGAAGCGCTGTCGTCGGCTGACGAACTGGAGTCGATGGCGCCGGCGTCGGTAGGCCAAGGCTGCGGTGCGGGATGAGGGCGGTGCGTCGTGTGACTTACGAGCGGTGCCCTCGAACCACGGTGCAAGCAGCGGCGTCGATTTCGGCGGGAAGTGGCAGTGTCAGGCAGGCCAAGGCGTCCTCGTGAAGCAAGGCGGTGTGGAATGCGGTGCCCACAGGTCGCGGTGCAAGCAGCGGCTCGGTGGCGGCGTCAACAGGCGTCGTCGGTGAGACCAGGGTCGCGGTGCAGCGTTGCGGCGGTGCTCTCTGCGGTGCCAAAGCTTTGGCGCGAGGCGGTGCGAGGTGCGGTGCCCACAGGTCGCGGTGCAAGCAGCGGCTCAGTGGCGGCGTCAACAGGTGTCGTCGGTGAGACCAGGGTTGTGGTGCGGCATTGCGGCGGTGCTCTCTGCGGTGCCAAAGCTTCGGCGTGAAGCGAGGCGGTGCGGAGTGCGGTGCCCACAGGTCGCGGTGCAAGCAGCGGCTCGGTGGCGGCGTCAACAGGCGTCGTCGGTGAGACCAGGGTTGCGGTGCGACGTTGCGGCGGTGCCCTCTGCGGTGCCAAAGCTTCGGCGTGAAGCGAGGTGGTGCGGAGTGCGGTGCCCACAGGTCGCGGTGCAAGCAGCGGCTCGGTGGCGGCGTCAACAGGCGTCGTCGGTGAGACCAGGGTTGCGGTGCGGCATTGTGGCGGTGCCCTCTGCGGTGCCTTCAGGACACGGAGTCGGCAGTGGCGTCGTAGACGTCGTCGAGTTGGTGTTCTTCGGGTTGCAGCACAAAACACACAGTCCCCAGTGCTGCGGGTCGAAGAACTTGAAGTCTTTGCTGTTCCTGAGACTTCGTGAACAGGGGGCAAGCTCTACCTCAAGCCCTTGGAGAGACTCACAAATTAGGTTGCAGAAAGTCTAGTCCAGGCCTTTCACTGCCCAAGACAGAAGGAGCCACTGCAGGTCAGCCCAGCAAAGCACCCAGGAAAGCAGTTGTTCCTTTTCGCAGCTTCTCCGGCTCTTCTTCTTGGCAGTCTTCTTGTTCCAGATGAGTTCTAAAATTCAGGGGTCTGGGCCCCAGTATTTGTATCCAAAAATCCTTTGATCCTCTAGGCAGAGGGTGTCTGTGCCCAGCCAGAACCAGTTCTGCCTTCTCTGGCGTGATTTCCTGGCAGGAGGTGGAGACGGCATTGTCAGAGGCAGACCAGGCCCTTTGAGGTGCAAGGAAATCTCCTGCCCCTTCACCCATTGTAGCCCAGGTCTATTCAGCCCTTTCCTGACCCACCTAGACTATCTGGAGCCCTCCTGCTCCCCAGCCTTCTGTCATCCAAAACCCAGACAGGCAATCCACATTCCAGCAGAGGCACACGGGATAACTGAGCAAGAAAATACCTACTTTCTAAAAGGGGTATTTTCAAACACAGAATGTAAAAATCACCTTCACTAAAAGATGCATCTTTAGATTCTGAGTTCAGGCATACTAAATTCTATTTTCTTACCGAATTCCCTGGGCCAGTTATGTTTATAAGATGTTATAAACAAACCTCCCATTCTATCCTATGGGGAACTGGTAGCCTTACAATAGTGAAAAACGAAATTGGCTGTAATTCACTATCAGGACATGCCACACACACCAGGGCATGTCCCACCTTTCACTTACACTGCACCCTGCCCACAGGGGTACCTTGGGCCTACCTTAGGGGTGACTAACATGTAGAAAAGGGAAGGTTTAGGGACTGGCAAGTGGGGGCACTTGCCAAGTCGACATGGCAGTCCCAGGCTGCATACAGGCTCTGCAATGGCAGGCCCGAGACACATTTTACAGGCTGCGTCTGTGGGTGGCACAACCAGTGCTGCAAGCCCACCAGCAGCATTTGATTTACAGGCCCTGGCACACTTAGTGCACTTTACTAGGGACTGACACATAAATCAAATAGGCCAATCATGGAAACACCAATCCATAACACAATTTACACGGAGAGCATATGCACTTTAGCACTGATTAGCAGGGGTAAAGTGCCCAGAGTCCTAAAACCAACAAAAACAGGGTCAAAAACAGGAGGCCAAAAAGCAAAAAGTATGGGGGAGATCCCGCTGAAAAAGCCAAGTCTAACAATTGGTGCCTCTTATTCTCTCACTATCCATTGGTGCCTCTTATCCTCTCACTATCACTTGTGCCTCTCAGACTCTCACTGTCCATTGGTGCCTATCAGACTCTCACTACCCATTGGTACCTCTTATTCTCTCACTATCCAATGGTGCCTCTCAGACTCTCACTATTCATTGGTGCATCTCAGACTCTCACTATCCATTGGTGCCTTTCAGACTTTCACTATTCATTGGTGCCTTTCACACTCTCACTATTCATTGGTGCCTCTTATTCTCGCACTATCCATTGGTGCCTCTCAGACCCTCACTATCCATTGGTGCCTCTTATTCTCTCACTAGCCATTAGTGCCACTCAGGTTCTCGCTATACATTGGTGCCTCTTATTCTCTCACTAGCCATTAGTGTCACTCAGGTTCTCGCTATTCATTGGTACCTCTTATTCCCTCACTATCCATTGGCACCTCTCAGACTCTCACTATCCACTGGTGCCTCTCAGACCCTCACTATCCATTGGTGACTCTCACTATTCATTGGTGCCTCTTACTCTCTCACTATCCATTGGTGCCTCTCAGAGTCTCACTATCCATTGGTGCCTCTCAGACTCTCACTATCCATTGGTGCCACTCAGACTCTCACTATTCATTGGTGCCTCTCAGACTCCCACTATTCATTGGCACCTCTTATTAACTCACTATCATTAGGGCCTCTCAGACTCTCACTATCCATTGGTACCTCTTATTCTCTCACTATCATTGTTGCCTCTCAGACTCTCACTATTCATTGGTGCATCTCAGGCTCTCAATATCATTGATGCCTCTCAGACTGTCACTAACCACTGGTGCCTGTCAGACTCTCCCTATCCATTGGTGACTCTCACTATTCATTGGTACCTCATATTCTCTCACTATCCATTGGTGCCTCTCAGACTCTCACTATCCATTGGTGCCCCTCAGACTCTCACTATTTATTGGCGCCTCTTATTCTCTCACTATCCATTGGTGGCTCTCACTATTCATTGGTGCCTCTTATTCTTTCACTATCATTAGTGCCTCTCAGACTCTCACTATTCATTGGTGCCTCTTATTATCTCACTATCCATTGGTGCCTCTCAAACCTTTACTATTCATTGGTGTCTCTCAGACTCTCACTTATCATTGTTACCTCTTATTCTCTCACTATCATTGGTGCTTCTCAGACTCTCGCTATCCATTAGTGCCACTCAGGTTCTCACTATTCATTGTTACCTCTTATTCTCTCACTATCATTGGTGCCTCTCAGACACTCAGGGCCTGATTCACAGAACTAACTTACGTCAAAAACGTAAAGTTAGTACCTTTTGGTATTCACAGAATACACGTACTCATTTTGGTATTCACAGAATACACTTACTCATTTTGTATTCACAGAATACACTTACTCATACTAACTTTATGTCCGCACTCGGGCCGGAGATTCCGGCCCGGAGGTGGAGATTCCGGCCGTTTGTGGAGATTCCGGCCCGGAGGTGGAGATTCCGGCCCGGAGGTGGAGATTCCGGCCGTTTGTGGAGATTCCGGCCGGAGATTCCGGCCGTTTGTGAGATTCCGGCCATTTGTGGAGATTCCGGCCGGTTGTGGAGATTCCGGCCGGTGGCGGAATCTCCACAAACGGCCGGAATCTCCACAAACGGCCGGAATCTCCACCTCGGGCCGGAATCTCCACAAACGGCCGGAATCTCCGGCCCGAGTGCGGACATAAAGTTAGTATGAGTAAGTGTATTCTGTGAATACCAAATGAGTAAGTGTATTCTGTGAATACCAAAATGAGTAAGTGTATTCTGTGAATACCAAAGGTACTAACTTTACGTTTTGACGTAAGTTAGTTCTGTGAATCGGGCCCTCACTGTCCATTGGTGCCTCTCAGACTCTCACTTATCATTGGTGCCTCTTATTCTCTCACAATCCATTGGTGCCTCTCAAACTCTTACCATTCACTTGTGCCTCTCATGCTCTCACTATCCACTGGTGACTCTCACACTCTCACTCTCCACCGGTGACTATCAGACTCTCACTATCCACTGGTGTCTATAATACTCTTACTATCCACTGGTGACTCTCAGACTCTCACTATCCACTGATGTCTCTTATACTCTCACTATCCACTGGTGACTCTCAGACTCTCACTATCCATTGCTGCTTCTCATACTCTCACTCTCCATCGGTGACTCTCTTATTCTTACTATCCTATTGTGCCTCTCAGACGCTCACTATCCACTGCTGCCTCTCAGACTGTCACTACCCACTGGTGCTTCCTAGATTTTCACTATGCAGTGCTTCCTCTCATACTCTCACTATCCACTGGTGACTCTCAGACTTTCACTATTCATTGCTGCTTCTCAGACTCTCACTAATAAGTTTTGCCTTTCATACTCTCAATACCATAATGCTCCTACTAGCCTCTTATTCTCTCACAAGCTCTCATGCCTCTCATACACTCTCACCATCAGAGCCTCTCATACTCTCACCATACACTAGTGCCTCTCATACCCTCACTATCCACTGGTGACTCTCAAAGCCTCACTCTCATTTGATGCCGCTCATATCCTCTCTGTCTATTGTTGCGTCTTATCCCTCATTATCCATTGGTGCGTCTCAGACTCTCACTATTCATTGGTGCCTCTTATCCTCTCACTATCATTGGTGCCTCTCAGGCCCTCACTGTCCATCAGTGCCTCTCAGACTCTCACTATTCATTGGTGCCTCTTATTCTCTCACTATCCATTGGTGCCTCTTATCCTCTCACTAACATTGGTGCCTCTCAGACTCTCACTGTCCATTGGTGCCTCTCAGACTCTCACTATCCATTGGTGCCTTTCAGACTCTCACTATTCATTGGTGCCTTTCACACTCTCACTATTCATTGGTGCCTTTTATTCTCACACTATCCATTGGTGCCTCTCAGACCCTCACTATCCATTGGTGCCTCTTATTCTCTCACTAGCCATTAGTGCCACTCGGGTTCTCACTATACATTGGTGCCTCTTATTCTCTCACTAGCCGTTAGTGTCACTCAGGTTCTGGCTATTCATTGGTACCTCTTATTCCCTCACTATCCATTGTCACCTCTCAGACTCTCACTATCCACTGGTGCCTCTCAGACCCTCACTATCCATTGGTGACTCTCACTATTCATTGGTGCCTCTTATTCTCTCACTATCCATTGGTGCCTCTTAGACTCTCACTATCCATTGGTGCCTCTCAGAGTCTCACTATCCATTGGTGCCTCTCAGACTCTCACTATCCATTGGTGCCACTCAGACTCTCACTATTCATTGGTGCCTCTCAGACTCCCACTATTCATTGGAGCCTCTTATTAACTCACTATCATTAGTGCCTCTCAGACTCTCACTATCCATTGGTACCTCTTATTCTCTCACTATCATTGTTGCCTCTCAGACTCTCACTATTCATTGGTGCATCTCAGGCTCTCAATATCATTGATGCCTCTCAGACTGTCACTAACCACTGGTGCCTGTCAGACTCTCCCTATCCATTGGTGACTCTCACTATTCATTGGTACCTCATATTCTCTCACTATCCATTGGTGCCTCTCAGACTCTCACTATCCATTGGTGCCCCTCAGACTCTCACTATTTATTGGTGCCTCTTATTCTCTCACTATCCATTGGTGCCTATCAGGCTCTCACTATTCATTGGTGCCTCTTATTCTTTCACTATCATTAGTGCCTCTCAGACTCTCACTATTCATTGGTGCCTCTTATTATCTCACTATCCATTGGTGCCTCTCAAACCTTTACTATTCATTGGTGCCTCTCAGACTCTCACTTATCATTGGTGCCTCTTATTCTCTCACTATCATTGGTGCTTCTCAGACTCTCGCTATCCATTAGTGCCACTCAGGTTCTCACTATTCATTGGTGCCTCTTATTCTCTCACTATCATTGGTGCCTCTCAGACACTCACTATTTATTGGTGCCTCTTATTCTCTCACTATCCATTGGTGCCTCTCAGGCTCTCACTATTCATTGGTGCCTCTTATTCTTTCACTATCATTAGTGCCTCTCAGACTCTCACTATTCATTGGTGCCTCTTATTATCTCACTATCCATTGGTGCCTCTCAAACCTTTACTATTCATTGGTGCCTCTCAGACTCTCACTTATCATTGGTGCCTCTTATTCTCTCACTATCATTGGTGCTTCTCAGACTCTCGCTATCCATTAGTGCCACTCAGGTTCTCACTATTCATTGGTGCCTCTTATTCTCTCACTATCATTGGTGCCTCTTAGACACTCACTATTTATTGGTGCCTCTTATTCTCTCACTATCCATTGGTGCCTCTCAGGCTCTCACTATTCATTGGTGCCTCTTATTCTTTCACTATCATTAGTGCCTCTCAGACTCTCACTATTCATTGGTGCCTCTTATTATCTCACTATCCATTGGTGCCTCTCAAACCTTTACTATTCATTGGTGCCTCTCAGACTCTCACTTATCATTGGTGCCTCTTATTCTCTCACTATCATTGGTGCTTCTCAGACTCTCGCTATCCATTAGTGCCACTCAGGTTCTCACTATTCATTGGTGCCTCTTATTCTCTCACTATCATTGGTGCCTCTCAGACACTCACTATTTATTGGTGCCTCTTATTCTCTCACTATCCATTGGTGCCTCTCAGGCTCTCACTATTCATTGGTGCCTCTTATTCTTTCACTATCATTAGTGCCTCTCAGACTCTCACTATTCATTGGTGCCTCTTATTATCTCACTCATCCATTGGTGCCTCTCAAACCTTTACTATTCATTGGTGCCTCTCAGACTCTCACTTATCATTGGTGCCTCTTATTCTCTCACTATCATTGGTGCTTCTCAGACTCTCGCTATCCATTAGTGCCACTCAGGTTCTCACTATCATTGGTGCCTCTCAGACACTCACTATTTATTGGTGCCTCTTATTCTCTCACTATCCATTGGTGCCTCTCAGGCTCTCACTATTCATTGGTGCCTCTTATTCTTTCACTATCATTAGTGCCTCTCAGACTCTCACTATTCATTGGTGCCTCTTATTATCTCACTATCCATTGGTGCCTCTCAAACCTTTACTATTCATTGGTGCCTCTCAGACTCTCACTTATCATTGGTGCCTCTTATTCTCTCACTATCATTGGTGCTTCTCAGACTCTCACTATCCATTAGTGCCACTCAGGTTCTCACTATTCATTGGGGCCTCTTATTCTCTCACTATCATTGGTGCCTCTCAGACACTCACCATCCATTGGTTCCTCTCAGACTCTAACTAACCATTGGGGAGTCTTATTCTCTCACCATCACTGATGCCTCTCAGACCCTCTCTCTGCATTGGAGCCTCTTGTACTCTAGCATCCTTTGCTGCCTTCCATACCCTTTTCGTCCATTTCAGCCTCTCATACACTTATCAGTCATTGGAGCCTCTCACACACTTACTATCAATTGAAGCCTCTCTCCCTCTCATTATACTTTGGAGCCTCTCACATCCTTACTAACAATTGAAGCCTCTCTCTCTCTCACTATACATTGGAGCCTCTCACACCCTTACTAATAATTGAAGCCTCTCTCCCTCTCACTATACATTGGAGCCTCTCACACCCTTACTAACAATTGAAGCCTCTCTTACTATACATTGGAGCCTCTCACACCCTTACTAACAATTGAAGCCTCTCTCCCTCTCATTATACATTGGAGCCTCTCACATCCTTACTAACAATTGAAGCCTCTCTCCCTCTCACTATACATTGGAGCCTCTCACACCCTTACTAATAATTGAAGCCTCTCTCCCTCTCACTATACATTGGAGCCTCTCACACCCTTACTAACAATTGAAGCCTCTCTTACTATACATTGGACCCTCTCACATCCTTACTAACAATTGAAGCCTCTCTCCCTCTCACTGTACATTGGAGCCTCTCACACCCTTACTAACAATTGAAGCCTCTCTTACTATACACTGGAGCCTCTCACATCCTTACTAACAATTGAAGCCTCTCTCCCTCTCACTATAGCCTCTCTTACTATACATTGGAGCCTCTCACCCCACTCTGCCCCTTTGTTGCACTAGACGACCATCCGTCAGCGCCTAAATAAGGCACTTTAGGCCAGACATGCGTAGCCTATATTTGATCACAAAGGGCCTGATTCGCAGAATAGAGCCTTGTACATCCGAAAAGGCCTTTTGGTATGTGCAAACCACAAATTATGATCCGGTAACACTTTACCAAATACCACTTTGGGTTTGCGACCAAAGTCTGAATCTGTATTTGGAAGGGGCTTGTTTAAGCTGTTCCTTCCAAACACTGAATCACAGCGGTGTGTATTAATGCTTTGCGATCAAATTCCAGTCGCAAAACATTAGGCTTTTATCGACTACTGAATGGTAGTGGTAAGGCGTTGGTGAACATTAAAGTGTTCCAAATGGACCCCTTCCCCTTTGTAAATGTTGAGAAAAATATTTTGTAAGAATAGCCAGTGGTCCCAGGAACCACTGCATGGTCCCAGGAACCACTGCATGGTCCCAGAAATGTTAGTTAAACATTTTATTTATTTTTTAAACACAGCCCATTTTTTTTTAAGGAAAAACGAGTGTGTTTAAACAAAATCATTGCTTTATGTAAAAGCTAACACAGGCGTGCGGTCTTTGCACTGCTTTGGCGGTGCTCTGCCAAAGTCGAAATCAGCCCCTTAGTTCCTCTCTGGTCTATTGAGTTTTACAATAGTTCCCACACTCCAGTCAGTGAAGTCAGGGGCCATACCATGAGGTAGGGCTTAATGATCAGACAGTACAGTTTGGAAACAGTCAGCAGGGATTGCCTCTTTTTGTTTCTGAGTTGTGCTGTCTAAAGCAATGCACTTCCATGGAAAAATATTGGATTAAATAATTTCACTTTACACTCTGGGTGCGCATAAAAACAAGAGCTCCACTTTGTGCTGAGCCAGCGCAGCCCATCATGATGTGGCCCAGGTGACCAGATCAGGTGGTTGCACTGTAAATATGTAGCATACTTATTTCAACTCAGCACCCAAAAGGTTGCCACACTGCACAGCCGTCGTCACAGTGCGCATAAAAACAGGAGCTCCACTTTGTGCTGAGCCAGCGCAGCCCATCATGATGTGGCCCTAGGTGACCAGATCAGGTGGTTGCAATGTAAAGATGTAGCATACTTATTTCAACTCAGCACCCAAAAGTTTGTCGCACTGCACATCCATCCTCACAGTGCGCATAAAAACAGGAGCTCTACTTTGTGTTGAGTCAGCGCAGCCCATCATGATGTGGCCCTGGGTGACTAGATCAGGTGGTAGCACTGTGAAGATGTAGCATACTTATTTCAACTCAGCACCCAAAAGTTTGCCGCACTGCACAGCCGTCCTCACAGTGCGCATAAAAACAGGATCTCCACTTTGTACTGAGCCAGCGCAGCCCATCATGATGTGGCCCTGGGTGACCAGATCAGGTGGTTGCACTGTGAAGATGTAGCATACTTATTTCAACTCAGCACCCAAAAGTTTGCCGCACTGCACAGCCGTCCTCACAGTGCGCATAAAAACAGGAGCTCCACTTTGTGCTGAGCCAGCGCAGCCCATCATGATGTGGCCCTGGATGACCAGATCAGGTGGTTGCACTGTGAAGATGTAGCATACTTATTTCAACTCAGCACCCAAAAGTTTGCCGCACTGCACAGCCGTCCTCACAGTACTCATAAAAACAGGAGCGCCACTTTGTGCTGAGCCAGCGCAGCCCATCATGATGTGGTCCTGGGTGAGCAGATCAGGTGGTTGCAATGTGAAGATGTTGCATACTTATTTCAACTCAGCACCCAAAAGTTTGCCGCACTGCACAGCCGTCCTCACAGTGCGCATAAAAACAGGAGCTCCACTTTGTGCTGAGCCAGCGCAGCCCATCATGATGTGGCCCTGGGTGACCAGATCAGGTGGTTGCAATGTGAAGATGTCACATACTTATTTCAACTCGGCACCCAAAATTTTGCCGCACTGCACTGCCGTCCTCACAGTGCGCTTAAAAACAGAAGCTCCACTTTGTGCTGAGCCAGCGCAGCCCATCATGATGTAGCCCTGGGTGACCAGATCAGGTGGTTGCGATGTGAAGATGTCGCATACTTATTTCAACTCTGCACCCAAAAATTTGCCGCACTGCACAGCCGTCCTCACAGTGCACATAAAAACAGGAGCTCCACTTTGTGCTGAGCCAGCGCAGCCCATCATGATGTGGCCCTGGGTGACCAGATCAGGTGGTTGCACTGTGAAGATGTTGCATACTTATTACAACTCAGCACTCAAAAGGTTGCCGCACTGCACAGCCGTCCTCACAGTGCGCATAGAAACAGGAGCTCCACTTTGTGCTGAGCCAGCGCAGCCCATCATGATGTGGCCCTGGGTGACCAGATCAGGTGGTTGCAATGTGAAGATGTAGCATACTTATTTCGACTCATCACTCAAAAGGTTGCCGCACTGCACAGCCATCCTCACAGTGCGCATAAAAACAGGAGCTCCACTTTGTGCTGAGCCAGCGCATCCCATCATGATGTGGCCCTGGGTGACCAGATCAGGTGGTTGCAATGTGAAGATGTAGCATACCTATTTCGACTCATCACCCAAAAGTTTGCTGCACTGCACAGCCGTCCTCACAGTGCGCATAAAAACAGGAGCTCCACTTTGTGCTGAGCCAGCGCATCCCATCATGATGTGGCCCTAGGTGGCCAGATCAGGTGGTTGCAATGTGAAGATGTAGCATACTTATTTCGACTCTTCACCCAAAAGGTTGCCGCAGTGCACAGCCGTCCTCACAGTGTGCATTATTTCACCTCTGCACCCACTTGACCTTGTGGGGAGCATTGAGGTGGGGGATATTACAGGTGCCAAGAAAACAACAAAAACAGGTGTTTGCAATGAAAAATAGATGTGGTTTTAAAGTGCTAACTCTTGAAGAGAGAAGCATCCACAAATGTGCACTTGTATCTACTTGGATTGGGCTGTGTTAGCACTTGAATTCAGATCTTTTATTGGTATTGCTAATCTCCTGTTCCTCGCTGGTTGAGGACTTAATGCTGCTCTTCAGTTTCTGGTCGCGGGCGTCAGTTTTTGCATTTTGTTACTCATTTCTGAGGCAGTTGGGCGTCTAGAGGAAGCTTGCAAGTGCCATATTTCGGCATTGGAGGGCTTGGTCTGTCCCATCAGAAGGAGCCGGTTTCAAAGATAATTCATGGCATGTGGCACGTGCGCCCGGATGTGGTAATTATTCCTTTGGAGGCAACAACATGGCGGTCTCCCCAGGGAGGAAGTCTTGATTGTGGTTCCAAAACAATGTGGAGTGCGGCAAAATATGCTTCCCTCAGCTATGGTCGCTCAGTCAGCCATGATTCATGGAAAGAAGTGGCGGATCAGGGTCCCCTCCAGGGCGCTGAATGTTTCTGTCTGGAGGTTAAATTCACATTATGCTATTTTAGTGAGAGAGAGGTCTTAAGGGGGGTTATATTCACCCCACACATAATGCTACAAGTTGATGGCACGCTCCTCAAAGATGGGGGCATTTGTTCAGCTTAGGTACTCAGGTTTTGTGCTCTGTGGGTCTCCTGGGTAAGGGCGAATGACAGATGCCATGGTTGCCCTTTGTGGCGGGGCTGGCATTGCCCCAGTTTGTTAATATTGTTATTTGGGGACGTTACATTTTGCAGCTTAACACATTAAAGCCTTGCATGAGCAATTTTGCTCTCCAGTGTGGGCCATGGAGGGGTTAGTACTTTTGTGGGGACACATAACAGGTGGCCCATGCTGCTGACCCTCAAGTCCCCAACCTAGAAGTCCCAAGTGGCAAACATTCTGGAATGGGATCGATTTCAGATTATGGGTTTGGAGACCATTATGGTCACTTGAGCAAAAGATGGTTTCCCATCTTAGACAATAATTTTGTATGGGTCATGAAAGAATCTGTAAGGGCTGTCAAGCATCTTGGCTTGAACAATTCCTTAAAACTGTGAGATGGATGGAGAAGTGGTGCCTTCTCAAACTCAAGAATCCTGCCGCTACAAGATTATGATTGATGTAATATCATTTGAAGGTCGTTGTTTGTTGATTACCTTAGATCCCTATGTTAGAGAGATTTTATGATCATTTTTATTCAGTGTGATTTAAGAAACATTCAGTGATTTCCTGTTGTGTACATAAATATGAGCCATACTTTCTGAAGGAAATGAAACAAAGTCCTGTGCACACGTTACAATTCTTTGATGAAAGTTCATCTAATCATGGGCGTTCCAAAAGGATTGTCATTAAGGTTCATGAAAGTCTGTTCTTTGTCTTTTATTCTTTGTTACATGAAAAAGCAACCAGCCTTTATTCTTTGTTACATGAAAAAGCAACCAGCCAATACGTGTTTCGTCACAATGGGAATGTATCCCGCGACTTCTTCAGGGCTGTACTTCATGTGAGTGGATTCTTTAAGATCACTCCGCCGGTGATAATTCCGACCCGGCTGGCCAATATGGAAAGTAATTTGTAGACCGCAAATGGCTTAAATGATGAGTGTCGGTAAAAATTACCTAACTTGAGGTGATTATGCGTGGGGCCGTGGCGATAGAACAGATGAGGGTGAGTAGACCACTCTGTTCGTTTAAAGATAGCGAGTGCGCTGAACTTGACGGTGGCATCGGCAGGGTTCTCCGGAAATACTTTCTGAAGGAAATGTTTGGGTCTCAGTGTTCCTCCGGGGAGAACAGGTGGACTTAGACTTGCCCATTCTCAACTGATGGTAGCGCCGGTTTCCACACCAAAGAGCGTGAGGCCTGGTACCATTGGGCTCAATGAACTGGGGTCTCACCGTGTTCCCATAAGAGTTGTATACACATTGTTGTGGACCACTAGCATCCCTGTTCTTGTATAGGGCGGGATTACTTCCATTGATTGGACCTAGAATACGATCACTGGTGCGCGCCGGTGGGGGTGTGTGACGATCCTGGAGCTCAGAAGCACACAGGCTTAAAGAGGCGGGCCTCTGTGCCTGCACCTCCTTCCCAGATGTCCCTCTGACCCGTCGCGAGACATTGTATAAAATCCCACCCACCCATCCCTCTTTCTGTTGCTACTCAGGGAAAAAGGTTGTTAGAGTATTTGTAAAGATAAGCTGGGGTGATTTTTTGAGTGTTACAATTGGTTTTTTGGCCGCAGTGGGGCTGAGGGGCTGGTATTGCTCCAGTTGGTTAGTAATATTGGGGAACATTACATCTCACAGCTTAACACATTAGGACCTTACATGATCAATTTGTCTCCCCAGCCTCGCCACAGAGAGGATAGTTCTCTTTGGGAATACAGGACGGGGACCATGCTACTGACCCTCGTGTCTCTAGTCCCGGAAGCCTAAAGGGGAAAAGGAAGGGGGGGGGTCAGGGCATCTAGGGACGATTGCCCAAGAAGAACCCCAGAATATCAGTGTTTCAGAGTGGATCAGAGATATTTTTTCCATCTAAGACACTAAGGGCTAGATATATTAAAGACTTGTGTTGTCCTAGTTTGACACAAGTCGATGCAAGGCAACACAATTCCTTAAGTGGGTTATTAAGCAACGCAAGGGTCGATTTGCGCTGCCTTGGATGACTTTGTAAAGAAATGTAATGCAACGCAGCGGTTTACATTTCCTAGTGGTAGGCATTCCAGACATTCTTGTGCATCCACCGATGAAATTTGACTTAATCCCAGATTTTCTCAAATTTGTAAAGATGGGATTGTGCCAATATGGTGCATCTACCCGAGAGAGGCGTAACAAGGAGAAATATCTTTATTCCTTGCTACTTCCTCTTTCCATGTGCGCTACACTTTGCAGCACACATGGAAAGAGCAATATGCCTTTAAGGAATGTTTTTGTGCAGGAAGGTGTTGCTACCTGCTCTAAAACAATTGTGCCTGTAACACAGGCACCCTTGCCCCATGGTACAGGGATGCCTGCATTGGCGCTAGGCAGCACACAGTGTGCCAGTGCTATGGGAGAGCGGAAGTGTGTCATAACCTAGTAGATATGGAACATTTCTGCTCTCCTTCTCTCTCTCTTTCACGCAACACAGCGCGTGAAAGGTTAGTAAATCTGGCCTCCAATGTTTTAAGGGACATGCAAGTGATGTGAAGAAAAGTCAATCATCTTGGCTTGGCCAGTTTTTTTAAGACTGCGCTATGGGTTCTTGGCTGGATAATGCTCACTACAAAAGCACGAGTATTCTACTTCTAGAAAATTATTACTGATGTAAATCTTATTTGAAGTTTATTATTTATTAATAACTTTAAGTTCCAGTGTTAGGGTGACATGATCACGTTTATTCACATATTTTTTGTTTTCCTGTTTTGTACATAAGAATTACTCATATATTTCAAAGAAACTTTTTGGGTGTGTGTGCTCGTCCTGGGAGAGCGGGGGTCCGACCCTTGACTGTAATAGTCTGAAATAAAAATACAGTTAACTTCTCATAATATCTGCTGTAAAGTTGAAAGCAGCGCACACTCAAGGAGTAAAAATGTAAAATGCACTGTACTTAAAATGAACACTAAATAAATATACCAACTGCTAGGCCTTATCACTTCTTCAAGGTCTAACAGCTGAAAAATGTAACCACCCACAAAATGATGTGTAGCACCCAATCATTGAAGAGGAATGCCACAAAGCCCCTTTCAGAATAATGGGTATTTTATAGTGTGTTGTGCGGTCTGTGTTGTGTATGGTTGTGGCATGAGGTCTTGTAAGACAGCTAAAGCTTCTGTAGCCAGACCTTAATAATGAAGCAGAGAACATTTATCAGTGGAGAGGTGTGGTGCAGCGGCCAGGGCAGCTGACTTCGGAGCACAGGGTTCACGGTTCGATCTCCGGCGGCAGCTCAGCTCAGCACCATGTGACTCTGGGCAATAGCTCACTTAATTTCCACTACGGCCCCCAGCGCCTTGAGACCCGTAAGGGTGAGTAGCTGCGCTATATAAAAACAGACTTACATTTTACATTTAGGGAAGCTCCACAAAATGCAGAAAAGAAGAAGGACTGTGGAAAGCGAGGAGTGAAATTGAATTATGGGTGGGAAGTTCCTAACTAAAACACTCTCCCTTAATCATCCATCCACCACCCTCTCTGAAGAGCCTTACGTCACGCCTTTGTGAACAGCACCAAAAACTGTGCAGCGTCCCTGGGGCCGAAAAAGGCCTAATGGAAGTCGGAGGGGAAGCCAACTCTAGACCCATAAGAGACGTCCCTATTGAAGTGACCATCGAGCCTGTTGATTGACAGACCACTCAGTTGCTGTCATGGATGATGATTCAACAAAACCCCAAGGGGAGTAGAAGAGAGGGAGAGATCTAGTACCCTTTCACACAGATGACATCACAGCCTTGACCCCTTGTTCCACCCATATCCCTTCAACAACCTCATTTTTTGCTTCTGAGGGGTTACGGGAGGCAAAGGAGTGGAAAATAATGAAAGCAGCTTCTACACCTACAGTTCTGTATACTGTGGGGGATTTTTACAATTAAATGACGCAGTGCGGCGCCGCTAGCAATTTTGCTGCGCCGAGCTACGTCATTACAAAAACACAGGAATGTGCCCTATTTACAGGAATACAGCGCACCCCTGTGTTTTTCCCTGCGCTGGTGCTAAAACGGCAGCTGTGCGCCAACAGAGGCACCCTTGCACCATGGTGCAAGGGTGCCTGCGTTGCAGGGATGATTGCGTTTCTGCAGGAAGGGTCACCTTCCTGCACAGAAACAATCATTAATGGCGTTTTGCTTCTTCTATGTGTGCTGCACAATGCACAATGCAAAGTGACTTTGCGTGGCCTTGTAAATATGGGCCTGCACACAGCGCCACCAGAGCGTCAATCAAAATGATGCTCTGGTCGCTAGGGGCTTGTAAATATGCCCCTGTGTCTTCTGCTACTGTTTTTATGACACATAAACCCAGGAGTAGCAAGGGAAGTGCCAGGGTCCTGAAAGGCATGCTATGTGTAGCAGCTCCTTTCTCTAGTCAACTCTATTTGATGACCACGGACAATATGATATCAGGCATCACAGCATTAGGGTCCATACTCACCCGAGAACTGGACCCTGTTCTGCCAGCAAGGATGGAAGGAGCCTCGAGCCCAAAACAAGCTGTCCTTTCATGTGGCTGTGGCTGTGCCTGCTGCCCACGCTCTAACCTCATGCACATTTTTTTTATAAAAAGCAGTAACCTTTGATATAAAAAAGGAGAAATAGACACCGATCTAGTGGCCATACTTCACAATGCGAAACCAGAAAATCTGGGCTCAATCTCTGCTTCCCCGCTTGACTAAATTGTGTGATCCTAGGCAAATATTTTATTTCCCAGACCCTCCTTCTTCTTCATGACATTTGATGCCTTCAAATACGTGATTTCATCTTATGCGCTATACAAAAATCTCTTGATTTAATATACTATAATGATGCTCAATGCATAATGGCAATCTAGGCCACATATAGGGTACATGTGACAGATGACTTGCCTCTTAGTTAACGAGTGGCATTGTCTAGTAGTGGGGGGTGTCATGAAATGTAAGTTCAAGTTTAAAAATTATCACTTTTAGTAAATGCCTCTCAATGCAAAGATGTAATCTAATGTAGTAAAGTGAAAAGCTTCTGCGTGGTAAAGAAATAAACTATGAATTGTTCATTATATTTTTACATGATATCTGTCGCTTGAATTACACAGTGGCGGCTGGCAGGGAACAGGGGTGGCATGGCGGGGCAGGGGGGGTTGAACATAAAAGAAAAAAAAAACACATCTTTTCCCAGCCGCCGTCACACCATGGTTGCTTCTCTTCCTGGCAGTCCTGGAACCAGGAAGCACCCACGCTCGCCGAAGCCAATGACAATGTGGCAATGCAGCGTTGTGATTGGTCTGAGTGCCGTGGTTCGGCGCTCAGATGGGGACAGGGAGACTGTGCATCTTCCCGACCAGGCTGTGTATTGCAGCCTGGTGAGGAACATGGAAAGTGTTCATGATTGTTTGGCCGGCCAAGCAGTCATGCACAACTACCGTGTGCACACCACTCCTCCTTCTGTGCCACCAGCCCTAACTCAGCCCCATAGCAATGAGAGCAGTAGGGCGACGCTCCTTCGCCTTAGCGGAGGAGCTGACCCTGGAATTACATGCTGAATATTAGGCTCAACTCATGCACGGACTCTTAGAGCCAGACCATTCCCTTGGCGCAGCTCGCCCTGTTAATTTGTTGGTTAGCTTCCCCACTCCGCCCCCCAACTAACCACTTCCAAAGTGGTCCACCATATCTGAACAAGCACTCTCGTCTAGCACGCATCTGCGCGGATATGACGCAATACGCTTTGTGGAGGGGAGGGGCGTGGGTGGGGCACAGGGGATTATCAGGAGGATGGAGAAGGATGAGCAGCCCCTGAGGCACCGCACTCATGAGGGGAGGGGTCCAGGAGTAGAAAGGGGAGGTTTAAAGGCCCGGGAGAGGCCTCAGGCCACCGCCAGGAGAGAGTCACGGATAATCCCAGCATCCTGTCTCTTGAAGTCTTGGGCGCAGGGACAGCAGGAGGGCTGGGCAGGCAGGTGCGTGCAATAACAAGTCAAGGGATTAAATGCTGCTCGGATTCCATGCGCAGAACAAGTGCAGAAAGGATGCCATCAGAGGAAGCAGGTCTGGCTATATGGAGCTTTCAAGGAAGTGCCCGCTTGTTTGGAAAACAAGACGTGTTCTTGCATTCGATCATAACTTTGATTGTGTTGGGCAAACGTCATTTCCTTACTAGCCCCTGTAATTAAGGATCCTTCGTCAGTCCTAACACATGGGCCTGGAACTGGGGAATTCACAGACCCTCCCTGCACCCAACTGACTGTTGATTATTCTCCAACCTAGCAACATTACATTAATTTAATTCACATTTTAGGATGTAAAATGGCTCTTTTTGTAGATAGGTTAAATTGGAGCAGGAGCTTGGTGAAACTGTGGTATGGGGTACTGACATTAGAGGCGGTGATGAACTGACGACGATGCTGGTAGTGACGCCACGGAAGAAGATGGCCGCCTTGTAGTTAGTTGGTACAGATTGATGCCTTGCGGTTGAGGTGCCAGGGCTGGTCGTGAGAAGGGAAGGTGGTGTAGGGCAGTGGACTTTAGGGTCTGCAATCAGAGGAGGAGATGATCTGGTGGGTGTTGATGACGCAACAGCGAGCTGCAGCGCCAGCCCCAGCCCGGCTGCTCCAGGCGGGAAGGTAGTGGTGGAGGGGTGGTCAAGAAGAGCAAAGAATGTGGAGAGAGACAAGAGGCTGCTTTGGAGAGGCAGGAAGGGTTAGTTTCCCACTAAGATATAACTTGCTGTATAATTATGTTTCCTTCCCTACTACCATATAATGTTGCCGTATTATTATGGGTACCAGAGTAGTTTTCTGTTCCCCTGCCAGCATACTTCATATAGTGTACGGGATGTAGTCCTTGCTGAGGGCCAATCCGGGGTTTAGAATTGTTTTAGCATCCTTAGGTCTCTTTGCCGGACCAAGTCCAGCCCGGCTTTGTCCTGTAACCATGGGCATCATTTGGAGGTTGCCATGGGTAGCATTTGAGACCCCTGGCTTGTTTCTTGTCGCCACTGGCATTGTCCTTGTGGCTCCTGGGCTCAGAAAGGTAAGGGCAGTATCAGAAATAGAAGGTAAACAAGGCTCTAGTAAGCCTTGTTAACTTGCTGTGCCTCTCCGCTACATCGGGGGCATGAGAAGGCATGAAAACTCTCAGCAGCAACTGGATCTAAGGAAATAAACACTTATTTATTTTTCAAGTGGAGTATCTCAGTGCCTCCTACTGCTCCCGAGCATGTGAAGGCAACAAGAAATATAGGAGAGAGAGAAAGACTATGGGGCATATTTAAAAGCCGCTGTGGGTGTTCCCACGAAACACCCATGCCTTTTGGCGCTGCCCAAGATTTACAAGGAATGGTAAATCTGAGGCAGCGTAAAAAACTAACGCCTTTCAAGGGGAGGCGTTGGCGCAACGAGGAGAAATACTTTTATTTCTCCTCGTGTTTTTGCTCTTTCTATGAGAGGAGCAAAACGCCATTAATGATTGTTTTTGTGCAAGAAGTTCTCCCTTCCTGCACAAACACAATGATCCCTGCAACGCAGGCACCCTTGCACCATGGTACAAGGGTGCCTGTGCTGGCTCTCGGCTGCTGTTTTAGTGCCAGCGCAGGGGAGACCACAGGGGTGCACCGTATTTCTGTAAATATGGCGCATCCCTGCATTTTTTAAATGACGCAGCAAAATGGCTTGCGGCGCAGCACTGCACCATTTCATTGTAAATGTTCCTGTATGATGGGAAAAATAACGTAAGGGGGAGAGTAAAAGGATGCTACAGAGAGGTAGGTAAGAAACAGAGAAAAAGACAGAGGTGTGTGTAAGAGAGAGGGATTAAAGACATCAGAGAGAGGTGACAGGTTTGAAAGAGATATAGACAGATGTGAAAGTGTGGGAACTTTGAAAGGGATAGGTGATATACCCATAGGCATGTGACAGTGGTGAATGCAATTAAAGCCTGTGTGCTATGGGCACAGGAGGCTAGCAAAAGGCATAGTGGCAAGTGGATAGCCAGTTCTAGCCTTTCTCTGTCTTACTGTGCATCCTCTCCTTACTAGCGCTGGGATGGCTCCTGGTCGCCATGCCCTCTACAAATCCCATAGCATAGCATAGCATAGCATATAGACAGACGCAAAAGAGCGTGAACAGTTGAGAGGGATCAGTGATTTACACAAACGGACAGCTGAGAGTTACAGAAGACCAGAGAGAGCGTCTGACAGTGTGAGAGTTGTGATATAGAGACAGATGAAAACAAGACAGCCAAGGGAGACTGCAAGAGGGGTAGAGCAGGTGTGAGAAGAGCTATAAAGAGACAGCTGGGTGATAGACAGCTGAGAGGCAGACGGAGGGAGGCAAGAAGCATTAGAACAGTACAGATCAGAGGAGGGCAGGCCTGCGACTAATAAGAAAGAGAGAGCTGAGAGGGGGAGAAACATGTGAGGGAGGTGAGAGGCATGTGAGAGTCTACTCCGAGAGACATGTGAGAGTCTACTCACAGAGTAGAAGATGGAGAAGTTGGAGGGAGACAAGTGAGAGAGGTAATAGAGAAAATGATAAGAGACAGCACAGAGAAGAAGAAGTAATTTTGATAGAGAGGCGCAATAAAGATACCTGTTAGTTGATGAGAGAGGTGGACAGATGAGAAAGTGCCAGGTAAAAGAAGGGAGACAGTGGAGAAAGTGGGGATAAAGTGACAAAGTGAAATGAGAGATAGAGAGGTTATAGAGGGTGAGACAAAGTGGTGATAAGGAGTCAGATACGTTAGAAAAAGACAACTTAAGGACAGGTCCTGCGGGGGAAAGGTGAGAGATATTAAGGGTATACTGAGACGGAGACCAGTGAGTAACAGATAAATAGAGTAAGAGAGGTGGGAGACAGGTGAGAGGGAGAAATGAAAGAGACAGGTTATAAAATTAAACGAGAGAGGGGAAGACGTTTGAAATATTAGGAGGATATCAGTGAGAAGGACTCAGCTGAGATAGAGGAGGAGACGGGGTGAGAAAGAGACAGCAACAGGGGAGAAAGACAGGTGAGAGAGATCATAAACAGGCAGCTGGAAATCAGACAGTGGAGAGAAGGGTGACAGTGGGTCAAAGGTCATATAACATCACTTCCTGTTATGTCATGGCAGTCAAATAACATGTGGTATTACTTCCACTACCCCTGCCATTTTGGTGAGTCAACGTCCATGCCTTTACCCAGGGCGGGGTCTTATTAGACATGGTTCACATTGTTCAGAATCGAAGACTTAGGATAGATTTGTGATGAGAAAGTTCTTTTATCCTGGGTCAGATTCTTCGATTTTTAATCTGCCACCCCTGGCTTAGGTTTTTCACACTTTAAAGGTCCTCTCATATTATACTTTGTTGGAAGATTGTGAGCCTCACGTTTAAAATATTCCTTTGTTCTTGCTCATGACGTAGACTTTGATACTGTATTTTCTGTACATTTTTCACATCAGCCATTAATTAATCTACTTATACAATGACGAATGGACAGGGCGCGAGCATCTTTAATCTGTGAATACGGCAGCGCACGCTCCAATTTTTATCATACAGCCTCCTTACAGAGCATGATTCCTCCAACTGCTTCTGTTGGTTTTTGTTGTTGTGTTTTTTTGTGCCAGGACTGGGCTGATGCAGTCTGGGTACTTGGATTTATCTCAAGTCTTGGTGTTGTTATAAGTGCCAAGAGGCTTTTCATCCCACAAACCCCTCTCTGGAGTTGTTTCAGAGGTTTGGCCCATTTAGAGACAGTTCCACCAGAGCCCTGACTGCTGAGTTTGCAAGTTCACCTAGGTCCTCCTTAATGGCCACACATACATTTTAGATCTATAGGGATGTACTTGTGAGTATTTATTATAGAGTAACTTGGTACAGGACATAATTAGCAAAACAGCGGCAACAGGCACGATTATATTTGCAATGGAGGACATGACCAAAGTTTTCAGGATGCCGAGCCCAAGCACTGTGTGTGTTTGCTGACATATTTCCCACATGTCCTCACTCTAAGTGCTAGCAGCTAACGCTTTGATGTTTTAATGCATTGACACAGAATGGGTAAAACACTTTGATACATCAGCCCTTAGTTCTGCTGTCGTCAGAAGCGAGTGAGAGAGTTGCAGCCTTTGCCCTGCACAGCCGACAAACACAGTATGATTGTGTCTGGGAAAGATGCGAGATGTCCAAGGACGTGCTGGTCCCCGAATGCTTTTTATTCCTCAAGCGCCCCAATTGTATAGAAGAGCGCAATTATGTGCTGTTTTTCACAAGGATGCATGAGAAGGTGTCCTTTGCCGTAGCATGTGGCGATAGCAAGGGCTTGAATATTTGTGGTTGAATATGTTCACATGGGAGCTAGATAGCCTACTGCATTTGTTATATTTGCCTTATAGGGATAAAAGCAGTACTGGAACTCAGTAACAAGTAATAACCCCATACGCATTGTGTATTCATGACACATGGGCAACAATAAATATTAATAATGAACATAGAGTGCACAATCTTAATTTCATTTTAAAAATATCATTGGACACAAAAATTGTGTCAAAAATATTGTGATGTCAATAATATCTTGGGACAGAATAATGCAGGTAAGAATATAATTTAAGTGTTTAATATCGCTTTTAAATATAGTTCAATACAATATCATTTTTGAATTATTTTGTTATGTTTTACTACTTTTTGTGTTATACGTTAATATTATCTTAATGTTACTTACATGTAATTATTTTTCAGTATAGTTTATTTTATCCTTGCTTTGGTAATATAGTTATAGATTTTTTAAATCTATTTAAATTTATTTACCGGTGGGTTGTTTGGTTTGTAGGGGAGTAGGGTGGGATTGTTTTAATATATATTATATAATTTCTTAGAGATTATTTATTCATTTTATCAATTTTAATTTGTTAATTTGATTAATTATGTTAATTATGTTTTCTAAAAAATTATGTTTAAATTATTGGTAGTTAATTATTTTAACTCTTAATTGGTTAATTAGATTATTCATAATGTAAATTAATTAATTGTTCTAAATAACCTTATGTTCATTAAATGTATTATGTTTTAGTGTTTTTACATAATAATTAATTATTTATTATGATTGCTTTAATTGTTGTGCACTATTAATTTTTTCCAAGTATTCATTTTTTGGGCATTGTGTTTTTAGAGCAGGTTGGTGGGGGGTGTTTTAGATACGTACATATTTTAATGTTTTTAATTAGTAAATACATTTTTAATTTAGGAGTGGTAATAGTGCATTTGACCCCTCCAAAGTCCTGCACTCTCCGTACTGTTACTTACTTTGGAGTAGGAAAGGTTTATTTGACCTCTCCAAAGTCCAACACCTTCCCCATTGTTTCTTAGGTCGCAGCCGGAATAGTAAATCTAACACCTCTAAGTGAGACTTTGAATTTGAGAAGTCCCCTAGAACTGCCACTGGATGCTTGGTCCTTCTATCGTGAATGTCAGGTGTCGGAAATGGACTATTGTCCACACTACACTTGGCTACACCAGGACTTTGTTGGCTCCTCTTCAAGGTTTGGTCGCCATGCTTCTGCCAGGGTAGTTGCAATTAGACTTCACTCTTCCACTGTGTGATTGGCTGGGTACTTCACTCACCGATATTTTTAATCTCTATTCTTCTTATATAGATGTATATATCGCTATCCTAGGGAATATTGAGGCTACCTTAATGCTTTACAAAACATCCCAAATAAAATAAAAGTATTAGAAACAACCAGTTACACATGATATTTGAGAGTTGTTTTTCTTGAAGAAATACCTTACATCTGTTGGAAACCTTCTAGGCCACCGTACAACCCCTTCTCTAAGTACGTCTCTGAGTGTTCTGTGGAGAAGTCCTGAAACTCTGATTTGGCGGAGGAGGCTGCTCCTGGTTGGACAAGAGCCATTTGTTTGAATGTTTCTGTAATCTTTCATAGAGCATAAAGAAAAGCATTTTTACCTGGATTATACCCAACTTAGTTAAATTGCCAGGGAGTCTTAACTAGACGCGACCCTATGCATTTCAAGGAACCAGTAACCAGCCACTAATATAGCCTGCCAACAGGCAGCTAAAAGCCAGCCAATCAGTGGAAGCTTGGCGTTTTAGAGGGAGGGCATGGTAGTGCATTGGTGCATATGATTGAAGAAATCAGGGTTACCTTTCAGGAGGCAAAAAGAGCCTGTTGGGGCAAGGAAAGTCTGCAGCCGGGTTTCAGATTGTCCGTTAAGACAAGAACACGAGTGGTCGAGATGACTGAAGCAAGAGGAAGTTGTAGGCCTTGAAACAAGGGCAGTCTGTTGGCACAATAAGAAGCTGCCCAATGGAGGATTACCTAATCTGCTAAGGGAATTAGCAAGCCTACCAGAGTAGGAAGCAAGCAGAGTTTTCTGCATGGGTGTAAGAAGAGGCAGCTGGGACAAAGGTAGGTTGCCTGCAGATGGCATCAAGTGGTCCGTGGAAGCAACAGTAAATATTGCCAAGCTGACTAATCATAGACCAAGGGCCTGACTATGATGTTGGCGGTCTTACTGCCGCAGCAGCAGCGGGACTGAGTACTCCGCCAACCTGTAGGCCTACCTGCCCGCCGTATTAAAGAGTTTTCTAATGACTGGCGGTCTCTTTGCGGCAGAGTCACAATGGAGTGATGTTACGCCGCTGGACCTGCATGCAACATCAGTGTGGCTCCTTAGAACAATGAACGCTGCACACTGTATCTCCATTATGGGCACTGCATGCACTGACAGTGTGGCCCCCATGGAACAAGAGACATTGCACGCCTGTCCCCTGGATTGGACACTGCAGACACTGTGATTGTGTTTCAACAAATTACAGACACTCGGGCCAGAATTCAGTGACTTTTTAACTCATTTACTGCCTTTCTGCCGACTCGCGCATGGTGGCATTCCCACCAGGAAAAGCTCGGCGGAAAAGCAGATCATAATATGCACGGTGGGAAACTTGGTGGGACTCCCTCCTTGAGCCGCCTCTGGCTCTCCCACCGCGGGAGCAGAAGTATCGGTGGATGTAGCGGGACTGCGGCAGTCTTGTAGCCGTGTTCCCGCTCAGTTCACAATTGGGTGGACGGACTGCCAAGGAAGCGGACGGGACGACAGCTGAGAAAGTGACGACAGGAGCCTCCTGCCAACATTGGAACCAGGTGCTAAGTTCCTGGCCTGTGAACAAGAGCACACTGCTAGAGGCAAGGACAGCCTCCTGCAGGAAGGTGCCATGATGTCTGTGAGTAGTAGCCTAGCCAGGCTGGCTGGAGCATAAGGACTTTGTGCCAGATGTACAAATCTTTTTTGGATGTCAAAAGCGGCCTGATTCTGCAAATTGGGATGTTTGCAAAAAATCATTTTGAAAGGTACACAAGTCAAATTGCTATTTGGTAACTTGTTACAGGATCACAATTTGGTTTTGCAATTCAGTATTTGGAAGGGACCTGTTTAGGGCATCCTTTCCAAATACCGAATCGCAATGATATGTATTAATGTTTTGTGACTGAATTATGCTTCCAAAACATCATTTTTTTACCAACTACTGAAAGGTAGTGGTAACCATTTGCAAATGGGAAGGGGTCCCCATGGGACCGCTTCCCCTTTGAGAATTTTTAACAAAATATTTTTTAAGAACAGGTAGTTGTCCCAGAAACCACTGCCTACTCTTCAAAAATGAAATGTTTTTGTTTGTTTTTGAAACACATCCCTGCATTTAAAAAAAATGCTTTATTTAAAAGCAATCACAGACATAGTGGTCTGCTGACCCCAGCAGGCCACCATTCCTGTGATAGCTATCATTGCTAATGGGTCTGCAACTGTGACCTACCTCGTTAATATTCATGAGGTAGCTGGATTTGCG
Organism: Calotriton arnoldi; assembly: GCA_963921515.1. Lineage (NCBI taxonomy): Eukaryota > Metazoa > Chordata > Amphibia > Caudata > Salamandridae > Calotriton > Calotriton arnoldi. Next base: position 6,326,304 of record CAWUFW010000042.1, read on the forward strand.
ACCCATTAGGAATCACTAATTAAAAGTAGAAAGGTTTCTTACATTAGAAATTGTGATTTCCTAATGGTGATTCGGTAAGAATTGCCAACTGAAATCGCAACTTCTAATGTTTGTACATCTGGCTCATGGTTGCTTGTGGTAAGAAAAGGCTTCCTGAGCAAGGACAATGTGGACATGGCAGGCTTCAAGTGGCATGCTGTGGCAAGGGCCAAAAAGCGGGAAGTGCCAGCATTGGGGCGCGAAGAAGCTGTCGGCAGTGGAGCTGGAAAGGTCTGCAGAGGAACAAAGATTCTGAAAAAAAGAGAAGCTTAAAGGGACTAAATGAGCATGGTTTGGCCAACCAGGAGGTCACTGGTCACATTCTGAATGGACTGCATGTGGACCTGTGTGTTACATGGATGTCTGCTGAGAATGAGCTTTCCTCTTCAGGGATGGACTTGTGGGTACCATTAGGAGAGGTTGGGATACAGTCACACCCTCCGAGGATTGGCCTTCACATAGTTTTTCTGGGCACCAGGTCACATCCTGAGATGGTGGATGATGTGCGAGTCATGTTCTGAGCAGATGGGGCCTGCAGTCGAATCTTGTGTAGATGGACTCAGATCCTGTGGGGCTGGGCTTTACATTATCAAGCAGTGAGTCGTGTTTGTCTGCTCAGTGCTTTAGCCTGATGTGTGCAGGGGTGAGTCACTCTCTTTTTGTTGTACTTCTGTCCGTTTTGGGGAAGTTATTTTTTCTTTTAAGTCTTTGTTTCTCCTTCTAGCGATATATGTGGTGTGAGCTCAGCTTCTCGTTACTATGGCATAGTGCCTTCCAGGCGTTGTGGAATGCGTGTATGGAGGGACATGGCATAATTGTTTCTTTAGTGTGTTGGTGAAAAGAGGGGCGTTGGGTTGTCTGCAGAGAGGGTATGGTGCATGCAGTGTTGATGCTTGTTGCTTGCTGAGTTCTATAGAGAGGAATGTGTTGGGTGGCGTGCAGCCGCAGTCCGTGCAGGTAACAGCGGTGGGGCGGTGGAGCCGTGTAAGGGGATATTTCGAGGGACCAAAGTCGCAGAGGGAAATTTATTTATTTAATTTTCCCTCAGCATTGTCCCTCGAAATTCCCCTACACGGCCCCACCGCCCCACCGCTGTTACCTGCATGGACCGCGGCTGGTGGAGTGTAGAATGCCTGCAGGGGCTTCCATACGGCCAGTACTGACGCTGTGATGGTGGCTGTCGTGTTTGTGCATTTCTGCAGGGAAGGGGGTTTTTTGGGGGAAGCAGAGACTGTTTACAAGGGTGAAGTTGCAGCACTGGGTTTTGTTGTGTTTGTCTTAGTGGGGCGTTGTGTGGTGTGTGGTGCATGAAGCATTTTTAGAGGTAATTGTGTATGCAATGCTTATTCTTTGGGCATTGCTACCTAGTTGTTTGCTGTGTGTGGTACTATGTTGGTATCATGCATGTGTTTTGTCTTGTGGTGGTGCATAGAGTGTGTGCAGAGAATGCATGTATGGTGATGCTGTGAGGGTTGCTGCATTCTCTTTTGCTATGTTTATCCAGGAGGGGGGTTGTGTTGTGTGTAGTCCATTGGGTATCTTTAAATGTTACAGTGTATGTAGTGCTTATGTTATGGGGGTTACCGCCATGTTGTTTGCTGGGTTCTATAGGAAAGGTGTGTTGTGGTGAAGGAGTGCCTCTGTAGATGAGTTGGTGCATGCAGTCTGATGGTATTTGAGTTGTTCTCTTGTTGTTTGCTGTTTTGGTGCATAGAGTGCCTGCAGGGGTGATGACGCAGGCACTGCTCATGCTGTGAAACGAATGCTTGAAACTGTTCTGAGAAGAAAGACTGGGAATGTGAACTGACTGCATGGAGTGCTGGCACCTCCAGTGGGGTATGTAACATCCACCTTATATTGCATGTAATTTGAATAATGAAGGGGGAGATTTACTAAGATTGCACGCTTTGTTCGTGTCACAAAAGTGATGCAAGTTGGCGCAAAATCTTTTTTTCCGATTTACTTTCCAGCGCCAAACTTGTTTAGTGCTGGAAATAATGTGAAAGTAACGCAAAACAGCGCATAGCTCTGCTTTCCATTACTTAGTGCCAAGGGGGCATACCATGGGTGGAGCATGGGCGTTCACATGCAACCACTCAAGGTTTCTGATGTTAAACACTATTTACTAAATAAAGTAGACAGGGTTTAGCGCTAGAAAACTGCGCCCTTTTGAAGTAGGCACAACAAAGAGAAATGCTTTCATTTCTCCTTCGTTTTCCGACTTTGTACGTGTGCTGCACTTTACAGCACACATACAAAGAGGGAAAAGGGTTAAAGTCAGTCTATGAATAGTATTTTGTACTGGAAGGATATCTTCGAGTCCAGTAAGGTGTCTCCATGGTGCACGGCAGCTGATTTCAGCACTGGTGCTAGGGAGAGGGGAGGAGAGTGCCATATTTCTGTAAATATGGCGCTCTCCTTTTCACTCAGCGCAGCATTTGTGGCTGCTGCACTGCGCTGCGTGAGTAAGTGGAAAATCTGGCATGAAGTGTTTTTTGTAAGTATCTGCATCAGGTCTTTACAAGACCGATTCAGAAGAGGCGCCATTATAAGGCTTATTTGCAAGCCCCTTGCGCTGCCAGTGCATCACTTTTAACATGGGAAAAAGCGACGTTGTAAATAAGCCTCTATGGTTTTATTGGGATCTGACTGCGAGGGATCGGGGGAGGGAGTGTTACTTTGCCTGGGACAGTAAAAGTCCGTGAACAGGCTTGTCTGCTATCCTTGCGAAGGTGTGTTAAAATATTTCCAGTAAATAGCGTGACAAAGAATAGGCCGCCTACCTTCCCTTGTGCACCATCATCAAAGTGCTCCATCCGTGGTAGGGTGAGGTATGGGAAACATTAAAAGCGCCTCTTAACAACTCTGGGCATTCCATAGAGCGCTATTGTGGACAAAGGTCCTTGTTTCATGGTATTTATTTTGGTTAACATTTCCATTTCTAGTTATCCAGCTTTATTGTTCTAGTCGTAGCAGTTTTTATTTATTTTGCCTTCTGCAAAATGACAGAAGTTGCGACTTTTATGTATCTACATTTATTTAATCAGTTGCGCAATCGCTTTTGGATTTCTGATGCTAGCATTATAGGCGACCATATGTGAGACAACAATGCACTCATATTGTAGGATAAACACTGGTGCACAACTTCAGAGAGCTAAAGAACTATTACTTTTTATTACCTCCTCATGCAATCAGTCTGCACAGATGTTGGCCTGGCAGTGATGACTGACTGCATGTGATGACTGACTGAATGAAGAGTCAGTGTACAAAAAAGTAACCCATGGATAGTAATCACCCAAACATTGAGCTACTCACGGAGGTTCCTTCCCACTACAGGGAACCAAAAACAAATGGAAAATAATATTCCATTTTTACAGGGCAAGATGTCAAAACCAGACAGATCACTCAACCATAGGGTAAAAAACAGAAGGAAGATAGGTAATGGGTGTATCAAAAGAAAGGCCCAATAGACCTTTTGGAAACCTCTCGGATTCCTTAGCATCAGTGTCTTTCAAAAACGTAAAAGAGAGGAATGGAGTAAAGGATCTCACTTCCACAACAATCTACCACTTGCCCTAAATTATGGAACTAATGGCGGTGCTTCTGGTCTTAACAAAACGAAATGGAGGCCAGTAACAGTGCCTTAGACACAAAAGAAGTGTACTGTGACATAAAACATGTTTCTGGACACCCTAAAATACTTTACTGCAAGTACATAAAAGTGCAAGGGTCGCATGTATGGACTCAATTATTGGAAAGTCGACATGTTTCGCTACTCTAACAACATTTATGAGCTGTCTTCAGGACGAATGAATTAAAACCAAAATAACAGATAATCATGATAAATAGTCACTGATTCTAAGTGAGCATAGGTGTCTCTAGGTCAAATAAGGCAACTCTGGAAGCAGAAGGCAAAATAAACATACAATTGGTAGCAAACACTGGATACTATCATAAATAATTTGGCAACGAAAAGTATGGAGCTAATGATATATAAGTGGACGGCAGATAAGGGACACACCTTCTGCCCCAATGATTAAGTTGCATTTCTTGCCAGGGGAACAGGCAAGGTTGGTTCTAGCAGTTTGTGAAGATGTGGCAAGATAACGCATCAGACACACTTTGTAGTGAGCCACAAAAAAGATATGCTAAAAATCACTGGTTAAGACTGTAATGCACACTCACCGTGAGTGGTCGTGAGCATACACGTGGACAACTAAAAATAGTCTCATGATAAGAGACCCCCATTCTCCATGTAACGAGGACGCCTGTAACCTCAGAAATCATTTAGCGTTTGTCCAGGTACAGGACACAGATCGAAAGTTTTACAGGAGTAAGAAAACACATGCTCGGAAATATGCGCATGGTAATAAGGAAATGTTTAATTTAGGGTTACTAAACCTCATCACCGCTCAAAGGTAGGTGCATTCCAATATAGATGCGAAGGAGGTGCCGGGAAAGCCAGAAAGGCAGAAATAGGCAACAATGTTAAATTTACTGGTTGAAAAATTGCAGTTTGTATAGAATATCTTTAATGTTAGGGTATATTCATATTTCATGTTTTAGGACTAGAAAATGCATCAGCTTGGCTGATATTGCACTGACCATCCCCCCAGGCAGTTGGGTTTACTTTATGCTATCTAGATAACTTTGCTTCTCTGGGTGTCCTTTACTGTGACAAACCAACTTGGTGAAACAGGTTACTGTTTAAGATTGCTTGTTCAGATACCTTAGTCCCTCTATAAAATAATATATTTTGTATTCTATGACTTTTTTTCAATAGCGTTTTTGTATTCTGAGCAGGAGGCCCTTAAAATTCCCCTCACTGACCCTCATTGTGGGAAACTGTACAAAGATGTCCTTGCTGTCCTAGTGATGACGTGTCTCTTTATCACCACAGGAGGACATCCATGTCGGGGAACTGGAAGACCAACACCGGCTCGGCCATGCTGGAGCAGATCGCCATGTCTGACAGGTAAGATGCGCCAGAACTTACCAACATGGCAACTTTGTGTTCGATGTGAATATGATGGATGGAAGCACTCTAGTGAAGGCTCCTTGAAGAGGGTGCATCTAAAGCGAAGGCACTATGCCTAGGGGTGAAAAGAGGCTCACCAGTAAAAGAGTACAAAGCAAAGTGTATCATATGGATGGAAGTTACTCAAGTGTTAAAAAAGATCTTGAGAAGACCATCTGCCAAAAAAGGAATGCCTTCTACCGAGAGAGAGACAGAGAGAGAGAGAATACAGACTGCAAGACTTTGAGCCCACACAATGAAAAGAGGGTGGTGACCCAAAGTCCACATGAGCAAATTAATTAGTGGCCCTTAATAATGTGATCAGGACTACACAAAAGCTAAACTTAACTTCCACCATTTTGAGATGATAAGCAAGTGTGCCCAGCAGATGGGAGTCCATCTACTTGCTGCAGAGTGGCGCTTAGGGTTTCACTTTGAAACAATACCATTAAAATTATTGATGTAGAGAAGTTTCTTGTTCACTTCTGTCATCTCCCCTTTTCTGTAGTTGTTTTTGTAATCGTCTGTTAATAGTCAATGGGATGTTTTAGACCACATGTAAATTTGCACATAAAATGTTATTTTCCCAACAGAAATACTGATGACAGTGGACGAGATGAGTGTTAGAAGGCCTGCTTCAGGACCTAAAAGGATGACATACTGCCTCAGCTATGATGTGTTGAATCAAAAGATTAAAACACACATTTGTAATATATGACTGAGCAACATACATGAGACAACAATACTGAGCGGCATATTTACAACAGAATGGCGGAGCATGGCGTTAAGCAAAAATTGCTAACGCTACGCTTCGCCATTCTGAAAATGCAGGGATGCGCCTTATTCACAAGACTGTGGCGCACCCCTGTGATTCCCCTAGCGCTGGCACTAAATCTAGGTGCCTAGCGCGAATGCAGGCACCCTTGCACCATAGTGCAAGTGTGTCTGCGTTGGGGTAAATGATTGTTTATGTGCAGGAAGGTGTCCCTCTCTACGCATAAACAATCCAGAATGTTATTTTGAAACTCCTATGTGTGCTGCATTGTGCAGCACACATAGAAGTTGCAAATTGCTATTTGTTTAAGAATTGTTTATGTGCAGGAAGGGACACCTTCCTGCACAAACACGATCTTTCATGGCGATTTGCTGTTTCTATGTGTGCAGCACAATGCAGCACACATAGAATTAGCAATTTCTCCTCGTTTCGCCATGTTAAGACCAGGGGGCAGATTTACAAGCACCTTGTGACACCTTTGCGCCGCCGTTGCATCTCTTTTGTGATGCAGCGGTGGCGTAAAAAATGCGTCCAATTTACAACGTGATGCATCTAGGGAGATGCGTCACGTTGTAAAGCCCTGCGTCACATTATACCTGCGTCAGATATAATGTATGCAGGGTGGGCATTCCCACACAGGAAAGCCTCGTAAAAGTGACGCAGTGAAATCTACAAGATTTCACTGCGTCACTTCTAGGACGCCACTGAGTGAAAACGTTACGCCTGCTTGAAGCAGGCGTAAACAGTGGCGCAGTGTAGTGGGAATAGGCCTCAAAATGCATCGCTGGAGTTGTGTCGTGCTTGCGACACAACTCCAGCAATGCGTGACTTTTGCCCGAACAGGTGCGTCAGAATTTCTGACGCATCTCTCAATCTTTGCACCATGGTGCGCCGTATTGTAAATACGGCGCATCCATGGTGGCGCAAGGCTTTCTCAGGGTGGCACAGGGAAAGTCACGCATTTCTACAGATGCGCCACTTTCTTGTAAATCTGCCCCCCGGTTTCCCCTGGTCTTAATTTTGGCGCTGCCTCCCATTTACCCGACCCTTGTAAATAGGGGCAGTGTAAAAATTAATGGGTGTTGTGGTGGAACGCCCACCGCAACACCCATTGCCCACCCCTTTCACTCTAAGTGTAGTTTGAAAAGGGGCCTTTTTTACAAGGCTGCGTTAAGCCGCGTTAAGTGGCTTAATGCCACCTTGTAAATAAGGCGAAGGGATTGTCGCCACAGAAACGTCACAAAAATTGACTTACCTGTGGTGATAGAGGCTTGTAAATATGCCCCTTAGTCATCCTTCCAAGTCACTCGAACTTACCATGGATAATGATAGTGAACTATCAGAACCCCGTTCAGTGTGTCATGGGGGGGTGGGGGAGAGGTGTGCGAACACAGGCTCACAACTCAAAAGATGGACAGCAGCAGCAATAAATTATTGTCCAATTAAATACTCACTTTTATGATAAAACAAGTATTTTCTTTTTGCCGCTATTAACACAAAGGGAAATACGACATTCACAAACAACTACACAGTCCCTTTGAGGTCAGGGCTCTAGTGTTTCTTAGGCAGTTCCTTGTGTCCCACTCCCTCTCCGCTCTAGTGATAGTGGTTATTCCCCATTTCCTATAGGCAACATCCAGGGTAACCCCACTAGTGGCCCGAGTCTCAAGAGCTCCACTCCGACTCTGTCTTAAAGCCAGAAGGGTTCCAGCATCAAATTGCAATCTACCAAGCAAGTTTCTCCAGGGCCTGCTGGCCCAAAATCAGTCTTACCCGCACCTGCATGATCAGAGTGACTGGAGTTCATGAGTGCACCCCCTCCACGGGCCCTGGGGTGGCCACAGCTAATTCAGGTAAGTTCACTGCTTGGGGCCTAGCAGGGTTGTGCTCAGCAGTCCTAAAGTTCCCCTCACACATGGCAGTGCAACCGTGGCGACTGGAGACCCATCGTGGCTCCTCCTGGCTGGGTATGCTCTTTGGTCGGTCCCACAGTGAGTGGGGGGAAGTAGTGGGAAGGTCCTGCTGCTGATCCTATGTTCTGATCCACAGGGGTCCTCACAGCAGCTTCCCTCCTCCGGTGACGATCCCAACTAGGTTACACTTCTAGCTTGGTCCGTCGGATCCTCTCTGACATAAGGGGTCAATGTCTCTCTACTAAACCTGGGTTCCAACTCGATTGGCACAGCAGATTCCTTTACGGCAGCCCCATCTGGCACAACAACAATCACAGCTCACTTCCTTGTGGCCCCTCCTGGCATACCGGGTTGCCGATTCCTCACTGCACCCGGGAAGGGCTCACTTCACGGCAGCCCTCCTCTAATATATGGGAGTGACCAACTTTTTCCTGCACACTGGCAACGACTCAATTGGCACAGCAACGATCATGACTCACTTCATGGCAGCCCTCCTCTAACATACAGGAGTCACCAACTTTTTCCTGTACACTGGCATCGAGCTGATCGGTGCAGCAGCCATCTTCTCATACCTCGCTAAGGAAGTCCACTAGACAGGATTCCCCACTGGACGTCGCCCCCTCCACCTTTCTTCTCTTCCTCACAGGGTACACTGGCAAGCAGGCAGGTGCTGGTGCTCTAGGGCAGGTGGTCTTGGATTCCCTGGGTGATGTCCCCTCATCTAGCTGGGAGATAGAAGGCCTTGGTGTCCAGTCCTGGTCACAAGCAGAAGTCTTGCAGAGCTTCTCCTCGCACAGCCTGTCTGTCTGCTAGACAGTTGACAGCTTATGGGGTCTCAAGCTCCCCTTCTTATAGTCCATTTCCTGACACCAAATGTGGTTTAGAGTCTGACTCTTTGATGCTTATGCTGAGGGGTTTGCTTCTTTTCGAAGTGCCCACTCCTCGGCCCTCTCTTCCTCTTGAAAGCAGTCTGTCCCAGCAGGAGCGACTCCATATCTGATAACCCCAAAACACAGGCCATGGGAGTGACTATAGTTCACACCTGGATGTCAGCCACAGTGATATGTGTATCAAAAGTGTTACCCAGAGACTCAGCTCTACTGTTTATGATTCTCTTGTCAGCCCCATCTCCTTCCTGAGATGTGCTCAGACCCCCTCCTTGTGACCTCCTTCTGAATCAGCGAGCACTCTTTGAAGTGAACCGGAGGAGCCTGGCTCTTCCTTCTCCAGTGAGTCCCACGCTGCTCACAGAAATGCACCAATAAACAAATCTGTCTGGGGGATCCCTCTACCTGCTCTCCTCGTGTTTCACCGTGCAGCCCTGGCTCTTCCAAAATGGAACCCAGGGTCCTCCATGTATTGTACCCTTCACAGGCACACATACACACAGCATATGCATTTAACATACATGCGCTGCACAGCACTGTTTCCTTCATGTAGTGTCCCACTTACTGGCACACATATACTCAGCACATTCAATTAACATGCAGGAACTGCACAGCACCATGTCCTACATGTATTGTACCACTCTCAGGCACACATACACCCAGCACATATTATTAACATGCACACACTGCACAGCACTATATTCTTCATGTACTTCAGCCCTGTGTTAACCCTGTATTCTACCTTTCAAAGGAACACATACAACCAGTGCAGGTACAGCACTCGTGCACTGCTCAGCACTACACACCAAACTGATGTGCGCTATGGGTGAGTTAGGCACACAGCAGTGGAACTTTAGATGAGTGAAGCTGTAGGCTTCACTCCAGCGACAGGTTAAAAAGACCTGTTCACTCCTGCTGCTCACTACCCTCTGTGCTGCCGCCACTGCGCTCGTGCTGCTTAACTCTTGGTAAAGGCAGTAGTCTTTCACCACTATGAGGGTAAGGGCTTTTGGCAACCCTCCTGGTCCAACAAGACCACAATTCATGAGACAGGCCTGTGTCATGATGCACACGCATGATCCGTGTTTGCCTAAGACAACAAAAATCAGCATTAAGGATCCAGACATCAGTACAGTTGGGCACTCAGGGCAGGGGTGTTCATTCATTACCAGGCAGAGGACTTTTCCTTTCCATCATAACCAATAACCACAATATAACCTTCAAAGCTCTAAAACTCGAACCAATGCCAGTGGTCCTCAAAGTCCATTCTGTTGTTATTTTGCTGATATTTTTGTAGTGCGCATCTACCAATGGATGGGTTTGTTAGTGATTGTGTGTCATCTAGGGGGCAGCCGCAGCCGGTCCATTGGGGATGAGAGGCCACGACCCCCTACCTTTTGCCCCTCACGAACAGTGTCTGTCAGGCTGAACAAAGGTCGGCCTGACAGACACTGTTCAGTTTCAGTTCAAGCAGCCAGGAGCCAGACATGCTCTAAATGCGCAGGCTCCTGGCTGCCTGAGCTGAACTTTGCTGGGCTGAGTAAGTCACAGCTCCTGAGGGCGTGACCTCCTCAGCTCAGCAAAGGTCCCTGTAGCCCTCCCCTTAGTAACGAAGGGTAGTGTCACTGATCGCCTCGCACCTGGGCGCTTCATTTTTAAGCCCTGAAGCGCCCAGGGGCGAGTGTCAATCAGTGACACTTCATCAGCTTGGGGTGGGGTCAGCAGTATCACTGACCCCATCCCACTTTGTGATGATGTTGGGACTGCTGCCTTCCCTGATTGGCTGACCTTAGATCAGCCAATCAGGGATGGCAGCATTCCCAAGCCTCCTGGAACCTCCGAGGCAGAGCTGCAGGTAAGTGTGTTTTTTAAAATTAATGTTTGATGCGTGCTTGCATGTATGTATGAATGTTTGGTAATGAGTGTTGTGAATGGATGTGTTTGGGTGTGTGTGCGCGCACATGTGAATGCATGGCTGTGAGTGTGTATGTGTATGTGGGCATGTGTGTCCCATCCGCCCCCTCCCTCCTAAAATTACCGGCCACCACTGCTAAGGGGCTTATTTTTGAGAGCCCTGCATTAGTTTTGCACCACGTAAAATGGTACATGCATAACGCAAGGCTCTGAATCAGATTATGAAGCCACACAAAGTCACCCTGCATGGCTTTGAGTGGCCTTATAAATCTTGAGTAAGGCAACGCAGCGCAAATCGTTGCAGCGCCTTACTCTGCGCCCGGGAGGCGTTGCAGTGGGTTTCCCATGCAACACTCATGGATTTTGACACTGCCCCAGATTTTCAAAATCATGTAAACCTGGGGAAGTGCCAAATCCTTACGCTTCCCGAGGTGAGGCGCAACGAGGAGAAATATCTATATTTCTCCTTGTTTTTTCCCCCTTGTATGTGTGCTGCATTGTGCAGCACACATAGAAAGAGGAAAACGCCTCTTAGGATTGTTTTTGTGCAGGAAGATGCCCCTTCCTTCACAAAATCAATCCTGCCTGCAATGGTGGCACCCTTGCACCATGGTGCTAGGCTGCCGAAACTGCACCAGTCCAGGGAGACAGGACAGCAATGCACCGTATTGCATAAATACAGTGTATTCCTGCCCTTTCACTATGGCATAGGGCAGCGCAGCAAGGTGACTTGCTGCACTGCCCTATGCCAGAATCCCGTACATGAGGCCCTAAGTGGGGTGTACAGAGAGGTACCCCACTGGTAGCTATGTATGTGACAGGAAGTCTAAACCTGAAAGCAGACATATCTAGCTGGCTCCACAGAGGTTTTCCCATCTAAAGTGACCAACTTTCTCCAATGGAGTTCCTCCGTTAGACATTGTCTGTCATTGACTGGTGTCGCTTTTCTTCAATGTTTGGACCAGTCCCTAATTTGTGAAAGAAAGAGTGCCGGGGTCCGAAGCAGTGCTCAGAAACCAGCGGCCGATGCAATTAAACGGCGACGTGCCGAATACCAAGGCTGGCAGTCTTTAATCCACTACCAGACACTCCCTGCCCCTTTTCTCTCTCCTGCAGGACGCTTTATGGCGGTTTTGCCATTTTTCTCTTCCTCTGTCTTTCTGATCTGTGTGTTTTTCCTTCTCTTGCTCCTGGTAAATATCTGATATGGGGAAATAAGTGCCCGTAGTTTGCACTGGCAACCACCGGCTCAAATTAAACACTGGTTTGGCTACTGGTTGTGACTGTTAAATATTACTGTTTCATTATCGTTGTAGATCAAAAATAGCATCTAGTAGCGAATGCAGGACCGTGGAAGGAAAATGAATGCCCCGCTCCACTGGCCGGAGTGGACCCTAAAGAGAGCGGGGCACGTGACGTGTCTGCCTAAGAAATATGAAGTGCACATGTGGGCCAAGAAGTCTTGTGAAAGCCTATTGCAAGAGAATGTTGAAGATTTGTTTATCATTTTATTAAATGGGGCATAATAAATTGATTTTTACACTAGTTAGATGTGCTATCAATTTAATTACAGTATGAATAGTAACTCATTCAGCCATGTGACTTGATATCAAATGGTATTTGACATGTTTTATTAGTATGGAAACGTCTAGGTTTTTTTTAACTTAACGGCATGCAAAAAACGTACTGGGTGAGCACGATGCCTCTGTGCAGAAGAGCTGGAGGCAACGCCCTCACCTGTCTCTTTAAGTGTAATCATGGTAGACATGATCCAGAGCCTTCCTACGAATTCCTCACTGAATAGTTGTAAGGTTAGTTACAAAAGTGTGCAAGGGATCACACTGGCTTCTTGACTGATCATAGTGGAGTCCCTGGGGCCACCATCAGCTGCTCTCTGCTTACTGAATGAGGGTGTCGGGTCACAGCTTGGAAAAGTAACTTATGGCAGCATTATCTGTAATAAGAAAGTTTACTCTGTTGGCTTTGAAAACTTTTCAATATGAAATAATTACAGTTACCCCTTTTATATTTTTCTGTAAAAGGAAGTGACGCATTTTATGAGCGACACGTTATAACACATATTCCTAATCGAATATTCGGCAATTTTGAATTCTCGCCGATGAAGACGTGTCTACGTAATAAAAAATTGGCAATTTAGTGAGAAAGGCAAGAAGGCCTTGATGAGCCTGACATTTCTTGTTATTCTCAGTAATTCTAATGGAAATGGAATTTCTGCATAATTCTGACTCATAATACTCAAAACATGGAGGAAGCCGATGCCGAGGATTGCTTTATCACTCATTGCCTGGCCAAGCATTCTCGGCTGGAAATGAGTCCATTCCCCAAAACTTTATTTTAAACAGAAACTGGACGTTGCTCTGTTAAAAGAGAGAAGCAGTGTGTCCTTACTGACTTTTAATGCACAGTCACATGAGTGAACAGGACTCAGACCCACAACTCTATGAATGAATTTATTTGATAGTTTGCACGAATACCCCTCTCAGGGGTATCTCGGCGCACAGTCAGTACAACAGGGTGAGACTGAGTTAAAACAGAACTGTCTTCAGAAGGCCGGAGGACAGTGTGCGTCAAGGAGACAAGGGCCACAGCTCTATGGAAGGCCCCAGTGGCACGGTCCACTGTGCGAGCTCTGTCATCACCATACTGGAAGGCCACATCACTAGTCCTGTGCCGGAGGACAGTGAGCGTCAAGGAGACAAGGGCCACAGGCCTATGGAAGGCCCCAGTGGCACAGTCCACTGTGCGAGCTCTGTCATCACCATACTGGAAGGTCGTATCACTAGTCTTGTGCCGGAGGACAGTGTGCGTCAAGGAGACAAGGGCCACAGGTCTATGGAAGGCCCCAGTGGCACAGTCCACTGTGCGAGCTCTGTCATCACCATACTGGAAGGCCACATCACTAGTCCTGTGCCGGAGGACAGTGAGCGTCAAGGAGACAAGGGCCACAGCTCTATGGAAGGCCCCAGTGGCGCGGTCCACTGTGCGAGCTCTGTCATCACCATACTGGAAGGTCGTATCACTAGTCTTGTGCCGGAGGACAGTGTGCATCAAGGGGACAAGGGCCACAGGTCTATGGAAGGCCCCAGTGGCGCAGTCCACTGTGCGAGCTCTGTCATCACCATACTGGAAGGCTACATCACAAGTCCTGTGCCAGAGAACAGTGTGCGTCAAGGAGACTAGGGCCACAGGTCTATGGAAAGCCCCAGTGGCGCGGTCCACTGTGCGAGCTCTGTCATCACTATACTGGAAGGCCACATCACTAGTCCTGTGCCGGAGGACAGTGTGCGTCAAGGAGACAAGGGCCACAGGTCTATGGAAGGCCCCAGTAGCGCGGTCCACTGTGCGAGCTCTGTCATCACCATACTGGAAGGCCACATCACTAGTCCTGTGCCGGAGGACAGTGAGCGTCAAGGAGACAAGGACCACAGGTCTATGGAAGGCCCCAGTGGCACGGTCCACTGTGCGAGCTCTGTCATCACCATACTGGAAGGCCACATCTCTAGTCCTGTGCCGGAGCACAGTGTGCGTCAAGGAGACAAGGGCCACAGGTCTATGGAAGGCCCCAGTGGCGCGGTCCACTGTGCGAGCTCTGTCATCACCATACTGGAAGGCCACATCACTAGTCCTGTGCCAGAGGACAGTGAGCGTCAAGGAGACAAGGGCCACAGGTCTATGGAAGGCCCCAGTGGCACGGTCCACTGTGCGAGCTCTGTCATCACCATACTGGAAGGTCGTATCACTAGTCTTGTGCCGGAGGACAGTGTGCGTCAAGGAGACAAGGGCCACAGGTCTATGGAAGGCCCCAGTGGCACAGTCCACTGTGCGAGCTCTGTCATCACCATACTGGAAGGCCACATCACTAGTCCTGTGCCGGAGGACAGTGTGCGTCAAGGAGGCAAGGGCCACAGGTCTATCGGTGAAGTAGATGGGAATGCACCTAAGAGGCCATAGAGACCCCTGCAAAGGATGGGTCGCAGGTCCGAGACCCCAGTAGGTTGTCACAGACTCTCATTACTTCTGAGCTCTATAAATTGGCATTCACTTGCGAACAATTAAACCTGGTAAAGTGCGGTGCCTAAAGGTGCAATGTTTGCTAATGTTATTGTTTTAGCAATAACAAGGACCAAAAAGCAGTGGCTGAAAACCTGTAAGTGTAATTGCATTTATATAGCGCTTACTACCCCTGACGAAGCATTGAAGCACTTTACGCTGGGTAGCACACTGCTCCAGAACCAAAGGTTAGTGGTTCACAATGAGAAATCAGAAAACCTACGTTTTTTCTAGGCTTGACCAAATTGTGTGAACCTAGGCAAATATTCGATTTTACCCTGCTTCCTTTTTACTTTTTGCCTAAAACAGCACATGTCAGTGAAATCTTTTGTTTAAAAATAGCTTAAGACTGGCTTAGAGCCTGTCAATTACTTACTATTGGTTGGCTTCAATGTCACTTGCTTCTTATTGGTTATTGCCTCCTACTTCATCCTGGGGCTTCAGTGTGTGTTCCCGCCACGGAGCTCGGCCAGTACCGCTTCCTCACTGTGGCCAGTGTTCTTCCACTGGCCCAATCTTCTGCAGGTACTTTTTTTTACATGCACTTTCGAAGAGTGCAAGTGTCTGAAGTCCCTCCTTCCTCCCACCGTCCGTGCTTTCTCCCCCCACCCGTCCTCCTTCCGCTCTCCGTTGTGCTGCTGCTCCCTCCTTCCTTCCTACACCTCCCTCGTGTTGATTTCTCCGCCCACCCGCCATCCTTCTGCTCTCCGTTGTGCTGCTGCTCCCTCCCTCCCTCCTTCCTACACCTCCCTCGTGTTGCTTTCTCCGCCCACCCGCCTTCCTTCCGCTCTCCGTTGTTCTGCTGCTCCCTGCCTCCTTCCTACACCTCCCTCGTGTTGCTTTCTCCGCCTACCCGCCATCCTTCCGCTCTCCGTTGTGCTGCTGCTCCCTCCCTCCCTCCTTCCTACACCTCCCTTGTGTTGCTTTCTCCCCCACCCTGCCCTCCTTCCGCTCTCCGTTGTGCTGCTGCTCCTTCCTTCCTACACCTCCCTCGTGTTGATTTCTCCACCCACCCGCCCTCCTTCCACTCTCCGTTGTGCTGCTGCTACCTCCCTCCTTCCTACACCTCCCTCGTGTTGCTTTCTCCGCTCTCCCGCCCTCCTTCCGCTCTCCGTTGTGCTGCTGCTACCTCCCTCCTTCCTACACCTCCCTCGTGTTGCTTTCTCCGCTCTCCCGCCCTCCTTCCGCTCTCCGTTGTGCTGCTGCTCCTTCCTTCCTACACCTCCCTCGTGTTGATTTCTCCACCCACCCGCCCTCCTTCCGCTCTCCGTTGTGCTGCTGCTACCTCCCTCCTTCCTACACCTCCCTCGTGTTGCTTTCTCCGCTCTCCCGCCCTCCTTCCGCTCTCCGTTGTGCTGCTGCTCCCTCCCTCCTACCTACACCTCCCTTGTGTTGCTTTCTCCCCCACCCTGCCCTCCTTCCGCTCTCCGTTGTGCTGCTGCTCCCTCCTACTTACACCTCCCTCGTGTTGCTTTCTCCACCCACCCGCCCTCCTTCCGCTCTCCGTTGTGCTGCTGCTACCTCCCTCCTTCCTACACCTCCCTCGTGTTGCTTTCTCCGCTCTCCCGCCCTCCTTACGCTCTCCGTTGTGCTGCTGCTCCCTCCCTCCTACCTACACCTCCATTGTGTTGCTTGCCCCCTGGACTCTGCACAGCCTTCATTCTGATGCTGCTCCCTCCCTCCTCCCCCACACCTTCCTCATGTTGCCTGCCCTCCCACGCTCCTCCAGACATCGTGTTGCTTTCCCCCCACGGTTACCCCGCCTCCTCCAACCCTTCCTCCGGTCCACCACAAAAAAAAAGATTAAACAAAGTCAAAGAGCTTGCATGGATGTGAGTGCTATTTGGCTTTGTTTAAAGTCTTTAGATATATTGCACAGCAGTGGGGGCTGCTGTGCAACATATCTTAAAGAAAAGAAAAGAATAAAACGCTATGATTAGATCAACACTGGTCATGAAATAGCGCTTTTTTTGGTCTCGCCTAGCGTTGCAGCGCGCATGCGCTGTTCGCTCTCCGAGGGCTATTGTGATCGAGGAGATTTGAGAAGGGGACTTGAAGCCCCGCCCCTCATTTTCATTGGCTGGCGTCATCGTTTATGTAAAACGGTGGCCTCCGATTCAAACTGAGGCTTTTTTGTTTACGCCCTGTCTCCTTTTCGTCTGGCCCATCCGGACTGGATTGTCTGCTTGCCGGCTGTCGTGACTGAATTTCTTATCTATAGGGGGCGTGTATGTTTACGAGTTACAGTTGTCATAGCCCGGCCTCAGCTGCCCCGGGGCGCTGCCGCGGTTCACGCTGTGTTTGTTTTTTTGTTTTGTGCTGTATTGAAGCTTGTGTCCCTGCAGCCTCCCCAGCTCTCCGTTGGGGGCGCTCCCATTCCTTCCCCCACAGCACCCGCACTTCCCGCGGACCTGGTCTGTGTCCCTCCCTCCCCTGGTCTTGCTGACCCCCATGCCACGCGCCTCATGCTGACTCACCCCAGGAAATGGATATCCTCGGCATCACTGACCAGGTAGGACACGCTCGGCGCCCGCGGGAGAACTACGCGAGATCGGTGATGCAGCGCGGCCTACTGCGTCTTTGGGAATTCTGAAGTCCACGTGAAAGTTTACCCCCGCAAACCCTCAGCAGCGCCTGGCTCCCGCTGATGGCCCTCGAAGAAAGATGCACTGTCTAGATAACGCGGAGCGTTGCAAAAACGATGTGTGGGCGCCACTGATAGCACCCTTCCCAAGGCGGCCAAGCAAACATGCGCGTCCAGCACCCTGCATTCCTTGGCACCGGAAACCCCCAGCATGTTGACAGTCGAGCGCATCAAGCGACTAATCGCTTCCTGTTCGAAACTGAACCGGTGCGCTCGTCCAACCGAGAAGCGTCACTACTAGAAATTGTAGTGCACATCGCCGTTACGGTTTCTGTCAACACAGCCAGCGCCGCCCAGGTCAGCAAGGCTGCGAGCCACCTGTTTCTGTGCACACACTCAATGCCTGCTCTTTGCCGTGGTGCGCTTCAGGACCCTTGGGGGTGCCGAACATGCCGACATGTCCGCACTGAAGCAGCGCGCCACCAGGGTGGGGAGTGGGAACGGCGCAGCCGTCTCCGCAGTTTTACTCAGAGAAAGTCCGCTCGGCTGTTCACTTGTTAGAGTGTCTCCTTTCGCTTTCTACAGCTCGGGCACTACCAGACAGAAGCACTGCACCCCTCGAGTACGAAGCAGGCGCCCCAGTGCCTGCAGCGGTAAAAGTGCAGCACTGAGGCACGCCAGCGTGCTGAGAGCAGCCCTGCGTTTGAACCAGTCGCCCCTCCGTCTCCCGCCCGGCCCGGGGTACTCACCGACGTGCGCCTCCCGTGGGAGGGAAATGGCATTCTGGGGGTCCCGCTACTGGCCCCGGGCGTGCCACCTCACCCCGCACAGCCTATGAGGGGGTTAGAGGGCCCCTTTGGCTCAGCAGCAGCGGGGGCACGGCGAGCTGCATCAGTGCGGTGTGACTTCCATCACGCTCCAGACTGCACGTCACCGGGAGGAGGCGCGCACCGGGAGACACACTTTCCGCACACTTTGCGGCTGCTGCTACACACGCCGATGCACCACACATCGCATGAACATGGGAGAGTGGCGGCTTCCCAGCAAGGGAAAGCTAAAGGGCGAACTGGGGAAACAAGGACGAGGTGACATGCAAACCTCCATGGAATGCAACAAGTTGGTGTTTCAATCTCCCAGGTCATCGGACAATGCCAGGACTACACGAGGCTGAAGCCAGCTTTATTTGCTTGCAGCAGACACTGTCACCACAGACACACATGAATCTACACAACTCCTCATGCCTTCTAGCTCCTCTAATAGACCTTTGGGAAGGGCCAGTTCGCTGAATGATGTCACCATACAGCTCAAAACACACATTAAAGTGGCATTCTAGAATTCTTATTGTAGGGTTTGCAGGCGAAATTAAATTGGTTGGAGAAACTGCTTTTTTTTGTTTTAACGGTTAAAGCGCTTTAATGTCAGAACACGTGATCATGTTCGGAAAAACAATGGCACTTTGAGAGATGCAGTCGCACTGGCAAAGAATTATAAGAGTAATACGGTTGTCTTGATTAAAATATGTCGACAGCTCGACATTACTGCAGGGGCAACGAGGAACTGACCATAAATATATTATCTTTCAATAATCAATGAAAGTAAGAATTGCATATACATGTGCTTCCTTTGTGCTTTCCTCACTGCTAAATATTTTTAAGTATTTGCTGATATATTTTAAAATATTTGGACAGTTATTTATAGGTATTCAAACGTCAGGAGGAAAAATATTGACATCCTTCTTCACTCAACTAATATTGATCGACTAATAACCAACCAAAGTTCAAGTACCTCACCACTAACTTGAAGGATATACATTTGCTCAATTACAACTACCAGAATCCACCACACAGTTCGTTGTGTGATCTTTAGGGCACTCCACGTGAGTGAACCAGACTACCTTTTTTCTAAACTCAACATGTCTGGTGGGGCTGCACTACTAGGATCACTTCCCTTGCCAGGCCAGAATCTAAGGCTACTCAGAAGGAACGTACAAGACAAAAGACTATCTGCGCATGTGGACCAACATTTTGGGAAGTCTTTCCTGTGCACCTCAGAGTTGCTCCTTTGTTGGTGTAATTCAGGAAAGATCTAAAATCCACCTCCTCACAATCTTCCTACCACGTATAACTCTCCCTTCCTTCTCCACCTCACTTCCTGGCGATGCCATGTTTTTCTATATTAGAATCCTCAATTCTCATTGCAAATGTACCTACACGTCTCGGTATCCTCGCATATTCGCTATGTATTCTCTTCCGCAGTGCAGTGCTCACCAGCCTTTCGGGCTAAGTTTGTGTTTCATAAATAATCTCAATAAAATAAATACAAAAATACAGGTCAAGTTTTAAATTCATCCAGATATAACAAGCATTTGCAATGCAATAGGTCTCGCATTTGCGAGAGTTTAAGCTATTAGCATTGTAAATGAAAATGCCTTTTATTTAGGTTTTAAAACCAAAACATAAATAAAAGACATTGTCATTTACAATGCCAATAGCTCAAACTAGCGTAAATGCGAGACCTATTGCATTGCAAATGCTTGTCTTTACTTGAAGCCATGTTGCCTCACAGCATGCGCTGCTGTACAATATATCTAAAAAACCATTGACAAAGCCAATAGGTCTCGTCACTTATTGCATTTCAGAACCCTTCGAAATGCATGAGTTCAGGGTGTGTGCTATACGAGCACCTCCCTTGTGTCTGATTTTAATAGATTATAATGTTGCTCCATGTGCGGATCTAGGCCATGACAACTGACTTGCCTCTTAATTCACTAATGACATTGCTCTCATGGCGAGAGTTTGGGGGGGCCTGAATATTGTTGAATCCATCTTTAAAATGTCACTTTTGTATAAATAATCTTCTCAATTCAGTGATATAATCTAATGTACTAAGCTGAAACGCTTCTCCATGTTAAATAAAGTTTTTTTTATTTTGAAGAGTCTTTGAAGAAACATTGAACTTGACGACACCCGCCATGTGAGGGTTGCAACACGCCATAATGCCATATGTGTGAATTATTTTTGCTACTTTACATAAATAGCATTATTTCAACCAATAGCAGGACCCTTGGTCTTGTGGCCTACACTTTACATGCTGACCTTGGAATAGAGAGACCTGGGTTCTTGTATGCACTTTGACCCTTGACAAACAAATCATGTGATGATTCGGGGCAATCGCTTTCTTCCTCTGTCTGTAATTGTGAAGAGGAAAAACAAGTGTAAACGTGCTGTCTCACGTACGTGTTTCTACTCACTCCTTCCCATCATATCCTATATTTTATAATCCTGTCTCATCCTGTTACTAGGCCTGGGCGGAAAACTACGCTACGCTCGCAGAGTGTGCGTAGTTTGCGCAACTACGCGCTACGCGAATCGCACGTAGCACAGTGCAAAAATGCATAGCGTAGAGGGCATTTTTTGCTCGTTCGCCGTCCTCAACGTCAAGTTGGCGACCGCGAGCGAGCAAAATCAACATCCCGGCGAGACTTTTTCTCAGCTCGCGATCGGCAACATCAAGTTGCCGATCGCGAGCGTGGAAAATAAACCTCCCGGCGAGATTCTCAACGCGGGGAGGTCAGGTTTCTCATTGCGAGTGGTCGCGTATGCTCGCGACCGCTCGCGATGAGAAACTACCAGTCCGCGTTGAGAAAGCTGCCGCCGAGTACAAATCTACTCGAGCGGCAGAAAACGACCGCTTGCACTGTGCATGATGCCGTTCGCAATGATTGCACAGTGCGGACAAGCATCCGGCACTGTGCAATCATTGCGAACAGCATTTCCCAACCGCACTACGCAATTCGCGTAGCTACGCGTAGCGCGCGTAGTGAAAAGTCCACTTTGCGTAGCTACGCATAGCGCGACTACGCGAACTACGCCCAGGCAGCCGAGATTGTCCTGCTACAATATAAATGTTCTCTATAAAGTGCAGTTGTTTCTTGCCTCTAAAACTGCACTATATAAAGTACATACAAAATAAGCCTAATAAATATAGTGTAAATAAACATTTTCCCCATTGGAAAGCAGATTTTAGAAATAAGTTTAAATTGAGTTTTATAGAGCGCACGGATGCCCAGAGGTTTCTTGGCACTAGCGAATCGTTACAAGAATGAAAACTCAAACTGATTAATTAGCAAAAAGCCAGGTTTTAAGCCCTTTCCTAAAGAGTAACTAGTTAGATGGTGTCTTTAAATGCATGCGTAGCTTATTCCATGCTTTTCCCAGTGACAGTGAGAAGACCCCCCTCCTGAGCGCTTTTTCAACCATGGGATCCTTATGTTTTTGGAGAAGGCAGAGAATAGTGTCCTGTTGGCAACACACCAACAGAGCTTTGACTTTAAGTTCTCTGGTCCAGCGTCATGCAGTGTTTTATGTGTCACACAGAGAGCCGTAAAAGTAACACGCTTCTTCACCAGCAGTCAATGTAAGTCTGCGATCGCCTGCAAGACTGACTGAAATTTAGGAATACTTAATAGCAGCCGGGCAGCAGAATTTGGCAGAATCTGCAGTTTGTACAGCAGTTTCTGTTGTAGGCCCATATATAGAGCATTACAATAATCGATTCTCGATAGTAAGAGGGCAATCATTACCATTTTTCTGAAGGGATGAAGGGAAAGATTTTCCTCGGAGTTTTCAAGAGATAGAAACATGTGGAGGAGACATAACTGATGTAATCTACAAAGGTCAACTTGTCGCCAAAATAGAGTCTGAGATTTTTTGCTTTCCTGACCGGACAAGTCAGGTTTCCTAGCACCTGCATCCACCACATGGGGGACCACAATGAAATGTGCCGGACAAAAAAAAAAGGACATCTGTTTTCCCTGAGTTCAGCTTAAGACAGTTTAGGTTCATCCATTTTCCCACCTCCTGCATACAGTTGCAGAAACGAGTGGCTACCTTAAGCAGGTCAGTGGAAATGGATACCACTATCTGAGTGTCATCGGCATATGACACTATCGAGAACCCGAAGGAGTGTATCAGCTTAGCCATCGGGGTACCATCGACATTAAACTAAGTGGGGCTTAATGCTGAGCCCTGAGGGACCCCACGTGGAAGAGAGAATGGCTTGAAGACAAGAATACCAAGAGTAACTGCTTGCTCTCGTCCTGCTAGGAAGGACCCTAGCGTAATCAAGGCGGAGTCACTGATTCCAGTACTCTCCAAGCGGGCCAGCAGTACTTTATGATTGACGGTGTCAAAAGCCGCAGAGAAATCTAAAAAAATGAAGGCAGTTTTGCCACTATTGCCAATTATCTCTTTAATCTCCTCAGTAGCTAAGACCAGTGCCGATTCCGTGCTATGACCACCTGTGAAACTATCCTGGGGTGAATCAAGCAAATGGTCCGTAGCAAGTAAAGAAGACAATTCTGCATTCATGGCTTTCTCCGCTATGTTGGCAGGAAACGGAAGTAGTGAGATAGGGCAATAACTACTAACTTCCAGAGGATTTAGTGAGGGTTTCTTTATTAAAGGTATGATTGAGTCCTTTTTCCAAGTTGTAGGAAAGTGTCCAACTTTGAAAATGTTATTTATGACAGTGGTAAGATGTATAGCAATTGTCTCAGGGACCCAGTGCAGAATTTTCAGCGGGCAGGGGTCGTTGGGCGACACAGATTTAGTAACTTCAATTAGCTTGGTACCTGCTCCAATGACACAGAAGACAATTCAGTAAGAAGTGCTGGGGAGGAGATAGAGACGTCCGGCCGGGGTTCAACTGCAATCCCTTGTGAACTTAATGCAAATTGGTTATAAACCTCATTTACCTTCTGTTGGAAGTAATCAGCCAGCTTATCACAGAAGGCTTGCTTATTACCAGAGGTATGTTTATTATAGATACTGGTAAGGGAGTTAACTGTATTAAAAAGCTCTCTAGTTGAATTTTTAGCTTTATTGATTTTGTCGGAAAAATAATTCAATTTTTCAGATATGATCAAATCTTTGTACTCTGCAATGCATTGATTGTATCGGTCTCTCTCTTGTGAGCTCTAAGTTTTCCTCCATATTTGTTCTTGTCTTATGCATTTTTGCTCTTGTATTTTTAGTTTAGAGGAGTATCAAGGGATGGAAGGTTTATCTCTGAAATTGTTGTTTGATTTCATCTGCGCTAGCTGCTCAACGTTGTCAATCCAGGCAGAATAATTTGCAGCCGCCGCATCTATATCTTCCACCAGATTGGGGGGGTGGGGGTTTAATAGGCTATCTATCAGTTTGTTACACTCGATTTTGTGCCAGAGTTGGGTTTTTATTGTGTGTGGAGTTTAGTTTTTTAATGTAGTCTCATCCAGCACTTCCATAGAGAAAAGACCTGCCTTATGGTCTGATCTCGTTATTGTTAGTACAGAGATGAATTCAAGTGTGGGGTTATTTGTGAAAATGCCGTCAAGGATATGACCAGCTGAGTGGTTGGCACTAGGAACCATTTGTGCAAGTTCAAAGCTGGGTATGTAATCAATTAATAGTTCAGTGTCCCTATCTGTGAAGTCTTCCAAATAAAAATCTAAATCACCTAGAATCATAAGATTTGACAGACAGGAGCAGGTTTCTAAAAGAGCACTGAAAGGTTGCAAAAGGTTGGCTCTGGGCCCCGGGTGCTGGTATAGTAGAATGCCAGTACAAGTACTATTTTACTAATATACATAAAAATGCAAACGTCATCTTGTCATGTGTTTCTTGCATGGCCATTGTCGTTTTCCCTATGTCAGCCTAATTATGCACATTATAGGCCGCATTTCATTTTGCACATGTTACTATGTAAACACGCTTGCTTTTGTGCCACATTGTATTTTCACACAGAACCTGCATGTTTTGTGTTCTGCTCTTTTCCCGGGATTTAGTCTGCACATCCTAGACAAGTTCAAACAGCAATCCCCTTATTATTCTCTCTGGTCGGACACTAGCACCTAGACATGACATGAGAACGCAGCTGCTGTTTGTGAGCACACGTGGCTTGTCATACAATTGAGGGCAGGAGTTCTAAAACAGGCACTGAGAGAGAAGGTCCTGAGGCAAGAGGGCTGCATCAGCTGAGATGTATGTCCATCTATGTATGCGAAGGTACGGGGTCCGCCACTAATCCCAGAGATCTATAATCTATAATCACTTAGCTTTAGTAGAGAAGGAGGGAGTTTAGGCTAATCTGTCTTATAATATGACAGGGCTTATTATGATCTATGGTTCGTTAGCCATGCTAACGATAGTATTGATATGCATTTGTTTCCAAATTGTGGCGCAAATACAGCATCTTAGAGCAGGATAGTTTAAATAAATATGCTAAACTTCTTTCTTGTTTATCTTATTGTGGACGAGTGAGAGAGCGAAAGGGTGCGACCTGTTACCGCGATCCCTGAGAGGGTCGAGAGTGTTGTGTTCTGGGGTACCAACTCACTTGTTTCTCTAGTAAGGTTAGGAGGGCAAGTGAGGCACTATAGCTAGTCGGACTCGGGCTCATAGATACTGATGTGGTATGGTGACTCAGCCCCTACATGCTGATGTTCTATGGTCCCAAGCTCAGTTCTGTTCCTGAGCAGAATCCCTGCAACAATCTCTGGTTCTGGTGACTATTACAGACCCATAGCTGCCAACTGTCCCGTTTTTGCCGGGAGAATCCCGGCAAGTTAGAGACTGTCCCGGGTAATTCACTATCCTGGGGCAGTTCTGGCAATTCAGGGACATGGCGCAGCAACTGACCGCAACTTGAGCTACTGCTTTTACCGATGCCCTTGGAGTCGGCGGGCGCCTTCCGCTGGAATTTACGCGTGCAGCGACACCCGCTCCCAAGTCTGACCTAGTGTCAACAGCCTACACCTGCCCTGGAGAATGGCCGAACCGGCTGACGGGGTCCGCCCGCAGGTGACTCCCTTAGTTCTGCCCCTCGAGGGCCGCCGAAGAGCACTAGTGCTGCAAAGTGTTTTTTAAATGTTGGCAACTCTAAAGACCAAGCCGCCCTTGTTGCTTACAATTAGAAGACCCTAAACATGGCTGCCGGTTAGTTTGTTATTTTTTTTTAATGGAAGCCTCTTCATCCAATAAAATAGAGACACAGCTGCAGCTGGGCATAAGATCGCCAGGAGGTGGAGCGATGAAGTAAGGAAGAGGTGGTAGGGATCCTACCTCGATTCTTAAAGATCCTAGTTAATGACTTTGCAAAGCGGTCCCATCCACCGGCGGGGACGAGCACAGATACAGCTCGCATGCTCAACGGAACACTAGCTGTACTTCATAATGAGGAAAAGCTCTGGTAGTATTTCTTGACAGCACATTGATGCGGCACCTGTCTAGTACAGTTGTACGAGACCACCACCTCGTAGCCAACTAATAGATTAGACATAGCAGGTTCCGTCCTATTTACAGCACATTGATGCGACACCTGTCTAGTACAGTTGTACGAGACCACCACCTCGTGGCCAATGCATAGATTACACATGCAGGCTCCTTCCTCTTTACAGCTCATTGATACGACATCTGTCTAGTACAGTTGTACGAGACCACCACCTCGTGGCCAACGCATAGATTACACACGCAGGCTCCGTCCTGTGCAGAGTCTGAATATAGATCAGAAAAGTAACTCGAGATTGAAAGAACTTTCTCTGCTTTTTTGCTGAAGAGTTTCTTCTTCTTTCCTTCTCGCTCCTAAAGCTCACTAAGACTCCGAGCGGGGCCCAAAGCTTTGCTGAATTTAATGCTGTCTCCCTGATTGGAGGACTGCGTGACAACTTTTAATTTTATTATTGCAATGTTATATTGCGGTGACATGGCCCGAAGGCATCTGAGCTCTTTACAACAAGCAGGAGATAAGGGTTACAGCGGGTTACATAATCAGTGGCGGCTCCTTCGCTGAGGCGGAGGAGCGTTGCCCCACTGCTCTTAGAGCAGTGAAAGAGGAAAAAATAAAATGATAATAACTGAACGTTATCATTTTTTTTCCGGTTGCTGCGGGGCGGGGATAGGGTGGGGCGGGGCTGGTGGCTCAGGGAGGAGGAGGAGTGGACTATGCACCCTAAGTGCGCATGACTGCTTGGTCCGCTGGTCATGCAGTCATGCGCACTTTGCAGATTCCCCACCAGGCTGTTTCCTGCCTGCCTCGCCGCCCCAATTCCCTACTAGCCGCCACTGGTTACATTAAGAGAAATTAAACTCAGACGATTACTTCAGTGGGTGTGTGCAGGAGTAATCACAAAAACAGTTACAGCAATTGGGCAGAGGAAATACACAGTTAAAGCATCGATTTGGATGATGGGGTCATAAGGCAAGGGCAGGTCAAATAGCAACCAGAGAGACTACTTAAGTCTGGTAGAGGGTGAACTAAGCAAGATGCCCATGAAAAAGGAGGAGCTTGAGGGCTTTTTGGAGGTTTTTGAAGGTTACTAGGCAGGTGGTTAGACGGAGGGAGGGAGGCAGAGAGTTCCAGATTCTAGTAGCACTTCCAGAGAAAGACTGGTTCATGTGTCATTCTTGACTGAAGGGTGGGGTTCCAGTAGCAGGGATTGGGCGTTTCTGGAACCGCTATTTGCTTCAGAGAATTTCATTTAGATAGGAGGGTGAGGAGGAGTGAGGAGCTCTGTGGGTAATACAAGCGATTTTGAATTGGGCCCGTGTTTCAATGGGGAGCCAGTGGAGGGTTAGCATAGGAGGGGAAATGTGGTCAAATTTCTTGAGACTTAGAACGAAGCATGCTGCAGCATGGAGTGTTGCTCTCAGAGACCCTAGGTGAACTTTGGGAATGCCTGAGAGAAGGGCAATTCCATAATCTAGGCTAGAGAGCACAAGTGACTGCACCACTAATTTGAGGTCTTGTTCTGGAATAAATTGTCTGATGCCCTAAAGCTGCCTAATGTGGAGTTCTGCGCTGTTGGCCACGGCTGCGATGTGTCTGTGAAGACTGAGGTGATTATCAAGGGTGATGCAGAGTGATCCCACACTCTGGACAATGGCGGGGCAGCCATCCAGGGCAGGAAGGTTAGCCATCCATTCTTGTACTGGCGTTTTTGCTTTCGGATGCAAGATCAAAGGAAATTCTGTTTTAGTTGGGTTGAGTTTTAAATAGTGGTTGGACATCCAGTTTTGAATCTTTAAGAGAGTATTTGAAAGCAGGGCAACGTCTTCCGGGGATGAGATTTTCAAGTATATTTGGGTGTTATCAGTGAAGAAGTGGGAGAGAATTCCAGAGTTTCTGAGAATCACACAAAGAGGTTCTAGGTAGAGGTTAAAGAGGCTTGAGGGAGGATCGAACCTTGAGGGACCCCTTTGTGAACGCTGACTGGTCTCGAGAATGAGTTGCCCATTTTCACGATCTGTGAATAGTTAGATAGGTATGAGGTGAACCAGTTGAGGACAGTGCCGCCACATCCCATGCGAAGTTCAAGAGTACGAAGGAGGACCAGATGGTTGACAGTGTCAAATGCAGCGGATATATCCAGAAGGCAGGAGTTGCCAGAGTCGAGGATTCTGAGGGAGTTATCGACTATTTGGAGGATCGCAGTTTTTGTGCTGTAACCCTGTCGGTCCCCTGATTGGAGAGTGTCTTGGGTGTTGTTTGCTCGAACATGTGAGGCTAGTTGGGACGCTACCCAACTTTTGATGACTTTGCCTAAAAATGGGAGTGTGGAGAATGGGCGGTAGTTGTTCAGGTTCTCAGGATTGAGAAATTGTTTTTTCAAGAGCGGGATGATTTGCCCCATTTTTAGTCACTCTGGGAAGAGGCTTGTTTGAGAGAAAAGTTCACCATGGTGGTCCATATGGGAAGAAGGTGTGTGGCAAGAGATTTGCTGATATAACCTGGGATGGCATCCTGATGGTGGTTTGAGGGTTTCACTTTGGAGAGTGTTCGTTGCAGGTCCTGTTCGGAAATTGGAGAGAAGGATGACCATGACTGTAGTGGCTTGCATTGTAGAGTCTCAACCATTTGAAGAGAGTCATTGATGGGCAGCAAGATATGGATATCTACATTTTTTTTCAAAGAAATCCACGAAGGTGTTGCAACGGAACAGATGATTTATGAGCCGAAGTGGTGGCGGAGTTAGTAGACTGTGCAGTGACCTAGAACAGGCACTTTGGTCTGCTCTTTGCCGAATTCATGAGGGCTCTGATATGGGAGGATTTGGCCCTGAGGATTCGGTCTTTGTAATGTTTTTTTGCTTTGCGAAGCTTAGTCAAACTCAGGTGAAATGGTGCTTGTCTCCAGTCTTTCTCACATTTTCGGACAAGCTTTCTTTCTTCATAAAGCTCTTTAGAGAACCAAGGCCTGGAGGGTTTTGGGCTGGATAATTTGCATTTCAGGGGAGCACATTCATCGATAAGGGATTCCATACAGAAGTTGTACTTGTTGGTGACCTCATTAATGTCCAGATGAGGTGTGATCGAAATTAGGGTGGTAAGGGCTATGATGGCCATGGCTTCTGTGTCAAAGTTGGATGTGTCCCCGAACCATATTTTCTCTTTCTTGGGTTGCCCAAATGTTTTGGTATGCAAGCCAGTTAGGGAGAATGGAATCTGCCTGTGATCAGACCAGTCGACTGGGATGGGGTCATATGTCTTTAGGTTGGGGGAATTGGAGATTATCAGATCCAGAATGGCACCTTTATGATGTGTGGTTTTAAGGCAGTGTGGTTGGAGATCCTTGAAAAAAGTGTCCACATAGCTGTTGCCCACACCTCCCCAGTGGATGTTGAAGTCACCAAGGAAGATAAAGTTGTCAGAGCTGGTGCGTTGCGAAGGGAAGAAGTCCATGCATTCCTCCATGAAGCTTCTGTTTTGACCAGGCATGTGGTAAATCACATTCAGTCTGAGGTTGGAGGTGGTAAATGTGGACAGTTTCACCGACATGCATTCGAAAGATTGAAAGTGAGTCGGTAGGAGGGTTCGGCATCTCAGGGAGTTTCGGTGAACGAGTGCAAGACCTCCACCAGGTCTATCTTCCCGGTCACTATACAGAATGGAGTAGTTGGGAGGAAGAAGAAGGTCTAGAGCATGGTTAGAAGAGTCATTGAGCCACGTTTCTGTGAGAATCAGGATGTCAAGTTTATGAGTCTGGATCGAGTCTGATATCTCTAGACGATGTTGGACTGACGACCTACAATTATGTAGCATGCAGCTAAGGAAGAAGCTGTTATCTTTCTGGCTTGGCTGGTCCGGGAGGGTAGTTGGGATCTGTATAAAGTTGAGAGGGGATGAGTGTGCCTTAGGGTAGTGTGTATAAGCACAAACAATGTTCACAAGGAACTCATTTTAGAACAGTAGATTGATTATAGCTACAATTAATGTCGCCTACCTGATTGAAGCTGATTTTTTTTTATTCTAGAATATGTCTTTAGCTTAATAAAGCATCAACATATTGAAACAGTTGAAAAAACGTTTTTGGGCTAACTAGACAGAAACAAGGGGAGATGTTATTGGTACACACTTCAGCCGAAGTGAGGTATTTATTATTGCATAATAATTGTTGGATACAAAAAGAGAAAAAAGCATACAAACGTTAGGTCCTGTGCATGTATTTACATTATATACAATCGTATTCAAAAAGTGAGTTGCGACCACAGTGAAATAACCATAACCAAAATCTGTGAAGATTAAAAAGTATAATTGAGAAAAAATGTAATGCTGGTTATTGTTAAAAGGAGGAGCCAATGCAATATGGGTGCAGGCAATTAGTTCAAGAGCTGCTTTATGCTCAGTTGATGGCTTCCTCTTATAGATTGCCAAAAGTGTGTGTGCATATGAGTGCGGTCAGAGATGATGGTGGAGATCGGGCAGCCCACTGCGGGAAGATAGGGGGTAGCAGAATTTGAAGCTGCGTAGCTCTTTGAGAGCTAGAGTGGGTTTGAGTTATCTAGGGGTGAGAGAGCCCGTTTGGGGCTGGCTAGGCGGCTGTCTCACAGTATGCTGGAGGGATGTGGGGGGTTGCAAGGGGTGATGAGGGTAGCAGTGT
This sequence comes from Calotriton arnoldi, assembly GCA_963921515.1. NCBI lineage: Eukaryota > Metazoa > Chordata > Amphibia > Caudata > Salamandridae > Calotriton > Calotriton arnoldi. The sequence continues at coordinate 6,356,419 of CAWUFW010000042.1, forward strand.
CAAGGCAACAGAGAGTCGTTTAGATGGAGTAGAGCCGATGTGAGGATGTCCATCCTTCGATAGAGGTGTGAGAACGCGGAAAGGCGCTTGTTGAGCAGAGTACAGTTATGTTCATCAAATGTGGGAGTAAGGGGGTGGGCTGTCAGGGACGGACTCTGACGGGTTGAGGTGCAGGTAAGGGAAGGCGCTGGTTGTTGTTATCCGGTGTTGGGCGATGTTAGGGCAGGAGGCGGAGAGGGAGGGGAGGAAGGGGTAGATATATGAGCCTTATAATGACTCATTGGAGAGGATGTGGCATAGCGGCCAGAGCAGCAGACCTTGAAGCTGGGGAACCATGTTCGAGTCTTGGCGGGAGGCTCAAGAATCCTGTGATTCTGGGGAAATCACTTAGGGGCATATTTACAAGCCCCTTGCGCCACAGGTGCGTCACTTTTAATATGGAAAAAAGTGACGTTCTGGCGGCACCAGGGGCTTGTAAATATGACCCTTAATCTCCCTAAACCTAAAAATAGAATGTGTTCGTCTGTAAAGCAATGGTGCTCATGTAAAGTGCTCTGATACCTTCTGGTTGTGTTTGCGCTATATATACCTGCAAAAAAAACTGTTTGATAAACAGGTATGTTAAAAATGAGAGGTCGGTGAATCATTAGGATTGTCTCAAGGTCAGCGCGACGATCACATCCTTAAGTCGCTGATTAGCGTCTGTTTTGAGAACATATTTCTCCATGCGTGCTGATGCCTTCAACAGTGCAGCTCATTTGTAATTAGTAATAAGTAAAACCGGAGTAAGCGGGGTTAAATCTGTGTTGTGAGATATCCTGTTGGTGCACAAAGGAAGGCACGGTTAACTGGTCTAGTGTTTACTCCAGAACCAGACCCTCTCTTTAGAGTTGCTTAGATGTGCCAGTGACCTGCTTGTGGCCCTGTGTGTCATGAGCTCTTGATCTCAATCCAGGTTCCCAGGAGCAGTGACTGTTTTTCTACCAGTGTTCAGAACAGGTACTTTTCACATTCAAGGCAGAAAAGCCAGAGACAGAAAGGGCCACCAGAATGAACACCAGTACAGTGCACCAGGTCAGGGGCTTATTTACAAGCCTCTTGCGTCATCAGTACGTCACTCATGGGTACACCTCATTCACATCACATTCTGCTTCTGAAAGTGCACACCGCCAGGCGGCCATGTAGCTCAGACCTTGCTAGTCAAGCACAAAGAGGTGAGTGCGGGCCTCATATCGAGTCAGCACCTTATAATACTCCCTGGTGGTTTAACTCTGCCTCCAATGGGTCGCTCTTCTGTTAATCCTGTGCGCTCCTGGGTAGACTCCATATAATTCCCCCAGCTGGTTTGACAGTGTCTTCAATGTATTGCTCTTCTGTCGTTGCTGGGTATGCACCATATAATACTCCCTGTTGGGTTACCTGTGCCTTCAGTGGGTTGCTCTTCTGTTGTTGCTGGGTATGCATCGTATAGTACTCCCTGTTGAGTTACTGTTGGGATTTCCTCCTCTTGGTCTTTCCCTCCTCCCCCCGCCTCTCTGTCCCTCTTAGGCTCTCCCTTCAGAATCTTTGGTGGGAGCTTGCGTTAGAATGTTGGCTGTGAGACTTGAGACCTCACTCTGGCAAGTTGAAGGTGTTTGTTCTTAACCCAAAATTGATTTAGTAGAATCTGTGCGTAAAGCTCCCACACCCACAAACAAAGAGGAGATAAAATCGTTTTTGGGACTGGCAGAGTACATGGCCAAATTCATCAAAAATTTCTCTAATTTGACACAGCCCCTAAGAAACATGCTCAAGAGTGGTACCATATTTGAGTGGGTAGGGGAGCATGACATCGCATTTGAAGATATAAAAAAAAAGCCATTGTCAACGCTCCGTATATTGGCAATTTCAATGTAGAAAGAGAAACTTTTATAACCACTGACGCCAGCAACAAAGGTATTGGAGCCACTCTTTCACAGAGAGTAAACAACAAGGAGAACATTGTGGTATTTGCCTCCAGAACTCTCACCGGGGCAGAGGTCAATTATTCCACGGTTGAGAAGGAGGCACTGGCGGTGTTCTGGGCCATTAAGCATTTTAAATTTTATGTGTGGGGTCTACCATTTTCTCTGTGCACTGTTCACAAGCCATTGCTTTCTTTATTCACAAAAAAAGAGATGGAGAATACCACACCCCGTATTGCTAAATGGGTGCTTGGCCTACAAGGCTTCAATTACAAAATGGTATATGCACCGGGTGCTAAGAACTGTGCTGCAGATTTCCTATCCAGGGCTCCTGTTGAAAATGTGGGTGGTAATGCAGATCCCAAGGATGATATTTTGGTAGTTAGTATTCCCGCTGTGGTGCAAGATCAATGGGAATTCAACATGGAGCAAGACCAAGACCTCAAAAAAGTTAAGGAGTACATAATTAATGGTTGGCCTAACAAATGTAAGAACTTACTAGAAGAGGTTCAGCTATTTTGGAATGTAAGGATTGAGTTGTCCTTAGAGGGAGATCGCATACTTAAATCAGGAAAAATAGGGTTTACGTGACCACAGTTTAGACCTGTCACATGAAGGACACTTGGGTAGAGGGCTCAGTAAAGCAAAGTTACGAGCGGATTACTGGTTCCCCTGCATGGATCAGCTTATGGAGGAGAAGGTCCGTGATTGTCATGCATGTAGTGTTAGTGACAAAACTAAAAGTCTAAGACGTTCTCCACTCATCCCGGTGGAAGAACCCACTGTCCCGTGGAACAAATTAGGGCTGGACATTGTGGGGCCCATTCGGTCAATGGGTCCACAGGACAAATACCTTATTGTCCTCATCGACTATTATTCTAATTGGATCACCCACAAGTTCGCCAACATGGTCAACACCAAGACTCTCACGAGCTTCTTATCTGATGTATTTTCTAAGGAAGGAATCCCAGCGACCATCATTACTGATAATGGTGTCCAGTTTGTTTCTGATGAGATGAAGAACTTTCTAGCAGACATGTCCATCTCTCATGTTCGCACCCCATTGTACAATCCCAAATCTAATGGCAAAGTGGAAAGAGCGAACAGAATGCTAAAGGAGTATATTCAATTAGCTGTTGCCTCCGGGAGACCTATAGAAACTTCTGTAAGAGATATGTTATGGTCGTACCACACCACACCCAATATCACCACAGGTCTCTCCCCGTTTGAAGTGCTGAGAGGGAGAAAAGCTGGTTCCAAATTGTCTCCAAGTTGGCTTTTCCAGAACAAGGAGGTTTCCATTGATCATGCTGAGACGGGAGCAAAAGTAAGGAGACATCAAGAAGCGTACAATGACCGTTTTGACAAAAATGGGGAGCTAAAAACAAGCTCTGGAAAGAGGGTCAGTGGGTTCTAGTAAGGAAACCTTTTGGGGCAGGCAGTAGAGGTGATACATTCTATGCTCCTGAGAAAATCAAAGTGGTCAAGGAAAATGTTGTCATTCTTGAAAATGGAAAAATGTGGAGCATGGATAGAATTACCAATTGTCCCACAAAGTTGATTCCCTGTGGAGTAAGGGAGAAGTATGTTACTAATACCCGTGGGGATTCAGATCTCAGCAATAGGAGCGTGAGACTTGCTCATCCTCCTTCATGGCACAAGGATTACAAAATGTAATGTGCATTCATATCACACTTTTCGGAGTGTGAAACCCATGCATCTTTCCTCTTGGCAATATGTATTCCGTATGCTGTATTTACTACTGCATGTTTTTTCTTTCTTGGTTTTCATCCTCCCTTCCTTCTTTTCCCCCGGTTTCCTCTTTCCTGTTCCCTTCCCTCTCCGGAGGGAGATGTGTTGTGATTTCCTCCTCTTGGTCTTTCCCTCCTCCCCCTGCCTCTCTGTCCCTCTTAGGCTCTCCCTTCAGAATCTTCGGTGGGAGCTTGCGTTAGAATGTTGGCTGTGAGACTTGAGAACTCACTCTGGCAAGTTGAAGGTGTTTGTTCTTATCTTCGTAAATAAAACTTTTACTGGACTTAACTGATTGCGTCAGTCATCACTTCAGTTACCTAGGCAGTTAGTGGGTTGCTCTTCTGTCGTTGCTGGGTATGCAGTATATAATACTCCCTGTTGGGTTAACTGTGCTTTCAGTGGGTTGCTCTTCCGTTGATGCTGGGTATGCACCGTATAATAATTCCTGTTGGGTTAGCTGTGCCGTCAGTGGGTTGCTCTTCTGTCGTTGCTGGGTATGCAGTATATAATACTCCCTGTTGGGTTACCTGTGCTTTCAGTGGGTTGCTCTTCTGTCGTTGCTGGGTATGCACCGTATAATACTCCCTGTAGGGTAACCTGTGCAGTCAGTGGGTTGCTCTTCTGTCGTTGCTTGGTATGCACCATATAATACTCCCTGTTGAGTTACCTAGGCAGTTAGTGGGTTGATCTTCCGTCGTTGCTGGGTATGCAGTATATAATACTCCCTGTTGGGTTACCTGTGCTTTCAGTGGGTTGCTCTCCCGTCGATGCTGGGTATGCACCGTATAATAATCCCTGTTGGGTTAGCTGTGCTGTCAGTGGGTTGCTCTTCTGTCGTTGCTGGGTATGCAGTATATAATACTCCCTGTTGGGTTACCTGTGCTTTCAGTGGGTTGCTCTTCTGTTGTTGCTGGGTATGCACTGTATAATACTCCCTGTAGGGTAACCTGTGCAGTCAGTGGGTTGCTCTTCAGTCGTTGCTGGGTATCCACCATATAATACTCCCTGTTGGGTTACCTGTGTCTTCAGTGGTTTGGTCTTCTGTCGTTTCTGGGTATGCACCATATAATAATTCCTGTTGGGTTACCTGTGTCTTCAGTGGGTTGCTCTTCTGATGTTGCCGGGTATGCACCATATAATACTCCATGTTGGGTTACCTGGCCCTTCAGTGGGTTGCACCTCTGTTGCTCTTCGGTAGACTCCATATGATACAGCTTGGTGGTTTAACTGCGACTCCAATGGTTTGGCTCCTCTGTTGCCCTTTGGTAGACTCCATATAATACTCGTTGGTGGGTGAAGAGTAACTCCCACTGCTTTGCTCCTCCGATGAAACTAGCTCAGCTCCTTGCACCATAAGGGGTCCAATTGTTGCACGTCAACAATAGTTTATAAATATATAACTCTGCTCAACCAAAAATGGTAATGACCACACGAACAGCTACATCCATTCTCAAACTCTGGGTAACACCATGCCTGTGCTGAGGACACTGACACTCAGTGCCAGGCACCCACAGCTTTCTCAAACCTCACACACCCCATAAAATATGTTGCATGTAGGCCAAACAACATGAAGCACCCTTTCAACCATGCACCCCTAAAAGCGTTCAGAAACAACACACTTTTGGCCTTGGAAGGGGAATAACAAGCATTATGTAAATAACTATTAAAATACAGCACCAATCACTGTGCACTGCTTAGTGTAGGTACACATTGGGAGCTTACTCTGCTGCAGCCTAAGCAGTACCTGCCCTCGGTGTGTGTGACGTGGTAGTCCTGCCTCTTGTCTGCGCTGTGATCTGTGTCTGTCTGTGTATGTGTATATTACATGAGTGTGGAGAACCTTCCCTGCTTGTCCTGTGTGCTGTACATGTGTGGGCATGTGTGTATGTAGTGGGTGCATGTGTGGGCTTGTGTTTTGTTTTGTTGTGTGTGTGTGGTTGTGTGTGTGTGTGTGCTGGAGAGTGTTTCTCATGTTGAGTGTATCTGGTTTCTGTAATCATGTAAGGTTCAAACAATATATTTTGCATTATATTGCTTTTTAGTATTACGTAGGAGAATTCCATTAGATTTTGGCTGCATGTACTGTTGAGCTGTTGACTGGGATTCAGGCTAATGGACACTTCAGGCCGACAGGAAGATCTTTGGTGTTGGACATCCTGGTGTCTTCTGTCGTGTCTGGTGGGCCCGCTCTCTTGTGGAGAGAATCAGAAGTCTTGATTGGCCATGGTCCTGACCAGTTGATATTCACTAGTTCCTTTAATCTTTGGGTGATTGAGTTTATTCCGCGGTTGCACTCCACGTATGCCCTTCCATTGCGTTTGCTTCATCTCGCCATCTGTCGGATAAAATAAGCTTACATGGCTACATTTCAAGTCTCTTACTGGGTCAAACTGAGGCACCAGTTGCCAATTGCCTTTCGCCCAGAAGGCATGGTACATGGTACTTAGGAGGCAAACCCAAGGTGAACCACAAAAAGGATTTTGTAGGCAGTGTGGCAGGGTCCAATTTCCTAAGATGAAGGCAGAACATTTTTGCTTTATTTTGCTTCCTTTGAGGAGACCTGAACTCATGGTCCTGTATTTGTCCCGCTGTGGAAGCATCAGGACTCTGACTAGATCACCAGGGTGGCTTAACAAGAGCAGTTGTAGCATCTTCATGATCGGGATTAGCTGGTCGCTCTTCCCTTCTACCCCCAAGTGACCTGTGGAGTGCAGGACATTGTGGAATTATAAAGATAGTGTGGCCAAGTGCCTGGTAATGCAGCCATTAGCATGCATCCAGCCACAGGATGCTGACATGGCCATTGTTGTACCCGATTTGACTTGTTGACTCTGGTCTGAGAGAAATTCTTTGACCCAGATATCGGGATAGTTTTCTGTAATAACCACCAACTCCTTTCGAATGTGTATTTTTGTTTCTCAGATTTTGCTAGCTAACAGTGAACAATTTAACAGTTTTTACTTAAGGGCCGGGTACCAGGATTTAAAATAAAAAAAAATTATTTTACAGAGTTCAGAGCGCTTTACATAGCACCAGTTGCATTACATGAGGACACATTCATTTTTGTTAGGCACAGGGAGATTAAGTGATTTGCCCAGAATCACCGGATGTTCAGCGTCATTGCTGAGACTCGAACCCAGTTCCCCAGATTCGAGGTTGACCGCCCTAGCCGTTAGGCCAACTCCTCTCCCCAATTAATGGAACATCAGCATCAAATTTTATTACTATCTAAGTATTAATTTTTGGAAGTCTAGAGAGACCGATAAATCCTAACATGTGGGGCAGGCGGAGGAGAAGGTGTTAGACATTTATAGTGCTGTCCAGCTCTGCAGTTTGATCCTTTATTTTTAATGGTTCTTCTTTTCTGATGTTAGCTATCCCTCTGTCCCCCACAGGTACAAGCTCTGGGTGGACACCTGCTCTGAGATCTTCGGGGGCTTGGACATGTGTGCGGTGGAAGCTCTGCATGGGAAGGACGGAAAGGACCACATCATTGAGGTAAGAGGAGCAGCATCAGCAGGGTAGACAGCGTGGACATACGACTGGAGTCATACGTGTTGGATAGAACATAGATGACTTGACTAAGCCGCTATAACATCAGGTGTGGGATCCCTGAGGAGATCCAGCAGTGTAGTATAATGGAAATCTGGGATCACAGCTTCCTCAGGCCTCCATAACTGGATCTGCGGAACAGCCCTCGGACGCGCCAGTGAGAAAAATGGTTTAGTCCAAACTCACTGTGCAGATGTGTTGATCCTACAAGGGCATAAGCCGGCACAGATTGAAACACACACAAAAGTTTGTCTTGCACAGTCCTTGTGTTGTAAATCTCCTCACTCCCTGGCATTCCACACAAAACTCTCCAGTCCCAACCTGACCAACATAGACACAGCCATGGGAATCTGGCAGTGGGACCCAGGACCTTTTCACCATTAACAATACATGGTGACATCACCTTCCTCCTTCGGGTTGCTATCGTTTTAATGACAGATTGCCAGGTCGCTTACACCCTAATAGTTCTGTCACCCTGTGGCTTTCGTGCACTCGGGACTCATCAGTTTCCTATTTCTGCTCCATGCGGCTACTTGCAAGTTACCTGGGAAAGAGGAGCATAATTTCCACATCTAGACTTGTTTAGCCAGTTGGCAGGTGTAAACTGGGAAACAAGTTCCATCTCACACACACTGTGGTAGACATCTATGTGTGAGGGACACAGAGCAAGGTGACATCTCTCCTGCTTGAAACATCTTCCCGGTGGAGCAGCTGGTACCCTGCACCATGGTGTCTCCTGGCCTTTGCAGGTCGAGCTTGACATCGCCCAGTTGAGCAGCACCAAGTTTGAATTGCATATGGCTGGTCATTGTGGTACCAGAGTATTCCAGTCATCCAATATAAATATTTTTGCAAACGACAAGTAGGACACAATTTAATGTCAGACAATATTTCTGAATATGATATTCTGACATACAACGGTCTGGTCTCTGTCTGGAGTTGAATAGTGGGCAAAAAACGAAGGAATGGAATGCGACACAAGCAAATTACAGTGGCTGAGACTTTGGAAAGGATTCCATTGTTCATCTTTATGTTTTCCTGACTCCAAAAAGTCCTGGTTATCCCAGAGCATTGAGGACTCTGTGTTTTAGAGAAAGAGAAAAGCTTACTTCTGTAGGACGGAGGTTCATTAACTTCATCGATTAATCGAGTTAGTTAAATTTACATATGAGGTGCTAAGGTTTTGCTCTATGCAACATAAAGGCAGAATGTATAGCTTGGTGTGCCAGCCAGCCTGTCGGTTGGGCTGCATAGACATTGCCTCCACCACCTCAAATATCAGCTTCCAGGAGAACCAACAGTGATGACAGCTCAACATTGCATGATGGCATGGCAGGCCTCTTGTATTTAGTCAGATACAGACCACCCACAGCAGAGGTCTTCCTTCGGGTAAAACAAAAATAATGTTAATACACGTACTGGAATGTTTTCTCCATACACATGGTGGACATTTGTGGAAATATTGTTTCCGAACCCTATGATTGACATGGTCATCCCAGGCAGGAAAGTTGGGAATGATTTCAAAGGGATGCCCTTAGTAGGGAAGCTGCCCCACTTCATTTCCACCATCATTGGGTCTGTAAAATGTTTTTTCTGACAGCTTCACTGATGCTGGCTCCGACATTGTGGAAATCGCATTCCGCAGACTTTCTACATGAGGTGGGGTAACTAAGAGGTGGTTGGGCAGGACCTCCACCAAGTTTTAACAGATTCCTTATTACTGCCCAACATTATGTGAGGCCGTATGTCTGTCTGTAAAGAGTAACAGATTTTGTTTCTGGACTCAACAGAGAATACTGGCCTTCTTGCCTACATCACATACAATCTGTGTGATTTAATATTGGTGCTATGCGTACATTCTAATCTTCTTGTTTTTATCCTAAGAAACTGACCTGGCAAACCAAAGAAACTTTTACCTCCTGCTTTCGGCCATGTTGTTGAGAGATTTAAGGATTAACAGCTCAAATGAACAAGTTACTTACATTCTGTAATGTTATCTGATAGAGACTCTATCTAGCCATAGGTTCCTTTCTTAGAATATTCCCCAGGTATCAGACTGGATTCAGAAATTTTTCAAGCAGTACCTGTGTTTGCAGGTACGTGGCGTCATTTGGACCATCATCATCTATGCAGGAAGTTACATATGCGGTGCCTATGTAGACACCACCACAGTACAGTTACTTTTCACAACCTTTCCACGCCAGAAGCGCGGAGCCACGAAGGTTGCTGATGTACCAGTGTGCTGACAGTACGGACCTGTTACCCTGTGTTGAGAAATCCATTTGCAGAGCAAGGAGGATGGGTTGGTCAGTAAGGAATCTGTGTCTAGTTAGCGTCTCTACCAGAAAAGGCATTACCAAAGGTAAGAAACTTGTTCATCTGATAGAGACTTCGAGCCGCAAATTCTTTACCTTAGAATAGAGACCCAAGCAATACCTCTCCAGAGTTGGCTCTGTGAACAGATCTAGACCAAGAAGTCCTGTAGGACCGAATGGGCAATGTGCCCGTTGTTGCAGACATCATTGCCCAGACAGTAGTGCTTGGTAAACGTGTGCAGAGATGCCCATGTTGCAGATGTTCAGGACAGGCACTCCTCAAGCTAACGCAGAGGTCGCAGCCTTAACACTGGTGGAATGAGCACGCAAGCTCTCAGTGGGTTATTTTTTGGCCACTGCGTTGCAGATTTTAATGAAGAGCACAATTCATCATGAAATGGTCCTTTTCGCATTGGCTTGTCCTTTCTTTGCACCAACAAACCAAAGAAGAGCTGATCGTCCACCAGGAACTCTCTTGTACGATCAATGTAGAACGGCAACGCTCTTTTTAAGTCTAGTCAGTGAAGTCTCTCCTCCTCTTTGGAAGGGTGAGGCAGAGGAAACAAGGTAGTCAAGGTGATGGTCTGACCTACGTGAAAAGGTGTTACCAATTTTAATCAGAAAAGAGGCACGTGTTCTCAACACCAGTTTGTCAGGGTAAATGGTCGTGTAATGAGGTTGCATGGAAACCCTCCAGTCTAATGCAAAGGCCGCTAGAAAGGCTGTTTTTATGGTTAAAAAATGAAGAGGGCATTTATGCAAGGGTGCGCACAACAAGAAGGTTAGAACTAGGTTTATGTCCCATTGGGGCATGAAGAAGAGTTTTGGAGGGAACATATGCTGTAGTCCTTTGAGAAAACGAGTCACAACTGGTGACTTGAACAGGGAGTGCTGGATCCGGCAACCGCAAGAATGCCGATATGGCTGAAAGGTACCCTTTAACAGTGCCCAGTGGAAAACCTTGCCAGGCCAATGAGAGAACAAACAACAAAACCTCAGCCAAGGGTACAGAAAGGGGGCCAACATATTTGAAAGCACACCAAGTCACAAATTGGTCCCAATGGCAGGCGTATACTGTCTTACTTGATGGATGCCTGGCTGCCAGAATGACATTACAGATTTCAGGAGGAAGGTCAAAAATTTTCAACTACCGCTGCTGAATCTCCATGCATGAAGGCGGAGCTTGTGCAGACTTGTGTGCAGGTCCCTGCTCTGTTGCTGCAACAGTAGATTCTCCACGAAGAGGCAGCCTAATTTGAAGGCCAATTCTCATGCTCAGGAGTTCGGAATACCATACACTCCGTGCCCAATCCAGAGCCACAAGAAAGACCTGGGCCCTGCTGTTCCTGATCTTCTTGAGAACTCTGGGCATGAGTGGTATCGGCAGTAAGGCGCACAGGAGGCCTGTGCTCCACTCAAGACGAAAAGCGTCTCAAAGCGAGAGTTGCCTTGTAAATTCCAGCGTGCAGAAGTGTTGACATTGTGCATTCTCAGAGGTGGCGATTAGATCTAACCAAAGGTCTCCCCAATATCTGAAGAGGCCTTGCACCACTTTTGGATGGAGATGTCTTTCATAATCCACTAGGCATCAGCGACTGAGTTCATTCTCTCTGGCGTCCATAGAGCCTGCCAGATGTTGAACCACCAGGGAAATGCCCGACATTCCAGCCTTGTCCAGAGAGGCAGGGCCTCTTGGCACATGTTCTATGACCCCTCCCTGGGCTGTTTCTTGCAATACCACATGGCAGTGGTGTTGTATGTGAACACCGGAAGAGCCTTCCCATGATGTAAGGAAGAAAGGCTTTCAATGCCAGTCGGATCGCTCTCAACTCCAGCAAGTTGATGTGGATTTAAGACTTCTCCAGAGTTCTCTGATCTCCACCTCTACCAGATTTCCTCTTCAGCCCAGGAGTGACACATCTGTCACTACAGTCAACTCTGGCTGGGGAAGGGAGAGGGGTCTGTGGCCGACCCAATTGCAGCTCGTCAGCCACCACTGCAGATCTCTTGCAGTTCCCTCCGATATCTGGACCAGGTCGGAGAGAATCCCCTGATGCTGCACCCACTGGGACTTCATGTCCCACTGCAAAGCCTGCATATGCCAATTGGCATGTGTTACCAGTAGGATACAGGAGTCCATGAGGTCCAGCAGCCTCAGGGTCTGTCTCACTGAAATCCAGGCCCAAAACTGCACTCTATACAAAACAGCTCAGATGAAAGGGAGCATCCGAGAGGGAGTCAGGTGTGACTTTGGCACTTTTATAGTGAACTTCAGTGAATGTAGGAGGTCCGCCGTAGTCCGTAGGTGGGAGAGCCCGCATTCAACAGTCAATTGTCAAGGTAGGAGAAGACTGGAACCCCTGAACTACGCAGGTGCAATGCAACCCCCGCCGTCACTTTGGTGAACATCCGTAAGGTGCTGGTAAGGCCAAAGGGGAGCACAGTGAACTGATAATGCTGGTGGCCCACCCGGAACCGCAGGTAACACCTGTGGGCATGCAGGACAGAAATATGAAAACAGGGAACCCGCAAGTCCAGTGCTACCATCAGTCTCCAGGATCTAGGACAGATAGGACCTAAGCTAACATGAGCCTCTTGAATTTCACCTTCTTCAGGAAGAAATTGAGAGGATGCAGATATAAAATAGGGAGAAGCCTCCATTCTTCTGGGGCACCAGAAAGTAGCCGGAATAGCAACCATGACCTACTTCTGATGCTGGCACCCTCTCGAGGGCTCCTTTGTCCAAAAGAGCCTGAACGTTTGATGGTTCAGGGAAAGGTGGTCCTTCCTCACCCAATCTGGGGATGGTGCCATGGGTGGCGGGGTTTATAGCAAAGGGATGGAGTAACCCTGCTGAATAGTTTGTAGTACTCAACATTATGGAATCCCAGTGAGGCAGGTGATGACGGACCCTGCCACCAACTAGGTGCCCATTATGGTACAATGGCAAACTAAAGTGGTTTTAAGGCTGCGGCTGCCAGGGGGAATCTGCAGCCATGAAAGGACTGGGGAGTCTGTTGGCCTTGATGGCTCGCCAGGAATAGACGTGGTTGCTAGACCCTACCATCACCATGGAAGGGGGAGAAAGGCAGAATGGGCCTGGCCTGGAGCCATGGAAAGGCCGAAGGACCTAGCAGTGGCTCAGCTGTCCTTAAAGTGCTCCAGTGCTAAATCTGCCTTGTCTCCAAAGAGACGGGTGCCATCGAAAGCATGTTCCTAAGTGTGCCAGGACATTCCCTAAAACCCAGTAGATCTCAGCCAGGCATGGCGTCTGTGTGCCACTGATGATGCAATTGCTCCTCCTAGCAAGTTGGTTGTATCAAGTCTGCAGCAAATGGTGAACTTTGCTTAATCTCTGCTGTCTGCAATAGCCTGTGACAGTATGGCTCGGGCCCCTCCTCGACCATAGGTAGCACTTACACAATGAATCCCAAACCGTGTGGGTGTATCCACAAAAAACAGCACGCAGTGTTCACTGATGGCAATGCAAGGCTGGCGGAAGAGAACATCATCTTGCCAAAGGTGTCTAGCTTCTTTGATTCCCTATGGGTGGTGCGTCAGAGTTGACCTTGAATGAGGAGTCCTGGACAACCAGACTCTCCGGGTGGGATGCTGAATAAGGAAAACTGGGTTCCCAGGAGTGGGGCGATGAAGGCAAACAATTGCCCTGTGTATAGGCACCCCTATGCAGGGCCTCAAATCAGTGAGGGCTTTGTTAAAAGGGAGAAGAGCTTCTATGGCGGTGACTCCCAGCTGAAGCACCTGTGTCAAGACATTCATCTTGACTGCCACCGAGGGCAGCGTAAGGTCCAGGACCTCAGCCGCCCGTCTCACCACCTTAGCAAATAAAGGCCCTTCCTTTGTAGCCACACTAGGAGGTGAGGCCAGGTCGGTGTGTAGAGAGGTGTCCAGACCACCAACACCTGCCAGTTTCTCATACCAGTTATCTTCGGCCTCATCAATGGGGTTTGTGTAACCATAAGGATTCTCAGATCCTGCCCAATCATACTCCTTTTCCAGGCCTGTCCAAAAAAGAAGGCACTGGCTCCAACTCAGAAGGTCGAGTTCGGGCTGGCGCCGGAGTCAATTTTGGGTGACGCTGATCCGGATCCTTATCGGAGTTGGGTATGATTATGGGGTTGGCATCTGTGCCACCGGGAACAAAGTTGTTGGAACGGGCTCCAGGGAAGTTAGCAGTCTCACAATTGGAGTCATTCTGGATCCAGAACTGAATTCAGTGGACCGACTGGTGCCGAGGGTGGCCCTGCCGGCAGAAATCCAGTGGGGGCCCTCGCCAAACACATGGAGTACGAAGGTGCGCTAGAGGTGTCAGACTGCCTAAAAAGAAGGTTCATGGCCTCATAAAATTCTTGGAGTTGGACGAGAGTTGCTCCGGCTCCAGGAAACTCAGGGATGTGCGGAGCAGACCCCGAAGCAGGCTCAGCGTGGGAGTGGGGCCTAGAGTGGCATCCTTCCCTCGCCTCGTCCGAACATTGGTGTGGTGAAATCGAGAGTGTTTTGACTTCTTTGATTTTTTTTTTTTTTGAGTGAGGCTTACCTGATGACTTCCAGTGGGGTGACAAGTACCTGGAATTAATCCACAAACGGACCTGGGACCTTCCTTGCGACTGGGACGTAGAGCATTTTGGAGGCAACCAGCTTCGAGCGACTAGGAGCTTCAAGTTCTCCCTGAGTGCCTTGGGGTTCATGGTGCAGCAGTCCTCACAAGTCTTGGAAACGTGGTCCAGCTGCAGGCACCAAAGGCAAACCAAATGGTGGTCTGTCATAGACATCGGGCTGTGACAGGAACCACAGGGCTTACACCCCACCAGTTTTTTGGGGACAACCTACCACACAGGGAGACAAAGTCTAAAAAAAATACTTGAGAAAATGTAAAAAAAAAAAAAACATCAGTCAAAAATTGATTGGAGATAGCTCCCTCCAGATCTGCGCTGACTGGCGCAGAAATGGAAAAACTGATGTCAGCTCACTGGGGTAGCCTGTATATAGGCACCGTGGAAGTCACTTCCGGTGAGCACGATGCCAACGTGGAGCCAAATGACGCCACCTACCTGCGCGCAAAGATACTGTTTGAAAAGTTTTCGGATCCAGTCTGATGCCTGGGGAAATATTATAAGGTAAGGAATCTGCGGCTAGAAGTCACTATCAGAAATGTGATTACATTTTACACTTTTGGTTCTGTAGAAAACTAAAGATCCTTCATTTCACACAATACTTGTTCAAAATTCAAATGCCACCTGAATAGCCTGAGTTGCCTCCTTGTGATTATTTATTAGCTAAGTACCACAAAAAGTTTTAAGAAAAATATTAAAGGCAAACAAGAGAAAATCAGTTTACATCTTTCAATGTAAATCAACATTAGTGACTGTCAACATGAATGACATGGCAACCAAAGTTATTCTGTGGGGGGCACACAAATGTCTTTTTGCAAACATGGGCCTAAGTTAGAATGTCTCGCGAGTGCACACGGTGAGAGAGGGCTTTGGGACTCAGGCAGGGAACAACTAACTTCAGATATAACCTTAGGAGATTTAATAAGGCTCAGACATCACCAGTAGAGAGGTTTCCATCAAATTACCTTCCATGCCATATGGCTGCCTGAGTTCCCATGGTAAAGAGAAATCAAAAAGAACGCATGGCTATGCTGCAAGTTATCGGATGCTGTGAATAGGCTCTCTTGGTTGGTTGGTCCGTCAGCTCTTCTTTAGCAAAGCTAAGAAGCTTTGCTCTCTCCATTGTTAGGGCAGTCAGTCGAAGGCAAATCAAGACTCAATAACCCCTGTTGGAGGCGGCTCCTACATGTAAAAGAGCTTCTGATGCCAACTCTAAGGGGGCGTCTCGTTTCGAGCTCAGAGTAGGCACTTAAACCTGTCTTCAGGGAAGTTTAAAAGATCCACAACTGCTGCAGACTCTCTGGGCCCCAGCTATGCACTATTTATTTTATTGCAACCTGTGGGCCTTCAGTGTACCACCCCAAGGATGACCATGATCTTCTTTTCAGTTCAACTAGTGAGTCTTCAGTGTACCATTCCAAGGATGACTGACCATGATATTCCTTTCAGTTCAACCAGTGAGTCTTCAGTGTACCACCCCAAGGATGACCATGATCTTCCTTTCAGTTCAACCAGTGAGTCTTCAGTGTACCATTCCAAGGATGACTGACCATGATATTCCTTTCAGTTCAACCAGTGAGTCTTCAGTGTACCATTCCAAGGATGACTGACCATGATATTCCTTTCAGTTCAACTAGTGAGTCTTCAGTGTACCATTCCAAGGATGACTGACCATGATATTCCTTTCAGTTCAACCAGTGAGTCTTCAGTGTACCATTCCAAGGATGACTGACCATGATATTCCTTTCAGTTCAACTAGTGAGTCTTCAGTGTACCATTCCAAGGATGACTGACCATGATATTCCTTTCAGTTCAACCAGTGAGTCTTCAGTGTACCATTCCAAGGATGACCATGTTATTCCTTTCAGTTCAACTAGTGAGTCTTCAGTGTACCATTCCAAGGATGACTGACCATGATATTCCTTTCAGTTCAACCAGTGAGCCTTCAGTGTACCGTTCCAAGGATGTCCATGATATCAGTAGCGGCTGGTTGGGAACGGTGACAGGGAGGCAGGGGAAGTTGGAGAGGGGGTTAGGAAATAAATAAAAAAGAAAACATACCTGCTGGTTGCTGTCACCAGCCACCAGCCGCCGCCGCCTCTTCTCAGCAGGGGCCAGGAACCTGGCCAGCAGCACAGGGGAGCTGATGCGGATTTGAAGGACTCAGTCATCAGTAGAGAGAGGCCGGCAGCAAAGTCCACTCAGAGGTCACCCTTTGAAGGGTCCTGGCCCTTGCATTCCTTTCTACTGTTAGTTTATTTATTTAATATTTTTTTTACATCACTGGTCACATGTGAGCTCCTTGAGTCACTCACTGTGCCCTGACTTCTCATGCTGTACACACGGGGGCTTCTTAGGGCGTGAGCACGCGCCTCTCTGATCATCAGTGACCTTCGGCCGGTGACCTCCTGCATTGCTTCATTGTGTTTGAAGATGCACAGGTTCAGACCCGAAGACCAGAAACTGAAGCTGGGAATGATTCCCAGTTGTAGGCCATCACACAGGACTCAGGAGCGTTGGCTGGTGTGTGCTGGTCCTTCTAGTTGAACAACATGGGGGCTGGAGGTGCACTGCAGAGCTGTGTGGGCTCATTGTTCAGGTGACCTGTGAGCTAGGAGTACAGTGCAGGAGGGTTATCCATTCGTACACAGCATTGAACTCTGCCTCTGTGTGCCTAGGTTGTCGGCTCCTCAATGCCTTTGATTGGTGAACACCAGGACGAAGACCGCCAACTGATTGTGGAATTGGTGGTTAATAAGATGAACCAGACCATCCCTCGCACTCCAGCGCCCTCACCCGTGCGCTCAGTGTCGGGACAGCACTCACAGGTACGGGTACATTGACATCACGTTTTGGGTAAGTGGCATGGGGCAGAGAGAGGGTTTGGTTTCAAATTTTCTAAAGTGATGCATGAAATATCCTCTTGCAGGTTCAGCAAGCTCAGCCCCCACAAGCCAAGCCAGCGCCTGGTGTCCAGCCGGGGACTGCTCCCCCCCAGCAGCAACGACCTCCTCCTCAAGGTGAGAGATCTGTGTAGTCAGCAACACATGGTGCCCTTGGCTGAGTATCTAGAGCATTCTTAACAGACACTGTACACCAGAACACTAGACAATAGTGGGTTGAATGTCCAATGGGCAATGGGGGATTAATTATAATAGAACTGGAGCAGGACATTGCTGACCCTTTAGATCAGGACAGTTAAGTACTTGTTGGAAGTATCGTCCCACCACTGAAGCGTTTGTGCACTCCCTCAATACAGGTCAGGAGGATAAAAACATGGCAAAACCTCCCATAAATGTGCTGGCATAAAAATGGTCTGCAATACATACTTGTATACATGAAGAACTCTAGCAAATGTTTTTGCACACCAGGGATTCATAAAAAGTATGTGACTATCTTGTATACAATGAACACTAGTTTAAATGTGTATTAATCATTCACTTTTTTTTGGTATTATAAACTCCAAATTGCATGCCTTTTTGGATGAACTATGCACTAAACTGCAAATAGAGCTACTACAGCTGTTTTGGCTTTCATATCAATTGAAGAGACCTTCATCAGGACAAAAAGGACCAATTAGGTCATGAGTTGAAAAGTCACCCATTATCTATGGTAAGTCTCTGGAGGGAGATAAAAAGTGAGACTGATCACAAGTACATGCCCTGGGAATACCATGCACGTGAATTTAATGATGGGGTTTTGCTAATTCTGCTGATTTGCTGGTCATTTATTTTATTCATCATTCTTTGCTGATGCATAGATAACAACCAGTACCACGTGCTGGAGTCTGCATTATCTGAAAGAATGCCATCCCTTGTTACGGACGGGTTGTGCCCCTGTCTGCCTCATTTGTCTTAAGGAAATGATTAAGGATAAAGCAAAGGATGAGCATTAGCAAAACTTCATTTTTTCAGGATGAAAACACCTCAGATGCATTGCTTAATAAATAGACCCCACCTTTATTGAGTGAATGTGGAAGTGACACTGAATGTACACATGGTCAGCTTCATTTGGTATCTTCTCCAGCCACTCACCATAAGCAGTGGTTGACTGGTTCTTTTCATCTTGATGAAGTCTCCTTTAAATGATATGAGTTAGAATGAGACATAGGGGCATATTTACAAGTCTCTAACACCACCGGAGCGTCACTTTTTTTGATGCTCCGTTGCGCCATTCCCCATATTTACAAGGTGGCGCTAAGCCACTTATTGTGGCTTTACACCACCTTGAAAATATGCCCCTTTCCGCAGCAGTCCTCTTCAGCAAAGGGGCGTGCAATGGGTGTTACTGTGTCCGTTCCACCGCAACACCCATTGCTTTTTGACGCTGCCCCAGATTCACAAGTCTGGGGCAGCGCCAGAAACTAAGGCCAGGTTATTTATTTCTCCTCATTTTTTGCTCTTTCTATGACTGCTGCATCATATAGCACACATAGAAAGAGCAAATCGCCATTTTTGATTGTTTATGCGCAGGAAGGTGCGCCTTCCTGCACATAAACAATCACCCCTGCTGCGCAGGCACCCTTGCAACATGGCAGCAGGGTGCCTCCGCTGGCGCTGGGCAGCTTTCTTAGTGCCAGCGCTAGAGGAAACTCGGGGGTGTGTCCTATTTTTGTAAATACGTCAGATCCATGCGGTTTGAAAATATTGGAGCGCGGCATTGCAAAATTTGGCACCAACCGTGCTCCTGCATTCTCTTGTAAGTATCCCCCCTAGTCTGGGTGGTCCTAGGAAATCAAGGTTACTGGGCTTCATTTGACAACTGAAGTAATTTACCACTGGTGTCCTGGGTCCACCACGCTATATCACTCCAACCTGGTGTACCAAATAATTTTCTTTAGCACTTGACTCTCAGGATAGCAATGCAGAGCAGTCCAATATAAATTAAAGAAGGTGGTGAAGGCTAGACACACAGAACACAGCAAGAACAGCAATATCATTCAAGAGGCTGCCATTTGAGTCAGTGGTGTACTAAGTGAAAAGGAAAGTACTGTAATACACATTTGATAACAAAAATTATATGCAAAGTTCCTTTTTGCAAGAGATCTGGACCCAAATATTAGTATAATATTCATCCATTCACTCATTCATTCAGTCATAACAGAGTTACTCTGCTTCGTTTCTACAATATTTTTTTAGTATCGGTGAATGAGTTATTAATTGCTCTTTCTTTCATTTGTCATCCGACTTGATGCTATTAGATAGTGTCTTGATTTAGGATTAAGAAATAGTCTCCTGATTTTCCTCCTTTTTAACAAAATATCTGTAAAAAGAAATCAAATACAGGCATATAGTTTTCTATGAAAAATGCACCTATTACAGTTTGTATCTAAACCAGAGTGCATGGCTGGTTGGACCCCAGTGAATGTTTATATATGCAGGACAAGTATGTCATACAACTATCTGAATGAATTTTGTACTCTTGAGCACCATATACGCATTTTGACACCAGAACAGCACTGTACTGTGCCTTTCTGTGACAATGAGTTAGTGAGAGAAGATTAACAAGCACAGAGAAGGAGATTATGGGCCTGTTTACAAAGGTAAATTGACACTTGAGTAAATCTACTGGTATAAATGTACTCTTACACTTTGTGGTAAATTTACTAATTTTGGCTATTCACCATTTTCAAGAGCACATTTACTACAAAATGTACACTTACATGTCTCTAACCCCTGAAACAGGTGGTGGAGTCAAATTTACAAGTGTAATGTTACTACTTGTAACTTTTACATGCAGGCGGAGTTCTCTACCACCGGGGCAGAGATCTTCCGATGGTAAAGTAAAGGGAACATTTTAAAAAGTTTATTACAACTTTAAAAAAATATATGTATTTTATGTTAAATGCTAAGGGAAATTAATTTTAAATACTTATTGTCAATACAGAACAAATAAAATAATCCTACAGCACTATAACCTTAATTTTGAATTAAATATTTAATTAATGTAAAACATTAGATTACATAATTTTTTTCAATTTTATTTTCAAAATTCCACTTAATATAAAATTATTATATATAGTTTTTAGTGTGATTGTTACAAATTACAAAAAGTTATGTGTAGAATTCATTTAAGTTAATTTAAATATTTAAAAATATTTTTAAATTAAAACAATGTTCTTAAAATATTTTATTATAAAATATTTATTTTCCATTTACATATATGTTGTACTATTAAATTAAATGTATATATATTTTATAAAGTCAAAATAAATTCATTTATTTTAACATAAGTTTGTTTGACGTATTTGCTTCTATTATTTTCTATGGGGAGATGCTGCAGTACCAGTGGTTGGCTAAGTGTGGTGCTTGGCTTACTCCAGGTCTGAGCTGGAGAACATTTACAACTATTTTGGGCCCTTATTGGCTGTAGTAAATATAGAAGCATAGTTTGCGAATAGCAGACTGCTTACTCTTTTCTGGGTGTGGGTCTGTCCCTCCCTAAACCCCTCCTTAGCCCTTACTAACATCGTCCTTAATCTTCCCTAGACCCCTTCCATTTAGTAATAAGTATGCCCTTTTTTCCAATGACTTCTGTAGTCCTTCCCGCATTTACTGCCAAAGCCCTGATTACGAGTTGGCCGGTATATTCCGACCCGTGCGTAAACCCCTCTAGGTATTTAACGCATTATCAGACCCGTTAAATACCTCAACCTTCGTTATATTTCAGCAGGTCAAACCTGCCGAAATTTAACAGAGGAAAAGCTTACAGTATTTACCATATAATGCGGATTTTGGTGTGTTAAACACCAAAATCTGCATGTTATTCCCTTCCAACTCGTATTAGGTGTTATTTATTGCACCAGATAATTAAACGTACTCTGTGTTATCATTATTTACCATGGGCAATAAATAGCACCTAAACTCGTGATAAGAAGCTTGGTGGTAAGATTCCAAGGGGTATATTCACAAGAACGTGTGCTAAACATCTCCCAAAAATGTTAACACAACTTTACACATCGCAGCCTATCGCGGGAAAATAACCCCGTGTTAACGTGGAATTCACAACACGGCGGTACCATGCGATAGTCCGCCGAAAACGCGGCCAAGGTCCTCGATACAACCACCGCGACGGAGATAAAAACACAAACCCCAACGCGTAAAAAGACGCGATGTGCCCAAACGCGATAAGAAAACAGTGACAACCAGCGAGAGGCCAGCAATACCCACGCGTAATGCGGGGAAAAGCACAAGAACAGCATACGGAAAATGCCACTAAAAAACGAAATCAACTGCGGAGTACCACGGATGCACCCTGACCAACTGCAGAGGACAACATGAACCCCACAATCCCCACGGAGGAACAAACAGGAATACAGGGCTCGTGGAAGGGCAATGAGAAGAGGAAGAGGAAGACGGGGTACAGTCGCCAGGAAAACCCGATTATCGCCACGGATGAGCCAGAACACCACCACCAACTGTACGTCACCTCCAACGTGTCATTGGCAACAAAGAGGCAAAGATGGCACACCACCTCGGACCATGTGAATGCCGTCGCATGGCAGAGGAGGACATTGGAAGAGCACAAGAGGCTCTGGACTGATGTGAATGGCAAAACGAAGCAGAAACTCGCTGCCAACACGAAAGCAGCAACGCACCCCGGAGGAGGGGGGCCAGCAGAACACCAGGAGCTGAATGACATGGAGAAGATGGTGGCCACAGTCACCAGTCGGGAGACGGTGACATGAGTTGGGGATCTGGACACTGCCCAACGTGACCCAACACTACATCAACATGGTGTGTAGCGACCTGTGAGTGGGGGGGACGGGGGGAGATGGGCACAATGGCAGACATGCACAATCAAGCAGGGTACACTGCACACCCACAATGACTCTGGATCATGTCCCTGATCCCACGGGAACACTTCAGCACACACACAAACACCAAGTAGTCCCACGAACACCATGTGCCCAAAGGGGCACCCACCCAACACATGCCCACGTGCGAAACACAGCAAACATGCATATACGTCAGCCACACTAACAATGCAAGAGACACCACATGACGAGTAGCTTGGCTGCAGTCCTATCATCATGGCAATGTACACAGCATGACACTGAGGTGGCTGAGTGCGGACAACACCCGGAAATGGACAGGTCACACTCGGACACAACTACCTGCACAAACAACCCCTGACGTCAACGACACATCTGCGGACAAACCATGCCCAAGAGTCACAACTCGACAAAGAGCACAAGTTACCCAAGTCCGCAACATCTCAGCACCGTGGAAGCACAGAACTGACAGGCACACCGCATGAAAGGGATCAGTGGCAGACAAATCAGAGCCGCAGGAGCGAATCACCCACCGTGCAGCATACGCACATAAGTATATGTGCACCTCGACATTGACAACATCCTGGTACAAACAGCAACACCTCCACAACAGAACACAGGACACAACTGGTGCCGCAAATGTGCACAACATGGCAAATCACATCTGGCACAGCAGGAAACTGTGACATGACAATGTACAAGTACAACCTGTAACCTGCAAATATGTATTATTCACACATGCTGTGCTTGTGGACATTTTGTACTGTCCCATGATTGCCAGGGATGGCCACAATGTGACGTTCTCATGAGAAGAAATTGTTAATGATGGTGTTCCTACGGGTCATTCCTGCCGCAGCTGCAGTGGGATGTGGGCCACCTGCCCCATCGTCCCCATCATCGTCCGGTACTTCTGGAACTGGGATCCATGGGGCATTGGTGCGTACACAGATGTTGTGCAACACACAACATGCAACGATCATCTTGCACACGATGTCCGGGCTGTACAGGAGCTTTCCACCTGTGCCGCCCAGGCACCTGAAACGTGACTTCAACACGCCAAATGTGCATTCAACGATGCCCCTGGTGCATATGTGGGCCGCATTGCACTGCCTCTGGGCGGGTGTGTTCGGGTCTCGGAGGGGTGTCATCATCCAAGGGCAGAGTGCATATCCTTGATCACCTGTGACAGTGCAGAGAGAAAAGAGTCAATACTTGGTTCGGCATGATGTGATGGCAGGCCCACTAATCCAGTGACGCCTGTGCTGGCTGTGTGTAGGGTGAGTGTAAGCCAGCCCTCAGGGAGTAGCTGGTGCTGGCAACAACTCCAACAGTCATCAGGCACTCAGAAATGCAATGTCAGAACAACAAGGGAGCATGACTTGAGTCGCACAGGGTTAGTGGCCCCGGATGCACAGCGGCCGACACGGGCCTACCGCCACGGGACGCTGACCTGTGGGAGACTGGGGTAGGGTCATGAGGGCAGAGCAGGGTCTCGTATGTATCATAGGTGCCTTCCGCGGAGTGTCTCGGGGGAGAATGGGAGGTCTACCCCCAGGGCATGATGCAGAGGGCACATGCCAGCTGTGTCCGGCAACATGGCGGATATGAATGCCACAGACTCATGCCAGACACCAAGTCCGTACCTGCCCGTTGCTGATGACAACCCCCAGGCCACAGGCTCAGACACCAATGATGTTCCGCCGGAGGCTGACGGTCACTCACGGCGCACAGGGTTAGTGGCACCAGGTCAGTTGTTGATAGTGTTCGATCACCTCCGTGACTCTGATCCGGCTTTCGTCCGGACTGAGCCGCATCTTCCTCTTACTCCTCTCCGTGCGTTCACTGGTGTGGACTCTGCCATTCATGATTCGCGACTAAGTGCTGGATGTGGGACCGGACTTGTCCGCAGGGTAGGCCTGAGCCCTCATCCACGTGTCGCCGGCTTGCGTTGAACAGGGTTAGTGGCACCACGTGTCGCCGGCTTGCGTTGAACAGGGTTAGTGGCACCACGTGTCGCAGGCCTGTGATACGGAATTATGCTTCACTGATCGAAGGGAGTCTGGTGCTGTGGCCGCTGCCACGGACCTGGGGTCACTGCCATTCAAGACTCAGGACACAGTTCCACATGTGGGACCTACTGGGCCGAAGAGGACGCCGGTGGAGTATGTCAATGAAAAAGGAGTAATGTGGGCCAGCGTCGTGGGGGCCAGCGATGGTCTGCGGAGGCTGCAGAGGTCGCAGGACTGGGGCTTGGAGCTTGCACCGGCACGTGGTGGGCCCTCTTTGACACACGCCGGTGTAGGCAGGTGAGCAGAGCCTCGCTGGTGCGCTGGGGCAGGCATGACGGGTCTGGGGACCAGCGGCCCGGGGTGCAGCAGGCACACAGGGATGCAGGCCCCGCCGCGCTCGGCGCAGGACTCGTGGCGGGCTGAGAGGCGCCGCCCTGGCAGACGCGTTGTCCATTCCGAATGAGAACCACGCCCAGTACGACGGGCTTTTTGTTCACACCCCTACGCAGGCCTGGCGTACGCAGGTCCAACCCACTCCGCCCGCGCATGCAGGGGGGGACATAACGTGCGACATTTCCGCATTCTGCCCCACAGCCTGTGGGGACATGGTAGCGTCCACTGGCCACTACACTCCATGGACCAGCAGTTGATCTCCACATGGCCATTTCCGTGGTTTGCACACTGTGGTCTGTCCAGCACCTCCACGCCACACCTGGCATTGGGTAGGTTCACATTCCTTAGTCACTTGCCGCTCTCGCACATGCTTTCTTCCATGCCTCTCCTCACATCCTGCTATTGTGTGTCTGTGGTGCCAGGCCGTGGCTGGGTTGTGGGCATGGCAAGGCCAAGTTCCCAATGGAGTCGTGTTGTCGTGTCTGGTCGGTTGGCATGTTGTGTGGCATGTTGAATGTAGTTGTGCTGCGTGCCCATTGCCAGTGTCGTGAGTTGCATGACTGTGGGCTGGAGGTGTGTGGTGTGTTGTTTTTGGACTTACCAATGAGCACTGCATTTCCATGGGTGCCATCCTGGGAGCGCTGGGTGATGATGGACTGTCGGGAGATGTGAGAATCATGCACTCTGCCTGGGGAGTTGGCCACGACATTGTTGAGGAGTCCCGGGCGGTCCACTATTGCCTGCACATTCATGGGATGCTTGTGCTTTCTGTTGTGGTAGTTGTGTGCAGTGTCGGCAGGGGGCACGAGGGGTACATGTGTGCAGTTGATTGGCCCCGACACGTGAGGGAATCCAGCTATGGCGTAGGGGCCTTGCTTGGTCTCCAGCTGCTCCTGCGCAGTGTGGGTGAAGTGGAGGTGCTGGGGTACCAGGCTGATGTTGGCATCCAGAACAGGTGTGATGACCTTGGATGGGGCTGGCTGTGTGACTCCTCCGACTATGGCAGTTGTGGGTTGGATGGTACCAGGGGCCGCCATGTGCAGCGCAGTCGGCAGCTTTGTCTGCGGAGGGATGTTGGTTGTCCGCTGGGTTGGTACCATCAGCAGGTGGGGGATGTGGGTCAGGATGCGGGGGATGGTTGTCCTTTTGGGCCTGTAGTGGGCAATGTCCTCCTCTGGCGTTGGGTCTGGGCAGCAGGTGCGTTTCAGGTGGGTCCGCTGTCTTTGTGTACGCTGCCTCTGTGGTGTTCCCGGGGGGCGGTGGGGGGCGGGACGGGTCCTGGGGGGGGTGGCGGGCCTAGGGTGGGTGGTGGTGGGTGTTGTGGCCCTCATGGGTCTTGGAGCTGCATGATCATTGTCTCCATGGCATCTGTGGGTCTTCAGATGTGGCTCTTGGCTGGGCTCCCTTTCATGCTGTAGGTAGTCGTCCTGCTTAACACCAGCAAAAGGCAGGTGTTAAATCCCTGCTGCTACCGCGGCTTATCGCGTGGTTTTGACTCGCATCGCAGATCTGGCAGTTCGTTGTGAAAGTGGTGTTGTGGTTTTTTCGTGTGTTTTTGCACGGGAACGCCTACTCTGCATCTCATTAGGGTTAGTTGGTGGTGTCCACCGTGGAGATAAATTTTGGGGCAGTTATCGCGGGAATACTGGTGATGTCTGCAGTTTGCACCCGCTTGTGAATGGGGTGTTAAATCGATCTCCACTTTTGATGGGTTAAGGTGGAGATAAATCGGCGGTAGGTCCTTGTGACTATGCCCCCAAGTCTGAGCAGCTCCCCATAGAGAAGACAAAAGAGGTGGAGATTTCGACGCGTAGGTTTGTGAATTGCATTTTGTAGTCAGTAAGTTGAACTACTGGTCTGAATCAGGCCCTCTATGTTCGAAGGGTTCTTTATTTTAGTTTGTGGTGTGAATCCTGGATGGAACATCCACAATCCTGAAGTTTGTGTGTAGTTGTCAATCCATAGAACTTGAATAAGGAACGCTTCTGTACGTCACACGTTATTTGGCCGAAATCTAATCTTGAGAAACTGACCTACACCATTTTTCATCCCTCTTTTGGGTGCACACCTTCAGACCTCATTAACATATCCAATTTAGCGAGGTTGCATTTTGTGTTTTCCTAGCAGCCTCACGCCTAGTAACGCTATGTAGCTCTAAACGTGCAATGAACATTACAAGTGGTGAATGACAGCTTTAACATCAATTTAACCTTTTTGCTCAGTGGTTAAAACACTCCAAATAAACCACCCAACTGAGCTCCACAAGTGTCATGCAATTTTTATCCAAAATTTCACCCAGTTTCTGGCTGACAACCACATTCCTCACTGGTGTGATATGAATACATCAGCCCTGCACTAGTGTAGAAGCCGGAATGTTTGACGTTTGTTAACTAGTCTGATAACATTAGTTGCAGTCATCTACTCTCAGTCCACTGGGTGAACTATAAAAATAGTAACAGCTCCTACGAGATGTGTTTGAGACATCACTGGAGAGAAGTGAAGATCCGGAGGCCTGGAGGGTGGAAGATGTGATAGTTGTATGAACATTCATAGGAAAACAAAATAATAAAACGTCAATTTTTAGAACCAAAAAAATAAAAACATTAGTGGAAAAATATCTCAATAGAAATACAGGTTAATTAAAAAGCCAAAGGCACAGATACAAGCCTACTATTAATTTATTTAAAAACAAATGCCTGTTACTATAGAAAACAAGCATTGGCATAGCCAATAGGTCTCGCCTTTGGGACCTTATAAGTGTTTAGTTATCCAGCACAATAACCTTGGTGCAACAACATCAACTGCTGCATGGCTAAACACTTATAAGGTCCCAAAGGCGAGACCTATTGGCTATGCCAATGCTTGCAGGGCGGGTATTGCTGTTTGAGTGTGGCGCTCTTGGCATGCTGCTTCTGTGTATTTATTTATTTGCACATGGGTGTTCCAGGCAAGCGGACACTGATACTGATCAGGCTCAGTAGTGTGTTGACCTCGGTCCTCTTGCATTCTTTTCAAACAACAATCCTGACCTTTCACTGGGTACCAAATTCTTCAGAAGCAACCTCGTCCCCGAGCAACCTCCCCTCACTCTCGAAACAGGAAAATCTTCCAATTTAACATGAATTTATGAAATTCCCAGCAAGAGGAGCATGCCATAAATTACTCATAGAAAGACTTGGAATTTATGTTCAGCGAAAGTTCCCATTAATCTTTTTAAACGTAAAGTTTGTGACTGATACATGGTCCAATCTTATATGAGCTCGATCCAAATAAAAAAATAATAATAATAAAGCCAGGACACTCATGAACAGACCACCGCCATGAAGCGGATTAAAGTTACATTGACGAGGCCATGTGTCCACGGACTAGAACAATCTAATATGGAAACCATGTTTGCAAAGCTCGTCACCCAAAAAGTGTTTATTTGCAGAATGTGGCACACACAGGTCCGATCGAGAAGGGCTTCCATTAGTTACTTTATTGGTAAGCACTGACATCGACTATCAAAGGGTCTTAGTAACATAGCTGCCGGCTTAACATGTTTTTTATGGAGGCAGTGTGAAAAGTGCTTGTTGAGCAGTAAACAACAGTGAACAACAGTGAACAATCCAGTAAGTGTCCAGATGCTGGCTGGCGCAAATACTTCCCATCTCTCCACTCACCTTCAAATGTCATCTCTATAGATTTCCACATGTAGAAAGGTCCAATAACATATTTCCTATAAAAAAAAAAATCGAAATAATGCAATTCCAGAGGCATAGCGTGTGGAAAGCCCTGGAGTTTGATTATGAAATCAAAATGATTACATGATCTACTTTCTTCCACCGTAAGTCAAGCACATGCATAAAATAAAGAGAAACAGCAACTCCTGGGTGTTATATATAATATACGCCTATCACCCTGAGAGTAGCGATGCGCCGCAGTTTTCTTTCCGCTTTCTTTAGGGCATCAGCTGGCAGCGTAATTCTGCACACAGCCCGCGGCAAAGAAAAGACACACAAACGGGGGAAACAGGATTTAAACTTCGTCAAAGATAGAGGGCTCCGAGCGCGGCAGAAGCTGCAACGGTGTGCAGAAACCAGCAAAGGACAACTGCCCTAACGAAATGACGACTCTGCTTCGTACCCCGTATTTCCGGTGCACAAATGTAAGCAAGCCCATGAGACCACCGCAATGCCCGGCCGCGTGGCTGGATCTGTGTGACATAAGAAAAAAAAAAGTGGCGCCATGGCCGTGCCCCATTTGCTCAAACCTCTCAGTGCAGTCAGAAGAACATGCAAGAACAAGCATTGGCCGCGCGGCCGTGAAACTGACGCGCCCGTGAAAGTGAAACTGATCAAGATCGCGCGATCGCGTCAGTTTCACGGCCGCGCGGCCGTGAAAGTGCAACTGATCAACATCGCGATCGCGCGCTGTTGCCGTCCGTAGATTTATGGCCCTTCAGATCTGGACGATTTCACGGAGTGGAACACAATAAAAACAAGTGAAGCGCTGAGACGTCGGCAGCGTCAGAGAGGAGCGGGGGCGAGCGAGCGCGGCAGCCTGCTGAGCTGACCACACGCTCGTGCACAATGGCCATGTGTTTTCGATTATCGTGCCCGCGTCTGGGCACGATAATTGCAAACAGATGGCGGCCGTGCGGGTAACCGCACGGAAAAGGCCATGACGCACGAGCGTCTGGTCAGCTTTCAAAAGCCCACTACATAAAGTCTTCGCCAGAGCAGCGCTTGCACGCTACTCTAGGCTCGACCTAAAAATACAACTTAATAGCTAATCGTGTGTCGAGACGGGAAGGCGGTAATGAGATAAAGCTAGAAGGCAGCAGGGTCGGGAAAAGGTTGAGAGGAAGAATGTGGGCATTGAAAATGCCCCCCTCCCCCAAAAAAACCACAAGGAAGGAGGGAGGAAGGAACTTGAGAGGGAAAACAAGCAGTAGCATTCGGAGACGGTACTGAAACAGGCGCCTTTAACATAAGATGAAATATTACCTGGTGACATGACGTATGAAGGAATTGATGGTGAACAATAAATGAACCCCTGCAAATATAAATCAATTACATTAGCACCTTAAAATAAATCACGTGTAAGGCATTTAAAAAAGCATTACTTTAATTAGTTTCTACTAAATGGCAATGCCATTCATACAGAAAATGTTGATTAAACCTTTTAGGTGAAATTATTTCTTAGAATTCGTTTTTCTATTAAATCTCATATAACCAATATGATACCCTTATTCAAAAAGGGGAAAAACAGAAACCCTGTTAATATTAATCGAATTAAATTTAAAAAATACCTTTAACATAGGTGACCCAAACCCTAAGCATCACAATACTGAAATTAATTAAATGAGGTCAAATTAAATTAAAATTAAAACAAGGAACTAAAATAAAAA
Organism: Calotriton arnoldi; assembly: GCA_963921515.1. Taxonomy (NCBI): domain Eukaryota; kingdom Metazoa; phylum Chordata; class Amphibia; order Caudata; family Salamandridae; genus Calotriton; species Calotriton arnoldi. The sequence goes on from CAWUFW010000042.1 coordinate 6,386,183, forward strand.
CACTACGAAAACCCCAATGAAGTTTTAATATTATATTACATTAATATTAATTGAATACACTAAAATAATTTGAATTAAATGAAATAGGGAACACTAACTCTTAACTGCTGTAATTCTTTATTGGACATATAAGTTACGTATTATCTTACTTCCAAATGCAGATGTCGAAGTATCTCAGTGCTTAAGGGGATGAGAGTCATCTAATGCTAGGAGTCCAGACATGGGCCCACTAGCCTAGGTGTAGCCTCCATGAAAGGGGCAGCTTGATGCTTAGAAGCCACTTTCTGTAGCACAGCCCAGACTGATGCTAAAGTGCCAGGACTGGGCACATCATCAGTAAGTAAAGCCTGTGTGAGAGCGGCAGCCGGCCTGGGAGTTGGACATAATGGTACATATCATATAGTATCATAGTTGCATTTATATAGTGCTTTATACCTCTGTGGAGGTGGGTTTGTAGACAGGTAGCACTTTACTCTGTGATGGAGCCTTGGATTGACAAGAGTGCGCCTGACGTGTGGCACCTATGAGACAGGGGCGTAACACAGGCCCCCGGAGCCCCCGCGGTTCGGGGGGTTCCCCAAGCTGCAGGGGGGCCCCCTCAGCACAATACTGAGGCCCAAAAGCTCCGGATTAAATCCGGAGTGGGGGCCCCTCCGTGTACGTGGCAGGGGGGTCCCCTCAACTTTCGTTACGCCATTGCTATGAGAAGTGTTTCAATGCCCTGCATGAGTACCAGAGCTGTGCTCTTACCTTGCTTCTGATGAAGCACCTTGGGCAAAAAGGTCAGGATGCTTAAGCGTTCAAAGCTGTTGCACGAATGGGAGTCTTTTGGCGTCTTCAGGCTAAGCATATCGTTTCTTGCAAACTTGTAGCTGTTCATCAGCAAGGAGAGATGGAGAAAAGTGTGAGAGTAGACACACACAGGCACATAGATACATGCTGTCCTCTTCAGTGGACTTTATCATGCCAGGTAAAACACATATGGTCTCTTCTGGCCGCACACTGCGCAGCGGCATAGCATTGGGTGTGTTGCTGCAAACCCTTACCACTACCTGTGACTTAGGCTCAGCGTTGACTGTGACGTCTTCTGGGTGTATGTCATGTTGGTTCAATATATCATATATTCAAGCTCCTGGAGAATTTAGCTTCAGTGTCAATCTTCAGATCTTATGCCATGGAATTCTCTCATTCTCACTGGGTTGCCATATATTTCTGTCACTTGGTGATTCAACCACACTTGATGTCTCTCCTTACAGTGGGTCCATGGTACTAGGTGGAAGTTGTGAAGTCCTGTTGGATGGAGATGGTCTTAATGATGCAGGCAGACCTGCCTTCAGTAGGATGATTAGTGCTATTGTATTATGTTGAGTGTTGTAGTTTCCTATATTTGTACAGTATTTGTACTCAACGAGATCTCTGCCCTCTGATGATGCCAGGTGATGCTATTGTATTGAGAGAAATCCTGTGCACTTTAATCACTTTCTGTGTGTTGGACAAATGGTGCATACACTTTTTGAATTCCGTCTTGTGGTTCTGTGGTTTTGGAAAGATGTATTATTCTCTGCTTAGAGTCTGGAAGCAGAACTGAACAATTCCTGTGTAGTCTTTTGGTTTTTAGGATTATTTGCTGTGATCCAATACTCTGACCCATCCAGTCCCTTAAGACAAACCACTGTCATACTATGGATTTAAGTGGCACTTTGGAAGTTGGTATCAGTGGATGAAAGATGACCTGAAAGTTTTTTCGATCTGACTGTGGTAATGATTACATTGTGTACTTTCAAGCAAGTGACTCACAGTTTAACTCTTTAACCCCTTTGGCTTTTACTTCCAGTTTGTGTTTGGTATCATGTGGTATTTTGGAAAATCCTAATGGTTTGGAGCTGGAACCTGGGGTCTTTTTTCTTTTTGACTTTCTGTAATTGTCTGGTGTTTGGTTGGATTGTAGGAGTCCCTTTCCTTCACTTGGGTTTGTACTGTATAGTCGAATAGAGTTTTTGGGTAATGGCTTGGCGCTGGAACCAACAGACATCATTAGATTCCCAGGTATCTTGTTGGATGATAAATGTCTTGAATTGTCTCCGTGCTGCTTTCAAGGTTGCGGGCCCTCTGACTACTACTTCTGTTACTCCATGGGACTACATTAGGACATTATTGGGGACCATATGCACCAAACTGTTCAATTTACTCCCCTGAAAATTCCTCCCTTGTTACTTGCTGATTAGGTCAAGCTATAATATAACAACCAGAAAACAGAAGTCAAACGGAACAAGAAAACAGACAGCTGGCATGGGAGTTCAGTTGTCTACTCACACTGAGCTCAGTTATCCTTGTGGTACCCCCACAGGGATGCTGTAGACTTCTGTCACTGGATCGCAGCTAAGGTCTATGTCCTCTGTAGTCCTTCTTTGAACTCCTTCTGCTTGTGATTCTATGATACTAGGCTGGATGTTATAGGCTGTGTTTCTGCTACAAATTCATTCTACAGACTTTGTACTCAGTCCATATGGGCCTTGGCGTTTGTACCTCTTGTGGTTCTGTGATATCATGTGGGCTGCTGAAAGCCTCTTCAGCTGGCCTGGTACATGGTCCCCAGTGCCCTTTGTAGCTACACCTCTTGTGGTTCTGTGATATCTTCAAGGCACCTCAAAGCCTCATTCACTGACTTGGTATTTGGTCACTAGGGCCTTTCGTGATTGCACCACTCGTTGTTTCCTGAGGCTGCCGAGAGCTCCTTCCTTTGACTTGGTACTGGGTCCCTTGGGTCCTAAATGATAGCACCGCTTGAGAGTTCTTGATATCAGGAGGATGCTTGAGGTTCAAGTCACTGGCACAAAGCTGCATCTTGTGGTCCTTGTGGTAACAGTGGAGATGATGAAAGCTCCTGCTATTTCAAAGGAGCACAGGCTCTTTCTTTGCTGTTCACTCCTGTGATTCTTTGTAATAGGGAGGGTGCTGGAAGCTTCGTTTGTTGTCTTGAAGTTGGCTCAAAAATCCATGCAACATTTCCTTGATCTACACTCTGTGATTTGTTGAGATTTGGTTGACAGATGAGAGTTCATTTCATTGGCATGGATTTGGCCCCTTGATGAATTGACCATTTTTAGGCCTACATTCTGTTATCCTGTGAGATTTCGTTGGATCATGAAACCCCATTTCACTATCTGCACGTTACTCTTTAATAACACGATTGTGATTTCAGGATTTTATTTACAGTGATTGTTGGGTACCAGGTTTTGCATTGGCTTTTAGCTGTTCAAGTATGATGTATATACCTTGACAGCAGGTTGCTCATTAGGGAAGTTCTTCTGATTGTGAAATGCCTTGACTGTCCCTTTGTTTCTTCTCTTCACAGGTGGGCCTCAGCCTCCTTCTGCAGGTCCACAACGCCAAGGCCCCCCATCCCAACAAAGGCCTTCCCCGCAGGGGCAGCAGCTCCAGGGCCTTACTCCCCAGCCTGCCAATCCCCAGCAACGTCTCCCAAGTCCTACCACCCAGCAACCTCCACCACAGCAGCGCCAAATGGGCCCACCCCAGCAGCGCCAGCCTGGCCCTGGGGCCCAGCAGCCACCTCAGCAGCAGGCGCTGAGACAGCCAGGGCCAACTATGCCAGGCCCCCAGTCTCCCCAGTCACAAAGGCAGAGTAGTCCAAGAGCAGATCAGCAGTCTCCCCAGATGCACTGGCAGCAGGGGGCCCCTGGGCCACATTCTCCCCAGCAACAAAGAAGCCAGACAGTTGGTCCCCAGCAGCAGCCACCACAGCAGCAGAGGCAGCCAGGGCAACCAATACAGCATCCTCAGAAACCAGGAGGACCACAACCACCACAGCAACAGCAGCAACAACAGCAGCAGCAGCCGCAGAGGCCTCCCGGCACTGCAGCTCCTCCAGGTTCTCAGCAGAGACAAGCAGGACCACCTGGGCCCCAGCAGCAGCAACAGCAGCAGCAGCAGAAGCCTGTGGGTCCAGGGGCTCAGCAAGTCCGTCAGTCTGGTCAAGGTGCCCCTCCCCCCCAGCAGCAGCGTCAGACAGGTCCCGGCTCCCAGTCCCCGCAACAACAGCGCCACACTGGCCCAGGAGCACCTCCTGGCCAGCAGCCAAGACCCATGCAGCCAACAACCCAGCAACCACGGCCAAGTACCCAGGGGCAGGGACCTGTGGGGATGGGGCAGCCACCACAGCAGAATCGTCCACCAAGCCAACCAAAGCCTCAGGTAGCCCAGAAGCCCAGCCAGGATTTTGCTCCATCGCACCCACAACTCAAGTAAGTGTTCTTGATTTTCTTGGGGGGAGTGATGCCTTCTTTGATTTGTCTTTTTTCTGTCTTCATGCTTTTCTTTTCTCTGCTTGAGGGGTCTTTAGTGTGGGGGGCAGTTTGCATGAATGAATGGCTCTGCTTGCTCACAGCTGGCTTTTCCTTTACTAACCATCTGGCTAAGCCTTAGAGGGTATGGTCAATGATCTAGGCAGTACCCTTTGTGTGCTTACCCATGAGCCTGCACATGTGTGTCCTTCCTCCCCTCACCATATGGACCAACCAGTAAGGTCATTGTGGTGCTTCACATGCCCTTGAGAGCACCTTGAGCACTCTGCACCCAGACAGCACACCAATTAGGTAGCTGTTAATTAGCTTTTCCTAGGTTTATCGAACATGTTTAACTCTATGGGCTTGACGAAGTACCGTAGACGAGGCATTAAAATAAGCTTATATTTGCGTTAGTAGATTTTTTTAAAGGAAGGAAGTTGACGAGAATCAGCTGTAATTCCCTCCTAATGACCTATGTGTTTCCATCCCTATGCAAGTATTACCTGAAATAGGAACATTTTGCAGCAAAAACCTGCTATAGATTCACATGCTGTGCATCATTCCACCGTCTAAGTGGTTGGGCCCAGAAAATCATCCTGTTAATATGAATTCTGTTGCCTTTGGGACATGGACATGGACATTGGTCCGAGTTATTATGATTCGGGTTCGAAATCCACATTGCTCCACAACATATCTGTAATTTTGAGAGTGTATGTTCCACAATGGGGGTTGGAAGCAAATTCATGGGTGAGAGAGAAAAACATGCCAAGACACTGAGGACCAGTGTTTCAGCAGTTTTCCGGCTTGAAAACAAATCAAGATTACAGCATCATTGGAGAAAGTAGCACTTTTGTACTGACACTTAGGACTTTACGTTTGCAGTACAGATCATATAGAGTGGCTGGGATTCCTAAATTATTTTTTCTGTGCTTTCTTTCAGTATTTGTGAGGTTGATTATGGAAAGAAAGCCTTTTAAGTTCTGCCCAGTGTCACTGTCAAGATCTGAGGATGAGCTCATACACATATTATGAGATTTGTGTCTCCTCTGGGACAATCATGACACTAAGGGGCATATTTACAAGCCCCTATCGCCACAGGAGCATCACTTTTAGTGACGTTCCTGTGGCGATATGTGCTTCGCCTTTTTTGGCTTAACGCTGCCTTGTAAATAAGGCCCCCTTTCATGCTATACTTAGCGTGAAAGGGGCGGGCAATGGGTGTTGTGGTGGGTGTTTCACCGCAACACCCATTGATTTTGATGCTGCCCCATATTTACAAGGGCAGCGTAAATATGGGGCAGCGCCAAAATTAAGAACAGGGAAAACCTGGTCTTAAACAGGCGCAACAAGGAGAAATGTTTAATTTCTTCTCATTTTCGCTGTTTCCATGTGTGCTGCGTTGTGCAGCACACATAGAAACACCAAAAGCACCATAGTGCAAGGGTATCTGCGTTGAGGGGAAGATTGTTTATGTGCAGGAAGGTGTCCCTTCCTGCACATAAACAATCAATAAAAGAAAATGACGTTTTGCAACTTCTATGTGTGCTGCATTAAGCAGCACACAAAGAAGTTGCAAAACACCATTCAAATGTGCCAAAAATATATATCTCCCCAGGTAAAATATCTTTATTTCTCCTCGTTACTTCCCCATTCTATGTGTGCTGCATTGTGCAACACACAGAAAGAGGAATTTGCTTCTTAGGATTGTTTTTGTGCACGAAGGTGCTCCTTCCTGCACTAAAACAAGCCTGTCTGCAACATAGGCCCCCTTGGACCATGGAGCAAGTGTGCAGCCAAAATGGTACCAGTGCAGGGACAAGGACAGGAATGCGTTGTATTCTTTTGAATATGGCCCATTCCTGCCCTTTCCCTGTGATACAGCGCAGCAAGGTGACTTGCTGAGCTGCGCCACATTCACATTAATATGCCCCTAAGTCACTCCGTTTGTCAGCCGGGCAACTGAAGCATCTCAAGATATTTTAATATCCTACAAAATGTATGACCATCATAAGAGAAGGCTCACAGGCCAACCACATGCACGTCCCAAATGGAAGCATTTTCGGTCTGGGTGTCAAGTAGAACAGCGACCACCTCTTCCACCATCAATTTCAAGCATAGTTTGATACTAACAGCATTTTTTGAAAAGTTAGTCACATTGCACACCCATTTCAGTATCCTTTCCCTATAACTTTAGACCTTTGGTAGATTATTTCACATACTTGTCATGTTAGAATGTGGAAGGGTATGGGACCTTATTACTATGGCACACTGACCTTGTTTGTGCCGTGGCGCACCTTCAACTGAGCACGCCTGGCGCAAAGATTGACAGTGAGCCCTATTATTGCTAATATAAACATGTGTTGCCCCTAGGGCAGCAGTGAACTCGCACTGGCCTGGGGAAGCGCATTAGTGAAAGACGGGCTGATTGAAGTAGCCTGTCTGCCTCTCACAGTGTAGGTGCACCCGGCCTGCACTTTCGAGGGAGAAAGAGACCTCCCTTCAGGCAGGTGCAGTTAGTGACTGCACCTCCCTGCATGGGGATGCCTAGTGTGGTCCATGAGAAACTGTTACTTATTCCACCTCTTTGTGGCGCACAGCCAGTGCATCTCCTGATGACCTCTTTGCCTCTGTATCCAGCCCATAATACAGCACGGGGCTAGAGGGAAAGTGCTGCCCTCATTTGCATGAGGCTACACCACTATGCAAATGAGGAAACGCCGCTTTAGGATAGCACTGGAGCTACATGCATGCCGGCAATAAGTGTATAACAGAAGGGGCTGCACAAGTGTCTGCAGGCCCTTCTGTAATTCCAAAGTGTCCGAGTGTGCATATGCCAGACAGTCAGGAAAAACAGAATCTGATCTTGACAGGTATGTCTTAACATTGTGGGCTGCAGATTTTAACCATCATGAGTCCCAATGACTCTGCCTGTTGGTTATGTCCCCCCTGCCGCCAAGAAAAAAAAACTTTACCCAAATTACAAAATGGCTTTCCCAGCCCAGCCAGTAGAGGATGGAATGATGAACAGCATGTGAATCTAGAACAGCCTCAACCTGTCAAACTATTGTTTCAGGTAAGTAACATTTCCTTACCAAGATAAATGCGGCCCCCCCCCATTCCTGGTGTACCCCTCAATATATGTGATTCTTGTTAAAAGGAAGCAATTGCTACCCAATAAGGCAATTTTTGCTATTGCAGCATGATTTTTACTGTGGAAGTTAATCCACTTATAAGAGCAGGTCCCTAACAAGCCCAGCATTATGGACCCACACAGCCATCCTACCGAAGTAATCCTCATACAAGAATAGTCTCGTCATAAGGAAGCCGCCACAGTCCTTTGGAGGTAATTTGTGTAATATAAAAGTCCCCACTTAGGATAGCCCATCAGCCTCCCACAATATCTCTCCTTACGGTTGTAATGCATCTAATAAGAACACTACATTAACAAGGGCATCGTTCACAACCCCGTCATGTCCATTTGTTTGGAAGTTTTTCGTATAATAAGAACTGGCCATGACAAGGACATCTCTACAATCCCAGAGTTCACATTCCTTACAATATAATTATAATAATTTCAGATATGATATAAGATGCAGTTAAGGGATCTCTACAATCCGAATTTGTCCATCCCGCGAGACCTAAGCCCCTTATAAGAACTGTCCAATAATAAGCTATTCTCCAGATAACGGCATCATGTTTATCCCGAAGGGCTGTGACTCCGCTTTCATCTGGAGCAGAGATGTTTCAACATGAGTAATTCTTAGGAGGATGAGAGAGGACGCCGGGCAGGACGGTTGAGTACACCAGATCCTGCTCGCTATCATATCATATTCCCCAGACCCTCAGCAGGATACCATGTTGCACTGCCTCTGTCTTCATTTCTACCTTTGCATGACTTTAATACTATGTTTCTCTCCACCTCCTTTCTCCCCACTCCACCCCTTCTCCTCTCCACCTCCTTCTCAATCTTCTCTCTCCCTTCTTTCCCAATCTCACCTCACCCATATTGCTTCCTTCAGCAAATCCCAGTCTCTCACCAATACCTTCAACATTCCAGACACTTCGGCTCCCCGAGCAAGTCTTAGCCAGGACGAGGTGAAGGCCGAGACCATCCGCAACCTGAGGAAGTCCTTCGCCAGCCTGTTCTCCGACTGAAGGGACTTTGGAGATCTAACGTCCCTTGGACCATACTCTGGTCCCATTTACACCTCTCCTTCTTCCCTTTCCTCCTTCTTCACTCTGTCCAGCAAGAGGATTCGATGTTCAACAAGTTCCCAATCACCCGCCTGCGCCAACCCGTCTCCTCATGTACCTTTTGCCCAGTGAAGAGTGACTCCGATTTGTCCATGTGAGATTGTGTATTATCTTTGAGCGATAGCCGCATGCCTAAGTGTTTTTCTTTCGAGTAATGCTACCTAGCTGTCTGTGTAGCCGACCCAGACCACCCTCACCATTTTTGAAAATTCAAGAGAAGAAGAAAGAGGGCAAGAGAGAGCGAGCTCATAAAACAGAGAGAGGGAGAAATAGAGACAATGTACTCAACTTAAACGGTAACCTGGGCAAGCCATGATCTTCAATATATAAACTACTTTTAAGGTGTCAAATGCTGCTTAATGGTTTTATGTGATTCGGCTCCTCTGTGACCACTTCCTGTGTGAGGAACCTGCTTTTGTGTACGCATCCTACACCTGTAGAGTTGCTGTTTGTTTAGTTGTGAAGTATATGTCAAGCAAATTCAAATGGGTAGAACCTCAGATTGTGAGGGATATCCTGGCAATTTGACCTGAAAATGTTGCACAGTAAAATGCTTTGACTAGGTTTAAATTCAAGTTGTAGAGAGGAATGAAGTGCAAAATGTACCATCTGTGGAGATAGTCCTGCTATTTAGGCCCTTTTATATCTGAAGACAAATCCCTGAGCATTTGGGATTTTAAGAGACAGCTCTGATGGCTGAGGAAGGAATCTTTCAAATTTGAGATACAGCGGTACTGCCGAAGGTGTTCATTGTGAACGTTCTAAATTATCACAGAGGAGCCAATGAAACGGACGTTTTTAGTTGTTAGATGTGAAGAGATGGTTCTGATATGTGGGTTCTGAGCTGTGGATACTTGAAGTGGTATCTGTAGCGAGAGGTCTGTTTTTGGAGGAGTAACCTGTGAAAGTTGGCATAGTGGGTCTTTTGTTCAAGTCATGCGGTGGAAAGATCTGAACAGAAATATCTGCTTTGTAAGGTTGCAAGCAAGTACTTTCTGTTGCAACATTGCTGCAGTCTAGTGCATGAGCAGGGCAAAATTGTAGCGGAACGAAGATTTTCGTTTGTAAGACCAAGAGCGATACTCATGGTGCCTTAGGTATTCTATATGCTATTATGTGATCCCAAGAGAACCACCTACCAGTCTTAGGCAGGAATATTTGCACTCCAGAGAGGCAGCTCTTCTTTCGGGCACGAGTCCATAAAGTTTGGAGAAATATCAGCGGCCTGGGTAACTAGCTCATTCCAAACGAAGAAGCAGATCTGCTGCCTGAGACAAGGGGTCATTCGATGTCTGAGGAAGGGTCCCATCCTCCTTTGATCTGGAATAGTTCTGCTGCCTGAGGCATGAGCTCTTTCAAACTGGAGCGATAGCTCCAATGACTGCAGCATAAGTGATCCTGAGTGGTGCAAGTCTGTATGATCCTGACTGGTAGATCCCTTTCTGAAGACTTGAGGCTGCAGGTGATCCATTTCAGAGCACAATGTCACCTTATCATCCAGTCCCAGAGAAGGTCATTATGATGCATTGAGCTTGAGTAGAGGACATTTACCTGAATTATTTCAGGGTAATTCTATCTAAATGATGCTCCTAATTGCAATACTGCTTCTAGTAACTGTCAAGGAAGTCCAAGGTGTCAAACTAACAGCAAATTCTAATGTGAAATGTACATAATGACACCTTTTTAAAATCATCTAATAAGTATGCGGCCTAGTGAAATCTATTAATATTTTTTTACAAAGTCACACTTGTCCAACTATACACGGGAGCACAGAAAGACCTCTCTATTGTTAGGTACAGAGAAGAGTGTAGGGCCTCTGGATTCAATGTCTCTACTGTTTGCCTTAGTGACTAAGGTATGTGGTTAGGTGCGCTTTAGCAATCCCCTTGTGGGTACGGACCGCTCCGCAGAGCATCAAAATCAATGAATAAACACAAAATTGGGGATGCTTGCACTAATTGGTTGTGATCGTGGCGTCATGCATTATTAGGGTGAACAAACAAGACTACTGGATTGCTCTAACTTCTTGATCGCAGAATCCTTCTTGAGTACGGCAACATTTTGACCATTAAGCCCTGAGAATATCAAATGTACAACCATCACAAGGCTGGTAATCCCACACATAATGATGACCTGCAATAAGAATATAAATTCCTTATATCCACTAAAAGGCCCTGAAAAAGACCCATGCCTGGGTGCCTTAAGGGGGCGAAACACGTGTTTACCTATGACTCTCTTGTGCAAGGAAAGAAGAATAAAAGAATTGAACCAGCAAACCTACAATTTACTTGTTATTCATCCACAATGACTTATACCTCGAAATGTTTCATGATTGTTTACCCTAATAAGGCAGGATGCCATGACCAAGATAACAACCAATTAGTGAAGGCATCCCCAATATTGTATAGACTCCTCTACAGTGCTACAGTCAAAGCAATCTGATTTGTGGTTTCAGGGTTTAGACTGTTCATTGCAGAGGTCATGTGCTCATTGACCAACACTCTGTCTCATACAACAGGTGCCATGGGATTTCAACTTTTCCTGAGAAACCAATTGGATGGTGTTATTGCGCCACACAATTATCACATTACAGCTAATCACCAGCTGTGAGACAGTACACTCATGTGATCCTGTATCTCTCTTTGCATCTAATGAAGGTTTTTTTTCTCTTCTGTCAATGAAAGTTGAATTCAATATCGGCACGAGAAAAAACCTGTCTTCATCTGTTAGTCAGGCAGAAACGCTTAACTCCTTAAAGAGGTCTGTCACCCTGAAAAAACAAGATAACTGCATAATGTCTCTTTTGTATGTGCAAGTGGACAGGAAAATGGACATCCTTGATGACAAAGTAAATCTGCTCCCTGCCTGCTATATAAAAATCATATTTCAACAGAAAAACTCTCAAGGGATGTTACTTTTTCAGGATCTTTGCCATTGAAATTCTTCGGAACACCTATAAAAATGTCCAAGGCGGGATTGAGACAGCCATGATACACAGGCAAAACCAGGCGTCCAACTCCACAGTCAACCAGATGCATGATGCATGTGTGACTGCCTCATACTCTTTCTTTCTATAGGGACACTACCTTGGCTTCTCTTTTTTGTCAGTAGCATGGTAGACAACATTTTCCATGCCCTACACTTTACACTGCCTGTATTAGCCAAGGGCGGGGCGCTGGGCATGCCAAGAACCTATCGCCGGAATGCCCCTGCCTGCAGATGAGTGTGAGTGTGCGAGAGTGTGAGTGTGAGTGTGAGTGTGAGTGTGAGTGTGTGTGTGTGTGTGTGAGTGTGTGTGTGTGTGTGTGTGCTGTCGCTGTCAATAATGAATGTGAAAACACAACCAGAGGAGAGAGAGGTTAAGCTCTCCCTAAAATATATGCACAAAGGACACATTAGACAGTCTATTTTTAAGACCCACTGGCTCATGAAAACCTTACACACTTCATAGATCCCTGTCAAACTTTTCTTCCTCAACCTCTTGTAGCCCCTGTTGCCCAGATAGATGTCACCAGTATGTGATAGTGCCAGTGTCGTGGCGTCCGGGCATGCTGTGTTTTCTCCTAACAAATGAATCTGTGTTGAATTTTTTTTCGTGATTTGTTCAAAGACAAATGTAAAAAAAAAAATGCAAGATTGTGGTGGTCAGGTATATGTATTTAAAAAAATACAAATGAACATAAATATTGAAATACGTGAACAAATAATGATTATAAGATATATAAATATATATAACATATCGTTCTCGTTTTTCTCCACAAACGGAGGAAAGGGAGTATATGCATCTTTTGTGGCAGTCTGTGTGTGCGCGTGTGTGTATGGAACTGTATAGTACATGGAGTGGAACAAAACATAGTGTACTCAATAAATCATTGAGCAAGGAATACTGCCTTGTGTCCTGTTTCTTTCTGCTGAATTTTTTCAAGGTGCATCGAGCGAGAGAAGGCGGGGATTGTGGTTGGGCCAATTCACATTAGGATATGGGTCTTCTAAGCCAATGGAATGATCAGATAATAATTACAATATATTCTCAAGTAATTCTATTGTGCAAGAAATATAACTTTTCACAACCACCTACCATAAAAATATGTTTGAAGGAAATTGGAGCATTGTTTCAACTGCAAAGAAAGTGTAAAAATATTTCAAATCATGCATTTATTAATCCTACAAAGTCTACAAAGAATAGCTTTATTTTCCTAGAATAGTGACAGACCTGCTAATGGCTGAATCTGCGAAGACCTGTAAACACAATAACGTTAATGTATTTTTGTGTGGGATTATCAGCTAATGAATGGACATTCTCGCTAATAGTAAATATCATTTTCTAGACCAAAAAGGCAGTTTAGAAACTTAGGTGCATTGTTGTTGCGTCACGGGGGTGCAAGGCCAATGTAACAACAAAGTCAAATGTTTCAAGCAGCACAAGGTCACCTTGCGTGGCTCTGAGTGGCTTGATAAACCTAGAGTAACGCAACACCAATCGCTGCGTTGCATTACTCTGCCCCAGGGAGGCGCTCCATGGGTGGAGCATGGGTGTTCCCACGCATCCACCCAGGATTTACCATGAGTTGTAGACCTGGGAATGCATCAAAATGCTATTCCTCCGTAGGCAAGGTGTAACGAGAAGAAATGCCTCAGAGGATTGTTTATGTGCAGGAAGGTGCCCTTTCCTGCACAAAAACAATCCTGCTTGCAATGCAGGCACCCTTGCACCAGGGTGTAAAGGTGCCTGCATTGGCGCTAGGCAGCCAAGAGTGCACTAGCACAAGGAAAGGACAGGAATGCGCGTATGATGTCAAATACGACACATTCCTACCCTTTCCCTTTCACTCAGTGCAGCAAGGTGGGTGCTAGTAATTGTGATAAATGTGTTCCTAAATTTGTTACTGTCAAGAACAATGGAGTAAATCCAACATACAATTTTTTTATAACTTTGGGCACGATTTATTTTATTACTTTTGGCCCGCAAATGCGACAGAGTACCCTCTCCGGCAAACTGAAATACCACCTGCCTCATTTAGTCAGGTGGACCTTCAGCATGTCGATGGCGGTGACTACTTCATCTCTACTGCCGACATACACCTGCGACAGTCCGACACAGTAAGGGCCCTCGTACGTTTTACAATTTGTCCGCTTGCCCTATTTAGAGTGGCCGAACAAATGGCAAGTTTTCACTGTCCGTCACCAAGAGGCAGTGAAAACTACAAAGTGACTCCCACGCAATGGGAGAAAACTGCCATGGTGGGAGAGTCATTGTGGTTTTTTTTATTTTTAAAAACAAAATTCTGCCTACGGATTTTGTTTTTGAAAATATAAGATTTTTTTTTGAAAGTTTGACGTGTGCCTCCATCATGTTGACTTTCAATGCATTTACAGGAACTGCTTGATGGATCGTGAAGAATTAAAATTGTATGAAGAAAGGGAGAGAATTTACATTTTTAACATACAGCGAGCGGGTGTATAGTATTGATTCTGTTACTTTCCTCACCTCTTGTATACAATTCTCCCCTCCAAATTACACCATCGCACATGTGCAGAAACTTCAGTGCAAGCCGGGGAGGAGTACTGTGCAGCCTAGCGCTCACCTAAACCTTGGAATTCATTGTAGTACTTCATCTACATCATGGAGGTTGCACATTTCTATAAGAGCATCTTTCTGTCAAGGCCTCAGACCTGAACAGAAAGCCACGCGGCTCAAGAATACAGTTGAGAGTAGTCTGAAGTTGTGGCCCCGGAGGGCAGTGACGCATGTTTGTACCCAAAGACAGTGCCAGGCTGAGTTTTTAATAATGATGGGCGTGACTGAGCATCTCTAGGTCTGAAGCTGCAGCCCTGAGCAGGGGGCACCAGCATTACCAGAAGAAAGGAGCCCTTTGAGTGCAAGTGCTCAGGCGCCTGCCCAGTGATGCTGGATTGGGGGGCTGCACGCAGTGTGCTTGCAGCACGGCATCTGAGTGACAAAAGAAGGGACGTATGGAGCTCAAAGGATGCAGAGCACCACATGGGAATGCGAGATACTGGACATGAGTTATCAACAGAAGTGAGTCTGCACAGAGAAGACACACCGGGGTAGGACTCTGACCATAACCCTGAGGAGCATTCAGCAAACAGGTTCTTCAAAGACCCTCGTCCTGTGTTTCACTTCCTGTCGCCGCATGCGGGGGGGTGCGGGGGGGGGGGCGTGGTACAGGCACTGTTCGCTGTGCAATGAAGATCCATTGTTTCTGCGAGGTTCGTTGACAGCACCATCGGTACCTTTACCACGATGGACAGGATTCTGTCGCACTTGGAACACTGCAAAAAAAAGTAATGTGAAAGAGAGCTTTAGAGTTAGCTGTCAAGGAGCCAGATCACATATCACCGGCAGCTGTCAAGGAGCCAGATCACATATCACCGGCAGCGGTCAAGGAGCCAGATCACATATCACCGGCAGCGGTCAAGGAGCCAGATCACATATCACCGGCAGCGGTCAAGGAGCCAGATCACATATCACCGGCAGCTGTCAACTAACCAGATCCAATATCACCGGCAGCTGTCAACTAACCAGATCCAATATCACCGGCAGCTGTCAACTAACCAGATCCAATATCACCGGCAGCTGTCAACTAACCAGATCCAATATCACCGGCAGCTGTCAACTAACCAGATCCAATATCACCGGCAGCTGTCAACTAACCAGATCCAATATCACCCGCAGCTGTCAACTAACCAGATCCAATATCACCCGCAGCTGTCAACTAACCAGATCCAATATCACCACCAGCTGTTAACTAACCAGATCCAATATCACCGGTAGCTGTCAACTAGCCAGATCACATATCACCGGCAGCTGTCAACTAACCAGATCCAATATCACCGGCAGCTGTCAACTAACCAGATCCAATATCACCGGCAGCTGTCAACTAACCAGATCCAATATCACCGGTAGCTGTCAACTAGCCAGATCACATATCACCGGCAGCTGTCAACTAACCAGATCCAATATCACCGGCAGCTGTCAACTTACCAGATCCAATATCACCGGCAGCTGCCAAGGGGCCAGATCACATATCACCGGCAGCTGTCAACTAACCAGATCCAATATCACCAGCAGCTGTCAACTAACTAGGCCCAATATCACCGCCAGCGGTCAACTAGATATCACTGGCAGCTGTCAACTAGCCAGATCCAATATCACCGGCAGCCGTCAACTAGCCAGATCACATATCTCCAGCAGCTGTCAACTAACCAGATCCAATTTCACCGGCAGCTGTCAACAAACCAGATACAATATCACCGGAAGCTGTCAACTAACCAGATCCAATATCACCGGCAGCTGTCAACTAGCCAGATCACATATCATCTGCAGCTGCCAACTAGCCAGATCACATATCACCACCAGCTGTCAACTAACCAGATCCAATATCACCACCAGCTGTCAACTAACCAGATCCAATATCACCGGCAGCTGTCAACTAATCAGATCCAATATCACTGGCAGCTGTCAACTAACCAGGTCCAATATCACCGGCAGCTGTCAACTAACCAGGTCCAATATCACCGGCAGCTGCCAAGGAGCCAGATCACATATCACCGGCAGCTGTCAACTAACCAGATCCAATATCACCGGCAGCTGTCAACTAACGAGGTCCAATATCACCACCAGCGGTCAACTAGATATCACTGGCAGCTGTCAACTAGCCAGATCCAATATCACCGGCAGCTGTTAACTAACCAGATCCAATATCACCGGCAGCTGTCAACTAGCTAGATCACATATCATCTGCAGCTGCCAACTAGCCAGATCACATATCACCAGCAGCTGTCAACTAACCAGATCCAATATCACCGCCAGCTGTTAACTAACCAGATCCAATATCACCGCCAGCGGTCAACTAGATATCACTGGCAGCAGTCAACTAACCAGATCCAATATCAACGGCAGCTGTCAACTAGCCCGATCCAATATCACCGGCAACTGTCAACTAACCAGGTCCAATATCACCGGCAGCTGTCAACTAACCAGGTCCAATATCACCGGCAGCTGCCAAGGAGCCAGATCACATATCACCGGCAGCTGTCAACTAACCAGATCCAATATCACCAGCAGCTGTCAACTAACGAGGTCCAATATCACCGCCAGCGGTCAACTAGATATCACTGGCAGCTGTCAACTAGCCAGATCCAATATCACCGGCAGCTGTCAACTAACCAGATCCAATATCACCGGCAGCTGTCAAATAACGAGGTCCAATATCACCGCCAGCGGTCAACTAACCAGATCCAATATCACCGGCAGCTGTCAACTAGCTAGATCACATATCATCTGCAGCTGCCAACTAGCCAGATCACATATCACCAGCAGCTGTCAACTAACCAGATCCAATATCACCGCCAGCTGTTAACTAACCAGATCCAATATCACCGCCAGCGGTCAACTAGATATCACTGGCAGCAGTCAACTAACCAGATCCAATATCACCGGCAGCTGTCAACTAACCAGAACCAATATCACCGGCAGCGGTCAACTAGCCAGATCCAATATCACCGGCAGCTGTCAAGGAGCCAGATCACATAACACCGGCAGCTGTCAACTAACCAGATCCAATATCACCGGCAGCTGTCAACTAACCAGGTCCAATATCACCGCCAGCGGTCAACTAGATATCACTGGCAGCTGTCAACTAACCAGATCCAATATCAACGGCAGCTGTCAACTAGCCCGATCCAATATCACCGGCAACTGTCAACTAACCAGATCCAATATCACCGGCAGCTGTCAACTAATCAGATCCAATATCACCGGCAGCTGTCAACTAACCAGGTCCAATATCACCGGCAGCTGTCAACTAACCAGGTCCAATATCACCGGCAGCTGCCAAGGAGCCAGATCACATATCACCAGAAGCTGTCAACTAACCAGATCCAATTTCACCGGCAGCTGTCAACTAACCAGATCCAATACCACCAGCAGCTGTCAACTAACCAGATCCAATATCACTGGCAGCTGTCAACTAGCCAGATCACATATCATCTGCAGCTGCCAACTAGCCAGATCACATATCACCAGCAGCTGTCAACTAACCAGATCCAATATCACCGCCAGCTGTTAACTAACCAGATCCAATATCACCACCAGCGGTCAACTAGATATCACTGGCAGCGGTCAACTAACCAGATCCAATATCACCGGCAGCTGTCAACTAACCAGATCCAATATCACTGGCAGCTAACTAACCAGATCCAATATCACCAGCAGCAGTCAACTAGCCAGATCCAATATCACCTGCAGCTGTTAACTAACCAGATCTAATATCACCGGCAGCGGTCAACTAACCAGATCCAATATCACCGGCAGCTGTCAACTGACCAGATCCAATATCACCGGCAGCGGTCAACTAACCAGATCCAATATCACGGCAGCTGCCAACTAACCAGATCCAATATCACCGGCAGCTGCCAATTAGCCAGAATCAATATCACCGGCAGCTGTCAACTAACCAGATCCAATATCACCGGCAGTGGTCAACTAACCAGACCCAATATCAACGGCAGCTGTCAACTAGCCCGATCAAATATCACCGGCAACTGTCAACTAACCAGATCCAATATCACCGGCAGCTGTTAACTAACCAGATCCAATATCACCAGCAGCAGTCAACTAGCCAGATCCAATATCACCGGCAGCTGTCAACTAACCAGATCCAATATCAACGGCAGCTGTCAACTAGCCCGATCAAATATCACCGGCAACTGT
This sequence comes from Calotriton arnoldi, assembly GCA_963921515.1. NCBI lineage: Eukaryota > Metazoa > Chordata > Amphibia > Caudata > Salamandridae > Calotriton > Calotriton arnoldi. The sequence continues at coordinate 6,404,477 of CAWUFW010000042.1, forward strand.
CAACTAACCAGATCCAATATCACCGGCAGCTGTTAACTAACCAGATCCAATATCACCAGCAGCAGTCAACTAGCCAGATCACATATCACCAGCAGCTGTCAACTAACCAGATCCAATTTCACCGGCAGCTGTCAACTAACCAGATCCAATTTCACCGGCAGCTGTCAACTAACCAGATCCAATATCACCGGCAGCTGTCAACTAACCAGATCCAATATCACCGGCAGCTGTCAACTAGCCAGATCACATATCATCTGCAGCTGCCAACTAGCCAGATCACATATCACCAGCAGCTGTCAACTAACCAGATCCAATATCACCGCCAGCTGTTAACTAACCAGATCCAATATCACCGCCAGCGGTCAACTAGATATCACTGGCAGCGGTCAACTAACCAGATCCAATATCACCGGCAGCTGTCAACTAACCAGATCCAATATCACCGGCAGCTGTCAACTAGCCAGATCACATATCATCTGCAGCTGTCAACTAACCAGATCCAATTTCACCGGCAGCTGTCAACTAACCAGATCCAATATCACCGCCAGCTGTTAACTAACCAGATCCAATATCACCGCCAGCGGTCAACTAGATATCACTGGCAGCGGTCAACTAACCAGATCCAATATCACCGGCAGCTGTTAACTAACCAGATCCAATATCACCGGCAGCAGTCAACTAGCCAGATCCAATATCACCTACAGCTGTTAACTAACCAGATCCAATATCACCGGCAGTGGTCAACTAACCAGATCCAATATCACCGGCAGCTGCCATCTAATCAGATCCAATTTCAACGGCAGCGGTCAACTAACCAGATCCAATATCACCGGCAGCTGCCAACTATCCAGATCCAATATCACCGGTAGCTGTCAACTAGCCAGTTCACATATCACCGGCAGCTGCCAATTAGCCAGAATCAATATCACCGGCAGCTGTCAACTAACCGGATCCAATATCACCGGCACCTGTTAACTAACCAGATCCAATATCACAGGAAGTGGTCAACTAACCAGACCCAATATCACCAGCAGCTGTCAACTAGGCAGATCCAATATCACCGGCAGCTGTCAACTAACCAGATCCAATATCACCGGCATTGGTAAACTAGCCAGATCCAATATCACCGGCAGCTGTCAACTAACCAGATCCAATATCACCGGCAGCTGTCAACTAACCAGATCCAATATCACCGGCAGCTGTCAACTAACCAGATCCAATATCAGCGGCAGCTGTTAACTAGGCAGATCCAATATCACCGGCAGCTGTCAACTAACCAGATCCAATATCACCGGCATTGGTAAACTAGCCAGATCCAATATCACCGGCAGCTGTCAACTAACCAGATCCAATATCACCGGCAGCTGTCAACTAACCAGATCCAATATCACCGGCAGCTGTCAACTAACCAGATCCAATATCAGCGGCAGCTGTTAACTAGCCAGATTCAATATCACCGGCAGCTGTTAACTAGCCAGATTCAATTTCACCGGCAGCTGTCAAGGAGCCAGATCACATATCACCGGCAGCTGTCAACTAGCCAGATCCAATATCACCAGCAGCGGTCAACTAGCCAGATCCAATATCACCGGCAGCTGTCAACTAGCCAGATTCAATATCACCAGCAGCTGCCAAATAGCCAGATCCAATATCACCGGCAGCGGTCAACTAGCCATATCCCATATCACGGCAGCTGTCAACTAGCCAGATCACATATCACCGGCAGCTGTCAACTAACCAGATCCCATATCACCGGCAGCTGTCAACTAGCCAGATCCAATATCACCGGCAGCTGTCAAGGAGCCAGATCACATATCACCGGCAGCTGTCAACTAACCAGATCCAATATCACCGGCAGCTGTCAACTAACCAGGTCCAATATCAGCGCCAGCGGTCAACTAGATGTCACTGGTAGCTGTCAACTAGCCAGATCCAATATCACTGGCAGCTGTCAACTAGCCAGATCACATATCATCAGCAGCTGTCAACTAACCAGATCCAATTTCACCGGCAGCTGTCAACTAACCAGATCAAATATCACCGGCAGCTGTCAACTAACCAGATCCAATATCACCGGCAGCTGTCAACCAGCCAGATCACATATCATCGGCAGCTGCCAACTAGCCAGATCACATATCACCAGCAGCTGTCAACTAACCAGATCCAATATCACCGCCAGCGGTCAACTAGATATCACTGGCAGCGGGTAACTAACCAGATCCAATATCACCGACAGCTGTCAACTAACCAGATTCAATATTACTGGCAGCTGTTAACTAACCAGGTCCAATATCACCGGCAGCGGTCAACTAGCCAGATCCAATATCACCTGAAGCTGTTAACTAACCAGATCCAATATCACCGGCAGCGGTCAACTAACCAGATCCAATATCACCGGCAGCTGTCAACTATCCAGATCCAATATCACCGGTAGCTGTTAACTAACCAGATCCAATATCACCGGTAGCTGTTAACTAACCAGATCCAATATCACCAGCAGCGGTCAACTGAACGGATCCAATATCACCGGCAGCGGTCAACTAGCCAGAATCAATATCACCGGCAGCTGTCAACTAACCAGATCCAATATCACCTGCAGCTGTTAACTAACCAGATCCAATATCACCGGCAGCGGTCAACTAGCCAGATCCAATATCACTGGTAGCTGTCAACTAGCCAGTTCACATATCACCAGCAGCTGCCAATTAGCCAGAATCAATATCACCGGCAGCTGTCAATTAAAGCATCAAGCCCTTTGAGGAGATAAGGCACTGTTGGCCCTCTGAGGAGACTGTCTACATGGCTTAAAGCCTCAGGCCCTCTGAGGAGACTGTCTAAAAGGCTTAAAGCCTCAGGCCCTTTGAGGAGATGAGGCTCTGTCTACAAGGCTAAAAGCCTTAGGCCCTTTGAGGAGACTGTCTACAAGGCTTAAAGCCTCAGGCCCTTTGAGGAGACTGTCTACAAGGCTTAAAGCCTCAGGCTCTTTGAGGAGATAAGGCCCTGTCTACAAGGCTTAAAGCCTCAGACCCTCTGAGGAGATAAGGCACTGTCTACAAGGCTTATAGCCTCAGGCCCTGTGAGGAGACTGTTTACAAGGCTTAAAGCCGCAGGCTCTTTTAGGAGATAAGGCACTGTCTACATGGCTTAAAGCCTCAGGCCCTCTGAGGAGACTGTCTAAAAGGCTTAAAGCCTCAGGCCCTTTGAGGAGATGAAGCACTGTCTACAAGGCTTAAAGCCTCAGGCCCTTTGAGGAGACTGTCTACAAGGCTTAAAGCCTCAGGCCCTTTGAGGAGATAAGGCACTGTCTACAAGGCTTAAAGCCTCAGGCCCTTTGAGGAGACTGTCTACAAGGCTTAAAGCCTCAGGCCCTTTGAGGAGATAAGGCACTGTCTACAAGGCTTATAGCCTCAGGCCCTTTGAGGAGACTGTTTACAAGGCTTAAAGCCGCAGGCTCTTTGAGGAGATAAGGCACTGTCTACAAGGCTTTAAGCCTCAGTCCCTTTGAGGAGACTGTCTACATGGCTTAAAGCCTCAGGCCCTTTGAGGAGACTGTCTACAAGGCTTAAAGCCTCAGGCTCTTTGAGGAGATAAGGCACTGTCTACAAGTCTTAAAGCCTCAGGCCCTTTGAGGAGATAAGGCACTGTCTACAAGGCTTAAAGCATCAGGCTCTTTGAGGAGACTGTCTACAAGGCTTAAAGCCTCAGGCCCTTTGAGGAGACCGTCTACAAGGCTTAAAGCCTCAGGCCCTTTAAGGAGAGAAGGCACTGTCTACAAGGCTAAAAGCCTCAGGCCCTTTGAGGAGACTATCTACAAGGCTTAAAGCCTCAGGCCCTTTGAGGAGATAAGTGTTGCCTACAAGGCTAAAAGCCTCAGACCCTTTCAGGGGACTGTCTGCAAGGTTTAAAGCCTCGGGCCCTTCGAGGAGATAGTTGATTGATTGTTTGTTGAAAGCGGAGGGAGAGAGGAAGGAAGAGAGAGGAAGGAAGAGAGAGAGAGAGAAAGGAAGAGAGAGAGAGAGAAAGGAAGAGAGAGAGAGAGAAAGGAAGAGAGAGAGAGAGAGAGAGAGAGAGGGGGGGGGTGTGGAAAAACAGGAATTGACGCCAGTGCGCAGGTGATGTCACCTCCAGAGGCAGTAGCTGCGTGAGCCCACTTAACAGTGTTGAAGAGTCATCTCTGGACTAGTCTGAAGCCAGTAAGGAGTATTAATAAGGTGAGTAATCTGCGGAAAGCTGTATTTATCTGAGCCAATAATATCCAATATTAAATAAACAATGTCCAGTAATGCACCCACACAGGGTAAATGATTGTTTGCACCTCACCACATCGCTGCACCTGAGCGCATTCCCAATCCGATACTCACATTTGACTAGATTTGTGGCCCCTATTTGTACTCTTGCGTCCATCTTGAATGTGAATGATGGACACACCATTCGTAATGACGGTTACACTTTCTATAACAATTTCCCTACTACACACTGTTGACATCATTGGAGTATTGGGTATTTGTCTCATGATTACATATGCAAAGCTGGCCCGATCATTGCTGCTCACCCTCTGCACCACCAGACCAATGTCTCCCTATTTTGATCTCCCCCACTGAGGTACGCTGGAGTGAGCCATGCCGTATGCATATTGATGGACGCGTGAAGATCCAGGAACGAAGTGTTGCTGATGGCCTTCGTCCTCTTTTGCGTCACGTGTTTCACTGCTGCAGGTGTTTCCGCCTGCTGCCTTCAGCCTGATATGTATGCTGGTTGGGACATATCTTGCAGGTTCATCTTACTTCCCCTTGCCTCCACAACTCCCCTTCTACACAGGACCTGACTGCATACCTGACTGAACTTTGCGACTCCCAGTGGTGATCATTTTCCTCTCAGGCAGCTATGTACTACTAGAAATATTATATGGCCTGTATTACATTTGTTACTCTGTATATATGAACAGATACAACAAAAAGGTGCTTTAAAAATAAACATTAGTATCCTCCGAGAAGCTGATTTTCTTCTTAAAAGTATCTTCACAATTATAGTTCTGATCACTGTAAAAAATGGAGTCCAAGTGATGGTCAGAGAAGATTTACCAGTTGTTTTTTTAAATAGAATTTTATTTTTCTCATAACACCTGTACACTTTTTAATATACATATATATATATATATATATATAGTTATTTCATTTCTTAAAGACCTCTTCAACTTTCAACCAACATCTATTTTTTTCCAGAGATAGAATGGGGATAAAAGAAAAAAATCCTTTTGACTTCATAAAATACAAGTTTTCGTCCTTTTTTGCTCATGATCGTTTGAAAGCAGGTGCCCTGGGGGTCTGCTCTGTGCCATCTTAAATATCTCCGAGGTGCAATTGTGAGAAGCAGGCAGTAGGCATTTAGCTATAACCCTGGTGCATATGTGAGGATGTAATAAACAATTGCTGGTGAAAGCAGTATGAATGTAGTCAGGTGGGATCCAAGCTCTAGCTGAAGTGACATCACAGAATAGACATCCTTATCATATGCTTGGATTATTCTCCCTTACTTTGTCCTCTACAGCATACCATAGCAACACCCTAAGCGTGCAGCAAACACCCCCATGATGTGACAAAAAATGACCTATTGTTAATGGGATCTTTCATAGACGTCTGCATATTTCACAGTTGAATTCTCCCAGGCATCAGGCTGAGAGGAACCTGCGCATTAAGTTGGATTCAATACAGGAGTCCATTTAACTCATGAATGCCTCGAAGTACAACCTACTACTGGATGATGATAAGTTCGACGCCCAAAAGCCTTCTTAGATTCAAGAGCCGGGATACTGCTTCTGTCTGACCAATGGACAAGGCCCAACTGTGCTACAATCTATGAAGATCTCAACGATGAAGAATGCGAGTACTAGCATTTATTATATTCACAAACTCTGACCAGATTAAGCAGCAAACAAAACTGAGTAGAATATAATGGAGCGGTCCTGCTTGAAAAAAGGTCCCTCAGACGAGCTTGACCCACTTGTCATTCAGCTGTGAAGTGCTGGTGAAGGAATAACTGTGCACGGGCCCACTGGCACGTAATGCCGCTGCGGCTCCTCGCCGTGTCAATGGACACTCATTGGGGTAATGGCCTCTTTCACCTATTGTATAATGCATGAAGTGATTCAGCAGACAATACGTTTGCGAAAGTGGATGGACTTTGATAATGGAATTATATAATTTTACATGTTTTTAAAACTTATGTGAGTATAGCTAAAATGAATTATAAAATTAATCAAAAGGCACATATTTCGCTAATTTGCCCAACATGATCAGCAATAACAACAAAATCAATTTTGCATAATAGAAAACTGATGTTGCGTTTTTGCATTAGTTCAATTGGGTGCCCCATAAGATTTCTTATTGTAATTTTAATGCCTTACAGTAGTGCTACGAGTCTGCTTTGGTCAGAGGTAAAATGTAATGGTAAAATCTAGCTTCTATTACGATCAGAGATCGAGGTGTGCTTTTAACTTGATAAGCTGGGATGAAATTTGAACAATCTGTGTGCACATTCTCAAGCAGAGACAAGTAATACCATTGCAGTGACGACGGACTAGTGACTTCATCCAGTTAACTAGCCCTGAAGTCCAACATATTGGGTTAAAAGCATGGCAAAAACTTACTAACCATATAAGCTAAACACTCCTCTGTGGGAATGTGTTTGTACCAATTTGGGAAGGCTGGGGATTTTCAGTTTCCTCCTTAGCAACAGCACTCCTGGCCTCGTTTACTGTTTCAGAGTTTATTTTAAGGGCCTCCTAAATGGGCTGAAACTCCTGATTTGGACACGTACAAAAGTTTGCACCAATTCATGATTACAAGATGTGGAGGAATTACCTAACACCCCCACCCACCACCACCACCATCCCCTTGTTTTTCTCGGCTTGATTTTCGCCAGGTAAAATCGGCAGATCTAAAGTTGGGGAAAAGCACAACATTCTCAGATCTGCACCTCGGAGCAGAAGAAACCCTGTGAAAATACTAGCTCTTACCCTACTTGAAGGTGTGGAACTCAGAATTATGCAGTCATAAAGACCTGACAAATATTGTACCCTAGTGAGGGCCGAACCACTTTGCTGCAGGTGTGGATGCTTTTACTTGATTTCTGTGTAAGGTCGCATCTTATGCCAAAGAGATGGTCTGTTAGTCCATAGCCTTTGCATCTGGTGTGAATGACTAGAGTTCTATCTAGAAAGAAGAGATGGCCAGGGTTCTGACTTCCCGATAGTAAACATTAGGTTGCAATCAGTGCAAGTGACTTCCCTCAACCAGATTCATAAATGAACCAAAACCTTTTCATGCTAGAAATTATTATTGCATGTAAACTATGCATCGAAGCCAGTCACCGTAAAAGAACAATGAAGAATGCATCAGAGAAAGGTACCATAAAGATTCAATGCAGTATGCATCTAAGCCAGTTACCGTGATGGAACAAAGTAGTATGCTTCAAACTAGTAACAGTGTAGTATGCCTCTAAGCCAGTTTCCATAAAGGAACAATACAGTATGCATCTAAGCCAGTAACCATAAAGGAACAATACAGTATGCATCTAACCCAGTAACCATAAAGGAACAATACAGTATGCATCTAACCCAGTTACCGTAAAGGAACAATGCAGTATGCATCTAAGCCAGTTTCCGTAAAGGAACAATACAGTATGCATCTAAGCCAGTTACCGTAAAGGAACAATACAGTATGCATCTAAGCCAGTTACCGTAAAGGAACAATACAGTATGCATCTAAGCCAGTTACCGTAAAGGAACAATACAGTATGCATCTAACACAGTTACCGTAAAGGAACAGTACAATATGCGTCTAAGCTTGTAACCGTACAGGAACAATGCAGTATGCATCTAAGACAGTTACAGTGAAGAAACAATACAGTATGCATCTAAGCCAGTTACCGTAAAGGAACAATGCAGTATGCATCTAAGCCAGTTACCGTAAAAAAAGAATGCAGTATGCATCTAAGCCAGTCACCGTAAAGGAACAATACAGTATGCATCCAAGCCAGTTACAGTAAAGGAACAATACAGTATGCATCCAACACAGTTACCGTAAAGGAACAATACAGTATGCATCTAAGCCAGATACCGTAAAGGAGGTTCCATGTTAAAATATAGATTACAAAAATATAGTTGAAAAAAATATCGATGTAAAAATATCGATTACAAAAATATCGAATTGCTGTACTTAAACAGGTAAGTACAATAATATCGACTCAAAAATATAGATGTAAAAAATATAGATGTAAAAAATATCGATTTTAAAAATAACAAATTAAAATAAATTAATTAAAAAATATTAAAATTATTAACAAAATAAATTAAATGTAATATATATTTAAACTAATTATAACAAATAAACTTAATTTATTAAATATAAACACAAAAAAATATTTACATATACATATATTTACTTAAATACATTTTATTAACTATTATCTTTATTTTATGTATAAACTTTTTTAATTATATAAAAATAAAATAAACATATATAAATAATTTAAAATAAAATATTCTATATTTAATTAACATATTAAACTATTAAAAAAAAAAAATACATACATTTAATAACAAAATAAAAACATTAGTAGTTAAAACGTTGGATAGCTAACGGGTAAAAATTACTATTCCCACTCCAGTGAGTGCAACAGTAGAAAAAGCGCTGGATAGCATAGGGGTAAAAATTACTATTCCCACTCCAGTGAGTGCAACAGTAGAAAAAGCGCTGGATAGCGTAGGGGTAAAAATTACTATTCCCACTCCAATGAGTGCAACAGTAGGGAAAGCGCTGGATAGCGGAAGGGTAAAATTGACTATTCCCACTCCAGTGAGTGCAACAGTAGGGAAAGCGTTGGATAGCGTAGGAGTAAAAATTACTATTCCCACTCCAGTGAGTGCAACAGTAGGGAAAGCGCAGGATAGCGTAGGGGTAAAAATTACTATTCCCACTCCAGTGAGTGCAACAGTAGGGAAAGCGCTGGATAGCGGAGGGGTAAAATGTACTATTCCCACTACAGTGAGTGCAACAGTAGGGAAAGCGCTGGATAGCGGAGGGGTAAAAATTACTATTCCCACTCCAGTGAGTGCAACAGTAGGGAAAGCGCTGGATAGCGTAGGGGTAAAAATTACTATTCCCACTCCAATGAGTGCAACAGTAGGGAAAGCGCTGGATAGCGGAGGGGTAAAAATGACTATTCCCACTCCAATGAGTGCAACAGTAGGGAAAGCGCTGGATAGCAGAGGGGTAACATTTACTATTCCCACTCCAGTGAGTGCAACAGTAGGGAAAGCGCTGGATCCCAAAACAATAAAAATAAAACCATCAACATTTTTATTAAATTTAATTTCCAATATTAACATAATTAATACATAAATGTAAATATATTATTATTAACAAAGACAATAAAAAATTATTTACCCATTATTTAACACTATTAAATCCACTAACACACACCTACAATTAATTACACAATTAAATTTAATAATTACTAATTAATTAATGAAAATTAATTTATTTATCAATCAATAAAAAATTAATTACTTACCACCTTTCACGCCATTTACACAACACCAAAACACACACCTAAAATTAATTACACAATTACAATTAATAATTACTAATTAATTGATGGTAATTAACTTAAGTATTTAATAATTAATCAATAAAAAAATTTAATTACTTACCACCCTTCACACAATTTACACATATAAACACCACAACACACACCTAAAATTAATTAAGCAATTAACCTAATTAATTTTTAATTGACTAATTGAAATTAATTAACAACTAATTATTAAACTATTATTAATCAATTAACACATTAATTATTCAATAAATCTTATAAAATTAAATTACTTCCCACCCTAATCCCCTATAAACCCACAACCCGCTACGGAACTAAAAACGCAGAATTAAACTTAAAATAAATTAATAACTAGTAAAACATATAATAAAATAACAAACAATTCTCATTAAAAACACTAAAATACATAAAATTATTAATAAATCGATATTTTTGTAAAAGATATTTATTACAAAGATATTTATGTAATCGATATTACTTACCTGTCAGTCGATATTCTTGTCAACTATATTTTTGTTCTTGATATTTCTTCTCCACGATATTTTTGCAGCGATATTTCTGTCCCGCGATATTTTTGCGGCAATATTTCGATTCTGCACCGTAAAGGAACAATACAGTATGCATCTAAGCCAGATACCGTAAAGGAACAATACAGTATGCATCTAAGCTAGTTACCGTACAGGAACAATGCAGAATGCATCTAAGACAGTTACAGTGAAGAAACAATACTGTATGCATCTAAGCCAGTTACCTTAAAGGAACAGTGCAGTATGCATCTAAGCCAGTTACCGTAAAGGAACAATGCAGTATGCATCTAAGCCAGTTACCGTAAAAAAAGAATGCAGTATGCATCTAAGCCAGTCACCGTAAAGGAACAATACAGTATGCATCCAAATCAGTTACCGTAAAGGAACAATACAGTATGCATCTAACAGTTACCGTAAAGGAACAATACAGTATGCGTCTAAGCTAGTTACCGTACAGGAACAATGCAGTACGCATCCAAGCCAGTTATCGTAAAGGAACAGTGCAGTATTTATCTGATAGAGCAAACAAGCCCTTGGTGCTATCAGCAATATTTTTTTTAAGAACTACAAAGCATTCTAGCCAATGTCATATATAGGGCTTGGTCATGCTTCAGTCAAAACTCAGAAACAGACCATATGTCATGGTGTAGTTTTTTCTAGATAAAGTGCCTAGGGACCATCAAGATCATTCAAAAGTAATTTTTTTTTAAAATCAAAAAATTATGGGAAGTGCCTCACATAGGCGACCATCATGAGCCAGTTGGCTATTGCTCACCGACTGGCTCGTTGTATCATCATCTGCACTTTTCTATAGTAACAGGACTAAGCACTATGCATATCACTAATAGTGGTCAATGTGTATAACTACTAATTAACGTCATAAGAGTACATCACCCTCCTGTAGGTCCTCTAAAAAGGAAGAAAAAAATGTAATGCCTTCCTTTCGAAATAAAGTGAAATTGAGTCAAACAAGGAATGCCACATGAACCTAACTCTATATAGAGGCGCCATTTTATGGCAAACGGCCAACATGTTTCATTGCCAAACAAGATTTACAGGCAAAATCATTAGGGCATGAGGACCAGCTGTCACCCAACTGTGCACTATACCTAAAAAAGAAGTGAACAAACAACATGGAGTGGACAAAACACATATAATCGCATAAAATGGGTGAATTTATGAATCTCAGATTACCAAAACCCCCTTTATCCTTAAAAACATATTTACCATATGACCTTCCAGTAGGTCATAGGAGATGATTCTAGGGCAAAAGTAGCGGTCGCCTATAGATAAAAAATAAAAATAAAAAAAAGAATGAAAATAAGACTGCAATATTACCCCAAGGACTCACCCATTTGACGGCGCATCACAAAGAATATCCAGTAATCATAGTGGCAACCATCCCACGCTTTGTATTGCTACCAGATAAAATATCTAACTGCTCTCCCAAACTTCATGTACAAGATTAACATCCATATCACACACAGTAAGCAGATCCCCCTAGCAACTGCCTCGAGAGACATAACCAAGCGCCATGAACCCGTGTTCTATTATGTTGTTAAACCACCACTAGGGTTTTATTCAGGAGCCCGAAATAGATGTTGGCTTTCCATAACAAATACGGGCCAAACACTCGTCAAGACCCAGGCAACTCACAGGTCTTACCCTCGGTGCCGGCGGACCGTGTTTACAGCACAGGTCAAAACCGCCACAGCGGTGCAGAAGAAAAAGGCTCCGGCCACGTTCTATGTCATTCACAGGCAGGCCAGTGGACCGTTTACCACGCAGTCGCCATATTATATGTACATACTATGACGCCACACCAGTATTTATCTAAGCCAGTTACCATAAAAGAACAAGACAGTATGCATCTACGCCATTTGCCGTAAAGGAGCAATGTAGTTTGCATCTAAGGCAGTTAATGTAAAGGAGGAGTGCAAAAGTATTGTCTCACAAAATATATTACTTTCTTTGAGAAAACGTTCAATAAACTCAAGCTCAATCCAAGGACTCCCTCAGTTGACATTTGTCAAAGGAGCCTAGCATGGCCTTAAGGCGCTCCACTGAGAAAGTTCTGAAAGAGGAGGAAAGACGACTGTACAAGATCTGTTTCAAGGTAACCTTGATAATCAAAGTTTAAAGAATGTGAATCTACGACAGATTGAATGCTATTGAAATGATAGATTATCCAAACTGGCTGTACTAGAGAGCTACAACAAGAGCAGCTGCTCTCAGACCCGAGGAGTTAAAGTGAGGTGGAGAAAGGGAAGAAACCATCCAAAACCATTAGGATATATACAGCAGATAAATAAACATTACTCAACTATAACCATCAGTTTGCAGTTTGCCTATATAATGTTCACATGCAGAGCAAACTCCCCCCCCGTGCTGGGTCTGAACACTTCACAAACTAGCGAATCAGCAGGACCAATGGTTAAATGTATTGAATGTTTTCAATATGCAGCACACATCCTATTGTACATAAAATGTAAAGCAGTACCCTCACCTCCATCACAGTGCTGGCACGTATGGAGTAGGAGACAGGAATACTTTTAGCCACGTCTGTCCAATTAGCACTTTACTTCCAGCATGAATACAATGTGTTGTGATGGAGAGCAGGCGGCCATGCTGCCTCCCTACGGAGTTGTAAATTCCATAGGAAAGTAATTATAACCGGCTTCTTATAACCAAAATAAGGTCATGTTGGGTCATTGTTTGGTAGTGGAGGCACCTCTTTGCTGAGTGCCTCATGCACAGGAGTGGCTATACCTTGACAGTTTCACTGTTTCTACTGTGAGGTCTGCTGCTCTTACTCTGGATCCCATATCAAACATTGGTGGCCCTAGAAAGGCCTGCTTTGGCCTACGGCAGGTTGCCTATTAAAATAAAGGCAATGGTGTTCCTATACCCCCATTGACTTGGCTATCTCAATATGCTTTTTTAAATCTTTGTAACCTAACAAGTGTTCACTATTAAGCAGTAAGTTAGCGTGTCTGAAATCCTGAGAAAATGTGCAACTCTGAGAGAAACATGGCAGAATAACAGGTGTTTAGCTGTAATATGCTGGGTGTAGTAGGCAGTTCCTGCTACTTCCGAGACCCTTCTAGTGCCAGAAGTAGAATTAGCCTTACCCTCATAGAGAATTTCCTCCAAGTTGTGCCTTCCTGAAATATTTTCATTTTCTCGTCTCCTCTCATTGGAAATGTTCATAATGGAGACGTGGAGCGTGTGAGTCACCTATATATGAGAGCTCATGGCTGTCACTCTGGCTAAATGTCTACCTGTGGCCTGCAAGTGATTTCTCTCCTTACTTCATCAAGTGGCAAAAAAACTGGGGGAAAACTTGCGAGCTTAATTAACCACCACTAAGTTAAATTCTACATGCCCTTTAACGTATAGATGATGTAGGGGAGCAACTTTGTTCAATCTGTTAAGTGAGCGTCTTATTAAATTACTTATTTATTAGGCACAGGTTAATAGCATGGGAGTGTGGTAGTGACCACAGCGATATTAAAAAAGCGATAAGTAACCATATTGAAGTGGTTGAGCATCTTAAAATATGTGGGTGGCCCGGCACAAGGACGGATGGGAACATGCAATCAAGGTTTCTAAGATCATGTGAGGAACTAGGGGCATCAAGCAGATGGGTGCTGTTTAAACATGTGTTTTCAGAACCTCAAGGGAGGTGGAACGCCCCAATACTTCTGGAACAGCACCCCACAAGCTGGAGAATTCTTGCCTGCAGGATTGTACTTCTGAAGTGCTCTATGTTTACATCTATCAGCATTTTGTCCCATTGTTCTGGATCCACCCACAGTAATGTTTTGAGTATGTAGGCAATCTGTTAAACCGCTTTAGGGGTCTTGAAGGCTACTCTTGCTTCAAGAGGAAGCCACTGCTAGATTGGAGTTACAGTTTAGTAACTGCATGCAAGGGACTACCCTTTGAGAGGGTCCAAGTTTGTGCTAGAATAACATTATCTCCATCCATATGCAATATCTCTTGTGTTTTGGACCACAAGATGAAAATCTTCTCTTCTTTAGGAATAGCACATTTAATTTTGCTAAACAGATGCTAAGTGCACAACATATGACTGCAGATTTTACATATTATCTTTCAACATCACTGAAGATCTGGCAGTAGGTAGTACCTCCAGGGATCTGGTTTTAGTATCAGCATTAATACATTTTGATTGGTGCACTCGGTTCTGCTCACACTGAAAAAGTCATTTTCTTCCTCAATCTGTATTACAATGCTTTGATGGTATGCCACCATCTGTATTTCTCCATCACATGCAGACGTGTCATCAGAGGGGAGAGCTTAACAGGGTAGGATCTAGCCCCTCATAAGTCAATCTGGTGTGTTTGTGTGAGGCATCACAGTCCTCCATAAGTCGCTTTGGATCTGGGTATTACACGTCATCACACTGGTTCTCCCGATCCGAGTCAAACGGAGAAGGCAACGGAGCAATAGGCTGTACGGGTGTGTTCGCTCCCTGTGGATCTACCTTGTCACAAGGTAATGAAGGTGTTCAAGGAGGTCTGGGGACTCATCTACAGTCCTCTTATGCCTCTGTTGGCATTATATAAGAAATTATTGTGAGCCTCCTTAAATGGATGCGTTTTCAAGGCAGAAGCTGTTCACAGTTAACTGCTAAAGTGCGATCTCTCTTGGGGGCAACGTGGACGATGATCTCTCTAACTTTAGGTCTATCCTATTCTTCTGATTCTGTATCGAACAGTCTTTCCTGAGTCTCCGGTCAAGGCCCGTCTTCCTTTGGGAATTTGCATTTCACCAGGAGACTATATTCCTTTTTAAGGCTAAAACAAAGACATTGGAGGGTCCTGAACTCAAAGCATCCTATTGAGTTGAGTGGTGGGTGTGTCCACTGGGAATGGATCTTCACACTACTTTTCTGAGGATTTCAAGTATTTATCTGATGGGCAATAGAAATGATATGAATTTCCTTTTCACTATTATGGCACTCTAGGGCGGAGCATCCTTCAGTGTGATCAAAAATTGGACAAGGTATTTTTTTAATATATTTCTGGTGGGAGGAGTTCCAGCCTTTCAACTAAACTACCATGGGTCACGCGGAAAAGTCTTTCCACCCCACACTCTATACTCGTCCCTCCAGGATTGAGCAAATCCTTCTTCATATCCTTCTATAAGAACTCACCTGGAGTCCGGAATGGAAAACATTACATACCTCTAACAATTGGTTTGCAGGTTGTAGTGCTTTGATTCATATTTTGTGTAAATGTGCTGATGCAGACTTTGCAAGCTGTAAAGCCTGGGTGTACTAGGAGATGAGCATATATTTTTTGGGAAAAATGTGTTTATTGGTATTTAACAAGGAAACGTCAACAGGGAGGTCAATCCTGGAAAGGTGGGGGGGAGGGCGGGGGACTTGCAGTATACATCAGCTTTTACTTCCTCACAATATGAGAATACGCAAGACATGCATCTTATTTGAGGGATTGATTGAATTGGTCAGGCGTGCCAGCTGAAGATGCTGTAGAGTCTGGCAGTCCCAGAGATTGGTGCATGGAGATCAAATGTTTGACAATATAGGGCACCATCTAAGGTGGAGGTGGTCTATCTCTACACCCAGCTGCACCGACCTCTGCATCCGAAGCGGTGTTGTACTCCTAGAGTCTCAGGTAGGATGTTAGTGGGTCCCAAATGTCCTTTGGGCGTGAGCGCAGTGGCATGAGCTCCCAGTAATGAGAAAGTTGTCCCTGGCAGTATGCAGCATCCCGCAGTCTGTAATTTTGTCACGGGCTGCCTACCCCAATGGATCGCTACCCGCCTTTTAGCCAGTAGCAGTAAAATCAGTGAGACGTCTAGCTTCGATGGGGGCGGCGTCTTTGCCATATCGCAGGAGTCAGCGAGTGGCCAATGATATGGGTGAGAGCGCTGTAAACATCAGTCGAATAGCTAGCTACAGGAGGGCAGTCCGAAGCAAGGTGCAGGAAGGTGGCCTGCAGGGCAGTCCACCTCCTCGATTAGGCCCATTCGGTGCAAATGTACTGGGGTCTGGTACAGTCTTTTCAGACATTTAAAGTAGATGAGCTGGAGTCTGTACTTACGAGAGAGGGCCTCAGTCTGAGCACAGCAAAATAGCCACTGTGCTTCTGAGATGGGGGGGATTGGGGTCTTGCGCTCATGTCCGGCTAGCCGTGGGGTCACACACCGGCACCGTGTCCTGCATTGTGGCGTACAATCGGGCGACCTATTTATGGGGGGCGGGTATTGGTTTGTTACGCTAACATGTGTTCTAGTGCATGCAGTGTGGGAGGTGGTGCAGGGAAAGTGGCGTGTAGCGCAAAGCTGGTGGTAGAGAAGGGCATCCACAGCTAAGGGACCTCATTAGCCTCAAAGGAGACCAGGTAGAGATGTTCTGGGTAGAGGCCGCCAAAAGTGAAGAGACCCCTCCAGTGGGTTCGCCTTCTAGCACCCTCATGGAGAGGAGTATAGATTTAATAAGTGATAGTCACAAGTCAAACCGTGCGCTCGGACAACAGGAGATGGGAGGGTACATGTGAGTCTATAACACTACAAGCTGCAGATTTTTAAAGATATGCACATTTGATCCTTTGCAGTATGTGCTGCTGTAGATCAAATGCTGTGCATAGACTGCACAGCAGTACCTATTTCCCTAAGAAAGTAGCTTGTAGGCAGCAACAGAAGGCACTTGGAATAACATTTTAAGCAGTTTGACAGATTTGTGCTTCTTGTTGAAAATTAAAAGCCATACAGTAAAGCTTAGTGAATGTGTGAATAGTAGACTATTGTTGCAGCTTTACAGATGTCTGTAAGCAAAATGCTTAATAGAAAAGGCATAGTGGAACCCAGTTTGCAAGTCACATTTGCACAAAGGCCCGCATTGTAAACTGGCTTTCCCAAGTAAGACTTCGAAAAAGTTATAAAGAGCTGTTTAGTTTTCCTGAAAGATTTAGTACGATCAATGCAGTACATAAGACCTCTTTTTTAAATGTATGTAAGATCCATTCGGCAACCAAATATATCTGCGGGAAGGCAAACCAACAGTCTGATTAACATGGAAAGATGAGACAACCTTTGGCAAAAAAAACACAGAGGATGTATTCTCGGGACAAACCAATCATTTATGCACTTGGATAAATGGCTCCATCACTGTTGGGTTGCAGTTCACTTATGCTACGGAGGGAAGTGACTGCAATGAGGAAGGTCACTTTGCAAGAAAGGAACTGCATTGAACAAGAGTGTGGTTGCTCAAAAGCAGTTTAAAACGCCCATATAGTGGGCCTTTGTACTTCTTTAAGAATTGGAGTTGTAGAGAACTAAATTCTAAGACCTCAGGAGTCAAAATGCAAGATTCAGTGCCCCGACGCCTGGATGGCTGCCCTTGACACTGCTTAGCAAGGTCTGGTCTTGGGTGGGTGGGGGAGTCTCATTGACATTTCAATAGTAGCAAGTACAACAAAGGCCTTGCCTAGGTGGGACAGTCATCCAGCTATGGAAAAGTATGAATGCTGTTGTGGCGAAGATTTGCTGACACTACCTTCAGTCATTTGGTAAACACTTGTGGGGCTGTTGCGACCCTGAATAGTAGAACTTACGTACTGGCCATTAGCAGGGCTACTAGGGATGTGGAAGTAGGTGTCCTTGACACTGAGGGTCACCAAGAAGTCCGCGGCGAAGTGCAGTTGACTGACATCTTGCAGATTACTCATTCTAAAGTGCTCTGGCATGATAGACCCAGTTCAGCAGTCATAGTTCGAGTATCTGCCGCAATGTCCTGACTTTCTTGAGGATGAGAAAGTAAAGGGAATGGATGCTATTCCCTTGCTTTTCTGGAGGGATGGGTTTCATAACCCTCTTTTGGAGCAATACCTGCACATCCTCTTGATGCAGCTGTTGGTCTAGGCTGATGCGGTGCCTGTGTGGTGAAATATTTGGAGATGTTCTGTGAAATATCAGGCAGTATCCGTAGGTGACTACAGAAAGCATCCAGTGGTCAGGTGTCATAAACTCCCACTGAGGCAGGTATAACTAGATGCGTTGTCGGACAGGTGTAAAGTAATCAGAGTAAATATGTGGAAGGTCACAGCTTTGAGGCTGAAGAGCCCTTGTTCAGGGTGCTTCTGGCTATTTCTATGGAATCCACCTCTAGAGTATGATTAGGTGGTTTCTGTTTCAAGAAAAGACTGCTGTGACTGGAACTGGGTTAGTACACCTCCCACAGAGTTCACGAAGTGGTTGATGAATTCCTCCCACTGGTATCCATTATAACTGGAGACCCAGCCTACAGAGTTGATGAGCCAGAAAGGGCCAGCTACCACTGCTACTCACCTACATGTGGCATGAATTTTCTTGCTCTCCTTATAGGCCTAAAAGAACGCATTCTTATGTGACAAATGCGTAAGAAGGTGTTCAAGTAGAACATTCTCAAATTCATGGGCTCTTGCGGGGTCACCTTGTATTTCGTTGCTACCCGAGGTGTGACAATATATGTTTTCACTGGAGGAGACAGAATTAATAAAACCCTTCCTTGCATTATATCAATTTGATTCCCTTGGCCTTCAGTAGGATGCTGGTCACATGCAGTCTGTCCTTATGCCGCATTTGGAGTCTCTCGACTCTGAGATGGACTGAGTGGACTTTCGGTGCCAAAGCAGGATCTGGATTGAGAGGAAGGCCCCGGTGGCAAAGGTGTCTTTTAGGGGCAAGGTGCCTAGGGAGCAGTGTCGACCACTGAGGCTTCTTTGGCGGCAGCTTGGCCATAATGTATGGCCCTCTTAGTGCCATTGCTTGCCGAGGAGGTGAGGCTCCAATTGAGGTTGAATGCCTGAGGGAAGATCCTGTATGTGATGTATATGCAAAACCCTAGGTGTTGTCTTTATCCTGGGAGTAGGTTCCATCAAGTACCCTGGAGGAGATTGGTCTCCAAAGTCTAAGTTGTTAGAGGACACACATGCTGGAATACGCTGCCCATGGGTCCTGAGACTACCGGAAGCCCTAGCCCTTTCACCGCTGGAGTAATTTCCTTCTGCTTCCGCAATGCCTTGTCAGGATTGGGGCACAGATAGTCTCTGTACTGCATCGTATAATGCACCCACCATATATTACTTCAATGCCTGATGGGCTTCTTACAAGCCAGACAGGCTTACTCATTGTGGTCTCACTGGAGACAGAGGTCATAAACCCAAAGCTGATCTGACTACTGAAACTTACTATTGTAGTTGGGGCAAAATGTACATGACATGTTCTCTGTACACTCTCCCATATGACCTGGCACCAGGATTCTTGACGTAATCCAGCTCCTACACAGGTGACAATCATACAAGGCTCTGGCGTAGCGGTCAAAGGCCGTACAAAAATCTCTCGAAAGGACGTTGTTTTCCCACTGTCTCAGTGTAGAAATTGTCAGAACCTTATAGGGGAGAAATATCAAAACCTATCGTTCGAAGAAAAACTAATGTCCGCACCCAACACTAAATGGCAGGAGCGTGCACAGCATGTGATCTATTGCAGCACATGCTGCAAACAAAACTTTCCATGCCTCCTTAGTGTTATGAATCACACACTGCTGTTTCTGTAAAATAAGTTTCTTGTACACAGATGCTTGGCACACCAGGCACTTAGTGCAATCATGGACACTGGGCAAAGAAGGGATGAAGATGCTGTGGTGGCGTTTGAAGGGGAAGAGATGTTGCATCGTGGGCTGATATTAAATAAGGTATTTTCAAAAGATATTAGGCTCCAGCTTCTGGCATGTCCAAATCATCCTCAAACACCCTGGCTACAGGAGCACTGATCATCTAGAAACAGTTCTTGGTGATATAGGGCAATGCCATGCTGCTCTAGGCATTCCTGAACAAACACAAAAAAAAACGGAGTTGAAGGTAAATATTTTCCAGACCCAACAGTAGACGGAATGTTTAGGGTGTGACTCCACAATAGAATATGTGCTGCATACATCTACATAATATACGTACAGAATCATTGGTTGTTCAGAAAATCTGGCATCAATAAGGCCCTTCTGGATATATTTTGAAGGCCCTATCTTAGGGAACTTTAAAAGTAAAGATAATGCAAACAAAATAAATGCCTATTTCTATAGAACATCAGATTGCAACCATTTTGTGGAAGAGAACCTTTCCCTTTGCATTGGGCACATATACTACTAGAGTCATCCCTTTACGCAACAGGACAGTCAATCTCAAAGCAATGACTAAGAGCTTCAAACCGTCTTAAAGAATGTTGTCATCGACAGTAAGGCAGATGTTTCCAGGCTCACTTGGAGGGGAAACCCACAAAATAACCGTAATGCAACAGTAGCACCAGAAATATAATGCCCTCATAAAAAAAGAAATGTCCTGCTTGCCTTCTCGCAAAAAACTCAAAAAGGCAAAGATGATGTCCACATATGGCATCTCTCGCAATGGCCGATCAAGATACAACTCTGAGGATACATCATGGACTGAAAAGAAACAGACTCTGTATATTGTATATAAATGAAGCTTCTCCCACTAGAGCAGATCTTGCAACAGCTGGGAGTGTGTATTAGATAGCTGTAGAAGTACATTAAAAGATGGGTTTAAATAGCAGTGCACTACACAAACAGGGAGCATCAACCTTTTCTCCACCTTATAAAATAAAATGGTTACTTACCTATCGGTATAGTTTTGCAGCCCCAACAATTTTCTGGATTCACATGCTGTGCATTATTTCAGCATCTTGTGGTTGGGTCTGGAATACTTTTTATATTTGTCCTCTTTTTCTTTTTTTTGGCATTGTTAGTCTCCCTTTGGTGGCCTGTCCGTCCCCCGTGATGTTATACGTGAGCCCTGGAACCCCTTGTGCTTGGTCAAAATCTTCAGACTATTTTTTCCCCCTTAGCAACCTTTTTTGTTCATGTCATTTCGCAGCTGCCATTTGCAATGCACCTAACTTCTCAGGGAGGTCAGAGGGCTGCATGTGAATCCAGAAAAATTTCCAAGCTGCAAAACTATGCCTGCAGGTAAATAAACATCTCACTTTGAAGCATGAACCTTTTTTGGATTCACATTCTATGTACTGATTTTGTAGCAGTATCCTTCCTTATTATTGGAGGTGTGTTGAAATGAGCTTGTGTTTGCAAACAGATGCTTTAGTACACTTTGACCCATTTGTGCTTCAATATGAACTTGGATGTCCACACAATGTTTTGTGAATGTGTGTATAGAAGACCAAGCAGCTGCCACACATATATTGTTAATAGATACAGTCGCTAAGACAGTGAGGATTCCAAGTGAAGTGGGCTCTGGGTTTTATTACAAATGAACGCCAGTCTATGTATGCATAACATATTTTAATTGTTTGGACTATCAATCGTGCAATGATGGTCTTAGATACTTGAGGGCCCTTGTTTGCTTCTGAAAAAGAGACAAATAATCGGTTTGCTTTCCTGATTTCTTTTGTGCCCTATGGGCATCCAGAGTACAAAGGGCCTTTTCTGCTTGTGTGTTTGGTTGTTGGGAAAACCCCCAGTAGTCGAATGGTCGGACTCGCGTGGAAATGTGATGCGACTTTGGTAGGAAAATGGGGTAAGTTTGCAGGACCATTCTATGCTTGTGGATTTCCAAGTAGGGTTAGTGCTTGCGGTTCATTTATCCAGCGTTGTGATGTAATAGCAATTAGGAAATTGGTTTAAAGAGTCAGGAATTTTGCACCGGCAGAACCCAAAGAGTCAGACTTCCACCTTTCCACTCCGAACTCACAGAGATCAACTGAGGAGTACCCCAGGGATCATCGCTCAGGCCCACGCTCTTCAACATCTACACGGCCCCCCCTCGACGCCATCGTCAGACAGCATGGTCTCAGCATAGTATCCTACGCCGACGACTCTCCCTCACCAAGGACCCCCTCACCATCAAACTCAGCTTCCAGGAAGGAATGAAGGACGTCGCATCCTGGATGAGCAGCAGCTGCCTGAAGCTTAACTCAGGCAGCCTCAGAAGTCCTCGTCCTCGGACCCTACCCCTCTGCATGGGACAACACCTGGTGGCCCACCGCCCTCAGCAGCCCCCCTATCCCCACGGACCACGCCCGCAACCTCGACATCATACTCGACTACTCCCTCACCATGACCCGATAGATCAACCCCGTCACCTCCACCTGCTTCAACACCCTCCACATCCTTCGCAAGACCTTCAAATGGATCCCCCCCCGAATCAAGAAAGACTGTCACCAACCAGCAGATTGGACTACGGAAACGCCCTCTATCCCGGGATCAAACATCTCTACTCCGCAAGCTCCAGACCATACAGAACACCGCTGCCAGACTCTTCCTCGGCATCCCCCGACACAAACACATCACCCAACACCTGCGAGACCTCCACTGGCTTCCCATCAAGAAGAGAGTAACCTTCAAGATACTTACCCACGCCTACAAATGCCTCCACAACACCGG
The DNA here is from genome assembly GCA_963921515.1 of Calotriton arnoldi. NCBI lineage: Eukaryota > Metazoa > Chordata > Amphibia > Caudata > Salamandridae > Calotriton > Calotriton arnoldi. The sequence goes on from CAWUFW010000042.1 coordinate 6,427,058, forward strand.
ACCCCAATATCTCAACGAAAGAATCTCCTTCCACGTACCCAAGAGAAACCTCCGTTCCGCCAACCTCGCCGAAACCCCACTCATCCGCAGAGCCAGAACGGGTGGAAGAACCTTCTCCTACATCGCGGCAAAGACCTGGAAACTAGCTCCTAATCAACATCAGAGATGCCCCCACTCTGCACATCTTCAGGAAGACCCTCAAGACCTGGCTATTCGACTGACTAGAGCTGCACCCCCCCCCCCCCCAGCGCCTTGAATTCCCTGATTGATTGATTTGTGTAGTGGTTCAAAATGTTCCTTTATTAACTGGGTGGGCATCAGATTAAGTTTCCACATAGGTGCTGGTACCGATCTGGAAGGAGCTATATCCTTTGCTCCTAGAAATCTTTTCGTAAACAGTGTGCTGAAAACGCATCTGTCCCCTCGTGTAGGTCACTATAGCTTATAAAAGGAATTTGAGTGAAATGTAAGTTAACTTCTTGTCTAGCAGATATGGTAGATACCAGTGGCACAGGTGCCTAGGAGTGATGTTTTGGCATTTAGCACTTTCCTGTTTTTGCAAACAGATCTACCTCTGGTGTACCTCATTCTTTGAACACCCTTACCAACACTTGTTGCTTTAACTTGCATTCGTGAGAAACGGTTGATTGTCTGCTTAGCCTGTCTGCCCCTACGTTTTATACAGTTGGTAGGTGTATTGCTATCAAGGTCATCAGTTTTTGGAAGGCACATTTCCCAATGTCTTGGGCTGGTTTTGACAAGTATATGACCTAACTCTCCTTGCTTGTTGAGGTAAAACACTGCAGTTGGGTTTTCTGTTTGTATTTGCACTCTCCTTCCACATACTTGTTTCTGGAGGTTAGAAAGAGTGCCATGTTTATTTGATATACTGTTTTCCACAAACCCCTGATGTTGAGGTTCCATCCTGTGTGGAATGCATCTGTGGTGATGGCCACCGCTGGAGTTGGTTTAGAAATGGCCTGCCTACTGCTATTTCATTCAAGCTCCACCACACCATTTCTTCCTACACCCTTCACAATGACTAGATCTTTCCAACTCCCCATTGCTTGGTCTGCAGCCATTCTTAGATTGGCCTCATATGTAACCTGGCATACGAGATCAGTGGGAGGCAGGAAGTCATCATGCCCAACATTTTTCCCAACGTCCTCACTGACAGAGCTTCAAGGAGATCTTGCGCCATCAATGCTAGTATCCTCAAGGTTGTGGGGAATGATTTTGCCTCCAATGCATAGAGTCTTACTCCTAGAAAGTCCTTTTACCTCTATGGTATTGGTGAGGCTTTTTGCAGATTTACGGAGAAGCCCAGTTTGTGCATCACTGCTTCTATGCTCCTTTGGCATTGAGTGAACAAGCTCACTTCTGCTAGCCAGCCAACTCCATAAGGGTTCACATGTATCCCCTGTCCTCTTAGGTATGATGCTACAGAAGCAAATATTTCATAAATACTCTGGTTGCTGACATTATACCAAATAGGAATACCTTGAACTTAGTGTATCTGGTTCTTGACAAAACGGATAAATCTTTTGTGCTTCTTCTTCATGGGCACAAGCAGGTAGGCATCTTTGTGATCTATTGTCGCCATGTAATCCTTTTCCCGCAGTCATGGGATAACCTCTTGAGGTGTTGTCATCTTGAATTTTAGTGTTTATATGAGTTGATTAGAAAAAGCAAGTCCAAAATAGGGCTCATTGTCTTGTCCGCTTTTTAGTACCAGGAAATATAGCATGTAGGTTCCCTGATTAATCACTGACTTTGGAACCCTTTCCACTGCTGCTCCTTCACTGCCTGCTGTAGACGCAGTCGCTCTTCTTTTGTATGTGCCCTTTTCTTCTGTTTCGCGCTTTGAGGAACTTTTAAGAGCTCTTTGCAGTAGGGATGCTGGATGATTTTCAGTACCCATTTGTTAGAGGTGATGTTCCTCCACCCCTGAAGGAACCCCCCTACTCTGCTCCCCAGTGGTATTATGAGATGGGGTTGGTCTTGTGGAAAGTCACTTGCTCAAAGACCCTGGCCCTCGACGCTGGCTTCCTTCATTTGTTCTGTCTCGAAAGGGCTGTTGCGGAGTTTTGGTGAACTGCCACTGCTTGTTGTGGCCATGTTTGCTGGTATGATGCAGGGTCTCCGCAAAATTGCATGGCCCCCATGGATTTTGTAGTGTCATTTTTTTTTTTATCTGATGGAGTGTCTTGTTGAACGCTGCCCCAAACAGATGGTCTCCTGTGAACGCAGTGTTAATAATGCTCACCAGCACTTTATGCTTAAAGCCTGAGACCTGTAACCAGGTGTTCCTCCTAAGGGTCAAACCAGTGCACAGTTGCATACTTGACATATCTGCAGCCTCTAAAGCAGATTTAAGGCATGTATTGCCAATTGTCTTGCCTTCATCTATATAGAGGTTGCCCTCTTTTGATATTGTTCAGGGAGATGCCTCTTCAGTTCTATGATTAACCCCACTGCAGGTATGCAGTGTTTGAATTGCAATTCTCCATTGCGTGCCAGCCTCCCTTCCCTGTCCCAGGATACTTGACAGCATAGGAAGGTACAGACTACCCCTCTGTGAAGAAAAGAGGGTTTCTAGTAAAAAAGAAAATTGTGATTTCTCATCTTCTAGATAGACCCCATGTTTGTCTGTAGCTCTTTTATCATCGCATTGTACAAAGCGGTGTCATCAGGAGAAGATGGCCTCGAAGAATCATATTTGATAATGTCTTCTGGTGAATGGAGTCGAAGTCCTGACATTTTTCTGTGCTTTCCAGGTCCTGAAAGAGCCCCTGCTTGAACATGTACTCCTCTTCGAAGAATACCACTTGCTCTTCTTCCTCAGCTTCAGAAGTTGTAGGTGGCTATAGCTCAGTTCACTCTCCCTTCTCTTATTGTTTTTCCCCAAGTGGCTTGGAAGAGATTCAAAATTCCTTGAAAGATGTGTCGAAGTACTAATTTTTCAGGATTGCTACCATTTCAGCTTTAAGGCATCTCTTCTTTCGTTCGACCTTGATCATCCATTGTTCTGCATTGAGTGCAGGCACTGTCTTTCTATTTGGGGTCGGACTGTCCTACTTTGTGTCCTTTCACCTTTCTCCATCCTGATTGCTTTTCCTGCCTCAAGGATGTGTCTGAGGGACGTCCTCCACCATTGTGTATGTGTCAGGACCCTTGGGATCTTTTTGTTTTGACTTCCCTTCACTTGTCGAGGTTTTATGCGTTAAGGGTGCCCTTTTGGACTTCGAGTCTGAATGCTTAAACTCGGTCCCACTGTGCTTTTGCACACAGTTTTTTGTGTTCTCCATCTTTCGGCTTCCCCCCCCCCCCCGACTGCTGTTTTTAATCTCAACGAGTCGTCGTCGCTTGACAAACCAAGCTCTCTCAGGGAAAGGTATTCTTTCTTCTGTGACAGAACTGTTACTGCTCTTCCCTGGTTCTAAGTGTCTTTGGTTGAAACTGCGAGCACGACTCACAACCTTCGGCACTGTGATCCCATGGCAAGCAGAGGGTGGAGACCATGTGGCTCTCCTTTAACGATTCTAACCCCACAGCTATACATTCTTCGACCATGCAGTCGATAACCCATGTAGCGCAGCTACTTCTATTCTACACTCTTCAGTGTTTTTTCATTATCTTCGATGGATATTCCTCTACGGTTGTTTCTCGACTGTTTCTTCAAAGTTTGGCTCGACAATCCATCAAATTGTCTCGACTGGTTTTTCAGCATTAGTGGTTTCTGCTTCCAGATCCAGCGATAGAAAAAAAGAATCTGGGGAAAATCAACCACACACAAGACCTTCAGGGTCACACTTCTGATGTCATAGAGGAGGAACATACAACCAAATGGGGACCGATGGCGCCCAAAACAAAAAAAGAGTACAAGGACACATAGGAAATTATTCCGGACTCCACGACTAGACAGCAGAAAAAAGCACAGCATGTGATTCCAGAAAAGATTCATCAGACATGCTGCATAAAATGTGCACACTTAAAGAATAAAACGTGGGAGATTGACATTTTCTCTTTTGGGCACCTGCTTTAGAGGCATTTGTTGAGGGCAAACAACTGTGGAAGCAGCACTGCAGAGAACCATCCCAGGCACATCTGTGCACTAGGAAAATGCACGAGAAATACAATACACTTTCTCTCAATTTGAATCTGTACTTACTTGAGAGATGTGATCAACAGTAATAGTCTCAGTGAGATTTGAAACAGGTACATTCATAATATATACACTAGATTGTAATGGGAGGATCAAAGAATTGTTAGTAAGTACACAAAGCGAAACCCATACAGTTGAAGGAGACAAGGATTGTGTCTAAATGCCAAGAGGAAGGAGACAGTGATAGAACCTTAAAATAAGCAAAAGCAGTCAAGTTGAAAATTCATTAAAAAAAATTAAAATTAACCAAACAATACCAATCCCAGATACTTCTGCTTTATGTACAGTTTCCAATTTTCACCTGGGCAGCACAATCATGTTTATCCTCTGTTGAGGTTGCACTTTTCTTCTCCATATTGCTTCTTGCTGTTCTGCTGAAAACCCATTAAATACACCCATTGGCGTCCTTTATGCAACAACGTCTTTTAAGACAGTATACAAATCTCCAACAGTGTGTTATATCTTTGCATCTCTGGAGGAATGCAAGGATTCGTCCATATTTCCTCCATTTTGCCACAAGATAGAAGTCCCCTTCAACATTACTCCGGCATCTCAGTTTCATACAATAATGTGACAAGGCCCCAGTGCCTCTTTTTTCTAACACTGGTAAATGTAGAGGTTGGTAAATGGATTATACATTGTGACATAAAATGAGTGAAACAAAACTTCCAATCAGACCAGAGATCGTATTTTGGAGGCCCCAACAAGATCAGGCCAGCTGTTCAGGCACAGGCATCTTCTGGAAAGCCCCAACAGAGGTGCAAGGCCACTTCAGATGGCTTATAGGGACTACTGGTAACACTCCTGGAGACCTTGGCAACCATTATAACCCAAAAATCTCAGCATGTTCAGGAGGGCAGGAGGAGTAGGATCTTTCAAAAGTCCACCGCAAAAGTGGGGTGGGATCTGGAGGCTGTGTGTGTTCTAGAAGGCCACAACAAGTATTAAGATCAGTTCTGAAGGCTTGATGTGTTTTCAAAGGCCACAGAGAGTTATGAGACTTATCCTGGAGGCAAGAAGGAGCTCCGAGGCCCGTTATACAAGCTTGATTACTACATGAAAACAAGCATGTTTGATGCCTAAACATTCCAAGTCTAGTGCTCAAGGTCAGGAGTTTTCCTGAAACTCAAAAGAAGCTCCAACACGTACTGCAGGCAGGTTTGCTAAGGATGACCAAATCAAACCGTAAGTCCAGTTCAAGTGTCTTGATGTTTCTGAATGCCATAATGAAAAACCTGAGATGTGTTTTCGTGATGCTGTATGTTTCTGTGGGGCACAAGTAACAAGTTCAATTCTAGATACCTGGAATGTTCTAATTAATTCACACATGATTTAAGGTTCTGTTCTTGAGAATCTGAATGGCAATGTTTCACAAGGCAAATTCTTTAAGCTTTTTGTGTGTAGGTCGGCAGCCACAATACTGTCAGCCTGGCTCTTGAAGAACAGTGTTTTAGATGCCATAATACGTTCTGAGGTCAGCTGCGAAGGACTGGTATATGTTGATGACATTCGTATAGCCTGGGGCAGATCTGAAGGCATTGAGCTAAATGGCATCTCCCGCTGAGTTTCAACACGATGCTTAGGCCACCTTTGGAGATCAGCTTAAATCTTGCCCTTTCAGTCCTAAGTATATCGGCTGAAAACACATTATTTAATGTGAGATACAAGGACAGAGAAAGAACCGAGGGAAGACAGAAACAAAGAGCACATGAGAAACAAAGAGGATGATAGAGAGTGGATAAGAGAAAAGGAAAGATGGTTGTATAATTAGCAAGACAGAAAAGGGATGATAGAAACGTGAAGGTCCAGGTAGTAAACTGAATTGAAAAAGCATCCATCAAAAATAATTTACACTACCCATAAAAATGAGGCAATTACTGAACCTCCTGTATGAGACCAGCTCCACATACCTCACGTAAAAATGCAAATGTAGAATAAGGTGCTGAGCGTTCGCTTGTTACACATTTTTTGTATGGACCTGCTGAAGTCTTTCCTGCATGTTAGGAACTTCTTGAGAACAAGCTAACAGAAGGACCTGTGGTGCTACACAATATTGGGACAAGAGATTGCTAGCATCCTCTCTTGATCAGCAGACATTTAGTAGCAGTTTCAAACAAAAGAGGGAGATCGTCAATGGGTATCCATTACAAACAGATGAGTTTGTTTTTGACTGTGGCCAGCCCATTGTGTAAGTCCATTCTTTCCCTTTTTCCACTCCAGAGGATGGCACAAAAGAAAGCAGCAAGCAAAGAAGGCATCCTCATCAGCAGCAGTCCAGCTTGCCAACTACTGCAAATTAAGCCCTGTTGACAACTGACAATGTTATCAATATTCTAGAGCAATGCCGAACAGCTCCACGGCTGGAGAGGGCCCCAGCCTAGAGTCCCTGAACCAAGGAGTGGAAAGCAGCAGGAAAAAGTAAAACAAAAAACACCATCCTGAACCCTAAAAACACTTCTGATTCCAGTTCCCAACTCCCATATGACATATGTCCACCTCTACACAGCCCCAGGATTCTCCTCCAAACAGGGGCTGAGGGCCTATCCCTGAGGTCGTTTCTCCGGCTTAGCAGCCAGTGCTTGGACAAACACCAGGTCACTGAGGTACGAGGCGCAGAGTGTTGACCAAGAAGGGGTTCAGGTCTTCAGAGTTGACTGCCCGGTGTAGAGAAGGCTCCGACGCACTGCGCTCTAGCTTTGGCAGGGCACGCTGAAGTATTTCGATGGATACCAGGATCTGGAAAGCAAACGAAGAAAAATAGGGTTAAGATGTAGAAAGGATGAGCAAGTGAAGGGAGAAGTGAAATATGCAGCATATCATCCTCATGGGACAGGAGGGAAGGGGTGCACCTAGAGGAGTAGATGCGCAAGTCAGGCTGGACAGACTTGGAAACATCACAAATAGATGGAAAGTGTGGCATGACACCAGTAGATTCCAGTGCTGGAGGGAGCAGTGGACAGCACTATTGAGAAGACGGGTTGTGGGAGGGTGCAGATTAGTCAATGAACCCTTCTGACTGATCAAAGTGATCTATTATTTTTTTTTAATCTACATTACACAGACACAAGGGTGGCTACAGCAGTTTATACAGAGCAGAAAAAGATACACTAGAGCACAGTAGCAGAAGCATATGGAGAATGAGTCTTACAAAAGTATAGCTGAGCCTTACTGGAACTTAGGGCCGGACATACGTAGACACAGGGCAGAAAAAAGTGGCCGGAAATTGAGCACCAACGTTTTGTGACCCCCCCCCCTTCTCTGATTTTGCGATGCTACCTATGTATGAAAAGATTGCGCCCGGAAATCTCCTCTCACAGGGGTTGCAGAACAACCTAACTAATAAAGATAGGGCAGACAGGTCGCTACTTATTTTGCAACCTTCTGTGTTTGGATATAAACGCAGGAACTGTGGCCTGCAAGGAACAGAATCAGAACACCATCCCTGTGTTTGCATTGCCACACTAGGATTTTAATTTTTAAAGTAGCCCATGTTCTATAAAGGACCCAGGTGCAGCAGGTGGCCACTGTGCTCCTCCACCCTCACATGCTGCAAACACAATTCCCCTATGTGAATCGGTTGTGGCAGGATGAGGGGGGGCACCCCTTCCAACTGCAATTTGGAATGGACTGCAAAACGCATTTTGCTAGTGTGTGGTCCATAGGAAAAAAGCCCTCCTGCAAACGCAAACCCTGTGATTTTGCAAATCGCAAGGTTAGCCACCACAAATGAGCTTTGCATATCTGGCTCTTAGTGGCATACAAAGGGGCTAGATGAGAGGGGAGTACATATTATGAGCAGCAGTCGCATGGAATAGAGCCAAAAGATTGGGAGACAGAAATTAGACTGGTAGGTGAATTTTGAGCAGGTGAGTTTGCAGGCTTTTCACGAACGATGTGATTATTATGGATTCATATAACTGGCTCCACAGTCTGGGACTAGACAAAAGAGAGAAGACCTAGTTTAATGTCTTGCATTTATTTGATTTTGCAATTCCTAGAAAGAGGCAGAATTTCTTCTCATCATTCTTTCTTCTCCAGAGGTTTTCAAATTATCCTTTAGGAAGGGAGAACGTTGGAAGTGCAGAGCTTTCCAGGCTGTAAAGGCTATTTTGAAGATGAATCATGCCTCTAACAGTAGCCACTGGAGATCTTTTAGGATAGGTGTGATGTAGTCTGATTTTTTTCTACTGGCTGGAGGATGTCCATTAAAGGTACAACTATTATTTTGGAAGGCTGGCTAACAAGCATTCCCTCCATCGAGGTGAAAGAGTACCACAGGATGTTCAGCTGTCCTGTAGGAGTTATGACATTACAACGCATGCCTTTTCCATGCAGCCTTTACTTGCATGGAAAGTATATTTATACTTGCGCCTTCACCATGCACTGCTTATACCCTATTACTTCACTGATGTTATGTACAATGACAGCATTGATAACATTACTGATGACATCTGAAATTAATTACATCATTTATGACAACACTGTGCATAGCAGAGGCGGGAGTTTTAGTTATGTCAGGGCTCGAGATATAGTTACTGTAGTTAACTATAACTGGTGAATTTCAGTACCATTTACTAGGGACTTACAAAGGGTGCTAAAGGTTTTGCCAATTGTGGGAACAATTGTACAGTTTTGGGAAAGAGCTCTGGCACTGGGAACCTGGTTAGCAGGAACCCAGTGCACTTTCAGTCGAAATCACATCATTTACCAGGCACAAAATGGAGGTGACCATGTCAAAAAGGGCACTTTCCTACATAAGCACCCTCCCACCCCCAAATGAAAGAGGATGAAACTAACCTTTCCCAGGAGAGTCTTCATCTTTTAAGTAGAAGAACCTGGAAAGGCCATCTGCATTGGCATGGTCAGCCCCAGGTCTGTGTTCCACTGTACAATCCATTCCTTGTAGGGTTATGGACCACCTCAACAGTTTGGGGTTTTCACCTTTCATTTGCATTAGCCATCTGAGAGGCCTGTGGTCAGTTTGAACAAGGAAGTGAGAGCCAAAAAAGAATGGCCTCAAATCCTTCAGGAACCAAACCACAGCAAAGGCTTCCCTCTCAAAGGAAATCAAATGCTGCTCTCTGGGGAGTAACCTCCTGCTAATGAAAGCAACAGGTTGGTCCTGGCCATCATAATTTGTTTGGGATAGGACCGCTCCTATCCCATGTTCAGAGGCATCTGTCTGCACTATGAACTGCTTTGTATAATCTGGAGATTTAAGAATGGGTGCTGAGCACATTGCTTCCTTCTGAGTGTCAAAAGCCTTTTGACAGCTCACTTTCTTTCGCATCTTCTGGGAGCTCAATTCTGTGAAGGGGGCACAATGGACCCATATCCCTTCACAAACCTCCTGTAATATCCAGTCAAGCCAACAAATGCCCTGAATTGGGTCTGGGAGGTTGGAGCTACGCAGTCCAGAATTGTTTGGAACTTGGGTTGTAGAGGTTGAACCTGGCCTCCACTACAAGGTGGCCCAAGTATACAACCGAGCCCTGCCCTATCTGGCACTTTCTTGCCTTGATAGAGAGGCCTGCACTTCTCAGAGTCTCGAGGACGTTGCCAAGGTGGACCAGGTGATCCTGCCAGGTGGAGCTAAAGACAGCAATATCGTCAAGAATAAGCTGCACTAAAGGATTCCAACCCGGCAAGGACTTTATTCACCAACCTTTGGAAGGTGGCAGGGACATTCTTTAGTCAGAAGGGCATAAAAGTAAACCGATAATGCCCATCTGGGGTCCAGAATGCGGATTTCTTTTTTGCTCCAGTGGTTAGACCTATCTGCCAGTACCCTGATGTCATATCAAAAGTACCGAGATATTTGGCTGCCTCTGACCTGTCATTTAGTTCATCAGCCCTAGGAATTGGGTGTGCATCAGTCTTAGTTACAGCATTGAGGCCCCTATAGTCCACACAAAACCTCAACTCTTTCTTTCCACCCTGGGTGTGAGGTTTGTGGCCTAAGACAACTAGGCTGGCCCAGGGGTTCTCAGAGGATTCAATGACTTCCAATTTCAGCATGTTGCTTAATTCAGCTTTGATGTGCTCTTTGACATGATCAGACTTCCTGTAAATATTTTTACAGGAAGGCTGTTTCCAGTGTCCACATCATGTGTACACTAGCTAGTCTGACCAGGGGTCAAAGAGAAGAGCTCAGCATACTGACATAGGACTTGCCTGCTATCAGTCTGCTGTTGGGCAGTGAGGGTGTCTGAAAAGACACCCCATCTTTAGGGCTGTTTGAGAGGAGGTCAAGGAGAGGTTCACCCTCTGCTTCCTGATCCTCATCTGTGACCATGAGCATGGTCATTCCAGCCCTGTCATGATAGGGTTTAAGGCGGTTGACAGTATGACCCTATGGGGGTTCCTGCAACTGCCAAAATCCACCAGATAGGTGACCTCCCCTTTTCTCTCTAGGATAGGGTAGGGCCCAATCCATTTGTCCTGGAGAGCCGTAGGAGCCACAGGCTCTAAAACTCATACCTTCTGTCCAGGTTGGAACTCCACCAGTGCAGCCTTTTGGTCATACCAGAGCTTCTGGAGCTCTTGGCTGGCCTCAAGATTTTTAGTTGCTTTCTTCATGTACTCAGCCATTTTGGAACAAAGGCCAAGCACGTAATCCACAATGTCCTCTTTAGGCTCTTTGAGAGGCCTCTTCCAGCCTTCCTTTAGAAGACACAATGGCCCCCTTACAGGATAACCAAACAGAAGTTCAAAGGGGGAAAACTCTACTACCTTCTGTGGCACATCCCTGTAGGTGAAAAGCAGGCATGGCAGTAAGACATTCCATTTCCTTCTGAGCTTTTCAGGGAGTCCACCAATCATACCTTTCAATGTCTTGTTGAATCTCTCAACAAGGCCATTTGTTTGTGGGTGATACTTGTAGTGACTCCACATTCTGCCCACATGTGTTTCAGGTAACCAGACATGAAGTTTGTACCTCTGTCTGACACCACCTCCTTTGGAAAATCCACTCTGGTAAAGATACCAATGAGGGCTCTAGCTACTGCAGGAGCAGTAGTAATCCTTAGGGGAAATCGCTTTACGATACCTGGTAGCATGATTCACTACTAGTAGTATCAATCTGTTTCCTGAGGCAGTTGGAGGGTCAAGGGGACCGACAATGTCAATCCCTTCCCTTTCAAAGGGAACCCCAACCACTGGAAGTGGAATTAAGGGGGCCTTTGGGTGGCTACCTGTCTTGTCACTGGCTTGACAGGTGGCACAGGAGTTGGAAAACTCATTCACCTTCTGGGGCATACTTGGCAAGTAGAAGTGGTTCACCAACATATTCCAAGTTTTTGCCTGGCCAATATGCCCAGCTAGGGGGATGTCATGGGCCAATGTGAGGAGAAGCTCTCTAAACTGCTGAGGTACTACCACTCTCCTAGTGGCACCAGGTTTGGGGTCTCTGGCCTCAGTGTAAAGGAGTCCCTCCTCCCATTACGTCCTATCGGAGCCACTGACTTTTTATTGGGACAGCTAAGGTCTCCAGTTCGGTGTCCAGGAGCTTTACAATCATGACACCAAGCCTTTTTTGGGATCCCAGTTCTTCCCCTGATACCCACCCTTAGACTGTGTAGAGTTTCGGGCCCACCCTCCTGAGCAGGTGTTTGGGGGTCTTTAGAAGACTCTTTGTTTTTGTCTTGATCACCATCTTTCCCTTGGGGGGCTTGGCAACCTCTTTCTTTTGGTCATTCCCACCAGTGGTAGTTTTGGTCACACTTGTTTTGACCGAGTGGTCTGCGTTCTTCCCCAACTCTTGAGGAGAAAGTGGACCTAGGTCTACCAGGTACTGATGTAACTTCTCTTGATAACAATTACTTAACATATGCTCTTTCATCACTAAATTGTAAAGCCCATCATAATCATGCACATTGTTACCTTTCAACCAGCCACCTAGTGTTTTTACAGAAAAGTCTACAAAATCTACCCACGTCTGACTCTGGATTTTTCAAGTCTCCCCGAACCTGATCCTGTACTTTTTAGTGGGGAGTCCAAAGCCCTCAATCAGGGTGTCCTTCATGAGGTCATAAGACTCAGCATCTGCCTCATTCAGTGTCAGGAGCTTATCCCTACACTCCTAAGAACAGCTCCCAAAGAAGATAGCCCCAATACTTCTTGTTCAGCTGTCTCATTTTACAGGTCCTCTCAAAGGCTGTAAACCACTTGGAATCATCATCAACATCGGAGTATTTTGGAACAATCCCTTTGGGGATTTTAGGGTCAAAACCTTTTTCCCCATTTATAATTTTGCTGCCACCAGAGATAGGTCCTAGGCCTATCTCAATTATTTCCTTTTCTAGAGCCAGGAGTGTAAGCATCCAATGATATTCTTCTGGCTAGCTTCTGAAGATCTCAATCTCTTCAGGGTCTAGCTCTTCTGGGACACCACTAGGAGTGCTCCCAGCGGAGTGGCTATCTGAGAGGGTGGAGTAGGAGTCATTGTCAACCTCATTCACCTCCTGATCTTCCTCATCTTACCCAGTGGGGGAACGTTTACATGCCAAGACATTTTTATTTTCTGACAGCAACTGCTACATATGAGCTTTTGTGGTTTTAGGTCCCATGGCAAGCTCTCATGCCTTACACAGCTCCTTAAGTTGGGAAACCCTAAGGTGCGGATAGGGAACCAGGTGGAGTTCCTGGAAGGTCCCTTCAACAGACATGGTTTTTAAACTAGTTGGGAGTTTTATAAGGACTTAAAAATAATAAGTACTGCTAAAGGCCTAACTTACTTTACTACTTGTTAAATTCTAAACAGTTTTGCAAAGGAACTTAACCAAGGCCCTAACAGCAATTTTAAAACAATTTAGAAAAAATAACAAAATAGAAAAAAAATGTTTTTAGTTAGAGACAATTTTGGAATCCTCTGTGGAATCACTTATCAACCAAGTGGTACAGAAAATGTCAAGTCTTGTACCCCACCGCTGCACCACCAATGTAGGAAGCTGGCTCTTTATGTGATATATCAAAGAGTTGATATACAGTCCAGGGGATCCCTTAGGAGTAGACAGGGGCTTGCTATGCAATTCCAAAGTGCTATCAGGGCTTAATGTGGTCGAGCAGCCTTAGGCTTAACACAGAGGAGTGCAAGACATTTGCAAATACACACAATGATCAATAAAAGACATACACGACTCAAGAAGATCTACACCAATTTATAAAAATAGCAAGTATCTTTATATATGTTTAGGCATCAGAGAAAAATTGTTCAGGTAAGTACGTTTTAAACAAATTCTTTTCACTTTAAAAAAGTGGACACTGCAATTTTTGAGTTATGCAATGTTATCCTATGGGAGGAAGAACAAGTTCTGCAAACAGGCATGGTACAGTGACATAAAAGACCAATCTCCAGGAGTTAAGGTGAGTGGTGGGCAAGGCAGCACCAGCACTACACCACCAGCGGCGCAGGGGCGGTCGGGTGCAGGGTACAAAACAGCGTCGGGAGCCCAATGTATTTCAATGGAGATCGGTCACTGTGGAAAGAGGCTGAAGGCTCTGGCCAGCAGGCCAGTCAGGCTGAACCAGTAAGTGGGCTCAGGCCTTGCTATGTTTGGGGACAGGTGGACACCTTTGGTCCTCTTCTCCATGGCCATGGGGCGACAGGTGCAGGGGTGTCCTTAGGCGTCGGGTTTTTCCTTACTGGAGCAGTCGTGGTTGAGGGGGCCTGCATGCAGAGGCTGCAATGACGCCGGGGAATCCAGAAGGGGTGAAACCACAATGTACTCTAGCTCTGGAGGGCTGGGGGACCTTGTTGACACCGGTGATCCACTTCAACTTGGGCTGGAGCCTACTGGTACAGTGGTGGCTTCGGGTGTCGAGTTTTGGTGGTTCCGGAGGCCTCAGAGACTTCTCTTTTAGAGTTTCTTCAGAACATGTCTGTTTATGGGAGGTCTTGAGTCTTTTTCTAAGGCAGGCAGTCCTCCTAGGTTTCTGGAGTCAACAGCTGCAGGACGAGTTGACTTTGGTGTAGTTTTCAACGAGGGATGCAGAGAGGCTGACGGGGTTTGTACCAGGTCAGCTGCTTCTTCTCTACTCTGCTTTTGCGGCTCTTCGGTGTATTCTCTCTTCTTAGGTCATCAGGATCTGCTTCTCTGGTGCCAGGTGATCTACTAAATACTGCATTATGGGGCACTAGGGGACTGTAAGGTAGTAGCCAATGGGCTACTGACCCTTGGGGGTCGCTACGCTCCCTATATGACCACTTCCTGTGGGAAGTGGGCATAATCCTGTTTCAGAGTTCCTAAGTATGCCATCACAAATATGGCTACTTCTTAAAAATCGTGTCCACCTCCCAGTAGCCCACCATAGGGGTGGTACTAGTCTGGAGGTGGCACGCCTACCTGACAAGCTAATTTTCCCACCTGTCCAGATGCCAAGGGGGCTCTGAACAGGGAGTAACTACCCCTCCTGTGAGGGGAGCCCGATTTGCATTCCAAAGGCGGTAGCTTCTTTGAAGCTTGCCGGCCCAAGGAGACTAATTAGCAGGTCATCCTGTGGGAGGGAGTGTTACACCCTCTCCCCAGACGGACTTTTGTTCTGGGTCTCCTGAGAGCAAAAGCTCTTACCCTAGGAGGACAGAACAGTGTCTCGGGTGGCAGGAAGGCAGAAAACCAGTCAGCAAGCACACCAGAGGCTGGTAAGTTTTCAGGGAGCACCGCTAAGGTGCCCTCTGGGTGTATGCATTGGTAAGTCCAACACTGGCATCATTGTGGGTTTATCAATACGAGATGCTTGATACCAAACACCCCTATTTCAGGTGAAGCCATCATGTAGTTGGGGAACTCATTTTCACGATTGTCCAGCGCATGTCTTAAGATGTCTTCCCTGATCACTTGTACTGGCAGTAATAGGACTGACCAGCACAGGGGCATATCTGCTCATGCAGGTATGCTCTCACATGTAATATTCAGCACCATGCCTTAGGGCTGTTATGCCTGCTGTAGGGGTGACATACAAATATCACATATAATGGTTGGGGATATGGCACACAGGGATGTGTAAACTTAAACAATGTGGACGAACCCACTATGTGTATGTAATTTAATCACTGTATGTAGTATGAACATGGACCCATTAGGTGTTCTTAAAAGACCCCTCACACACCAACCTAGTTGTTGTCATGCTTCATCATTGGGGTCCCAACCGGGCGGCCGAGTGCTGCCCGGTTGTGCTACGACGCCTGATTACAGCGGAGCTGGTGTTGTGCATATATGTGATGTGAGGTGAATTACTACAGTTAAAAATATCTCTGCGAATCCTTGCCCCTAATTTTAATCTTGGCGGCTCAGGATATGGTTAAAAGCAATATGTGTAGTGCAACTATTTAGGACTTATTACCGTAAGTTGACTATGTGTGGCGGTCTACATGTTTCAGCCCGTTAAAAGAGTGAAAGGGCTTTCTTCAGGACCAGGTGAGTGAGAGTAGTGAGTGGCAAAGGTGAAAGATGCCACGTGAAACCTGTGTGGTACCTACACACGTGCTAAGGTGTGTGGTGTAAGTGTCGGCGTACTCACTGACACTTGAAAAAATACCTGTAGGGGGAAGGAAGAAGACAAGACATAATATATCGCAACATAAAATGCAATCTTAGTGGCAATATGAATGTGCTGTAGTCATTGTCTACATGACTACTACAGTCATTGGCGTGTTGCCCATGCTTGTGGCGACATGCAGGATATTCTGTGCATGCTGCGCCTGTAGGAGAATGTGCATGGGCGGTTGAATTGGGAGCGTGCGTTAGTTAAAGCTGCAAAGCGCTGGTCAGTGGCTGCAACAGCAGGGGTGCCTAGCCCACGGGACACGTCGGGAACAGCGCTGACACCCAGTGGAGTCCGTAGGCTGTGCTTAATGTTGCACGGTGTCGTATGTGGGGCCACTAGAGGCAGTGCCAAGTGGTCCTTGTCGCACTGTGCGCGGCGATCAGGAATCTATTCATGCGATCATGTGGCATTGTGCACCTAGGATCGATTTCAGATGTGAATTACGTTAAAAAAGTTAAAAACATGCACAAGTGTTGTTTTGGTCATAGTTACAATATTTAGGGAAATTAGGCAGATTATCGAGGCTCGGGAGGGTAGGGTACTCATCCAAAGTTCCAATCTGTAAATCAAAGAGCGCCATAGTGAGCACGATAGTCTATGCAGGCTCTCGAAGGTAGCACCATTGGAGCACGCAAAGTCTTACTTGGTCTAGGAGTGTCATCCGCTGCAAACCTGAATCGGTCCCCCGTAGTCCCGGCTGGTGCTGGGTACCGCGAGGAAGCAGCTTAAGTAGAGCGAGGACAAGACCCGGTACGTGCAGGGGTGCATGTCCGGGTTCGGCAGTGACTCGGCAATCTGTTTGGTGCGCATGCGCGGTCGTTGCAAAGGTGATAGAATGGATGTCCGACTTAGGGCGTCTAGTTTGGCGGCCATCTTGAAGTGAGGTGTATTCAGGGATATTAATAGTTTCTCTCAACGTGATGGGGTTAATCAAGGGTTTAGGTAATTATCCTCTTTACATGGTTGTCTTTTGAAAAACGTGTGTTGATTAGTCACGGACTAAAACGCATTTGTTTGTATCTCTTGGGGTGCGGATTAGTCATGGACTTAAAAGCGATGTTGGTAAACTTTCTGTTTTCTTCATGGTGTGGAGTTAATCATGAGATTCTTACTTAGATGAGTTGAGTCAAATGTCAATATTCCAGGGTAGTTCACTCGCGGGTCACTGCCGAACCCGGACATGCACCCCTGCACGTACCGGGTCTTGTCCTCGCTCTACTTAAGCTGCTTCCCTCACGGTACCCAGCACCAGCCGGGACTACGGGGGACCGATTCAGGTTTGCAGCGGATGACTCTCCTAGACCAAGTAAGACTTTGCGTGCTCCAATGGTGCTACCCTCGAGAGCCCGCATAGACTATCGTGCTCACTATGGCGCTCTTTGATTTACAGATTGGAACTTTGGATGAGTTTGTGGACCTGCAACTTGGTGCTACCAACATATTGCAGGCCACAGGAACACTCCAGCACATAGAAGGCATATTCAGATTTACAAGTCAGTTTTTTGGAAATGGTAACTGGCGCCTCTTGGAAAGGGATTTTATATGTAGATCTACTTTATCCATATTTACAAGCTTTTCATGCCGAGCATTTAGCAAATCCCTTTGTGGCTTGCAACCAATTACTTCTAGACGATCTCTCTGGACTACTCTTAACGAGCATATCGCTCATAGAACGCGCCTTTCTGAAGGTTATGCTAGGTACGTTAGTCAATGTGTCTCCTAATATTGGGTCATTGCGCACTAGCGCCCAGTTTTTGTTAATTATTTTGCGCAAGGCCCTATGTATATATATTCACTGAAAAAACCACAGGTTTCAGGGACGTTATAGTTAGTTGGACATTTCACTCGTACAAAACCAGAGAAATTCGGCCATTATACTTAGTTGAGCTAACTATAACTCGCGCCCCCGCAATGCACTGCTGATGACATCACATATTAATTCACTCATGACATGGTCAGTGACATCACTGATGACATCTCAAAACACATCACTGATGACATCACTGATGAGATCATCCAGTAACTGTGTGTTTCTGTAAACTTTACATATGTTTTATATATTTATAGGCCAAGGTGCATTGAAGATACCCTCCCGAGCCTCGATAATCTGCCTAATTTCCCTAAATATTGTAACTATGACCGAAACAACACTTGTGCATGTTTTTAACTTTAACGTAATTTACATCTGAAATCTATCCTAGGTGCACAATACCACATGATCGCATGAATAGATTCCTGATCGCCGCGCACAGTGCGACAAGGACCACTTGGCACTGCCTCTAGTGGCCCCCACAAACGACACCGTGCAACATTAAGCACAGCCTACGGACTCCACTGGGTGTCAGCGCTGTCCCCCACGGGTCCCGTGGGATAGGCACCCCTGCTGTTGCAGCCACTGACCAGCGCTTTGCAGCTTCAACTAACGCGCGCTCCCAATTCAACCGCCCATGCACATTCTCCTCCAGGCGCAGCATGCACAGAATCTCCTGCATGTCGCCACAAGCATGGGCAACGCGCCAATGACTGTAGTAGTCATATAGACAATGACTACAGCACATTCATATTACCACTAAGATTGCATTTTATGTTGCGATATAGTATATGTCTTGTCATGTCTTCTTCCTTCCCCCTACAGGTATTTTTTCAAGTGTCAGTGAGTACGCCGACACTTACACCACACACCTTAGCGCGTGTGTAGGTAACACACAGGTTTCACGTGGCATCTTTCACCTTTGCCACTCACTATTCACTCACCTGGTCCTGAAGAAAGCCCTTTCACTCTTTTAACGGGCTGAAACATGTAGACCGCCACACATAGTCAACTTACGGTAATAAGTCCTAAAGAGTTGCACTACACATATTGCTTTTAACCATATCCTGAGCCGCCAAGATTAAAATTAGGGGCATGGATTCTCAGAGATATTTCTAACTGTAGTAATTCACCTCACATCACATATGTGCACAACACCAGCTCCGCTGTAATCAGGCGTCGTAGCACAACCGGGCAGCACTCGGCCGCCCGGTTGGGACCCCAATGATGAAGCATGACACCAAATAGGTTGGTGTGTGAGGGGTCTTTTAAGAACACCTAATGGGTCCATGTTCATACTACATACAGTGATTAAATTACATACACATAGTGGGTTCGTCCACATTAAGTTTAGTATCCTTTTGGGGAACGGGACGCACCCCTAGTCTTATCCCTTGCTCTCCCCGTGATTTTTTCCACACAGGGATGTGTGACATGTCTTGTTTTCACTTTTGTCTGCACAGAGACATACAGCCTGCAATGGCAGTCTTGCATGTGCTTGGCGAGGGGTCCCTTAGGGTGGCATAATTCGTGCTGCCGCCCTTAGGGGCCCTCTTTAGTACCTCAGGCCCTAGGTACCAGGGTACCATTTACTAGGGACTTACAGAGGGTACAAAAGGTTTTGCCAATTGGGGGACCAATTGTACAGTTTTGGGAAAGAGCTCTGGCACTAGGAACCTGGTTAGCAGAAACCCAGTGCACTTTAAGTCGAAATCACATCATTTACCAGGCAAAAAGTGTTTGTGACCATGTCAAAAAGGGGCACTTTCCTACAATCACACATTACAAGATTAACAGATTAAAACAGCATGTATGGCAAGAATCAAAAGGCAGTTATCTGATCCAAGAAGAAGTACTTGGCAAGAGTTCTTGAAAAGTGCAAAACTGTGTTTACCACGTGCTACCAAACACTTTGCAGTTTGTGATCCTTTAAATAGCAGGTATTAAGGGTTACAAAACCAATGTATCAACTTTTGAAGGATTAAAGTGTGAGTTGACCATGCCTTGGATACAAACCTCAAATTTGCAAACTACTGATAGATCTTAGCAGGGAGTGCTTCACAAGTTAAATCATTAATAATTTTACACACAATTCATGTGACATTTTTTTTATTTGGGGTGGGGCTTGTGGGACATTCTGCAATCCCATTCTACCATGTATTTTCTCATTTCCTAAACTGTGATCTTTTTGCTACAAATGACATAATACTGACTGATGTATTAATGCTTGATAGTCAATGATTTTTACCCATGACGGTATGCAACTTTACTTCAATATACATCTAAAACCAGGTGAGGATCTTGCTCCCACAGCTCCTCTAGCCTGAACCATTACACATCGTTTGACTCTGGTCCCCAAATGGATTATAATGGAGCGGAAGGAGTTTCATTCACTCCTTGCATGTGCCAATGTGGTCAGTGAAAGACAATTCTGAAGCTGCTTCATTATGCTTGGACTGCTCTCTCATGATTTGCATGTCAAAGTTCTACACCACTTGTACTGACCTGGGGAAAGAGTGGCCGTTCATCTCTCTTGAACTTAAGACAGTTCACCAGCAGTCTCTTCATTGCCTTGGGGCAGTTGTTGGATACCTTGGTCAAGTCTGGTGACAGGTACCCACGCCCTACCATGAATATGATCTGCAGGACAGAAGCGTTAAGATTTTAAATATCACACGATCAGCAAATCCCCCCCTTTCACAAAAATATAATGTAAACTTCAAATCAAACTTTATTCGGTCGTTCCCACCATAAAAGTGCAAGTGCTAACTGTACATGATTGCAAAAATGAAAACATTGCAGTATTACAATGAATTTGTTATGACCAAAAAAGTGCAAGTGCTCACAGTACGGAACTTCAAGTTTGAGTACATAGCAAACGTTCGCTAAATACAATTACAATAAGTTGTTGGAAAAGGTGTAACAATCAAGACAAAACCAATTAAAAAAGATAAGTTAAAAAGAATAAAAAGTTCAGTAAACATGGGGAAAGCCCCAATGTAGTACATTTAAAATCCCGCTAAAATCACAATAAAAAAGGTGAGACTCTGCGCTACGTTGCAAATGACTAGTGATGCTGCCTAGTTCTCGTTAGGGGGTTTGGGAAGATGCAGTGGAAATCGTAGGGACACCAGTTTGCATCTTTATTGTGAGCCTTCTAATTATCCACATTTTCCCAAGGAACTTGGCGACTGCACACGCGAATGGTGGTCTCGTATCAGATCTTAGGATGCGCAACGCTTCTTGGTGACAACGTGTTCCCAACAACCTGCAAACGGGTGCCATCCATTTGCGCCTCTGGGAGTTGTACAGCGGGCAAGCAAAGAAGATGTGTGCAATAGACTCATCGGAACTAGGACAGCCGGGGCAATGCAGCTGCACAGATGTATGTCATCGCCACGCAGATATGAAGGAATTAACTGGAAGAGAACCAAATCTAAATTGGATATAGAGCTTTCTATCCTGAGGAATCATAATGACCTCCATATATTGCTCATGCGCACTTTGGATTTTAAAATCCAAGAATTCTGATGTGAGGCAACCGCCTATTGAGTCTGATACATTAGACTGGGCGACCCAGTTCCAATATTGAGACTTAACCAGCCCCTTACTTGGTAGCAAACAGGGATCTTTGACATCCCATAAACTTCCTAGACCTATTGCTGTGAGTAGGGATTTGACTTTAGTAAACCACCCAATTTTGTTGAAACGATCAAGTTTGCAAACATCATCAACTGCAGCAGCATAATGGGAAAGCTCTGGGGTCAGTTTCAGACGTAACCAAAAGAGCAAGGGGCGAAGTCGTGCTTTGTCAACAATAGATGGTCTGCCCATATCAAATCTTAAGGGAAGGAGCAGAGGGGTTTGGGGAAGAGAACAGAGTAATCTCAGGAATTTATTCTCGGTGGTAAGTAGACCCTCCAAGTTTTCGAACATCCAGAGTTCATCCCCGTACAAAGCAGAGCCAACTACTTTATGATCGTAAATCTGCAGTGGCGCTGCTATTGGTCTAGACTGGGAGTGTCTATGCTCCTTCAACAGAGCCCCAGTGGTATGCTTCTGCTGGAGAATCCGCTTTGTTATGTGGTGCTTCCAGGTCATTTAGTCAGAGAGAGTTACGCCCAGGTAATCGAACGTTCATACTCTCTCGAGGGGCATCCCGCCAAGTGATAGTTTTCCTTTGAAGGATTTGTGGGGGTTCATCAATAGAAGTTTTGTTTTTGACGTGTTGACCTCCAGGCCTCTCAGCCCACAGAAAGTATTGAAGCGGTTTAGCAACAGCTGGAGACCACTGGGGGTCTTTGAGACCAGCAGCGTGTCATATGCAAATAGTAGAGTAGTTACTTTGACACTCCCCAAAGAGGGGGCGTCAGCTGGGACTTCCGCTAGGTAATTTACCACCCCATTGATAAAAAGCGAAAACCGGGTAGGAGCCAGCACGCAGCCCTGTCTAACCCCTCTGTCAACTCTAATTGGGTCTGTCAGCTGTCCTTGATCTCCCCAGCGGACCCTCGCTAAATTATCCTCATGGAGGCGAATGACCAGCTCGAGGAGCGATAACGGAAGGCCCAGCCCTTGCAGCACTAGCCATAATTTATATCTGGGGATAAGATCGAAAGCCGACTTCAAGTCGATAAATGCTATATAGAAGCTACCCCTTTCTAAGGTGACTGTTTTCCAGGCCAGTAGTGAGAATCGGAAAACCTGGTCGATGGGTGCCGACTCTTTTTCTAAATCCTGCTTGGAAGGGGGACAGGATGTTGGCCTCCTCCATCCAATCCGTGATCTTCGTGAGAAGGGCACGGGAGAAGACCTTTTGTGCACCATCGATCAGGCTAATCGGCCTATAGTTGGATGGTTGTGATCGGTCGTCCATTTTAAATACCGGGATAACCTCGGCTTCCTTCCATGAGGGTGGTATTGCAGTCCCGGCAGCAATGCCGTTTGCAAGTGCCCAGATGTACTTGGACCAGTTACCTGTATCATAGAGAAAAACATCACCGGGGATGCCGTCAGGCCCCAAAGCCTTATTTCTAACCACAGAGTTTATACTTTGGGAGATTTCCTCTAAAGTAAAAAGTTCAGGGTTCTGGGAGTTGTTAGGAATGGCAAACAGGCCTTCAGTGGCCGAGGCTCCTGATCCAGTGTATACTGCAGAAAAATTATTGTGCCAAGTAGAAATTGCGATGTTATTAGTAGGAGGGATCGGTCTATCAGTATCTCCCCTAGTCACCAGAAGCCAGAATTGTTGTGAGTGGGAAACAACCTTTACACCGCGATACCTTTACACCGCGATACCTTTACAACGCAGTCGTTACAACGGCCGCGTTGTTAGTACGCGATGTAATGACATCGCAAGTCTTTACAACGAATTCCACTAGGGGGCGCTGAGGTATTGGAAAGGAATTCCGACACCGTCCCTACTGTTGGCAAACTGGAGTAGGAATAGTAAATAATACTATTCCTAAGTCCAGCGCGCCCCCTAGTGGAAGTCGTTGTAAAGACTTGCGATGTAATACATCGTGTACTAACAACGCGGTTGTTGTAACGACCGCGTTGTAATGGCACACAATGTATTAGATTGCGTTGTAAAGTGCCATATTCGTTGTGAGTCCCTGTTTTGGCAAGCGTCCTTAATCTGGAGCCATCTAGTCTCCTCCCAGTCCTTTTTTGCTTTGGCCTGAGCTTTCTTGTAGGATCTCCTCGCTAAACAGGATTGATGAATATATAAAAATAGCACACATTTGTTATATATTATTTCAATGATTAAATATTTTATAATTAAAGCTCCCCATTTTCTGATTTTACTATTTTTTACAGATACAGACAAAAAACATTTATTTTCCTGCCTGTATTGAATTTTAAACATAGTTAAAAATGGAAATTTGGTTGTTTTTTTAGTGATTCTAAATGCTGTCAGCCATGGGAGTTAAAAAAAAGAAAGGAATTTAAGTAATGAGGATTAACAAGCAGTTGATATGCACAAGGTTGATACTAACCGTTGCATGTTTTCATAAAAGTGCATTGATTTATCATCTATGGATGTTGATATCATTGAAACCTGTCAGGCATTTAAGTACGAGTGCAGATTTATCAGTTAAATAAATATGGAAATCTACTAGTTTCAGCTTCATTTCTTCACAAAACCGAAAATAAATATGGATAAACACAGATACAATTAACAAAAAATAAACATGGATAAATACAGGTAGAAATGTCAAAAAAAGAAATACCATAAAACCAGGACCCCTATTTGTAATTAAATAATGAATATTTACTATTTTTTATATATTGAAATTATTAAATTATTTAAAGTAGTTACAATGTTTAAAAATAAATACAAAAGGTTTATATCTATTATTTAATCAAAAAAAGTAATGATTCAATATTCTATAATTAAATAATAAAGATTCCTCACATTTTAATAGATACCAAAGCAGTACCTCACAAAAGGTGGGAGGCCTTTTGGGAGGTGGGTGGGGGTAGGGGTGGTTTACAAAAGGGAATCACACTGAGCAGGCAAAATGGCCTTCTCTACAGTCTTGAGAATCGAGACGGTAATGCCCGGTAAAGATGTGAACACACCGCCATGCAGCGGCCTGGCAAATAACCAGAACAGGAACACACCTAGCCGACACCAGAGTGGTGGTCTTTACTCCGGTGGAATGAACGCATTTTTATGCATTTTTGAGCTGAAGATTTAACATCAGTATAAGCCTTCTGTGTTTCTTGGGTATCAAAAAAGTACAAGAAGTGACACCCACTATCTCTCTTTGGCACCTTTGGCCATCAGTGATTGAACTTCCTGGGCACGGATGAAAGCATGATGTGCAGAAGTCCGAGCAAAAACAGGCCTGAACATGAGGGGGAGCAGATGTAAACAAGAGTAACTGTGATGACCAACCTGCAGCACCAGCTGGGCTGAGATAATTAGAGACCAGTCGGACAGGTAAAGAAACTATGTTTGCTCCCTAATGGCCGAGCATGATCATGAGAGGGGATATCACAGAGGCTTGGCAGCGGTCAATGAAGAGGAGTGCAAGTAACCAGAACCACTGACACCACTATATCCTCTGGAGCCACAAAACCGCTGTATGGGCGGACTGCAAGGGCTGCCTTTGGCAAAAGACGAGGCACAAAGACTATCCTCTGCATTTTTGGTACTGGTAGAACTGAAGACAGAGTAGCAAGCCAACAGACCGGGCGTAGCAAAGCTATCTTTAAAGTACTCCAGTGCAGAATCAGCATTTTCTCCAAAAAGTTTGAAGTCATCAAATGGCATGTCCATAAGTGATGGGTGCATATCCCCATAAAAACCTGCCATATGCATCCAGACAGGATACCTGATCACAATGGTGCCAACGATGATCCCCTATCTGACGAAGCAATGAGGAATTCACTGAAGGTGACCTTGCTGGTGGAAGCCTAAACTGCCAAGCTCTCAATAGTTGTGCACTGGGTCAGAAAGGTTTGGTTACCAGGGGTAGGCCTAGGATGCCCAACCACAGGGCAAATTACTGGAGAAGCCAAGCATAGTTTGGACCAAGACACCATCAATGCCTCTGGTCAAAGCTTTATTAAAGAGCCGCAAGATCTAAGTAAATAGGTTTGCCTTGGTTTTTACTGTGGGTAGCTGAAGTTCCAACACTTCTGCCGCTCTGTGGACCACTACTGTAAAAGAAGTACTCTCTTCTGATGGGGGCCCTAGTGGGGAGTACAATTCTGTCCGAGGGGAAATATCTCGGCCACTTGCATACTGTAAATCTAAATATAGGTCAGCATCAGTGTAATGATGGGTGGAGTAAATTATCCACCTTCTCGTTATCATTGTTGACTTCAAGAGGACTGTTTTGGATGCACTCTACAGTGTCCGAATCCAATCTAAAAAAAGGCCTCCAATCTTCATAGTACTGGTAGAGTGCAACTGCCTGGGAATTCTCCAAGTCGCCTTGTAGGAAGCTGGCTATCTATATAGTGCACCAAAACGAAGTACACTGTGCAGAGAATCTAGGCAAACCTTACAGGTTTAAAGAGGCAAAAATTCTACCACTAAACGCTCTCTTTTGTGATGGTGTGGGAGAGCAGTTTAAGCTCATCAGAGGGTAGTGGTCAGAGACAATAAACGAGACACACACTCAAAGAATAAATCCGAGACCAATTTAGAAAAATAGTTTGTATTTTTATATAAATTTTGATACCAAGAACTTCGCAAGCAAGTACTTTTTAAAATATCGAATTTCACAGGCAAGTAAAATGTTCACTTAAATGCGTCTTTACGCATAATGCTTTCCTATGGGGATCCCCCTCAGGGCTTTAAGGTGGTGGGGGGGGGGGTAAGGTCCAAAGTACCACCAGCAGTTAGAGTTTACCTGCCCCGGGGCGTTCGGGTGCAGAGGTGCTGGTCGGGTTGGTAGCCTTACGCGCTACACAGAAGAAAGGGGGGGGGGCACCTAAACACAGACTGCAGAGGGGGACTTGGGGACAAGTCTGGGAGCTCCCAACAGGGGGCTCGGTTCACAAAGGCAATGGGAGCAAGGCAGCACAGTCGGTTCTCAGGAAACCGGGCCGGGGTGCTCGGGTGCAGAGGGGTTAGGTTGGCTGGGCTGGTGCGTCGCAGCACCTTGTGGTTATCGGCCTCGCTGGTTGAGGGTGCAAAAATCAGGTCTCCGCAGAACTGATGTCCCTAGACGGTTGCTCGTTCTCAGTGCCACTGGAGTACGGATTGGACTCAAACAGGCTTTGGTTGCTGCAAAGGTTATCCCAGGTATTGGTGCTGTTTGGCTCCGGTTGGTCCTGGCGTCTTCTCACTTGGTGGGGAGACGGATCAGACCTTCTGGAGCATGGTGACCTCTTGCTGCTGCATCGGTACGATCGGGGAGCGGCAGCACAGTAAACTGGACTCTGCTGTTTTGGTGCTTGCGGACTGAAGGGATAACTCCTCTACTCCAAAGGAGATTGCTGGCAATTTGCAAAGGGGTGGCCGTCTACCGAAATTCTTATCACAGGCTCAGCTGCAGGACAAGTCGGTTTCTTAGCGATTGTCGAGACTGGTGCAGGCAAGCAGGGTTTGGCGCCAAAAAGTCCACAGCAAGTCCTCAGTTCTTGTTTTCACAGCTCTTCTTTGTCCTTTTCCTTCTGGGTCCGTCAAATCTGAATTCCAGGCATCGGGGGTGACATCTAAACACTCAATGTAAGGGCATTAAGGGGAGTGACTACATGCCCTATATGAACACGGCTCCTGAGTAGCTAATTTTCCCACCTGTCCCAGTGCCAAATGGAATTGGGGTGGCCTTTCCCCTGTCTGTGGGAAGCATGGGTTGCATATCAAAGGCGGCAGAGGCCTTTGAAGCATCCTGCCTTGATATGCCGATAATTAGCCATTCTGCTAGGAGGAGGTGACAACACCTCCAGCCGAAGGCGAGCTTGTGCTCTCACCTGTAGGGGGTCAGAAACATGTCTGTGGTACCAGGCTGATCTATACCAGTCAGTCAGAGGTTGGTAGGTTTTCAGGGGGCAACTCTAAGGTACCCTCTGAGTGCATGTATTAATAAATCCATCACTGGAATCAGTGTGGGTTTATTAAGACGAGATGTTTGATACCAAACATCTTTTGTTTCATTGAAGCCATCATATAGCTGGGGAACTCGTAATGACCAGTGTCCAGTACATATACTCAAGATGGCTTTCCTGTTCGCTGGCAAAGTCCAAGAATCGACTTGGCCATTACAGGGGAATATCTGCTCATGCAGATATGTCCTCACTTGCAATATAATGCACCCTGCCTTAGGGCTGTAAGGCCTGCTGTAGGGGTGACTTACATATATTGCATGCAGTGTCTGCAGACAAGGCACACAGGAGCTGTGCCATGTTGTGTCGTCACTTTTGTCTGCACCACGTCACAGAGCCTGCAAAGGCAGTTTGAATGAGTGTGGTGAGGGGTCCCTTAGGGTGGCACAAAACGTGCTGCAGCCCTTAGGGACCCTCTTTAGCATCCATGCTCTAGTTACCAGGGCTACCATTTACTAGGGACTTATAGGGCTGCTAAGGTATTGCCAACTGGGGAAATAATTGTACAGTTTTAGGGAAAGAGATCTGGCACTGGGGACCTGGATAGCAGGAACCCAGTGCACTTCTGTCAAATTTGCATCATTTGCCAGGCAAAAAGTGGGGGTGACCATGTCAAAAAGCATCACTTTCCTAGAGGCCAGGCATGGGTTGGCTCCAGGTATAAAACAAACATGACAGTTGGATCAAGAGTAGGTGTCACTAGAGCCCAGGAGAGAGCCAGTGTGACCTTTGGCACGTATGTGAAGGAATGGACTGGTGCAGGCCGGGAGCCGGACAGGGGCCCTACGTAGTCAGTTGGCGCAGAGGCCGGGCCCACCAACTTCAGGCCACTGCATTTCCATTGGGTCTGAAAGCATTCCAAAGTCCAAAGGGAGACAGCATTGCCCAGAAAAGTTGCAGCATGGTCTACTTGAAGTACTCTACACGCTGCAGGGGTTTCACAATAGCCTGGGGAACTTTGATGTGCCTGGACCAGCCTCAGAATACATTCCAAGTCAGAAGAGAGTGGCCGAGTCTGGTCTGTTGAGTGCAGACTGTCAGACTTCTCCTTGGAGCAGGAGCGACGGGACTGAGAAGGAGTCTTGCTTGGACTTCTTGATTTTTTGGTGAGACTTGTTCTTTGACTTACCCGAAGACGATGACTTGGAGGGGGGCCAGGACCCCGGAATGGGTGTGGCCCACAACCAAATCCATCCTTTATTGAATCTATATGAGATATCTTACCGCTTGAGGTAGTTGTGCGGTGGTGTCCTGTTAGAGCTTTCACTTTTTTTTTTTTTTCCTCCTGTATTTCAGGTAGGGGTCTGATGGTGTGCCTGAACACTTGGGGAAGTAAGCTTCCAAGTAATTCTTCTTGCACGGAGCCTATCCTCCCCATGACAATTGGAGTTCTTATTAAGCATCAATTGGACAATGCCAGTGCGAGTTCTGAGCTCAACTGCTATCAAATTGGGACTGCAACAGAGACCACTTAAGAGGAGGAGCTTGGCTCAAACTTTCTGGTTCAAGACTCCGAAGCAAAAAGACACTTACTTGGTCCATATAACTGCACCCAGTGAGGCAGAATGGCTGAACCTCTCAGTGCAAAGGGTCTGGCACAAAGCTTTGTTCAGCAGAGGATTTGTACCTCAATGCCCAGACAAGGAGATTGGTTTGTCTCTGTGAGACAGAGCTTACAGAGCAGGAGTAGGGGTTTGTTTCTTAAGGTCCTCAGCCTCACTGCCCTTTCCTGGACTGTGTAAATATAGTCTGGGTGGGACAAGTTATCTGGTTACTCATACCGCTCAAGAAGGACCTGTGATGCTGACCTCCATGTGAGCAGGTACCTGGGGGCAGACGTAATCACAGTGCCTCACGGACTCTAGGTAGCACTGTACCCACAAGTTGAGAATAGTTAAGACACTTAATTTGTTTATGAGCGTCCACCACATGGTGGCGCTCTCAGCACATTCTTTTGAGCACACCACGAATATTTAACAAATAAACTTCTTAAGGGAAATTATGAAACTCACTTCCAAGACATCCCTACAGCTTGGGGTGACCTGAAAAAGTTCAATATGTCATACTTCTTGAAGTGTGATGGGTAATAGTTAGAATATGGCACCAGAGGCAGTGGGTGTTGCTGGCTGCAGTAGAATATCTTGGGCCTTGACACTTATATCAGTGCCATCTTAAGAATTTTTTGGGGCACCAGGCAATACATATTTTGGGTGCTCCTGTTCAGAACAACTATGAAGTTCATTACCCATTTTCTGGAAATTCAAGTCCCATGATGCCAAACAGTATTGAATAATATGTCAAAGAGTGAGATTGACAGAATCAAGATAGAAAAAATCACTTTTACAGGGGTCCTTAGAAGGTTGGGGTCCTGGGCAATTGCCCACGCCTTAAAATGTCTGACTTAAAATGTAAAAGTATAAGCACTGGAGCTCTGCCATGAGGGTAATATTAACAGCAAGGTCGATGTTACATCTGAAACTTATCAAAACTCTAAAGAGAGAGTACACTTACCTTGATCATATCCCATTCATCTTTTACAACCTTCCCTCTAACACCCAATCAACTCTTTCAACTTTACATGCTACAACTACTGGATAACACCCCATCATGATAGACTGTAATAATAGATACCTGCTACAAGCAACAATCTAGGACCGTGCCTCCGAAGATCAATAACGGAGTCAAAACCTCCTTAAACAGGCATCCTGATAAGTTGGAACTATTCATCAAAAAAGAATCCTACTACTGGTCTTAGGAAATTGATTGAAGCAACAACACCGCTCCGCATGGTCAAAAATTTGGGACTGGTCGCTAACCTACTCCTTAGCAGTACAGGCAGAAGCAGTGGTCAATTTCTCTTTTTACAGGTTGACGCCTCTAAGAAGGATCTTCCCTTTCCATTGATGCCTGCAACATGTACATGCAACCAATGCTAACCTGAATGGAGTCCACAGGATTGACAACTAAGTTGCAAGATCACACCTACACTAGCCAGAACACGACCATATTTCGGCAACTTTACAAAATAAACACGTATGTCCTTCAAAACCCTTTGCATCACCCTCTGGGTCATCCATGGCACAGGCGATCACTATTAGCAAAAATAATCTGAATACACACACCCAGAAGGAGTCTGCTATCCACATCGTAAGTACAAACTTATTTCTAGAATCACCAGAAACTACGCATGAAAGGATCCTCGTATTTGATACAATTAGATGAACCTTGGAACTCAGTACTGATACACATTAGGAACCTACGTGACACAAGCATTTGCAATGCAATCGGTCTCGCCTTTGGGACCTTATATGTATTTAGCCATGCAGCACATTAGCCTGGGTGCTGAAACATCTACTGTTCTTTAACATGGAAGGAAAGTAAGCACCAAACTGCGTGACACGCCAGGTATGGGAACACATGGAAAGAAATATTGCCTTTCAGCGGGAAATGGTATAGTCCAAAGTTCTGTTTTTAACATAAAACAAGGGCCTTCGGGGTCATATCACTGAAAATACAAGATTTGAAAAAAATATTATTGTCTGTGGGTGCTCGTGGAAGACAATTTCTATGGACTGGAATCTAGAGAATGCTAAAGTGATTCTGGTATTTTACTGGCCTCTGCTGGTCGTTTTCGATCATGCAAGTTAAATAGAGGCAGTTGCCAGAAAAATTAAAAAAAGAAAGTCCCTCAGCAGAAAGCAATTCTGGTTTTTTACTGACCTCTACTGGTCGCTTTCTATCAAGACAGTTAAATAGAGGCAGTTGAACAAGCAGAAAGCAATTCTGGTATTTTACTGACCTCTACTGGTCGTTTTCTATCAAGACAGTTAAATAGAGGCAGATGAACAGAAACAAATGTCCCTAAGCGGAAGCAGACACGTCCTAGGGCGGATCTCCAGAGCCCACAAAGTACATACACATATAAGTATATACAAAAGTATATACAAGAGGTCTCAAATGCTCGACCTAATAATGGCCTTCAGAAAAGACACCTTGTTAACATTACTGTGACCATCGCAGAGCAATAGGTATTTTTTACTGGCAAAGGCACACAGAAGTAGAATGGTGTCAGCTGGCAACCACTGGAAAAATAAAGGCTCACAGTGGCCTTGCATACCCTCAATAAGAAATATAAAAAATGTTTATGCATATTTCAGCACATAAAAATGATTTAATAATGCTAAAACTATCTGTTATAATTGAATGGGTTTATGACTGCTTCGTTGATATTCAACTCTCCACTGACAGTTTTGTTGTGAGCAAAACAGGAAATAACAATTGGCTATTTTGTCAAACATCAACTGAATGTTGTTAAGTTCAGCCATTAACCACATTCACTGACTGTGCGATGTGTTTGTGTTCTCTCAGACATGCATCTACTCCGTACTGTACACTTAAGCACAAAACAGTATTGCAGCATTAAGTGAAAAGGTCAATTATCAAAGTAAATGATTTATTTTAATAATCTTAAAGCATTCATTTAGAACTTAGTCAACAGAAAGGCATCTTTTCAACTCTATTTGTAAACAGAAATTCCAGATATGTTATGTTATACGACATTTATAGCGCGCACGGATACTCGGGAGTGTCCCGGCGCGGAAACCAATTTGAAGGAGACAGAAGGGCGTGTACCGAGGCTGGATGTTAATTAAAGAGCAAGGTTTTTAACTGCTTTTTAAACAGCCTAAGGTCTTGGGTGTTTCGCAGCTCGTAGGGAAGGGCATTTGCCTTGAATGAACGGGAGCTGCCCCCTGTTCTAACAAGGCGGTAGCGAGGGAGAACGGCGAGGCATTGCCGCGGGAGCGTAGATGTCTATGAGGCACATAGAAGTCAAAACGTCTCCTGAGATAGGGGGGCCCGGATTTGTATAAGGCACCATGGGCAAGGGTAAGAGCCCTAAACAGGACACGCTGTCCCACCGGGAGCCAATGCAAATCCCGGAGATGTTGCTTTGTGCTAGACCTACCAGAAATGCCCAACAGCGCTCTTGCTGCCGCATTCTGGATGGTCTGAAACTTTTTCAGCTGATAGCCGGGAAGGCCAATGTATAAAGCATTGGCGTAGTCTATGCGCGATAGAATGAGAGCGCGGGTCACCATTTCCTTTGCTGATCTAGGCAGCAATGGCAGGAATTTCCTAAGTAATTTGAGTGTGCCGAAGCACACTCCGGCCAGTTTTTTTATCTGAGGTGAGAATCTGAGGTCCTCACTGAACCAGACCCCCAGATTCTTCACTGGACTCCCCGTTGACTTAGGCGTGGGGTAACCAGCTGGCCAAAGGTCATTCCTGAAGTGCGGCGGGAAGGACCCATAGAGGAGGACCTCAGACTTGTCCTCATTGCATTTGAGTTGGGCCCGCGCTAGCCGTTTAAAAACTGCTGCAAGACAGTTTTTGGCTAAATCAGGGGACAGATCGTTTTCCTTCCACGTAAAGTGGAGCTGGGTATCATCAGCGTAGGCTATGATCTTTGCACCCAGCTCCTCCGCGAGATAGATTAACGGCGTGACGTATACGTTGAAGAGAAGGGGGCTCGAAGTTGAACCTTGGGGGACTCCCGTGGTCACCTTTCTTGATGCTGAAGAGAACGGGGGCAGCCATACCTGCTGTGTTCTGTTCTCTAGAAAGGATTCAATCCAATCCCACACCAAGCCAGAGATTCCGATATTGGAGAGACGGGCCAAGAGTTGGCGATGCGGCACCGTGTCGAAGGCGGCAGAGAGGTCCAGTAAAATCAGGGCCGCTCTGCCGCCTGAATCTAGGCATTCTCTAATAGCCTCCGACATCTCGACCAGGGCAGTCTCGGTACTATATGAGGCCCTAAATCCCGACTGGGCTGGGTGGAGGGCACCAGAAGTCTCAACAAACTTGGAGATTTGTTTGTGTACTGCCTTCTCGCACACCTTCGCCACAGCCGCGAGAAGTGAGATGGGTCAGTAGCTGGCTAGTGTAGCAGGGTTTAAGGAAGGCTTTTTTAGCAGGGGGGAGTAGTTTCGCCTGTTTCCACTCCGGTGGAACCGTAGCGGTTTGAAGCGATAAATTGATGATATTATTCACTTCAGGGTTAACCACCTCCGCCGCAGCTGCTAACTGCCTAGCTAAGCAAGGATCAGCTGGGGAACCTGATTTAAGGGATTTGAGAATGGCCAATGTAACCAACAGGGGAATGGGTGTAAAAGCTGTCAAGAAAGTGCGGGCAGAGTCTGGGTCCGGGGCAGTCTGGAGGGGGTGTTCCACCTGCACTTGGATACTAGGCCCGAAGCTGTCCTGGATTGTTTGGATCTTGTCTATAAAGAAACCGGACAGCTTCTCGCACCAAGAGTTAGAGGCAGGAAAGGCAATACGTTCCGCGCAAGGCTTCAGGAAACTCTGGACGATAGAGAAAATTTTTTTTGAGTTGTTTTTTGACTGAGCGATGCATTCCGCGTAAAAATTGCTTTTGGCCTTCTTAATGGCAGCATAGTAACCATTCTAGGATTTCCTTAGTACTATTTTTGCCAATGGGCAGTAAGCTTGTCTCCAGCTGCGCTCCAGCTTTTTACATGATTGCTTTAGCTCTTTGAGCTCGTCAGAGAACCATGGTTTGGACGGAGTGTTTCTTGCTCTCTTGTTAACCTGGGGTGGGGAAAGGTGTTCCACAGCCCGTGAGATCCAGTTATTAAAACCCCCCACAGCGTCAGTCAAGTCCTCCTAAGCGAGAGGGCGAGTGTCTGACAGGACTCTGCACAGGGCAGCAGGCTCAATTCGTTGGGGAGGTCTATCCTTGAGTGACCTCATGGTCGGGTAAGGAGTCTGGATAGTCCAAGAAAATTGAATTAAAAAATGGTCGGACCAAGGAACAGGAAGTGGTTCCTGAACAACTAAAGGAAAGTTGGAGCAGACTGCATCTAAAATATGCCCCCCCCTATGTGATGGGGAGTTAACCCATTGTGTCAGTTGAGCAAGATCCAAAGAGTCGCTCAATTCCCTCGTGTCGGTGGCCTCCACACAATCCAAATGGATGTTGAAGTCCCCTAAAAGTAAGAAATTTGAATATTGCAGAGCTCTTGGCACAATAGCTTCATCTAAGGCCTTCAAAAAGGCGCCAGAAGGGCCAGGGGGACGATATATCAGGGTAGCCCCCAACGTACAGTGGGGGGATATGGTGAGGGAGAAGTCAAAGGCTTCCCCCTCCCCGATGTCGTGTGTCTCCGCCTGCGTAAAAACCCAGGTTTCTCTGAACACTACCGCAACCCCTCCTCCTCTGCCTGTTTTGCGGTCTACCATTGCTATTTTATACCCCACAGGGATAGCCAGAGCAATAGCTGGTGCCGTAAATTCGTTGAACCATGTCTCTGATATAAATAATATATCTAACTGACTATCAGACAGCAGCTCGAAGATGTCTGGGGCATGTTTCACCATGGACCGGCCATTAATTAGGGCAGGTTGTATGCACAGGGAGTTCTGTGAGGAAGTAGGGACGAGATTGGCGGGTATGATAGAACCCAAGTTCTTCCTAAAACAGAAGTTGCACTGCTGGCATGTGCTGAGAATATTATCCAAACCCATCCATTGTTGCCCACACTTACTCATGTGAGAGCCAATGGTCATAATTTCTGCACGGCTAAAAGTCAGGCGGTCATTCGGCAGCTCTGGCAGAAAACGGGCAGCATGACTGGCGCTGGCCGCTTCCGGGACGCTGACGGGCGCAGACGGGCTTGCCTTCGGCGCGCCAGCTTCGCATAATTTATGTAGGAATGCCCCCCGACAACTAGAGCGCTCCCTCAACAAAATGGCGGCCTAGATTGTCCCACCGGTATTCCCCGAGATGCGTGGAGGAAAGCGAGCGTTCGTTTTTAGTTTTTAAAATTCAAATTTAGCAGCAGAGTAAGTTTAAAATCAAAGTAGCAACACAGTGAAGCATTAAAAACAAATGTCTCTCACACCCAAGCCAAGAAAAGCAGGGTACAGACATCTAATTATAATGTGCATTTCTCTCAGTTCTTTTAAAGGTTGCCAAGTTATTTCTCTTGTGCTTGAGACAGAATGCTCAGGTACCCTGCTTTTATATCAGTCATTCCTATGTAGGGCACAAATGCTTTGGTATCGGGATGAGCCATGAACTGTATATGTACCTTCAGCTTAAAGATGGTCAAGTGCTTCATGGTAAATGCAAAAGTGCCATCAGCTATGAGGTACAGCTAGACAAACCCCTATTCTGACCCCTGTTTGGAATGATAATCTATTAGAACTAAGGAGTACAGCAAGGCCTACCCAATCTACAAGCTAGAATTATCCAATGCCAGTCTCCAGGAGGGCGTTCAAAGGCAGCATCCACTCCACATTTACCTTGTCACTTCTTACACAATTAATTATTACACAGCAGCTCTAACTAACAAATTCCCGAATCAGAAAGTCCCACGCAGCATCTAAATGTTCATACATTTCTTACTAAGGTCTTGCTTTCTTAAATGAGCTCTTTCTTGAGTATACTTCACATCCAGCACCAAAAAGAAAGCTAAGAAGGAGGTTTAAAACTACCTCCTCCCCTCAAGTAGCTTAAAATATCAATGCTCGCTACAAAGGTGAAATTAAGAATTATGAACAGCACAATCTCTTCTGTCTTTTCATGGCTTCTGACATCTGACACAACAAATAAATATTTATCTATTACAGACAGACTCATCTCTTTGAGAGACCTCTTTCCCTGCACAGACACTTTATAACTTGTTATACAATTTCCTTCCAAACATACAATAACAAAGGGGCGAAAGGCGCCACGCTTCCCTTGTCCTCCCTCACAAGTATCCTAACACACGAAAAAAGTGAGGGGAAAGAAATTCCAAAATAATCACTCTCTGGGAAACCCTCAGTGAATTTAAAATTGCCCTCACCCACTGGATAGTGGTGCAGACCAACGCACAGAGTGGAGCAAAGCAATTTATTTTTTGGATCAAATGCCCAAACTTTACAAGGGATCCAATGTGCAGAATAACCTTAAAACTAACTGCTTACTTTATTCTGGGCTCCTCTTGGCGGGGTTAAAACTATGATCGGGGTGACGTCCCTGGGTAGTCAGTTCCCTGTACCCCTATCGCACAAGTTACTAACTTGTGTAACGATATATCTGTAAGAGACAGTAGTTAGTGACAGATTCCTTACCTTAGAATATCCCCAGGCGTCAGGCTGGATCCGGAAAGTTTTTGCGTAGCAGTACCCTTGCGCGTCGGTAGGCGGCGTCGTGCGGCTCCGCGTCCGTCGTCGGCGTCGTGATCGCCGGGATGACGTCGCGGGCAGTACTTAGACGCCGCCCTGCGCGCTGACGTCAGTTCTGTACACGACTTTCCGCGCCAGGAACGCAGAGCCATGCAAGAAGCTGACATAGGTATCTGAAAAATACTAGGGCCCTGAAAGGGATGTCCTTAACCCTAGAAATCAGTTCGCAGAACGGGGAGGATGGGTGGGACGGTAAGGAATCTGTCACTAACTACTGTCTCTTACAGATATATCGTTACACAAGTTAGTAACTTGTGCATCTGAAAGAGACACGTTAGTGACAGATTCCTTACCGTAGAATAGATACCCCAGCAATACCAACCCCGGTGGTGGGTTTGCGAACAAAGATCAGACAAGGAAGTCCTGGAGGACAGAACGGCCAAAGAAGCCGTCCCTCCGGACCTGACTGTCAAGGCAGTAATGCTTTGTAAACGTGTGCAGCGAGGCCCACGTAGCTGCCTGACAAATAACCGGCAGCGGAACACCGCGGCCCAAGGCCGTGGTAGCAGCCGTTGCCCTTGTGGAATGGGCACGCAGCCCAACAGGAGGCTCCTTCTTCGCCAAAGAATAGCAGGTCTTGATGCACAAGGTAACCCAGCGGGAGATGGTCCTCTTGTGCACCGCCCAACCTTTTTGGCGCCCACGTAGCCAACAAAGAGCTGGTCATCCACCCGGAAGTGTTTGGTGCGGTCAATATAGAAGGAGAGCGCACGTTTTGGGTCCAGACGGTGGAGCCTCTCTTCCTCTCTGGAAGGATGCGGAGGCGGAAAGAAGGTGGGCAAAGTGATGGTCTGCCCAATATGGAAAGCAGTAACCACCTTTGGCAAGAAGGACGGACGCGTCCGAAGAACAACTTTGTCTGGATGAACAGACAGAAAGGGAGGTTTGCAAGATAGAGCCTGGAGCTCACTCACCCGCCGAGCGGAGGTGATGGCCACCAGAAAGGCTGTCTTCAGAGTCAGAAGACGAAGAGGACAGTTATGTAGAGGCTCAAAGGGAGCGCACATTAAAAGGTAAGAACCAAGTTCAAGTCCCACTGAGGCATCACAAACGGAACAGGAGGAAAGAGGTGAGTAATGCCTTTTAAGAACCTGTTAACAACAGGGGACTTGAAAAGGGAGGGCTGATCAGGGAGCCTGAGGAAGGCCGAGATAGCACAAAGATAACCCTTGATGGTACCCAGGGCAGAACCCTGTTGGGCCAGAGAGAGAAGGAACAGAAGGACCTCAGAAAGAGGGGCAGAAAGGGGATTCACAGCCTTTGCTGTACACCATGCCAAAAATTTGTTCCACCTGCAGGCGTATACCACCTTAGTGGAGGGACGCCTGGCTGCCAGAATCACATCACAAACTTCGGGAGGCAAGTCGAAAAGAATCAACTGCCGCCGCTCAATCTCCACGCAAGCAGGTGTAGACTGGACAGGTTCGGGTGGAGGACCGTCCCC
Source organism: Calotriton arnoldi (assembly GCA_963921515.1). NCBI lineage: Eukaryota > Metazoa > Chordata > Amphibia > Caudata > Salamandridae > Calotriton > Calotriton arnoldi. The sequence goes on from CAWUFW010000042.1 coordinate 6,464,843, forward strand.
TGCTGCTGCGACAGAAGATCCTCCCGAAGAGGCAGACGGATTGGGGGATCTACGCTCATATTGAGTAGCTCGGGATACCAAACTCTTCGAGCCCAGTCCGGAGCCACAAGAATGACTTGGGCCCGGTCGTGCCGAATCTTCTTCAACACTCTGGGTAGAAGTGGTATAGGCGGAAAGGCGTACAACAGACCGCAACTCCACTCGCGACGAAAGCGTCGCCGAGCGAGTGCCGCCTTGGAAATTCCAACGCGCAGAACTGATGACATTGCGCGTTCTCTTCGGTGGCGAATAGATCTAACCAAGGCTCTCCCCACTGTAGAAAGAGTCCTTGCGCCACTTCCGAGTGAAGACGCCATTCGTGATCCATCATGCACCTGCGGCTGAGTTCGTCCGCCCTGGCGTTCAGGGAACCTGCCAGGTGTTGAACCATCAGGAACATGCCCTGATGTTCCAGCCATGTCCAGAGGCGCAGAGCCTCCTGACAAAGGGTCCAAGACCCCACCCCGCCCTGTTTGTTGCAGTACCACATGGCGGTGGTGTTGTCTGTGAACACCTGCACTACCTTCCCTTTGACAGAGGGAAGGAATGCCTTGAGTGCAAGTCGGATCGCCCGGAGCTCCAGAAGGTTGATATGGAGCCGGGACTCCGCCGGAGACCAGAGGCCTCTGATCTCCGCCTCTCCCATGTGACCGCCCCATCCCAGAAGGGACGCGTCCGTCACAACTGTGTGCTCTGGCTGGGGAAGGGAGAGGGATCTGCCCATGACCCATTGCCGGTTTGAGAGCCACCACTGCAACTGTGTTGCAGTCCCCTCCGAGATCTGGACGTGATCGGACAGGTTGCCCTGGTGCTGCGCCCACTGGAACTTCAGGTCCCACTGCAGAGCCCGCATATGCCACCTGGCATGATTGACCAGCAGGATGCAGGAGGCCATGAGGCCCAGCAGCCTCAGGGTCATCCGTACCGAAACCCAGGATAAAGGCTGAAAGATCGGAATCATAGCCTGAATATCCCGGACTCGCCGTTCGGGAGGATAGGCCCGAAACTGCGTCGTGTCCAGAACCGCTCCGATGAAAAGGAGCTGTGGAGAAGGAATCAGATGCGACTTCGGCACATTGATGGAGAACCCCAGCGAGTGCAGGAGTTCGGCCGTAGTCTGGAGGTGGGAGACGACTGCCTGGGACGAGCCCGCCTTCAGCAGCCAGTCGTCGAGGTAGGGGAAGACTGAAACCCCTGCCCGGCGCAGATGAGCTGCGACCACCGCCATCACTTTTGTGAACACCCGAGGGGCACTGGTAAGGCCAAAGGGGAGCACGGTGAACTGAAAATGCTCGGGGCCTACCATGAACCGAAGGTAACGCCGGTGGGCCGGCAGGACGGGGATGTGGAAATATGCGTCCTGCAAGTCCAACGCTACCAACCAGTCTCCAGGGTCGAGGGCAGTCAAGACCTGAGCTAGGGTGAGCATCTTGAACTTCTCCTTCCGGAGGAAGCGATTGACGTTCCGGAGGTCCAAGATAGGACGCATGTCCTCCTTGTCCTTTTGGGCACCAGAAAGTAGTGAGAGTAGCAACCACGCCCTACTTCTGGGGTCGGAACACGCTCGATGGCCCTCTTGGTCAAGAGGGCTGTGACTTCCTTCTGTAGAAGCACCAAGTGATCCCCTGACATGCGGTGGAATTGAGGTGGCATGGCTGGGGGTGGTGTCGAAGGGGAGGGAGTAGCCCCTTCGGACAATGTCCAAGACCCACCTGTCCGAGGTGATGGTACGCCAGTGGGGAAGGTGATGGCGGACCCTGCCCCCTACTGGCGTGCTGTGCACCTGAAAGGAGGGACTAGGAGGGCTTGGAGGCCGCGGACGGGTTGGAGGTGGTGGCCTGACCCGCACGCTGGTTGCCCGATCCGCCACGGCGGAATCCACGTCCTCGGCCACGCGAAGACGCCTGCTGCGCGGGCCGGTGGCTGGGCTGCTGACGTGAAGGGGCGCCCCTACCGTGGCCACGATAGGGGCGAAAAGCAGAAGTCAGCGGAGGGCGTGTAGCAGAAAGGCCCAGGGACTTGGCAGTAGCCCGTGAGTCCTTAAAGCGCTCCAACGCATGGTCTGCTTTGGACCCAAAAAGACCGACTCCATCAAAGGGCATGTCCATGAGAGTATTCTGGACATCCCCTGAAAAACCAGTGGTTCTCAGCCAGGCGTGGCGTCTGAGCGCCACCGTCGTTGCAATAGACCTGCCCAGCGAGTCGGCGGTGTCAAGGCCACAACGTATGGTGTATTTAGCCGCATCCCTTCCTTCCGCAATGGCGCGGGAAAGCAGTGTCTGGACCTCCTCAGGACACTGGGGCAAAACATCCGCCACCGAATCCCACAGGGAGTGGGTATATCGGCCCAAAAGACAAGCGTGTTGATGGACCGCAAGCCAGCACTGGAGGAAGAAAAACCTTTCTTCCCAAACTGATCCAGGCGTTTGGATTCCCTATCCGGAGGAGCGGTAGGGAAGGCGGTTTGGGAAGCGGAGGCTTGGACAACCAAGCTCTCAGGAGTGGGGTGGACAGAGAGAAACAGGGGGTCGCCCGGAGCTGGGCGATGGCGTCGTGACACGTTCCGATCCACAGGAGCCCCTGTGTTGGGCTTGGACCAGGCGCCCAAAAGAACGTCAGTGAGGGCGTCGTTAAACGGCAGCACAGTCTCCGCAGAGGAGGCTGCCGGCTGAAGCACCTCTGTCAAGATGTTAGGCTTGACCGTCAAAGTAGGAAGTTGGAGACGTAAGGCCCCAGCTGCCCTACGCAACACCGTACCAAAATTGGCTCCCTCCTCCGTAGCCACGGGAGGAGACAGCATGCCAGTGTCAGGGAAGTATCCAGACCACTGGCCTCCCCTAGACTCTCTGTCCAGTCCTGATCGTACTGACAGTGTCGTGTCAGAGGGTCATCAGACCCCTCCCAGTCCAACTGGTCCTCCTCTGGTTCAAAATAAGGAGGAGGAGGGACAGTTGGGACCCAAGGTCCCATCGGCGCCGGAGCCGGCGTCGAGCGACGTCGGTCCGGATCCATGTCCGGAGCCGGAAGGAACTGGGGGACGACGCCGCCCGGAGCGGCGCCGAGAACGGCACCGGAGACATCGGCGCCGGCGGAGGTGTCGTTAGGTCGACCGGCGTCGATGGGGGTTGTGGAGCCGGGATCGAGGCCGGGGCCGAAGCCGGAGCCGGGATCGAGGCTGGAGGCACGGGCGACGCCGGGGCCGGAGCCGTCGGCGACGCCGGAGCAACCCCATCAGGGCCCGCGGGGCCCGAAGGCGCACCGGAGGGGCCTGAAGGCCCGAAGAGGCGGGCCATGGCCGACAGGAATTCCTGCACTTTGGCCGGATCCGCCCCCGAACCCGGGAAGGGCGGGTATGGCGGGGCGACTCCACAGGCATGTCCGGGGCCGCGGGGACGGTGCCGGGAGGGGCCTCAGCCGAGTCGCGAGACCGGCGAGGCGAAGTCCTAGAGCGATGATGCTTTTGGACTTTTTGTGTTTCGACTTACCGGACGAAGAAGACTTCGACGCCGACGACCGGTGTGGACTCCGCGATCGACCCCTGGACCTCTCACGCGACCGGGGCTTCCGCGGAGCCGAATGCCGGGCCTCGAGGAGCTTTCGAGACCGCTCTCGCAAAGCTTTCGGGTGGAGGGCCTGGCAGTCGGTACAAGACTCCGTGTCGTGGCCTCGGCCGAGGCAGAAGAGACACTCCCAATGCGGGTCGGTGACGGACATCATCCGCGCACAGGCGCCGCATCGCTTGAAGCCGGGCATCCCTACGACACCTTGAAAGATGAAAAAACAGTGAAAAAATTCACCAAAAAGTATGGTCAAAAAATGACCAGGGCACTGCTCTTCCCGGATCTGCGCTTGCTGGCGCGGAAAAAGAAGAACTGACGTCAGCGCGCAGGGGCGGCGTCTAAGTACTGCCCGCGACGTCATCCCGGCGATCACGACGCCGACGACGGACGCGGAGCCGCACGACGCCGCCTACCGACGTGCAAGGGTACTGCTACGCAAAAACTTTCCGGATCCAGCCTGACGCCTGGGGATATTCTAAGGTAAGGAATCTGTCACTAACGTGTCTCTTTCAGATTGCTGTTATCAACATGTTGCAGTCTTCCTATTGCCAGTATAGGTCCCTTCTCTTATTTTTCTCAAAATCCCACTCCCTGTAAATGACTATGTGGAGATAGGAAACCATAAATGGCCATACTTGCCAATTCTGGAAACACACTCGGGAACTACCTTAAAGAGTAAATATCTCACAATCAGTAAAATATCACTTGAGGGTAGGCAGCTACTGCTGTCCATTTATCAATTGTCCATGACATTAAACCAGTGGTTAACCTTACACACCCAGTGTGCGCAAAAACTCAGTAGTGGACACAAGTGAGCACACACATATACCATAATAAAAGAAAACCTTATGGGTCCCTTACCTGAGTTTCACTAAATTTAGAATTTAAGTATGGACGTTTAGGGATTTCCTATCTCCACATAGTCATTAGAGGCACCACCGCAAGCATAGCGCCTCCATGTGCGCATGGCCACTCACAACAATATACCATCTGAGGTTCGGGGGGTGAGATATCTAGAAGTCTATGTATTGGAGGTCATCCACCCAGTTCGTGTAGCACCCTCAAGTGCACCAGCTGTGGAGCACGGGCAAGCCACAGCATTGGCCATTGCAGCTGGGTCGCTGCGTAATACAGCTCATAGTTCGGAGCGCCTAATCCACCCTCCTCTAGTGATGCCTAAAGCTTGCTAAGAGCATCTCTTCGTCTACCATTGCCCCATACTAGCTGTGTCAACAGACCCTGCAGTTCCTTAAAGGACTTCCTCAAGACCAACACGATGGGCAGCACTAGCATTTTAGAAACAACAATCCTGCCCATTGGTGACAGCAGTCAGCTGGTCCAAAAGGGGAGTGACTGGCGAATGGACGTTATCGCTTTACCCAAGTTTTCTTCGAGCAAGGCAATCTCCTCATGATACACTTGAATCCCCAGGTACTTTATAGAGTCAAATTGCCAGGGCAGTCCAATGTCCCGTAAAGCCTCCCTCTGATCATCTGTCAGGAGGAACAGGCAGGACTTATTCCAAATAATACTGGGTCCCGATATACTCCCAAAGTCCTCTAGCACTGACATGACTCCCGGTAGCGTAGTAGGGTTCCCTCTCAGGTACACAAGTACATCGTCTGCTTAGAGGGAAATGATCAGTGGCTGCTCCAGCACCACTAGGTCCCTCTTTGGCGCTCGGTCCCGCAACAGACACCCCAATGGTTTTATTGCCAGAGCAAACAAAAACGGCAAAGGGCACCCCTGTCTCGTCCCCCTGGCTATGGAGAATGGATCGGATATTACTCCCCCCGTATGTACCTGGGCAACGGGGCTAGTGTAAAGTAACGCCACCCATTTGAGAAAGAGCGGACCCAAACCCATTTGCAGCAACACCGCCATTAGGTAAGGCCACCAGAGGGTGTCAAATGCCTTTTTTACGTCTAGGGATGCGACCCATCCCTCCGTCCCAGTGCGCCTCACCCAGTTCATGGTGTGGAAAAGTCGCTGTAGGAAAGTGCCCCTTTTTGCATGGTCAGCCCCTAACTTTTTGCCTGATATCTGATGCACTTTGACTGAGTGTGCCCTGGGTCCCTGCCAATCAGGTTCCCAGGGCCTGTGTTCTTTCCCAAAACTGTACCATTGCTACCACAATTGGTACACCACTGGGCCACATATCAGTCCCTTGTAAAAGGTACCAGTGGTACCAAGGGCCTTGTGACCAGAGAGGGTCCCCTAGGGCTGCAGCATGTATTGTGCCACCCTAAGGGGCCCCACACCAAACACACACTGCCATTGCAGGTTATGTGTTGTGGTGTGACTAAACTAAAAGGGTCGACATGGCACACCTACCTGGGTGCCGTGCCTACCCAGAACTGGCTGTGGCATAGGTAAGTCACCCCTCTAGCAGGCCTTACAGTCCTAAGGCAAGGTGCACTATACCACAGGTGAGGGCATAGCTGCAAAAGCAGTATGCCCCTACAGTGTCTGAGTCCATTCTTGGACCCCGTAAGTGCAGTGAAGCCATTTTGAGTAAATGGACTGAGAGTTTGTCAACACGAATCCACAGCTCCGTGATGGCTTTACTGAAGACTGAGAAGTTTGGTATCAAACTTCTCAGCATAATAAACCCACACTGATGCCAGGGTTGAATTTATTATAAAATGCACTTCGAGGGCATCTTGGAGATGCCCCTGAAAAATGACCAATTTCTAGTGTATTGGCTGACCGGTCCCTGCCAGCCAGCCACCACCAGACAGGTTACTGACCTCATAGGGTGAGAGCCTTTTTACTCTCGGAGGTCAGGAACAAAGCCTGCTCTGGGTGGAGGTGCTTCCCACCTCCCCCTTACAGGAACAGCAACACTTGGCGGTGAGCCTGAAAGGCTCTCCTCTTGTGTTATGCTGATTTGGGCAGCTCCAACTAGTGGAGATGCCCACCCCCCTGTCCCAGCCCCACCTTTTGGTGGCAGGACAGGTGGGAAAATTAGTAAGCAGATTAGGAGTGTCCACCTTGGCTTGGCACACCCCTAGGGTGGCCAGGAGCTGAGGTGAACCCCTCTCTTGAGAATTCTCCATCTTCGTTTAAAGAATTAGGCTCAATAGGAGTAGGGATGTGCCCCTCTCCCCAAAGGGAGGGGGCACCTGAAGGGTGTAGTCACCCCAGGGGACAGTAGCTATTGGCCACTGACCTCCAACCTCAGTAACGCCCTTAAATTTAGTATTTAAGGGCTCATCTGAACCTTGTTCCTCAGATTCGACAATCTAAGAAGAAGAAGGACCAAAGAGCTGTGCAGCAGCGATGGAGGAAGATGACAACTGACTTGGCCCCAGCCCTACCGGACTGTCAACCGCTTCAAGGACCTTGCTCGCAGAAACCGGCGTGTCCTGCAGCCAGCAACCTCCAAGAACCCCAGAGGCCTGAGCTCCCTTCGACAAAGACTCTTTTCTTCTGTGGACAACGGATTTGTCAAAGAAAAAGCAAACCCAAGGACACCCGATCCAGGTAGATCTGCGACCCCTGCACCACTCTGCACCCGACACCCCGAGTCCAGGTGGCCTAACAATCCAGTGGCGTCTCCCCGGCAATCCTGACCTGGGATCCAGCGTTGGACGACCTCTCCTGAGCTTCCCACGATGACTGCAGCCTCATCTTGAACGGTTCTCCTGACCGCGACCGGAGACGGTGAGAGAAACCTGACGCATAAAGACACCCCTGTACCCGCAGCCCCCAGGCCTGGGAGTGCCCAACGGACGGTGTCCCAACATCCCACCACTATACAACTCACCTCTCCAGTCTTTGGATCCCTTCAGCCATTCTTCTGGTCCAAGTCTGCAGACGTTTTCTTCAAACGAGGTTCTCCATTGATTTCTACAGGGCACCCGACGCCTCCTTTGCACCCTGCACCTGGCCGCCCCTGTGCCGCTGGTGGTCCAGCTTTGGTGCTACATGGTGGCCCCTTCAGTGCTGACCTCAACCCCCAGGGCCTGTGTTCTTGAGCTGCAGGACTTACCTGCAACCGATGCCTCATCGAGGTGCCCCCAGCTCCCAAAGGCAAATATTGGGCCCAGTGACCTCTACACCCGGCCGACCCAGTGCCGCGCTGGTGCTGCAGTACCTACCTTGTTCCGACCCTTGCCTGTGTTGGTCAAACCCTCTGAAGACTGAACTTGTAAGTCGAGTGCTTACCTGAAATTACTTACCTGTCTTTCCTCTCATAGGATTGTATTGGTGTCTCTTTATTGCACCAAGTGTTGATTCTGAGAATAATACAAAGTATCTCTTTGACATTGAAAAGTATTTCGTGCATCTGTAAAGGATTTTTAATGCTTACACAAACCTTTGCCAACTGTAATTGAAAGTACTGCCTTTCTGAAAAGTGTACTTACCTGTAACTGCGTTTTACTTGTTTCCTAAAATAAAAGTAACTAAATTAATATTTTTTTTCCCACAACATTGGCCTGTAGTTAGTCATTGAGTGTGTGTTCCTGCCTTGTATGAGTATGTACAGCAAATGCATTCACACTACCCTCTGATGAGCCTAACTGCTCATCCCAGCTACAACTAAATTGAGAGTAAGGTATTATCTACTTTATCCTCTACTATACCTTTGGGGACTTACTGGACTCTGTGCACACTAAATCTCTTTTTGATACAGTATATACAGAGCCAGCTTCCTACAGTCGTCTCATATTGAGAAACGTTTTTCTCCCTGGTATAAAACCATTCTGGTCAGGATGCACCTGTGTCCCCACCACTTTCGTCAATCGAGTAGCCAAGATCTTAGAGAGTACCTTGTAGTCTAAATTGAGCTATGATAGGGGATGATGGGATGGCACATTCAGGTGGGCGGGCTTGGGTAGTACGACTATCACCGCCTCCCTCATGGAGGGTGGAAGATGCCCCTGGGTCACCGCCACCTCATATCCGTTCAGTAACTTGGGCGCCAACAAAGTCTGATAAGAGGCATAGAACTCAATAGGGAACCCATCAGTGCCCGGTACCTTCCCATGTTCCATTTGTGTGATTGCCCCTTTTACGTCTTCTAAGGTCAGTGGACTATCTAGCTCTTGCTTCTGTAGGGGACCGATAGGGGGTGGTGTTTACTCTGTTATCTCCACATTCCAGCGTATAATCCCTTATAGTAGTCCTCAAAGGCTGCATTGATCTCAACCTGCAAGTTCACTGCCCATTCCAAACTCAGGCAGAAAGCCGCCATCAGGGAACTTGGGGATTCCGCTTGGAGGAGCCAAGTCAATAGGTGGCCGGCCTTATACCCCTGCTCGTGTTGCCGCAGGAGGTAGGACTTATAGTCAAAATGAGTCTGCCCAGTAGAACCCTGTAGTATTTTCTTAAGTCCGTCAAGGCTTGGCGACTAGCTTGGTCATCCACGCCATCCCTTTCAAGTACTCTGATGCAGTCTTCCGCTGTTAGGCCCATCCGCACCCCAAATACTATTTTTAAACACAGCCCCCTCAGGACTACTTTGAATGTGCCCCATTCAATTAGTGCCCCTGAGGCAGTTCCTTCATTTTCCTGAAAATAACGCTCTATGCCTTCGCTTATTTGGGTGGTAAATCCCTTATCATCCAGTGCGGATGTAGGCAGGATTCAAGTAGGGATTTTCCGTTTGGGCCTACCCCACTTGAGCAATATCAGTGAGGAGTTATGATCCAATATGGTTTGCCCCAAGAATTCCGCATGTTTGCACTGTGAAATCAGGGTGGGGGAGCCACACATCATGTCTAACCTGGAACGTAGCAAGTGCACCGGTGAGTAATGTGAGTATTCCCTGTCTGTGGGATATAGCAATCTCCAGAGTTCCCCTAACTGCATGCTGTGCACCCATGCACGTAGCTGGAGCAGGACTTTACCTGCCTGTGCCCCTGCGTGAGGGGGTTGGGTGTGGTGGGGGCGGTGGAAGGGAGGGCTATCAGTTGTTAGGTCCATAACCCCATTATAGTCTCCGCACGGGCCGGCACACTGAGCTCGTTCCACAGAGAAAAAGGTTGATGTTTTCCCTCCTAGCACCGTTTGGGCTAGCCATTGTTCCTTGTCGAGATCCACACTTGGGCCCTCCACCTGCTCGGGTAATCCCACCACTGGGATGTTGTTGCCGAGTGATCAACTCTCTGAGTCATCTGCCCTCCGTCACAGTAGTTCCACTACATGCTGGAGTGCCATAATCTGTGTCGTCGATGATGGAGGCTGTCGTTCTGATATGGTTGTCTCTTATGCATTCACTTCGCCTTTAGTTTGTTGTGCTCATGCCGCATGTGCCCCATATCAATGATCAGCGTGTCTAATTTCGGCTCAGATGACATATTCAGGTTTTGCAAAGCGGTGAGAAGTTCCATAAATTTGGCATTGGTGTCTTGTACCACATGCTCCGCACTAAGGGGTGCACCTGAATGGACAGAGTGCACCTCGGTCGAGGGGAGGCTTGAAGGGCCTCATGAGCTTTAGAACGCTTCTGCCGCACCAATATGGTGCTCCGAGCAACATCCAAGTGCGAAGTAGTCCACCCAGCTCAAGTGCCCTCTCTCGTTTCTGCCGACAGTGCCACAGTCCGTGTCTGTCACACAGTGCCCAATGCACCAGCCCTGCAAATGTTCTATCCCGTGGCAGATGCTCCCGGGGCAGCAGATCACATGCAGGTGATACACTCGCAGTCTGTCAATGGTAGGCGTTCCAAGAGGTGGTTAGTGTTCGTATGTGTACAACCCTCCCCTAATATTACCAACAGTGTCACATCTGTGTTCCTCAGTTGGAACAGTGAAACCACGAGTAGAGCGAGAACTCTCCAGACAGGCACTTCCAAGTACTCACTTGTGAGTCCAGTACCACTCAATATTTGCAGCCATGTCTCGAGGTCCTGTCACAGCATGCTTGCATCCGTGCGCCCACAGACAAAACAGGAATCTGCGCAGACCTGCTAGTCAGCCCTTTAAAACTCATGAGTGGCCAGGGAGAGCCATTCTCATCCAAGTGTCTGGGTCGGAGGATCCTGTTTAGGTCTCCTGCTTTCTTCCACGCCCCCAGCTTCTCTGTTACGAGTGGACATGCCAGGCCCTGCGGGGGTCCCACTGCTCTCACAGCGCACTGAATGAAGGGGGAGGAAGGAGTCCAAAGTGAAGGTGGTCTCTTTTGGGCTGCTGCGTAGGCTCCACCATCAAGCGGGAGTGCTCCTCTGCCGCCTGTTGCCTCTGTCCAAGCCCCCAAGATCACTCACTCAGCAGACCTCCAAAGTATGTTTAATGCCATTCGGATCGCACAAGCTCCCACAGGTTGAGTGCGAATTCCACTGCAGTCCAGAGTCCTCTAATCTCCACCTCTCCAAGATGGCTACCCCAGCCCAGGAGTGATGCATCTATCACTACCGTTAGAACTAGTTGGGGAAGGGAGAGGAGCCTGCTGCTGACCCAATCGCGGTCCGTCAGCCACCACTGCAGGTCTTTTGCAGTGCCCTCCGAGATCTGGACCATGTCAGAGAAATTACCCTGGTGCTGCGCCCACTGGAACTTCAGGTCCCACAGCAGAGCCTGCACATGCCAACGCGCATGCATCACTAGCAGGATGCAGGAGACCATGAGGCCCAGCAGCCTCAGAACTGGTCTCACCGAAACCCAGGATAGAGGCTGAAATATCTTTATCATAGACTAAATCTTTCGGACTTGGTGCTCGGGAGGATAAGCCCGAAACAGCACTTCGGCACATTGATAGTTAACCTCAGTGAGTGCAGGAAGTCCGTCATAGTCCGCAGGTGGGAGACAACCGCTTGGGACGAGCCCAGCTTCAACAGCCAGTCATTGAGATAGGGGAAGACTGGAACCCCTGATCTTCGCAGATGAGCTGCAACCACAGCCCTCACCTTAGTGAAAACTCAATGGGCGCTGGTAAGGCCAAAGGGGAGCACGGCAAACTGAAAGCGCTTGTGACCTACCGTGAACCGCAGGCAACGTCTGTGGGCAGGCAGGACGGGAATGTGGAAGTATGCATCCTGCAAGTCCAACTCTACCATCAAGTCTCGCGAGTCCGGGGCAGACAGGATGCGGGCATGCATAAGCATTTTGAATTTCTCCTTTTCAAGAGGAATTTGAGAGGGAGCATGTCTAGGATAGGACGAAGGTCTCTGTCCTTTTTGAGCACCAAAAAGTAACGGGAATAACAACGTGACCTACTTGACCTACTTCTGATGCTGGCACCATATCTATGGCTCCCTTGGCCAAGGGAACTGCCACTTCCTGATGGAACCTCTTGCAAGTGGGTGGCGTCGGTGGAAGGGTAGTCACGAAATGGAGGGAGAAGTCCTTTCGGATAATCTGGAGAACCTAGGGGTCGGATGTTATGGACCTCCAGTGGTGCAGGTGATGGCTATTGGGTGCCCATGATGGTTGGAAGGAAAATTAAAGAGGCTTGGAGGCTACAGCTGCTGGAGGGGTGGTGGACTGGCCCGACCTCTGGCTACCTAACCCACGAGATTTGTGAGTACAGCATCCTCGGCCACGCTGGGGCTGGAATGCTTGCGTGTTGTGGTAGCTAAGTGGGTATAAATGTGGCTGGAAACCCCTTTCGTAGCCACAAAAGAAATACTGGGGTTGGCGAGGGGCCATGGAAAGGCCCAAGGACCTGGCCATACCTCTGCTATCCTTGAAGTGCTCCAGTGCTGAGTCTGCCTTGTTTTAGAAGAGACCAGAGCCATCAAAGGGCATATCCATAAGCGAGGCTTGGAAATCCCCCGAAAAGCCAGTGGTTCTCAGCCAGGCATGGTGCCTAAGGGCCACCAACAACGAAATTGCTCTGCCTAGCGAGTTGGTCATATCCAGTCCACAACGTATGGCCAACTTGGCTACAGTCTCTCCCGCCAGCCATAGCCTTGGAGAGTATGGCCTAGGGCTCTTCTGGAGCCATAGGCAGCACATGCACAACTCAAACCCAGAGTGAGTGGGAGTATCGGCCCAAAAGCCATCTGGTGTTTACCGACCGCAGTGCCAGGCTGGCGAAAGAAAACATCTTATTCCCCAAGGTATTCAGCTTCTTGAATTCCCAGCCCGGTGGAGTAGTAGGAAATGCGCCAGGATGTACTTTGAGGGTGGAGGCTTGGACCATCAAGCACTCTGGGGTGGGGTGCTCGACGAGGAAACTGTGGTCCCCTGGGGCAGGGCAATGGCGGAGGGCAATTCTGCTATTCACAGGAACCCCTGTGCTGGGCTTGGACCAAGCTCCAAGTAGGACATCTGTGAGGGCTTCATTAAATGGGAGAAGCGGTTCAGATGGGGTTACTCCCAGCTTACTCCTGGCTGAAGCACCTCCGTCAAAACATTCATCTTGACTGGCACAGTGGGCAGCTGAAGGTCCAGGACCTCAGCTGCCCGTCTCACCACCATTGAAAATGAGGCTCCCTCCTCTGTAGCCAAGGTAGGAGGGACCAAGGCAGTATCTGGAGATGTGTCCAGTCCACTGGCATCCGCCAGATCCTCACACCAGGTGCCCTTGGTGTAATCTAGGGGCTGGTATTCGTCAGGGTCCAGTGGGCCCTCCCATTCTTCCCCAAGTCCTGGCCCACAGGAATAGGGCACAGGCTCCGTTCTGGAGGGAATGCCTTTTGTCGGCGCCAAAGTCGGATGACACCCATCCGTTTCCGCGTTGGGGATGAAAATGGGGATGGCGCTGCCGGTGGGCGCTGGGGGCATTGGAGCCAGGGAAGGCCAAGGGGCATGACTAGTGCCGGGGGCGAACCGGCCGGCTGATGACCAGTAGGGGCCCCTCCCGAATCAGTGGGGCCCAAAGGCATGCCAACAGGGACAGGCCGTCGAAATGTGAGGTGCATGATCTCATAAAAATCACAGAGTTGAGTGGGGATCGCTCCGGCTCCGGGAAACTCGAGGAGGCGTGGAGCCGGCCCAGACGTATGCTTAACCCCGGAACCAGGCCTTGAATGCAGATGTTCCCTCGTCTCATCAGATGACTTGGACCGATGGGGAGAAGTTGAAGCCCTCTTTGACTTCTTCTTGTGCTTGCGGGACTTACCTGAACGCCTTGATGACTTCTCCTGCGACGATGATCTATGGCTCCACGACCGATCCCGGGATATTTCGCTTGACTGTGATCGAGACCGTTGAGGCGTCGAGAGGCAAGGAGCTTGAGGGACTGTTCCCTCAAGCACTTGGAGTGCATGGCAATCAACGCAGGTCTTGACATCGTGGTGGCGCTTGAGATACCAGAGGCAGAAGAGGTGTGGGTCTGTCAGTGACATTTGCTAGTGACAGGCGCCACAAGGCTTAAAACCAGCCTTCCTTATGCCACACCAGGAGATAAAGTCTCAAAAAAGCCTTTGACAAAAGGTCGACAAAGGTCAGTCAAAAAGTGACTGGGGGTAGCTCTTCTCCGGATCTGCACTGACTGGCATGGAAAGAAGAGAACGGACGTCAGCACCCCAGGGTGGCGCCTATATAGGCACTGCACATGTAATTTACGGTGTGGCAAACGTCACATGGAGCCGAATGACACTACCTACCGGCGCATAGGGGTACTGCACACGAAACATTTCAGAATCCAGCCTGAGGCATGGGGATAATTCTAAGGTAAGGAATCTGTTGCTAGCAGTCTCTATCAGATATGTATTTTAAAAAATGTATAATGTACTATTTTATCTTTAGGTGAATTTAATTTATATAAATTTTTTGGGACACAAACAAAGTTCATGACTGTCACTGGTATGATTCTGGAGTTACTTGGAGTTACTTGCCACCCTCTAGCCAGGTGCTGCTTAGAGGGCCCTTAAATCTATTTAAAGGGGACCCTTGGAGTGCTAGCTCTTCACTGCTACTCCAGAACAGCAGACTTGTGTTTCCCTAACTCTTGAAGTAATGCTCAGGTTTGCAAATACCATTTTGGAAAGGTCATTAAGTTGATATTAAGGGCTTTTTTTGTTCTGCCACCCAGAATCTGTAAAGTTTCTTGCAGTGCTAGATCCGACTTAAGACGGCTGACATTTGCAAAGCTCAGACCTAAGCCCCTTGTGCAAGAGAGAGATTTGAATGGAATCGCCTCAAAGTACTTGAGATTATTTAGTGTGTGGATTTGGTGCTCCTGACAAGTAAAGGATACTGTGTCTTTAGAGAAAGTCAAGCTTATCACACTGATCAGTAATGTGCATCAAGCGTCTTAATGTTAGTAACATCAGGTCAAATCCATATCAGTACTAAAGAGACCGCCACAAAGAATGCCAAAGTCAAACCAAAAGTACACTTGAATGTAGACTTGAGCCACAAAATAGCCAACTGCATACACATATGATGGGACTGAAAGAGACTTTGTACATATAAGACAATTAAAAAATGCATGCATCTAAGCCAGCGTGGTAGGATCCACAGGGCAATGATTACTGGCTCAGTGGGCACAGCTGAGGTTATATGACTGGACATTAGAGAGAGATGCTAAAATGTTAAAGAAGAGAGAAAGAGATAGTAGATGGGGAGAGTGGATGAAGTCGAGTAGTGGGGCAGTGAAGAGGGAGAGACGAGAGAAGGATAAGTTACTTACCTGTAATCCTAGTTCTCTTCCAGGGGTATCCTCATCAAAGTCATAAGCACTGAATATTCCCGCCCACGTGCGGGGACCCTGGAAATATAAAAATGATATATGGAAATCACATATATACAGCTCTACATATATGCATATACATATATCATTTTTTCTCATACCAATGCAGCTCTCAATAGGAGGCTAAACAATGTAATTACACACATAAAAAACTACTTTTGCCAATATATAAAAACACCAGAGGACAATTAGTACTTGAACTCGGTTTTTAATGAGCAAAATACTCATAAATAGTAAAAACTGCAAAATAAGTAGACATTGTTAGCCTACAGGCTGCATTGTAAACCAATAGCATAGAAAATGAAAACATTTTCAACAAAAACTGGCACCGTGCCTTTAAGGCAGCCATGACCCCTAGCTTCCCATTATGCCTCAGGGGTGACAGTTAGGTCAGTTGTTCTTTGCATAACCCTGAAGGTCAGGGCACAAAGATATCCTTTAACACTTTAGAAATCTCTCATTTACCTGGGGAGGCGGGTGGGTTGCTTATGACTTTGATGAGGATACCCCTGGAAGAGAACTAGGATTACAGGTAAGTAACTTATCCTTCTCTTCCAGGGGATCCTCATCAATAGTCATAAGCACTGAATAGAATAGCAAGCCCATCAACCACCTGCAGGTAAATGAGAGTAAAGTGACCCAACACAAAGAAACATAACAGCCGAAATCAGCTGTTGAACAGATTCCTCAAGGAGGCCTGGCCTACTTGGGTGTCTGCTCTGGTGTCTGATTCCAGACAGTAGTGCCTCGTAAATGTATGGACGGACCTCCAAGTTGCCGCCTTACAGATTTCAGACATGGGCACATTTTGAAGAAAAGCAGTAGTAGCCGCTTTTCCTCTAGTAGAATGCGCTCTGGGAGTAAACCCCAGGAGCTTCTGCGCTAATTGATAAGCAAGCTTGATACATGAAACTATCCATCTGGAGATGGAGCGCTTTGAAGCTGCGAACCCAGATCTGATCGACCCATAGTTAACAAATAGTTGATCAGATTTTCTTATAGATTTGGACCGATCCAGATAGAATTTTAAAACCCTTTTGAGGTCCAGAGAATGCAAAGCCCTCTCAGCTGGAGTGGAGGGATTGGGAAAAAAGGTGGGTAGAGAGATGGTCTGATTCACATGAAAATCCGACACCACCTTTGGAAGGAAAGAGGGGTGCGTCCTCAACACAACCCTGTTAAGATGGAAGACTGTATAGGGTTCTTTGGAGCAGAGCGCCTGTATTTCACTCACTCTGCGAGCTGACGCACAAGTTACTAACTTGTGTAACGATATATCTGTAAGAGACAGTAGTTAGTGATAGATTCCTTACCTTAGAATATCCCCAGGCGTCAGGCTGGATCCGGAAAGTTTTGCGTAGCAGTACCCTTGCGCGTCGGTAGGCGGCGTCGTGCGGCTCCGCGTCCGTCGTCGGCGTCGTGATCGCCGGGATGACGTCGCGGGCAGTACTTAGGCGCCGCCCCTGCGCGCTGACGTCAGTTCTGTACACGACTTTCCGCGCCAGGAACGCAGAGCCATGCAAGAAGCTGACACAGGTGTCTGAAAAATACTAGGGCCCTGAAAGGGATGTCCTTAACCCTAGAAATCAGTTCGCAGAACGGGGAGGATGGGTGGGCGGTAAGGAATCTATCACTAACTACTGTCTCTTACAGATATATCGTTACACAAGTTAGTAACTTGTGCATCTGAAAGAGACACGTTAGTGATAGATTCCTTACCTTAGAATAGATACCCCAGCAATACCAACCCGGTGGTGGGTCTGCGAACAAAGATCAGACAAGGAAGTCCTGGAGGACAGAACGGCCAAAGAAGCCGTCCCTCCGGACCTGACTGTCAAGGCAGTAATGCTTAGTAAACGTGTGCAGCGAGGCCCACGTAGCTGCCTGACAGATAACCGGCAGCGGAACACCGCGGCCCAAGGCCGTGGTAGCAGCCGTTGCCCTGGTGGAATGGGCACGCAGCCCAACAGGAGGCTCCTTCTTAGCCAAAGAATAGCAGGTCTTGATGCACAAGGTAACCCAGCGGGAGATGGTCCTCTTGTGCACCGCCCGACCTTTTTGGCGCCCACGTAGCCAACAAAGAGCTGGTCATCCACCCGGAAGTGTTTTGTGCGGTCGATATAGAAGGAGAGCGCACGTTTTGGGTCCAGACGGTGGAGCCTCTCTTCCTCTCTGGAAGGATGCGGAGGCGGAAAGAAGGTGGGCAAAGTGATGGTCTGCCCAATGTGGAAAGCAGTAACCACCTTTGGCAAGAAGGACGGACGCGTCCGAAGAACAACCTTGTCCGGATGAACAGACAGAAAGGGAGGTTTGCAAGAAAGAGCCTGGAGCTCACTCACCCGCCGAGCGGAGGTGATGGCCACCAGAAAGGCTGCCTTTAGAGTCAGAAGACGAAGAGGACAGTTATGCAGAGGCTCAAAGGGAGCGCACATTAAAAAGGTAAGAACCAAGTTCAAGTCCCACTGAGGCATTACAAACGGAACAGGAGGGAAGAGGTGAGTAATGCCTTTTAAGAACCTGTTAACAACAGGGGACTTGAAAAGGGAGGGCTGATCAGGGAGCCTGAGGAAGGCCGAGATAGCACAAAGATAACCCTTGATGGTACCCAGGGCAGAACCCGGTTGGGCCAGAGAGAGAAGGAACAGAAGGACCTCAGAAAGAGGGGCAGAAAGGGGATCCACAGCCTTTGCTGTGCACCATGCCACAAATTTGTTCCACCTGCAGGCGTATACCACCTTAGTGGAGGGACGCCTGGCTGCCAGAATCACATCACAAACTTCGGGAGGCAAGTCGAAAGGAATCAACTGCCGCCGCTCAATCTCCACGCAAGCAGGTGTAGACTGGACAGGTTCGGGTGGAGGACCGTCCCCTGCTGCTGCGACAGAAGATCCTCCCGAAGAGGCAGACGGATCGGGGGATCTATGCTCATATTGAGTAGCTCGGGATACCAAACTCTTCGAGCCCAGTCCGGAGCCACAAGAATGACTTGGGCCCGGTCGTGCCGAATCTTCTTCAACACTCTGGGTAGAAGTGGTATAGGCGGAAAGGCGTACAACAGACCGCAACTCCACTCGCGACAAAAAGCGTCGCCGAGCGAGTGCCGCCTTGGAAATTCCAACGCGCAGAACTGATGACATTGCGCGTTCTCTTCGGTGGCGAATAGATCTAACCAAGGCTCTCCCCACTCTAGAAAGAGTCCTTGCGCCACTTCCGAGTGAAGACGCCATTCGTGATCCATCATGCACCTGCGGCTGAGTTCGTCCGCCCTGGCGTTCAGAGAACCTGCCAGGTGTTGAACCATCAGGAACATGCCCTGATGTTCCAGCCATGTCCAGAGGCGCAGAGCCTCCTGACAAAGGGTCCAAGACCCCCCCGCCCTGTTTGTTGCAGTACCACATGGCGGTGGTGTTGTCTGTGAACACCTGCACTACCTTCCCTTTGACAGAGGGAAGGAATGCCTTGAGTGCAAGCCGGATCGCCCGGAGCTCCAGAAGGTTGATATGGAGCCGGGACTCCGCCGGAGACCAGAGGCCTCTGATCTCCGCCTCTCCCATGTGACCGCCCCATCCCAGAAGGGACGCGTCCGTCACAACTGTATGCTCTGGCTGGGGAAGGGAGAGGGATCTGCCCATGACCCATTGCCGGTTCGAGAGCCACCACTGCAACTGTTTTGCAGTCCCCTCCGAGATCTGGACGTGATCGGACAGGTTGCCCTGGTGCTGCGTCCACTGGAACTTCAGGTCCCACTGCAGAGCCCGCATATGCCATCTGGCATGATTGACCAGCAGGATGCAGGAGGCCATGAGGCCCAGCAGCCTCAGGGTCATCCTTACTGAAACCCAGGATAAAGGCCGAAAGATCGGAATCATAGCCTGAATATCCCGGACTCGCCGTTCGGGAGGATAGGCCCGAAACTGCGTCGTGTCCAGAACTGCTCCGATGAAAAGGAGCTGTGGAGAAGGAATCAGATGCGACTTCGGCACATTGATGGAGAACCCCAGCGAGTGCAGGAGTTCGGCCGTAGTCTGGAGGTGGGAGACGACTGCCTGGGACGAGCCCGCCTTCAGCAGCCAGTCGTCGAGGTAGGGGAAGACTGAAACCCCTGCCCGGCGCAGATGAGCTGCGACCACCGCCATCACTTTCGTGAACACCCGAGGGGCACTGGTAAGGCCAAAGGGGAGCACGGTGAACTGAAAATGCTCGGGGCCTACCGTGAACCGAAGGTAACGCCGGTGGGCCGGCAGGACGGGGATGTGGAAATACGCGTCCTGCAAGTCCAACGCTACCAACCAGTCTCCTGGGTCGAGGGCAGTCAAGACCTGAGCTAGGGTGAGCATCTTGAACTTCTCCTTCCGGAGGAAGCGATTGACGTTCCGGAGGTCCAAGATAGGACGCATGTCCTCCTTGTCCTTTTGGGCACCAGAAAGTAGTGGGAGTAGCAACCACGCCCTACTTCTGGGGTCGGAACATGCTCGATGGCCCTCTTGGTCAAGAGGGCCGTGACTTCCTTCTGTAGAAGCACCAAGTGATCCCCTGACATGCGGTGGAATTGAGGTGGCATGGCTGGGGGGTGGTCTCGAAGGGGAGGGAGTAGCCCCTTCGGACAATGTCCAAGACCCACCTGTCCGAGGTGATGGTGCGCCAGTGGGGAAGGTGATGGCGGACCCTGCCCCCTACTGGCGTGCCGTGCACCTGAAAGGAGGGACTAGGAGGGCTTGGAGGCCGCGGACGGGTTGGAGGTGGTGGCCTGACCCGCACGCTGGTTGCCCGATCCGCCACGGCGGAATCCACGTCCTCGGCCACGCGAAGACGCCTGCTGCGCGGGCCGGTGGCTGGGCTGCTGACGTGAAGGGCGCCCCTACCGTGGCCACGATAGGGGCGAAAAGCAGAAGGCAGCGGAGGGCGTGTAGCAGAAAGGCCCAGGGACTTGGCAGTAGCCCGTGAGTCCTTAAAGCGCTCCAACGCATGGTCTGCTTTGGACCCAAAAAGACCGACTCCATCAAAGGGCATGTCCATGAGAGTATTCTGGACATCCCCTGAAAAACCAGTGGTTCTCAGCCAGGCGTGGCGTCGGAGCGCCACCGTCGTTGCAATCGACCTGCCCAGCGAGTCGGCGGTGTCAAGGCCACAACGGATAGTGTATTTGGCCGCATCCCTTCCTTCCGCAATGGCGCGGGAAAGCAGTGCCTGGACCTCCTCAGGGCACTGGGGCAAAACATCCGCCACCGAATCCCACAGGGAGTGGGTATATCGGCCCAAAAGACAAGCGGTGTTAACGGACCGCAAGCCAGCACTGGAGGAAGAAAAACCTTTCTTCCCAAACTGATCCAGGCGTTTGGATTCCCTATCCGGAGGAGCGGTAGGGAAGGCGGTTTGGGAAGCGGAGGCTTGGACAACCAAGCTCTCAGCAGTGGGGTGGACAGAAAGAAACAGGGGGTCGCCCGGAGCGGGGCGATGGCGTCGTGACACGTTCCGATCCACAGGAGCCCCTGTGTTGGGCTTGGACCAGGCGCCCAAAAGAACGTCCGTGAGGGCGTCGTTAAACGGCAGCACAGTCTCCGCAGAGGAGGCTGCCGGCTGAAGCACCTCTGTCAAGATGTTAGGCTTGACCGTCAAAGTAGGGAGCTGGAGACGTAAGGCCCCAGCAGCCCTACGCAACACCGTACCAAAATTGGCCCCCTCCTCCGTAGCCACGGGAGGAGACAGCATGCCAGTGTCAGGAGAAGTATCCAGACCACTGGCCTCCCCTAGACTCTCTGTCCAGTCCTCATCATACTGACAGTTGCGTGTCAGAGGGTCATCAGACCCCTCCCAGTCCTCCTGGTCCTCCTCTGGTTCAAAATAAGGAGGAGGAGGGACATTTGGGACCCAAGGTCCCATCGGCGCCGGAGCCGGCGTCGAGCGACGTCGCTCCGGGTCCATGTCCGGAGCCGGAAGGAACTGGGGACGACGCCGCCCGGAGCCCAGGGCGGCGTCGAGAACGGCACCGGAGACATCGGCGCCGGCGGAGGTGTCGTGAGGTCGACCGGCGTCGATGGGGGTTGTGGAGCCGGGATCGAGGCCGGGGCCGAAGCCGGAGCCGGGATCGAGGCTGGAGGCCCGGGCGACGCCGGGGCCGGAGCCGCCGGCGACGCCGGAGCAACCCCATCAGGGCCCGCGGGGCCCGAAGGCGCACCGGAGGGGCCTGAAGGCCCGAAGAGGCGGGCCATGGCCGACAGGAACTCCTGTACCTTGGCCGGATCCGCCCCCGAACCCGGGAAGGGCGGGTATGACGGGGGCGACTCCACAGGCAAGTCCGGGGCCGCGGGGGCGGGGACGGTGCCGGGAGGGGCCTCAGCCGAGTCGCGAGACCGGCGAGGCGAAGTCCGAGAGCGACGATGCTTCTTGGACTTCTTGTGCTTGGACTTACCGGACGAAGAAGACTTCGACGCCGACGACCGGTG
Source organism: Calotriton arnoldi (assembly GCA_963921515.1). Classification (NCBI taxonomy): domain Eukaryota; kingdom Metazoa; phylum Chordata; class Amphibia; order Caudata; family Salamandridae; genus Calotriton; species Calotriton arnoldi. Next base: position 6,486,471 of record CAWUFW010000042.1, read on the forward strand.
TGCACTCCGCGAGCGACCCCTGGACCTCTCACGCGACCGGGGCTTCCGCGGAGCCGAATGCCGGGCCTCGAGGAGCTTTCGAGACCGCTCTCGCAAAGCTTTCGGGTTGAGGGCCTGGCATTCAGGACAAGACTCGGTGTCGTGGCCTCGGCCGAGGCAGAAGAGACACTCCCAATGCGGGTCGGTGACGGACATCATCCGCGCACAGGCGCCGCATCGCTTGAAGCCGGGCATCCCTACGACACCTTAAAGATGGAAAAAACAGTGAAAAAATCACCAAAAGTATGGTCAAAAATTGACCAGGGCACTGCTCTTCCCGGATCTGCGCTTACTGGCGCGGAAAAAGAAGAACTGACGTCAGCGCGCAGGGGCGGCGCCTAAGTACTGCCCGCGACGTCATCCCGGCGATCACGACGCCGACGACGGACGCGGAGCCGCACGACGCCGCCTACCGACGCGCAAGGGTACTGCTACGCAAAACTTTCCGGATCCAGCCTGACGCCTGGGGATATTCTAAGGTAAGGAATCTATCACTAACGTGTCTCTTTCAGATGTGATCGCTACCAAGAAAGCCGCCTTCCAAGAAAGATGCTGTAAGGTTGCTTTGTGTATGGGTTCAAAAGGCGGACCCATCAATTTTGATAGCACCAGGTTAAGCTCCCAGGGTGGTGAAGGAGGTCGTACCGGAGGATAGACATTCTTTAAACCCTGCAAAAAATCCTTAACAGCCTGTAACTGGAAGAAGGAAGGTTGAGAAGCTGAACGCCTATATGCAGTTATAGCTGCTAAATGCACCTTAATGGAAGAAGACTTCAAACCTGCTTTCGCCAGATAAAGTAGGTAAGGAAGGATGACCTCTTCCTGACCTTTGATTGGGTTACAATTGTTCTGCATACACCACATGTAAAACCGTTTCCACTTGCATGCATACGAATGCCTCGTGGACGGTCTTCTTGCTTCCTTCAAGATGGACATGCATTCCTGCGGTAGTCCTAAGTGGCCATACTGGAGGACCTCAGGAGCCATGCCGCCAAGTTCAGTGAGGGAAGGTTGGGATGATGAATCCTCCCGTTCATCTTGGACAGCAGGTCCGGTCTGCACGGCAGCCTCTTGTGAGGACACTCTGATAGGTGCAGAAGGTCCGGGTACCACCATTGTCTCGGCCAGTCCGGGGCAATTAGTATCATCCTCGTGCACGAATGGGACAGCTTGGTCCCCACCTTCGGGATCAGCGGAAGGGGTGGAAAGGCGTACACAAATGCCCCTGACCAGTCTATCAAAAGGGCATTCCCTTTCGATCCTGGTCGGTAGAACCGTGAGGCGAAGTCTCGGCATTTGGCATTTTCGTCGTCCGCGAAGAGGTCGATGGTGGGACGACCCCATGTCTGGAAGATGTCTTCGACGACCTCGTCGTTGAGCACCCAGTCTTCTCTGTCTTCGAAGTGACGGCTGAGTGCATCCGCTCTCACGTTCTGTTCTCCTGGCAGGTGGACTGCTGTGACTGCCAGATTCCGAGCCAAGAGCCAATGCCAGAGTGCTTGAGCTTCCAGGGAAAGTGTGCGTGAGCGAGTTCCCCCTGTTTGTTCAGGTAGTACATGGTGGTGGTGTTGTCCGTCTGTACTAACACTGAGGTTGCCTGAATCGAGGGGAGGAAAGCTTTGAGGGCTAGGTGTACTGCTCTCAGCTCTAGCATGTTGATGTGATAGGATCGCTCCTTTGGAGACCACAGTCCTTGAGTCTGGGGAGAACCCATGTGGGCTCCCCAACCCTGCAGCGAGGCGTCCGTGATCAGTGTCTGAGCAGGCGGAGGTTGATGGAAAGGAACTCCGACTTGCAAATTTTGTTTTCTCATCCACCAAGGTATGGAAGCTCGAGCCGCGTTTGATGGACTTATTTTTCGTCCCAACGAGCGGTCTGCTGGTCCCACTTGTCCTCCAGATCCTGCTGAAGAGGACGCATTCGTAGTCTGGCATTGGGAACCAGGAAGATGCAGGATGCCATCGACCCTAGCAGGGAGGCAATCCGACGCACAGGCAGTTTTCTGTTGCGCAGAACCAGCTGGCATTTCTGTATGAGGGAACACTGTCTCTCCTCCGAAGGAAACACTTTTCCTACCGTGGAGTCTAGCAGAGCTCCTAAAAATGTATTTTCTGTGTTGGCTGTGAAGTTGATTTGACGAAATTCACATGCAGGCCCAGCCGGTGACACAGCTCGAGACAGCTCAAGAAATGAATCCTCACACTGTCTGGGGAAGGACCTTTCAACAGCCAGTCGTCCAAGTACGGATATACGAAGACGCCCCTGCGGCGCAGTGCGGCTGCCACCACCGCCATGCACTTCGTGAACACTCTGGGGGCTGACTTCAACCCGAAGGGTAGAACCTTGAACTGGTAATGAGCGGATCCCACTAGGAATCGCAGGTACTGTCTGTGATACTGATTGATCGGAACGTGAAAATATGCATCTTGCAGATCCAGCGAACACATCCAATCCCCCTGTCTGAGATGTGGATATATTTGATAGAGAGCCAACATGCGAAACTTTTCCTTTTTTATGGATAGGTTGAGTGACCGCAAGTCCAGAATGGGTCTGTACTCTGCTTTTTGGCCTTTTTTCTTCACCCAAAAATATCTTGAGTAAACCCCTTTTCCTCTTTGAGATACTGGCACCCTCTCGATGGCTGACTTTCTGAGAAGGGTGGCAACCTCTTTCTGCAAGAGTTTTAACTGGTGACACGACGGAGGAACTGGAGGGATTGATGGTGGGCGATGTTGAAAACGTAGAGAGTACCCATTCTGCAACGTGGCTAGTACCCACCGATCCTTTGTGATAGCTCGCCACTCTTTGAGATGATCTGCGATACTTCCCCCACCGGAGTGGTGAACGGCGACAGGGGAAGTGAGTGTTCATTGTTTCGACTGCGTCTTGGCGGAATTGTTGCCTTGTTGCTGGTTTCTTCCTCCTCTGGAGGAGCGTCTGCCCCGATACTGCGTTTTTGCTGGCCTTGCTGATCCTGATTTTTCTGCCAATGAGGGGTTTGAACCCTCTGTTGGGAGGATCGTCTATTGTAAGGACGGAATCTCTTACGGAATTCCTTTCTTTTCTCCAGGCCCACCGCTTTAAGCGTGTCCAGTTCCGTTTTCATCCGCGTCATCTCTTCATCCGTGTGAGTCCCGAACAAAGAGGAACCAGAGAACGGAAGATTGAGGATGCGTGACTGCGCTTCTGGCTTGAGTGCTGTAAGACGTAGCCATGATGTTCTCCTTGCGCATACCCCATGAGCATAAGCATGTGCCGAAAGGGTAGCTCCATCCGCCGCAGCACTGATGACCTGGTTAGACACCTGACTGCCCTCTGTTAAGATTTCTTCAAAATCTTTACGGTCTTCCTGCGGCAACTTTTCAGTGAATCTCTGTAGTGAGTCCCACAGAGATCTGTCGTAGCGGCCCAGGAGTGCCGCTGCATTGGAGACCTTCAACATGGAGGCCGAAGTGCCACAAACCTTCTTTCCCCAGGAATCCTGCACCTTGCTCTCCTTGTCTGGTGGGACAGTAGAGGAGGATGCCACCGCATGAGTCTTCTTTGCCGCCGCAATTACGACTGAATCCGGAGGAGGGTCAGCCCTGAGGAAGAGCGGATCGTCCTCTGGTGAACGGTACTTTTTAAGATCCTCGCTGGGGCGGTCTTAACACTCGCTGGCGTGAGAAAGATATCCATCACTGGCTCTATGATGCCTGGTACCAAGGGAAGCAGAGGTTTAGCTGCTGCTCTTTGGTGTAGAGTCTCAAAAATCACAGAGGACTTGCTTTGACGAGTTGGCATAGGGATACCCAGCTTTACAGCTCCTCTGCCAAGAATGTCCTGAAAAGTGTAGATGTCGTCCACCGGAGAGACCCTCGACGGTGGACTGTTCGTCAAAGTAGGCGAATAGTCTCTATGGGATGTATGAGTGGAAGAAGAGGACGGAGTAGGCGATCTGTGTGCTCTCCTCCTGCTTCTTGATCTAGACCTCCTCCTGTGTGAGCGCACCGGTGTGCGGCTGCGAGCTCTTGTTCTTGAAGGAGATCGCTCTTTATTCTGAGTTAAACGAGCCAACGGGGATCTGTTCTGAAGGCTCGAGTAATTCCTGTCCGTAGCCCAGTGATGTAGAGGCCTGTGCCATCGTGGCGATAAATGGATGGAAGGCGATCTGTGGCTCTCTCTTTCCTTAGGAGACTGCGCAGGAGGCGTGAAGCTCAGCTCTTCATGCCTTGTTGGAGAATCTTGGTGACCCCCTGACACTGGGCTGTTGGACGTCGAGATAACCACCTCCGGGGATCTGGACGAACCTGAAGGTGACGAAGACAGGCTCACTGGAGGTGAGGCGTCTCCAGAAGGGCGCTTTGACGTTGACCTGGAGCGTCTAAGCGTCGACTGCCCTCTCAACGGAGACGTATGTCTCGACGTTGACTTTCTTCTCTTAGAAAGTGGACTTCTCGGCGACGAACGTCTCTCCAACACTGGTGCAGTGTCCTGCTTTGACACTCCCTGCACCCTTTCAGGAGATTGCTGTCTCGACGTCGACCGGCGTTGGACTGCCGGCGACGGAGGTCTTGGTCTCGACGCCGAAGATCCACTCGGCGGAGTCATCCGCCTCGACGGCGTGGAATGATGGATCGACCTTAGAGTCTGCTTCGACGCCGAAGGAGGTGTCCTGTGTCTCGACGCCGAAGATCGTTGCTTTGATCCCGGCGGAGATCTGTGTCTCGACGTCGATCGCCGATGAGGAGGCGAAGACGGAGAGATGCGCCTCGACGTCGATCGCCGCTGATGAGACGGGGAGATGTGCTTCGACGTCGATCGCCGTTGATGAGGCGACGACGGAGCGCTGTGCCTCGACGTCGATCGCACCTGCGACGACGGAGCGCTGTGCCTCGACGTCGATCGCGCCTGCGACGACGGAGCGCTGTGCCTCGACGTCGTACGCCCACCCGGCGCCGACGGAGACCTGTCTCTCGACGTTGAGCGCCGCCTGGTTGACGTCAACGGAGGACCTGTTACCTTCGTCGACGAAGATTTCGTAGTCGAATGATGATGCGCCGGCATCACCGAAGTCTTCAACGCCGATTTCTTCGTCGCCGATTTCTTCGACGTCGATACCGACGCCGACGGAGAACAGGTCGGGACTTTTCCTCTCGACGTCGACCGAGTTCTCCTCTTCTTCTGCCTCACAGGAGACCTACCTCTTTCAGAGAGGCCATAGAGACGGATCCTGTCCCTCTCCTTGATAGTCCTTCTTGATAACTTCTTACAATGCTGGCAGTTGTCAGAAGAGTGGGACTCGGGGAGGCAGAGAATACACACAGGATGTGTATCTGTTCTGGCCTTCTTCTTGCCACATGACGGGCAAGGATCGAATAAAGAAGGCATTTCCAAAAATAAACCTTTTCTGAAACACAAAAAGGAGCTACTTGCACTCTAGGACCAAAAGACGTCGAGTGAAAGTAGAAAAAACTAGATTTATATAGATATTTTTTGACAGAAAGTCAAAAAAACAAGAGCTGAAAATCCAGGGTCCTGACTGAAGGAGCCGGAAAGAACAACTGACCTAACTGTCACCCCTGAGGCATGATGGGAAGCTAGGGGTCATGGCTGCCTTAAAGGCACGGTGCCAGTTTTTGTTGAAAATGTTTTCATTTTCTATGCTATTGGTTTACAATGCAGCCTGTAGGCTAACAATGTCTACTTATTTTGCAGTTTTTACTATTTATGAGTATTTTGCTCATTAAAAACCGAGTTCAAGTACTAATTGTCCTCTGGTGTTTTTATATATTGGCAAAAGTAGTTTTTTATGTGTGTAATTACATTGTTTAGCCTCCTATTGAGAGCTGCATTGGTATGAGAAAAAATGATATATGTATATGCATATATGTAGAGCTGTATATATGTGATTTCCATATATAATTTTTATATTTCCGGGGTCCCCGCACGTGGGCGGGAATATTCAGTGCTTATGACTATTGATGAGGATCCCCTGGAAGAGAACGAGAAAAACCGTGATGGAGAGTAAAAGAATGATATCCACAGAGGGACTTAAACCCTGCTACACTGTGAACCAGTGATATTCATGTGCCCAAATGCAAACAACGTGGGATCATTAAGCACTGCTAACTTTTAATTTGGAAACACAATCTCAGTGCACCGTAACAGAGCATTCATTTAGAGGGATTTGGGAGGCAACTCATGTTTTAGATCATAATTGCTTGCTAGTGTGGTATTCTGAAGGCATTTCAAACTTATTATTATTTGGTTCTTAAGCGTCAAGAATCATAAGAGTAAATATATATTATTGCCACAAGAAGGTCTCTGTAGCACTCTTCAGCTCCCACCTGGTCTCGGTTGTTAATGCTGGAGTAAGGCAGGGTCCCCGTCATGAGCTCGTAGAGAACTACTCCGTAAGCATAGCAGTCAGATTGAAAGCTGTAGGGATTACTGTCTTGCATTCTTATCACCTCCGGCGCCTGGAGAAGAAAGCAGGAAACTGGCATAATCAAATCAAGATGGGGGTTTGAAGGAAAAACATTAATCATCAATGTATGCACAGACATGATTGCATAAAACTTCATTTCCAATCCAGTACATCTATTTTCATCCCTAATCGCTACCCATAATCTTGGTTTGTACCAGACATCTTGCATTGTCATTTTTTTAATAAGAGCACATAGGTTTCCATTCTTCACCGCTCTGAGGTCCCAGCAGTGGAAAGCTCATTCTCTGCAGGCAAAGGACAGAATCATTATCTATTAATAAAGTTTAATGCATCCACCATTCGTACTCAAACCCAGCTGTGTCCATGTTCCGAGGTATTCGTGTAAATGCAAATGATTATGTATCAGTGCACTCATTGAGTAGATCAAATGTATTGACTGAGGGCAGTTCTTTTATGGTGCGCTACCCTGTCAGACTCCTTCTAGCTCAGAAGTCCAGAACATCCAATAAGTATTGCAGACACTATACCATAATGTGTGTCACAAGGTGCATAACAAGGGAAGGAATTCTAAGCTAATCCACTTATTCACATTCATCAATTCGTATATCAAAAATAATAAATTTTGCTCCTCCTTACATGTAAAACTTTAAAAATGTTTTAATGTTGACAATTTTAAATGAACAGTATCCAAACCTTCAGTAAATGCCCCAAGGCAATTCGGTACACCTTTCGTCAGGGGATAGAATTATACAGGTTTCATAAAACTGTGAAAAAGAGCAATGTGGGTAAAAAAATATATCAAACACACAAAAGGTGACAGGAGGAACACCTGCACATACATGCCAATATTTTCAAATGGCAAAGAGGGAGATTTTGAAAATAAAATCAGGGGAATTTATTACTTCTATTGACTAACATTGTAAAAGAGGCAATTTCAGGTGGGAGACAGCTTATTGAAGCATTTGGTGCTTCAAAAAAAATCAGTAGTCTCCCGCCTGAATCGGATCAGTTGGCAAAATTCTGGCAATTGCTCAGGGTAGGATTCCTACCCATCATTCTATTGCCCACCATGCCACCTCAGTTAGACCCAGGCTTATGCAAATCAGTGTTGACCCCGCTCCAATAGGAACAGTCCAACCTGAACTGCCAAGCCAGGCTCTCTTTGAACCGGAACACAAGCTATCCAAGACCAGTTTAGACCTAGCTGGGTCTCTTCAGTCAGGTGTAGCTTGGTTTCAGTGGCACTGAAAGTAAGTGACCAATGTCTGGACATAACCTTAGCCACTTAGGGCATTACATCAAATGCACAAAAGGGGATGGGAGGAATGCTTGCTAAAAGTCTAACCACTGACAATTACTATGGCCAGTATTCCAACCCATTGTTCTTTGGCCCACAATGTCACCTTAGATTAGACCCAGTCATATGCAAATCTCTCGGCTCCAGGCTCCAATAGGTCCAGCCCAGCCTAAAGTTGCCAAGCCAGGTCCTCTCTGAAGTGGAACACAAGCAACCCAAGACCTGTTTCGGCATGACTGGGCAGGGTGGGAATCCGCCCGATTCAACGTAACACAGCAACATGCACTGTGAAGTGAAATGTGATCCAACAAATATGAGGCTGAGTTTTGGTCAAAAGATATGTGCTGAAATATGGATTGGTACACCCTCCACACCACACCGCCCTTAAAAAATGCTCTAGCTACCCTCTACGTTTATGTTTGAATTGTAAGAACATATGGGAATGCCACGTCTAACTTCTTCAGAGGCAAAGACTTGGGAGTAGTGCTCAACTACGATCTCCCTTTTAAAAGACTGATCAATGAGCACTAAAGTGACATAAATGTGACATAACCCTTCAATGAATCAATCAGGGGGTTTGTATAGCGCGGTCTACTCACCCGGAACGGGTCTCATGCGCTGAGGAGGGGGGGGGGGGGCGGGGTGGGTTCGCAGATGCTGCAGGTCACTGCGTACCATCGAAGAGCCAGGTCTTGAGGTCCTTTAGGAACTTGGGGAGCGATGCAGTCTGTCGGAGGTGGGGAGGGAGTGAGTTCGATGCTTTGGCCGCGAGGAGGGAGAAGGATCGCCCTCCTGTTCTGCTTTTCTTGATCCGAGGTACAGTTGCGAGGGAGAGCTGGGGCGAGCGGAGAGAGCGCTGGGGTGCGTGGAACCGGAGGAGGTGGTTCAGGTTGGCGGGTCCGCCGTTGTGAAGGGCCTTGTGTGCGTGGGTGAGGAACTTGAAGGTGATTCTCTTCTCCACGGGGAGCCAATGTAGGGTCCGTAGGTGTTGGCTGATGTGGCAGTGGCGTGGTAGGTTGAGGACTAGTCTGGCGGCGGGGTTCTTGAGTTTGCGGGTGAGGTTCTTGTTAATCCCGGCGTAGAGTGCGTTGCCGTAGTCCAGTCTGCTGCTGACAAGGGCATGCGTGACCGTTTTTCTGTGTTCGGAGGGGATCCACTTGAAGGTCTTGCGGAGTAGGCGGAGGGTGTGGTAGCAGGAGGAGGTGATGGCGTTGACCTGGCGGTCCATTTTGCGTTCGGAGTCCAGGATGATCCCGAGGTTGCGTGCCTTGTCCATGGGGGTCCCCGAGGGCAGGGGGCCACCAGGTGTCGTTCCAGGCATCGGGGTATGGGCCCATGATGAGTATCTCTATTTTGTCCGTGTTGAGTTGAAGGCAGCTGCTCTTCATCCATCTGGCGACGGCTTCCATTCCATCTTGAAAGTTGCGTTTGGCGATGTTGGGTTCGTTGCATAGAGAGAGGATGAGTTGGGTGTCGTCTGCGTACGATGTGATATTGAGTCCGTGTGCTCGGACGATGGCTGCGAGCGGGGCCATGTAGATGTTGAACAGGGTCCGGCTGATGAAGGATCCCTGAGGGACTCCACAGGTGGTTGGAGTCGGTTCTGAGAGGAATGGAGGCAGTCTGACTCGTTGCGTTCTGCCGGAGAGGAAAGAGAGGATCCAGTCGAGGGCCTTGTTCCGGATTCCCGCGTCGTGGAGTCTGCGGGCTAGCGTGCGGTGAGAGACAGTGTCGAATGCCGCGGAGAGGTCAAGGAGGATGAGGGCCACAGTCTCTCCTCTGTCGAGGAGGGCACGGATGTCGTCTGTTGCTATGAGGAGTGTGGTTTCCGTGCTGTGGTTCTTCCTGAAGCCTTATTGGGAGGGGTTGAGGATGTTGTTCTCTTCGATGAAGGCGGCGAGTTGGCTGTTGACGGCTTTTTCCATGACTTTGGCCGGATAAGGGAGTAGGGAGATCGGTCTGAAATTTTTGAAGTCGGTGGGGTCCGCTGAGGGTTTTTTCAGGAGAGGGTTGATTTCAGCATGTTTCCAGTCGCCGGGGAAGGAGGCAGTCTCGAAGGAGCGGTTGATGATGTGTTGAAGTTCGGGGGCGATGATGTATGTGACTTTGCGGCAGATGTGGTGGGGGCAGTGGTCCGTGGGGGCCCCGGAGTGGGTGGTCTTCATTATCCTCAGAGTGTCTTCGATGCTGAGGGTGGTCCAGCTGTTAAGTGTTGGTTGTGTGCTGCTGGGAGCGGTGGGAGGGGGTTCCTCGTGGGGGTTGTTGACGTCGAAATTGTCATAGATGGTCTTGATTTTGTGATGGAAGAAAGCGCTGAGTCTGTCGCAGAGGTCCTGGGAAGGAGTGATGCCTGTGGACTCGATGTTGGGTTGGGCGAACTCTGATGATGCCGAAGAGTTTCTTGCTGTGGTGAGCGTTGGTGGAGATTCTGTCCTTAAGTGCTTCCTTCCTGGAGAGTCTGATGAGCTTGTGGTGGGCCGCGGTGGCAGTTTTAAAGTTGTCGAGGTCGGCTGTGGCTTTGGAGTTCCTCCACAGTTTTTCGAGTCGTCTGCAGGTGCGTCTGGAGTCTCGGAGTTCGGTGGAAAACCAGCTGGCTTTCTTGGCATGGGGCTTGGGAGTTTTCTTGAGGGGGGCGATGGTGTTGGCACAGTCGGTGATCCAGTTGTGTAGAGTGCGGGCGGCGGTGGTGGGGTCATCGTCTGTGGTGATGGGAGTGGAGCTGCTGAGGGCAGTGGCGAGCTGGTCGTCAGAGATCATTGAACTCTTCAATGATGGAACAGCAACAGTAGGGTGCAGTGAGAGAATCACTACAGTAACTGTTTACAAAAGGTGCAAGAGCACTGTCTAAAGGTCTCTATCTGTCTCTCTCAACCAACCAACCAACCAACACACACACACACAGACAGACATCCCTCAGTCCCCTTCAACCCAAAGTCAAAAGTGCGTATCAGCAGACATACACAAGATTCTGGTGTAAGCAGCCTTCAATAAAGCAACCCATGCTCTTCAACAATACATCTCATTATATGGCTGAACAGAATAGAAAGGGTGGGAGAGTAAAGTATTGACTGAGTCCATTCTCTTTTTTACAGTGTCTAAAGTATCAAGGCGCATGTGGTGGAGCCAGTATAAGGGTTTCGGAATTAAACATCCAGGATCAGAAAGAATTTCAGTCTCCTCTTAAATTGCTTGACATACATAATCGTCATTAGTAACTGTGGATGTGTATTCCACAGCTTTGGACCTAGAGCTAGCACAACTTTGCAACCCATTATTAGTGATAAGATTGGGCAGTCTCAGTGTTTCACTATGAACATGCTATATCACTGCCTCTGTCCAGTGAGCCGGCCCTGAGTGCATAATTCTGTGCATACATACAAGTACTCTAAATATGAACTTAGATTTCATGGCAAGGCAGTGCAACCTTGGGAGAATTGCAGAAATACAATTACACTTAGCTGCTAGCCTATGAACTATTGAGAACTTTACTCAATACAGCCGGACACATGCCACTACAGTAATTATTGCGAGAGCCAAACATCGAGCATGCAACCTGATCTTGCTTATCAACACAAGGTTGTAAGTTGACCAGACCTTAAATCTTAACAGTTTGGATTTTTGAGCCCAAGAATTCAAAAAAGAGTAGCCTTGGCCCAGCTATTTAACCAAGTAGGGCAAACCCCCCAGCATAAGCTGCATCTTACTGGCATTTAAGGGCAACTAGTTTCCTTCTATCCAGGTCTAGCTCACTTTCATGCTTTCCACTCTTTTGTTTAATTGCTTACTATAACTGTATAACACATTCTTCAGCATACTCTCTAGTGTCAAGAAAAACAGAGCATTTTACTTCTCCCTTTTCCTTTCCAAGAGCCTGTTTCACATCGTTCTCCTCTGAGTGGCCTCAAGAAAGCCCTCTCTTTTGACTGCTTCTAATAGGAACAATACAGATTCTGCGTACAGAAGAAGGCCACAGTATAAAACCATAGTTGCAGACTAAACTGCTCTTGTATTTGCTCTGACACACTCTCTTGTTGATTATAGTAATGATTGCCTGGGGGGGGTCTGGGTGCTGTGCAACCATGATGTGCAAACTTAATTGTGCAAAATGACTGGCCGCACCATTCTTCATCTAAAAAAAATCAGACATTACTCGTGCTTTGGCTGCCATTTAAAGAAAGGGTTGTCTTCAGAGCTGTGTCTGATCCACAGGCCCCACTTTGGACAAGAGATCTCAGGGGAACTTCTGAAAACCATCTCACTCTGCTGCTGCTAGATACAATCAGTTTATGGGATCATCTCTTCACTTTCTTAAAGCTACTCCCTTTGGAACACTCTTCCTCTACCTCTTCGCTCACTATAACTACAATTATCTTATTTGCTAATTCTGTCTCCTGTTGCCTCCGTTCTTGTTCGATCAGTGCTCTGAAGCATTCTCTGGTGACCTTGCGCTTAATAAGAACAATAAATAAATAAATGAAAAAGTATACACTGCTAATGGTGATATGTTGTGTCTATATGTTTGCAAGGCCTGACTGGGTTTGGATACTTCTCATCACTCATAGTGTTTTCTTGATCAGTTGGTCTTTGACCCATATAGTCACTGATGACCGCCTTGGCATTAAGAACAAATTTTATTTCAGACATTGTCAGGTTATTACGAGACTACACTGTAAATTGCTCTTGTTACTGATCGATGGGCTGAACTAGGTGACTGGGACTGTCCCTAACATTCCTGAATTTATATTTAATGTTGTCCAATGGCTTTTCAGAACAGTCTCTCACCTTGCAGATGAGGCATCTCATATACACAGGGTTTGCCTGGAAATGCAATCCTCCTATCAGAGAAGTGAATGAGGCTGAGACTGGCAGTGACAATCCAAGATCACATGACCAGAGGAGGAAAGTTTTTTATGGGACATGAGTAGGACAAATGAGAATAGATATTGTAAAGGACATCGGAGGGAAGGCCACGCTGAAGGTTCATCACAGTATTTCTTGAATGGCGGGAACTATTAACTCCATTTTAGTGGAAATACGTAGGGATCATCTGTCAGTGGTCCAATATTTATGGGTGTGTGTGAATGAATGAGTTAGATATTGGGACTTTTGTGGCACCGCTGTGCCAAATCCACACATAAAGCACCTATGTCATCTTCTCTTTGATACAGGTGGTTTAGGTTTGTACACAAACATCGGACCTTAAGAACAAATAACTTGCCTTCAGTAACGTTCTTTCTGGTGGATACTCTATCTAATCGCATATTCCTAAACCTTGTGATTATTCCCAGGTGTGAGATTGGATCTGGAAAATTCAAAACAGCACTCCTGTGCACAAGCAAGTGGAGCAGGGTGACTCCATTACACTTCGGAAGTGACGAACGTAGTCGCATATAATCTCCACCTACCCATACTGACACCACTTTCAGTAACTCTTCTGTGCCCTAAAATGCAGACTATTGTGCAAGAGAACAAACCAGTATGCAGATTCCTAAACTGGGATCTTTCTCCATGGAAGAGACCATATCGCAGAACTGGGAGGTGGGAGGGCGGGGAGGAATCTGCGGTTAGATAAAGCATAGAGTATTCACCAGAAAGAGCATTAACAAAGGGAAGTAATTTGTTTTTCTGATGGATATTTCTAACCACAGAGTCCTAACCCTGTAAACAGATATGAAAGCGGTACCTCCCAAGGTGATGGGTCTATGGAATGGCTCAGACTAATGTTCTGCAAGACTGGTTGAGCAAAACGCCCATCCATACAGACTGGGCTGTCGGGCAGTAGTGCTTAGTTAAAGTGTACACTGATGCTCACATAGCTGCCCGAAAGCTATCCAGGACAGGCACTTCCCTTGTTGCCCTTCTTTACCCCAGACAAACTCACAAAGAGAAGATCGACAACCCGAGGTTCTTTGGTACGATCAATGTAAAAGTGTAGTGCTCTCTTGGGGTCCAAATGCTGGGGTCTCACTTCCTCTTTGCAGGAATTAGGTGGAGCAAAGAATGTTGGAAGAGTGATAGCTTGCCAATATTAAAAGGCATCACCACCTTAGGCAATAATGTCACTCGAGTCCTGCACAGCAGTTTGTCCATAAAAAAAGATTGTATAGGGAAGCTGGCACTGAGAGGGCCTGACATTCTAAGGGCACACTCTAAAGAGATTTTGCGGATGGTGCTGGAGGGGCAGAGGATTGAGAACATTGCCCCTGAAGACCAGGACGTTGTGTTTCGGATTCGAAAGGGCTGTGAAACCTGTTGAGCGGGCGGTTGGGGTTGGCACTCTTGATTTGCCAGGCCCTCAGGCAAAGCCCCTAAAAGGGTGAAATTGCTGCAGGGACTACCGGTCTGTAACAGTGAATGTGCCGTGGCTCGGCTTTCTTTAAATCCTTCTAGGGCAGACACTGCATTTCACTAAACAGGCAAAAACCATCAAACGGAATATCCAATTAAGATGAATGGATATCCCCGAAGAAGCCTGTAAACTTCATCCATACGTGGCGTCGAAGCACCACGCATGCTCCGATAGCCATACCTACACAATCTGTGGTGTTCAGGCCTGAGCGAATGATGAATTTGGCCACATTCCAACCATCTTGAATGGTCTGAGCTAAGGAAGCCTGTAAGTCTTCTGGGACTGCAAATGTAAGATCTCAAAATGTCCCAAAGTGCATGGGTATAACATTCAAGCAGGCAGCTCGCATTAACTGACCTCAAGGCTAGGCTGAAGAGAACACACAAGTGTCGGGCGAGTTGTCCAGCCCACTGGCCTTCTGTAACTCCTTGTACCAATTGTCTTCGTAATAAGGTGGAGCAAATCTGTCCCCATCCTCACCATTGTCATTCCTAGAAGCCTGGCTCTAATCGAAGTCTGAGCCAAAAAGCTGATGTAATGTGTGTGCATGTGCATGGCTGCGTGGTAGTGGAACCGTGTCTGAGTCCAATGGGTTCAACATAGGTTGCGGCATATCAAGATCTGAACGTGGCCATGGCCGAGGTCAAGCTGAAGCTGGACGGGAGTAAGACATCACAATAGTCTGCGGGTTACCCTCTGTTGCCAGTGGCATCTGGGTTGTGGCGTCAATCCCGATACAGAAATTGAAGAGGGCTCAAATATTATGGATCATTATGAGTCAGACACCACCCCCTGAATCTGTCCCAGGAGGACTTGGTTATCTCATCAAAGAACTTCCAGCACTCACCATCGAGTATGTCACTGCTTGTATAAATGTCTGCTTCGACCCATTTTGTCCAGACGATGTCTTTTACCAAGTTTGTTCTTGTGAACAGGGAAAGCAGACAGCTGCAACCCAGATAAGACAGAGAAATGTAATTGACAATAATGAGCTCAGAAATGCACTACTGGCTACTTATGACTAATGCAGAAAGCATTTACCTAAAATATGAGTTTATTACCGGGACAGAGTCAGACTCTTAGGTAAAGTTTGTTGTTGGTTAGGTAGCACAATTAGATGTTTTAAGGAACAACTTCCCTGAAAGTGGAAGAATGCAATCAACTGCTTTAGCTAGATAGTTACCCAGTAACAATGGGTGAGAAATGCCATAAATTTGGCCTTGGCTTTTGAAATGCAAGTAACATGGCTAATATAAATGTCCCCGCACCACTTAGTATACTGACAAATGTTTTCGGTCTAGTACATCAGTGCATCCCAAATTGATCGCCGTGAAGAAAAAAAATTCACCAGAGATGGGAGGGTGAACTATGGCAGAAATGAGAGAACCATCTACCCTAAGGACAGGGTTGACTGCACATACAAGGGGACCCACTGTAGTAACACTTGCGGAACCAGTACTCTTTTAAAAGATTACACCAGTGGTTCCCAAACTTTTTCGACCTGCGGCTTCCTTGACCCATTGGCCATTGCCTGTGGCTCCCCACTGTTACTTTATTTGGAGGGTGGGGTGGATGTAATCTCGGCCTCGGAAGTACTTATATTTTTCTTCCTGAAGATAATTGGGATGAAGCTGATGAAGGTATTATAATCATATACGCAGGATGTTTCGTATTACTAAGGTGGCGACTCTAATAAAATATTCATAGTTACACTTCTTTGCCCATGCCTTTTTTAGAGTACCCTCTCAAACTTTTTTATCCCACTTACAGTGCTAGATAGCACCCCTATGCATGTAGGCCCCATTGCCAAAATGTTTCTGCGCTTGAAGAATATTTGCATGCACTTCCATTTCTACCCATGTCATACGTGCCAACACACCTGTCTCAGCAGGGTGACTCACGATTTTTCAAACCACATACAGCTTTATTTTTGCTGTCTCCTCCCTAAAATTACCTCCAAATCAATGCAAGTAAAATAAATACCTCAGATATTTTTTTTTTTTTAAACGTCCCTCTTTCTTGCTTCCAAATGTTGGCATCATACCATATATGGTGTTTTACTTCCCTGTGCTCAAGGAGAGAGCAGGCCTGTCCGGAAATGTGTGTGTACTGAAAGAAATGTGCACTGGAAGTACCTATGATTCAAGTACAAATGTCAATACTTAATAATACTTAGTGTGTTTAATAGACAGGACAACTGTACTTTCCTGATAACTTGCATTGGTGTAAAATGCATTTGGAAAAAAACGAAACTATTAATGAGTCTAACAAAATAAATCAGGCATCTTCCGCTTACTTTGGGAGTGTTGGAACGTGGGATACAGTGAAATATGGAGGTCATCTCCCTCGACATGCCATCAATTAAGCACTACATTTACAGCTTTAGGCATGTCACTTACAAATCATCGACATCATGCGTTTAAGTCTAATTTGTTTAACTGAAGTCAACAGACCCTTCAACATTAAATGCATTAAAGTGCTTGGTGCACGGCTCCCCTGGCTAGGTTTGACGGCTCCCCAGGGAGCCGCGGAGCACAGTTTGGGAACCACTGGATTACACACAGGGAGCAAGCACATCTATGTTCCAAGTTTCTAACTGAAGTGACATTTTCCCCCAGTGTGTTCTCAGAAGCACTGTAATATTATGAACGGTACAGGGTTGCATCCAGTTACAGAAACAACTGCTGTCAGTCCAAGATAAAGGAAGAGCAACATCAGGAGAAACCAAATAGTCTGAATTACCAGCTCCCACCACAGAAGGGGCAGATGCACTACTAGACAAGCTAGGGGAGACAAAGGTGTAACTGGGTCTTGCTAATGAGCGTAGAGGGAATACCATGTGATGTGCGTTAATCTATTAGAAAGCAAGGATGATTAAGAGGGGGTTATCAGAGGGATTAAAGAATCTGTAGTAAACAACATGTCCCAAGCATCAAAGGTATAGTTAAATTTGGAGGACGCATTACCTCTGATGGCTTAGACTGCTTATGACACAAAAGATCCCTCAACTTGCTGGTACTGCCCAGTCGGGTCTACACATGAGCTGTCCACTCATACAGGGATGAAGGAAACAAGCATAGAAAAACAGGACCGGAGTGATAAAGCAGAACTTGAGGAGCAAGGCACTGTGCACTAGTGATGCTTAAGGTCCTTGGACACCTTTCTCCTAATTGAGGCTGTTCAGAATGACCCAATATTACTTTCAGTACTGGAACAGAAAACTATCCATTTAGGTTCTCCTCCTCAATGTGGAGGTTGGCGGCCACTCCTCAAGGTGTTCATGGAAGACAAGTGGAAAGACATAGAGCCTCTGTCAGAAGATGAAACTGATGGAGCTAGCTGACCAAGAGATCCCTACTTTAGAGAAGATTAACCAGCCAGGACTCCCCCCTCAGAGGCACTGGTCCAGGCAGAGAATAGCCTCCTAAGGACCCAGGCAGTTGCGTCTAAGAGAGAGAAGGGCCTGGAGCTATGGTGCTTCTGGGGCTAGGTAGTTTCCTCAAGTCAGTTTAAGCAGGAGGGGGCAAGGGAGTGGGACATCCCAAACGTTTCTAGAACCAAGGCAAGGTGGCAAAGAGTTGTCATCCACTAATTTACCTTTACCCAGGGATCATGGAGGGAAGAGATGGGCAGTGTAGTAGTTATTCCAAACAGGGTCATGGCAGAGACGAAGCGGACATCCCAAGACTAACTGTAGCATTATAACCAGGAAACAAAACTGTGTGCTTCTCAATATTTACTTTACAACTAGGCCCATACTGAAAAGAGGTACTTACTGGTTTAATACAGTAATAAATCTAAAACCTGGCATGGTGTGGAGGCGGTCCAAATCCTGGTACTTACGCAAGATTCAGGACTGGGTGGGAAAGGGCATGGTGTCTTAATTCATTTAGAAGCGCTGCAATCATCAGAAGCAACTAGGTGATTCCAAACGGTATGTTGCCCAGTGATACTTCTTGAGCAGAACCATGACATTGAAAGCAATATGAATGGCCAATTATTAACATTTGAATCTTTTCCTAAACTCACCATCCAGAGGATTGATCCGCTGGGCTGCTCCACCTGCTGAGACCCACTCCACCGTGTTTTCACCGTGGCCAGGCCAAAGTCACCAATCTTCACCGTAAGGCCTTCATGCAGGAAGATATCTGCTTGAGAGTGAAGGATCATAAACAAAATGTGACGCAGAGCAATAACAAATAGGAGATGACCTTAAAGGACAGATGTGACCCTTTTTTTTAGCAGTCACAAACCCTCCAACTGGCAAAATCTAAAGTTTTGCAACTTCTTAAAAATTATTTGCTACATACTATCCATTTTAAGAGTCAATAAAGTTTTACCAACTCCTAAAATTGATTTAGAAATGAACACTGAATCGCAGGAAGAGGGTGTCCCTTCCCAACTGCAATTCAGTACAATATGTATCAATGATTTCTGACCGAAAAAAACAGTTGCAAACCATTGATTAGTTACTGACTTCCATGTTGGGGTGGTAACTGATTATTAAAGGAGAAGGGACATCTTTTGCATCACTTCTCCTTTGAGAAAGGGGTGGCAGATTCAGCTGAAGTAGTTTCATGGTAGTTTTTCAAAATATATATATATATTTTTTTTTTAATAAAGCATCCGGATTTCCTTTGAGGGAATGGGGCTGCATTTAAAAAAAAAACGTTTTCAATTCTGAAAAGCAATAACAGGGATTGTGGTCTGCTGACTCCTGCAGGCTATTATCTTTGAGATTATAGCCATAGCCCATAGCAGCGATTTGAAAATTGCACCTGCCGAATTAATAATCATCAGAGATGTCAATCTTCGACCAACTATGATTCCTTATTTTGCAAACTGTCATAATTAGTGCACAGGCCAGTTTGTCAAAAGAAATTGCAAACACTTTTTGCAACCAGGTATTTAGTACACCTGGCCCTTGATCCTCACCTACAGCAGCTCACAAAGCTTAAACACAAACTTGCTCTGCTGTCTTGCGAGCAAAATGTGCACACAGAATAATGAAGAATACAGTTGATTCATTATACAAAATAACTTGCAGCACCCTGATCTTTAGCACATTTGTATGGTGAAACGCCGGAGTTCGGGCATTTGATAGAAAACTCTAAAAACCTTCAAACTACAGAAAAGTTCTTTCTTGTTTCGGGGACCATGCCACCACCCTACTCCTGATTATTGTGTATTCCAACTGTTCTTACAGGACACCTCTTAAGGAACATTTCTATGCTAGACACTGATGCCAAGCATGACTTCAAATCCAGCCTTTGGTTAACATAATAGTTTTCAATATTTGAAATAAGTCTTGAAGACCCAGTTAACTGCAACTGAAATTGAGACTACTAGATTGACAGATGTGCCACATACTCCAAATCCAAGATATTATTGAGGTCCACAAAACATAGCAGGTGGTCTGTGGCAAAAACAGGATAGGAAAATTCAGACTTCATCAACCTCAGCACAATTCCTACTTTAATGAGTGTAAAATGTTACTTTACAAATCATTCGAAGCTTGATAGTCCATACTAAAGAGGGAGAATCTCTCCACTGTGAGCCCTCAAAGAACAGCAAAAGCAACATACCCACTATGCAGACTGTGCCAAGGCCTGGTTCCGGACTCACAGTGAGTTGGTGCAAAACCACTAACAAGTGAGGGGGGCATGAACCGTGAGTCAGTGAGAGCACTCTTTTATACCAAAGGAGGAGGAAATGACCAGCTAGGTGAAAGGGGGTGCAGTGGGAACACCAGAGACAACGTCTGTGTATAAACCAAGCTAGGACAAGTATACAAGAAGGATCAGACACCTTCTGGAAAAAACTGCCATAAGATAGTTTGCTCCCTCACTGATCTTGGCCATTTGAAGAGAAAAGAATGGACCTGTGCCTCAACGCCCACTTGGTTCTCTAGATGCCGCCGGAAAAGAATTGGAGACTCTGCAGAGTCGAGCACAAGGGCCATCATCCTGAAAAAGAAAGGATGCAGCACATCCAAATTATGAAAGAAACCATGTCACACTAATCGTGCGACACTGATACAGAATAAAGTGAACAGGAGAAAGAATCTGAGAGCGTGTGAGACTGCAGAAGAATAAGAGAATGAGTAAAAGAGTGAGAGAAACAGGGCGTGTGAAAGGAAAAAAGAAATCTAGAGAGAATCTTGCGGTTTCATACGATTTCCATTGACACATTGAGTATGAGGAGAGTGTTTCAGGAACTGGGGAAGCCAGTCACATCCGGGGGTAAGGGCTTCTGGGTGGTAACTCACAAAGTTAAGCACCCCGCAGAGAGAGAAGCTACTGTCTTACTTTAAAGCCAAGATTCGCTAACAGAATTGTTACTTTGGGGGGGGAAAAAGTCTGTCGAACCAGCGGCTGCCAGAGTGGGAGTTGTACAGCTCAAGAGAAGCTTGGAGGGTGGGGATGTCTTTTAGGATATCACTCAGAAAAGTACAGTTCTTCCACTGATTATTGACTAGTTTAGTCTAGTAGGGATAAAAAATAAATACAAGTTTAGAGGAGGAATGACACACACACTACACACACACACACACACACACACACACACACAATGTTCTTTTAACTGAAAAAATGATATAGAAATAATGAGGGGTTTCACCAAAATTATACCCAATGCAAACAAGGAGCAAGTGAGTAAATTGGTAATTGCTAATATCGTTTTTGAACAATCACATATAAAAATAGTACTAGTGATATAAAAGATCCTCACCAAAAACAAATGGAAATAGAGCCTTGGAAACGGAGCTTTATTGTGATGTCAGACCAGTGCACTGTGATCTTCAAAAGCTGGTCACCAAGGCTATGAAATCATCATCACAAAAGGTGAACTTGCAGGCCTCTGGAGGCGACATCAATAGCCCACAGAGAGTTGCTTTACACATCCACATTTGTGCCGAGGAGGTTATCAGGACATTGTCAAAATCTGTCTGTCGCTCCAAGCAAATATACCTACATCTGGCCCAACCGTGGTCTTTTATAGTGGTGGCACAGACATTAAACAATGTACAGAAATTCAGGGACACACCTCTTCCATGCACTCCTCACCTGATCCTAATAAGTGACTTATCATCAAAGGATACTGTTGGATTTCAGGTCCCGATGGATTATGTTCTTGGCGTGAAGATAACTGAGGAGGACGAGAATGATACGCAGTTACGTAATCATGGTCAATAGCATATCCTTACATATTTTGCTATATTTTGTGATAACTAAACCACATCATGACAACCAATAAGTAGAAGGTTTGTACTAACAAAGCATATGAAGAAAGTACTGTCAGAATTATTTTTCATGGGGGCTGGGTGCAGAGTACAAAGAAAGAAATGTTATCATCAGGGGAGAAAGGGCACAGATATGAGGGGAGCTAGACTCACTGTAAACAGAAGGAAAGATTACCTGCTTGTACACCTAAGCTCTCCCTAATACCAATCTTCATTAACGTCATAAAACATTATTGGTCCCACCTGTGTCCAGATTCTGGAGCATATAGGAGAACTCATATCTGTCTGTATATCCAGGTGCTCTTTCACATTAGTAGTGGGAGCAGACAACTGCAGAGAAAAGAACATTTGCTGGTACTTGTAATGCTTGCAGCCGGGGGTACAAACTGGTCTCTGTAGAATCCCTGCTGCCATGACCTACTAGAAGAGGAGCTGGCCTTCCCAGTGTGCAGCCAACACTTGACTACAAGGAAGACTTACTTGTACCTGGTTCAAATGAGTTAGGACCTGTACAAAGATCCCCAGAACAGACTGAGACTCCAATCAGCAATGGGATTCTTGTAATCCAGTTGGCCAGAGTCACTAAATGAAATCAGGATCATGACCTTGGTCACAGTGCCTCTGTAATACTTTCCTGCCTTCATCTGTTGTAAGGATGCACTGTCCGTAACCTGTCCTCTACTCTTTATGGTTCCGGTATTTAACCACAGTCCCCCCCCATCCCAACCGCCTTCTAAACCCTGGCATTCTTTTGACTACAGCTGGACGCTTGGATTTCAGAACTGTCTGACCCATCTCCCCAGTTATCACTGCTCAGGAGATATTGTAGTTTGAATCTTAAGCTGTGTTGGGACCATTAACTTATTTCCAAAGTTCTAGTGGGCATCATTTTAGTCTTGTGGGTGCCACCTATACTGAGGGGTGTCCCAATCTCCCAACCATGGAAAGGTTAGACCGCGAGCAGTCAGACTTGAATTACGAGCAAATAAAATTTATCACCCCAACTGACACACTGCTACCTCTGTTAACATTGAAATACCCTGCACAGATTGGGAGACCATCCGCTTAAGTAGTCGGTCCCAGGTGAGCAGTGTTCTACTGGACACAGACTACTTCAGATTGTCCACTGAAAAGGAGAAGGCAACTCACAGAATCCAAGTACAAGTTTTTTTTATTTTTAGCTGGGTGGCAAACTTATTTGGGTTGTCAAAAACTGTTAATAATTGTATTGTAAACTCAGTGAAGCCAATTGAATTGTCTAGTTTGTGCCTAGAGTCAGACACACTGAACCAGAGAGCGAGACAAATAGCAAGTCTGATACCTTTCGTCTGTCTGGCACTTCAATTTTAGTCACTCAATTGTTTTTACAAAAAGGGTTAAACCTGACGATTCATGAAGGTTTCCAAGAGCATCCAAACACGGTTTCTTTGAATATAATTGGCAAACCGGCTCATTTTTATATAAAAACCGAGAAGTTGGCATGTGAACTGTTAAAAACAAAAATGAGGTGCAGGCACGTCTGGCTTGGGGATTCTAGAAACTTTCAGTGTGGCATACTAAAACCAAAGGGTATGGGATGCTAGCTTAGGGATGCTAGAACATTTGGGTCTGGGATGCTGGGACCTCTGGGCATGGGATGCTAGGACCTCTTGGCATGGGATGCTAGGACCTCTGGGCATGGGATGCTAGGACCTCTGGGCATGGGATGCTAGGACCTCTGGGCATGGGATGCTAGGACCTCTGGGCATGGGATGCTAGGACCTCTGGGCATGGGATGCTAGGACCTCTGGGCATGGGATGCACACGTCTGGCTTTGGGAAGCACGAAGGTCTAGATTTTGGATTGCTGGGACCTCTGGCTTTGGGATGCTAGAACCTTTGGCTTTGTGATGCTAGGAACTCTGGCTTTCGGATGCACATATGCCTGGGTCTGGGATGCATGCATGTCTGGGTATGGGATGCATGCTTGTTTGGCTTTGGGATGCACGCATGTCTGGGATGCATGCATGTCTTGGGTTGGGATGCTAGAACCTCTGGGTATGGGATGTGAGGACCTCTGGCCTTGGGCTGCTAGGAACTCTGGCTTTGGGATGCACACGTCTGGCTTTGGGATGCAGTAAGGTCTAGATTTGGGACTTCTGGAACCTCTGGCTTTGGATGCTAGGAACTCTGGCTATTGGATGCACTTATGTCTGGCATTTCGGATGCATGCATGTCTGAGACTGGGATGCATGCTTGTCTGGCTTTGGGATGCTGAGACCTCTGGTTTGGGATGCTGGGACAGCTGGCTTTGGGTTGCACGCATGTCTGTCTTTGGGATGCTGGCACCTCTGCCTTTGAGATTCAAGGACCACTGGCTTAGGGATGCATGCACCTCTGGTTTATATATATGATCATCTTTGATTACCTATTCTTCTTTAAAGCTATAATAGAGGATGGACCAGCAGTACACTTAGTGTTATTTACTGTGTCATTGCTTATCTGCGTTTCCAACCCTAACCATCCAACACAGTAAGCCACGCCTGCTTGTCTTCACCAACCCGGGGGAGTCAAGTGCCTAACGGGAGGGATTTATTTATCCAACTGGAGTGGAACAGAATTAGCGTCTCTGGAAATCTGCTGTAAATAGTACCCACACAACATAATGCCCAGTAGCCTCTCCTGCCTCCGGGAACCCGTATAAAAGCCTCACTTTCCTTAGAAGCACAGACACTGATGTCTGCCCAGGACACTTCCTTATATTCAGCCAGGGGGAATAAGCGACTGGTCAACAGGTGCAGCTCAGAGTAAATTATTTTATTCTCAGATTACAAGCAAGAAGTAAAATGGTCCCACTTCAAAGCCTCATATAGGGGGCCTACACATGCGGACATATATCTTCATCTGGCCCACTGGGGGAAGGGCAGAACTCGTCAACGCAGATCACCATGGCCACCAAGAAAACATCAGGACCACAACAGTTGATGCTCTTTGACCTTGGCCCAAACGGACTTCTAGGCGGAGTGGGAAGGGGGGGAGCAAAGTGCTCTACAGCCTTAGCACAAACAGAGTCAGAAAAAAGAAGAAAAAAACAGCGTCTATTTTCTTAACCAACATTACCACCAATGGCCCTTTAAACATCTACAGAAGGATACAGATCATGGTTGAAATAAAGGTCCACAAAAATCAATATTTCTATATCTGACAAAGAATATAAAAGATTTTTCAGGAGTTTAGCCAGTGTTTCAAGGAGATACTTGAAGTGGTCAAAATTATTGTGAAGCATGTCTTTTGCGGTCACAACATAATTAATAAAGCAAAGGAAATGGTGGAAGAAGTACGGCTATTCAGTGACATTTTTATATCATCGTTTGGGATCGAATATCAGACGTTCGCCTGCAAACCTTAAGTCTGCATGCCTTTTCTCTGTGGACTTTACTCCGCAGTTTAGTTTAAAATACAGATAACTGCCTTTACAGTTTTTTTTTTTTGCTTTTTAAAATAAATATCTAGAGCTATATTTATATCTATATTTATTTTCATATTGTAGGAAGCTGGGTTTTTGTTGCAGTAGTCCCCCACTTTTCACCTGGTCTTTGATGCAACTTTGACTGAAGTGCACTGGGTTCCTTCTAAAAAGGTCCCTAGTGCCAGTGTTTTTTCCTAAAACAAGACAACGGGTCAGTTGCTCCCCCAATTGACCAGTCCCTTAGCACCTCTGTAAGTCCCTGGTAAGTGGTAACCGTGGTACCTAGGGTATAGGTACTAGGGAGGGTCCCTAAGAGCTGCAGCATATCCTGTGCCACTCTAAGGGACCCAGCACCAAACTCATACAGACTGCCACTGCAGGCTGCGTGACAAGGTACTCTAAAAAGGGAAAACACGACATGGCACACTCCTATGTGCCAACTGCCCTAACACTGCATGTAATATTTGTAAGTCTCCCCTACAGCAGGCCTTACAGTCCTAAGGAAGGGTACATTATATTACATGTGAGGACATATCTGCATGAGCAGATATGCCCCTGTAATGTTTAGTTCCATTACTAGATATTACAAGTGAACAGGGAAGCTATCTTAAGGTATGTCCTGGGCACTGGTCAAAACGAGTTTCCCAGCTACATAAGGGCTTCACTGAAACTTAGGCGTTTGGTATCAAACACCTCGTATTAATAGGCCCACACTGATTCCAGTGATGGATTTATTAATACATACACCCAGAGGGTACCTTAGAGGTACCCCCTGAACCCCACTAGCCCTCTAGTGTGCTGACTGACTGGTGTAGTCTAGCCTGCCGCCACAGGCGAGTTTCTGACCCGTAGGAGGTGAGATCAACGCTCTCAGAGGCCAGAAACAATGCCTGCTCTGAAGGGAGGTGTTTACACCTTCTCCTCCAGGAAGGCTCGTAAATAAGCATGTCAAGGCAGAAGGCTTCAAAGGTCTTTGCCACCTTTGTTTTGCGACCCAAGGCTTCCCCAAACAGGGGAAATGCCAACCCTACGCCCTGGGCCCATTTGGCATCAGGACAGGCGGGAAAATTGGCTAGTCAGGAGGTTTGTTCACCCACAGGCTAGTACCACCCCTAAGGTCGGCTACCTGATGTGCACATGACTAGGAATATACCCCCCATCTTGGTTTTTGGTGGAATTAGGTCCTCTGCGTCAGGGTTATGCCCACTTTCCATAGAAAACGGTCATATAGAGGGTGCAGTTGCCCTAAAGGTAAGTAGTCCATTGGCTACTACCTGACACTCCCTGTAATGCCCCTATATCAGTAGTTTCCAAAATGTGTACCACGGCACCCCAGTACGCCATAAAAACTGGCCAGGGGCGCTGCGCACCAAGCACACAGGTTGGGAACCACTGGTGCCTTTGAAGAAGCCTTCAGTGTACAGCAGCGATCTCCTGACCGGTGTTTGTGTGAGGTAAGAATTCTACTAAGTTTCAGAGATTAAATAACAAACACAAACCATTAAAGAACGCTGATGCTTCTTGCACCTTCCTGCCTTTGTGTTCAGATGTCACATGCTCTTATGTATGCACGATAGATAAGCAGATGTTTAGTTGGGCCGCCGCTTCCACGCAGCATGCTGAATATTAGAAATACCTATTTTTAGGCCACCAACCTTTCCATAATGATGCACAGTTGCAAAGACCAGTGTTGGTCCCATGTGAAAATATAAACTGTTTAAATATCTTTGCGTAGTCTTAGAAATAAATTCTGCCAAAATCTGGGCCGTATGTAAACCGGTTTCTCTGAAAATTCGATATGCATTTTAGGTGCAAGGATACATTTTTGAGGGATAGGTTAACCTAATATGGAGATTTTTGTAGTCTGTTTGGGAACCTGCTTTAGTAAAGTTTATTTCTACGGTCTGTTTTCACATGCTACTCTGAAAGCATAGATTTTTTTTAAGGCACAAGGAGATTAAGTGATTTGTCCAGAATCGCAGGATGTTGAGAAGTCACCGAGACTCAAACCGGAGTCCACACTTCCAGCCAGCAGCTTTAACTGTTAGGCCACATCTCCTCTCCTTAATCTGCCATCATGGTTTGATCACTCACTTTTCCCTCAAGCTGTTGAACCTGCTGACCCGATCAAACCCTGTAATTAGCAGAAATAATACCAAATAACATGCAGGCATTTCAAAAACATAAGCGTTGAGGAGTTTAAAGCAACTTGCATCTTAACTAAGAAAACCTAGAAAACCTCGTCAAATATTTCTGACCTCTAAGGCTGGTTGCAAAATTTCTACCATAGAATGTATTCACGCTGGATACAGCAGAAAATCAAATAAACAAATGGGTTAACAAAGACATAGGTGAGCTTTAATGAACCACACACATTTTTAAATGCAGATGTTGGAAATCAAAAGCTGATGTTGGTAAGATCCGTTGCAAGAGGCACATGAAGAACTACCACAAAGTCATTAAAGAAACCAAAAGGCCAACTATGCCAAAAAAAATCACTAGGCCACACATCAAACTAGGAGTTTATTTAGAATGTACCAGGATATAAAAAATCTGGAAGTCTTAAAGAAACACCCCTTGACATGGCAGCACTGTGAAGATGTCTTCTTTGAATTCTCAAATTATCAAAATCTCCCAACTTTATTTAGAAACTCTGAACCATCATCTCATGCTCTCACGCCACCTACCTTTGATTCAGTTTTCAATAACCTCTTTTCACCTGATGACAAATAGGAAGTATCAAAGTTGGTCCAAGGCATTAAAGCTTCCATCATTTCATTTGAACAATGCTCAGCAGCACTTATTAAACAATTTCTGCTCTCTCTTCAGGCCATGATCAACTCCTACTTTTTCACAGTTGTAACAGGCTTCTTCAAACACACCACTATCAAATCTCTGCTAACAAAAGTGGCTGCTGACAGGATAGTCTTGG
The DNA here is from genome assembly GCA_963921515.1 of Calotriton arnoldi. Classification (NCBI taxonomy): domain Eukaryota; kingdom Metazoa; phylum Chordata; class Amphibia; order Caudata; family Salamandridae; genus Calotriton; species Calotriton arnoldi. The sequence continues at coordinate 6,514,205 of CAWUFW010000042.1, forward strand.
CCACCTACCACCTAATCTCCAACCAGACGTATCTCTCTGCAAGATCATGGAAAGGGAGGTTGCAAAACAGCAACATAAATACATCAAAATAAACCTTTTCCTTCATGACCGCCAATCTGTGTTCATGTAAGGAAGGGGCACTGAAAAAGAAAAAGCTGCTGTAGTACTTGTTGGAGAACCAGTACTTGCCATAGTGCACCATAATGTACAGATGAACTGATGAGCAGACTCAAGGAATGTGCTGACTAATTGGTTTTCACCTTGTTTTAGATTTGTTCCATTTTCACCAACCAGATCCAATGAATCGGAATTGGGTCAGTGGGATTATCACTTCTGAGTCTGTTATGTGAATTTCCATCAAGAGCCATCTCTTTTGTGTCTGCTCTTCAACATTTACACATGGACATTGGCAATGTCTTTAGAGAAGTAATGGGCAACCCTCCAAATGTACCCTGACTGCACTCAAATCCACTAACAGCTAATAAACAGGCCACTGAATGAGGTTAACATCTCCATGTGCCTGAACTGTGTATTTGTATGGCTGTAAGAAAGCTTCCTTCGCCTTAAGGGAGGCAAAGCAGACATCTTCCTATAACTCGAAGACAAGAGTCTACACCTCACTGCCATTCATGGGGCAGCCAATCTAGGTGAATAACCTTAAAGAAATCAGAAAGTTATGAAAAAGGGGGCCTCATACAACTGTAAGCTCTCCATCGATATCTAGGTCAGTGCAGTGATCAAGAGCATCAATTTAGAGCTTTCACTAATCCGGAGGATATAGCGATCACAAAGCGGAGCTAACTAGAGCCCTTCTGATGCCACACAGGACTTTTATAGCAGCACTTATACTGTGCTCGCAAGGAAGTTGAACGAAAGGCCTAAGAGAATCAAGATGCCAAATAGGTCTCAACCTGTGGTGATACAACCACTTAAACCTGCCGGAAAAGCACTTTACTGGCTCCCAGTAGAAGCGAGAATAAAGTTCACAGTTCTTTTGAGGCATGCACAAGAATAACTATGGCAGAGCTACAGGATCCCTGCAGAAATTGGACATATAATACATGCCCAACTGCAAACAGCATTGGTCAATGACAAGCCTTACAGTTTAATGTGCCTTGAGACTGAATAAACAAGTTAAGAAATCCAGGGACCCAACCAATAGAACTCCTAGAACCCAGGCAACAGAGCTGAAGCCAAACTAAAAACTTTTCAAGGCAGGCCTGAAAAAGTGATTTCTTCCACCACGCTTTCAACTAACCACTGCATTTTGTGGGGCAGAGAATAGTGGACCGGGACCTTCCCTTCCCTGACAGCACTGGACTGAACTTGGCCCTTTTCTGTATTCCACCTAACACACTGAAGTAACCAGAAGGACACATGTAGAAATCTGTTAAAACTTAAATAAGTAAGTGGATCATATTTAGAAAATCTTTAATGCATTAGATTGTGCACCTTTTTGAAAAAAAGTATTTGCTAGGCATTCCTAAACATTTTCTGCTTCTCTGAACCGCTGAGGGACAGTAAAACAGTATTTGCTCATTACAGAGATTGGTGAAATAATTGCTTTGAGAATTAAAATCTAGTTAAAAACACTTTGTGTCGGCAACAATTATTATTAAAACAAGGTGTCATTTAATCTTTAAAGCAACTGAGAAAGGCGCCACCATAAAATGAGGTATTTTTACTTTCTTATTTGACACTTTAAGCTCTTATTGATTTTCTTTCTCTGCTGTTTACGGCCTCCGACTAACATTCTCTACTACCTGAAGTGGCTTACAAATAAAACTTTGAATACATGAACAGTTCATTTAAATTAGAAACAATGTTTTGCATGATATCTTTATTATTCATAGTGACAGAACAGTGATACCTATGAAGAATAGTTACAAAAAAGAGTGATAAGTACATCCATATTGACAAAAACCGATTACTCGGAGGCAGGGTGGGAATGTTCCCTGCACTAAATGTCTATTACTGTCATGATTAGGCATAGATAGGACGGAGAGCGCACAGAGACACTCATATGTGTAGATGTAAATATGAATGTTGTACTACATCTCCCAGAAATCACTGGGAGAGATTATCCGTTTCACCTGTGTGCTCAGGTACATAAGCCCCGCCTTTTGTTTCACTCGGGGCTTGTCACTCAAGTTCAAACGTCTTGCCAGTTAGCTGCTTCCTGCTACGCCTGCCGTTAGTGGCTGCCAGATATTCAACCACCCTCGTCTACCGAAGAAACCGGGGCCTTCCTGAATCCTATGAGAGATTGCCAGTGACTGCGGTGCACTGCATTTCCCCGACTGACTTCAGGCTCTGCCTTCAAAGTACGCGCGGTAGCGCGAGGAATCCTAAAAACGCTACTGCACGCATTTACGCTGTAGCGCGACCGACCATTAATCTCAGACAGAAGGTCCGATCGGAAGACGCGCGCTGAAGCGCATTTCTACGTGCGTTCCTGGGGGGCCAAGCCTTGTTCACAGTACACGCTCCGGAGTGTGAGGCAGTAACAGAGACAGGCTCAGAAAACATCCAAGAGCTGTTGAGAGGCTCGGAGTGCTTATTGGACTTTGTTTTCTCTTTTCCATCGAGCAAAAGCTGAATCGTGTATCATAGGAAACGACTTCCTTGGGACTCCAGTGGAACTACTCACTGCTACCAGAGGATTATCCGACCTCAGATAAGTACCTCTAACCAGACTTAAAGACATGATGATTGATTCCTATTATTACCCCGTAGGAATCTTTTTGATTTACTTTTATATTAATAACTTGGCGTTTATGTTGGAATATATGCAGCAGCATTTCCTGTAAGTACCTTACACATATAGAAGCATTGATTATGGTAGCATAAAGGGGGAGCTTCATTGTATGTGTCCTTGTGTCTCACTTACAGGGCAATTGTAGGAGTGAGGTCTACGACTCCCGAAGACTGCCTCGATACATGTTTTTCTGCTGCGACTTTATTGTTTCATTTGTCCCTTTTTTCCCTTTCCCCTACGGTGGTGAGACTAGTAGAGTGATACATATATACTCACTGGTGTTTCCATATAAAGGGAAAGGGTTAAACTAGCAACAACCACCGTTCCCGCTGTATCCGGCTTGAGAAAGGTTAGTGGTTAACCTACCTCTGTTGTGACAGAGTGACAAGCCCACGGTTACTTACGGCCCGAACGATGGACACCAACACTGTTCTTACATCTGTGTTGGAGACGTTAACCGCATTAAGGATGGAGGTAGATGCTTTTCGGGAGAAAGCCTAGAGTTACGGAACGAAATGGGCACCATGAGGCGAGAAGTGGCAGGTTTGTCCCGCACTAGCCCTACAGTTACTCGGGGGCTCATTATATTAAGAATTGGACTCTACCACCACCGACTTCACAGAATACAGACACAGGGCACTCGGCCCAGGTCCCGGGAGGGGGAGTAGGTCCATCCACCATCCAGGTGATACAGCCCGCACAGTTACCCTTAGCCCCGCCTGAAAGGTTCTGTGGGGATCCCCAAAAATTTGGTATTTTTCTGGGGCAGTGTAAATTACACTTCATGTGTAAACCTGCGGTGTTTCCAACCGATCAAGCAAAGACGGCCTTTGTGATGTCTTACCTTGGAGGGAATGCTGCTAGTTGGTCCCTCCCCCTTATAGAGAGGGATGATCCTGTTTTGCGTAACTTCGACACCTTTTGTGAGGAAATGCGCAAGTTGTTCGATAGAAAGGCACACCAGCTCTCTTTAGATAGAGAATTAATTACACTAAAACAGGGTACACAAGACCTATTAACATATATCACCACATTCAACAGGCTCATCGCGGAAACAGATTGGCCCATGGAGAAAAGAACTTCCTTATATTATCAAGGGTTGAGAAGCGAACTGAAGGATGTCTTGGCTCAGGTGGTGCATATGCCAGCTACTTGCAATGAACTCATCGACCTTACTGTTCAGTTGGACCATCGGCTTCAGGAGAGAAAAGGAGACAAACAACGTACGGAATCTAGATATTTTTCACCCCGTCCTAGACCTCTGGCGGAAGAACAATCCCAGGCCACGAACGGGGCAGAACCAATGCAAATAGGTGGTATACGAGGACCACTAAGTCAAGAAGAAAGAGAGCGAAGGCGAAGACAACGCTTATGCATGTACTGTGGTAAATCCGGGCACTTTATCAAGGACTGCAAAACGAAAACTAAGACAACATATAAAAGCTATAAAGATAACAAGAGCGTCCCTGTGGTAGATTTTCTACCTGAGAATACGGAAACTAACGTGCTCAAACAAGCTACGGATCCCTTGTTTGAGGCCACTAGACGAAGAGGTCTGTCCGGCTGTGGTTAATACCGTTCAAAATACAGTGGCCCATATGAACGTGTGTGTCTCATTGGAGATACCTGGGGTTGGGCCCGTACTAGTACACGCTCTGTTGGACTCTGGGGCCACTGGTAACTTTATTGACCAAAGATACGCACATGAAATCGGCATACCCTGTGTACGTAAGGAGATACCAGAACCAGTAAAGGCAGTGGATGGTACAGAGTTGACGTCTGGCCCTGTGCGTTATCATACACAGCAGATTCTTATGCAGGTTGGCATAAACCATTATGAATACATCCAATTCGATTTAATAGACGCCCCTCATTTCACACTTATTTTGGGCATGCCTTGGCTTACACTGCATGATCCCCTTGTGCAGTGGGCAGCGCGCACAGTTACCCTGAATTCCTCGTACTGCGCAGAGCATTGTACCAAAGACAAAGTTCAAGTCGGTTCCAAAAAGAGGAATCTTGCAAAGCTGCTCGCTAGTGGTTGCAATAAGCAAAGCGTGGGTTGTGTCTCCACTCTACCAGAAGAATACCAGAAGTATCATGCCGTGTTCAGTGAACAAGAAGCAAACAAACTGCCACCACACAGGGCTTATGATTGTGTGATCGACCTAGAACCTGGGGCCAGCATCCCATGCAGTCGTATATACGCCCTCACTGAAGCAGAAACCACTTATCTGCAACAATACCTAGAAAAATTGCTGTCATCCGGCTTTATCCGTCCTTCCTCCTCTCCAGCATCCTCGCCGCTTTTCTTCATTCCGAAGCGTGAAGGAGGCTTAAGGGCCTGTATAGACTATAGGGCAATCAACAGAGTGACCAAAAAGAATCGGTATCCTCTGCCCTTGATACCTGTCCTGTTGGATCAATTGAAAGAAGCCAGGATTTTCACCAAACTGGATCTCCGTGGAGCCTACCATCTGGTACGGGTGCGGCGAGGGGACGAATGGAAAACGGCCTTTCGTACCAAATTTGGACTGTACGAATACAGGGTCATGCCCTTTGGTCTCTGCAACGCCCCCGCCGCATTCCAATATTTCATGGACGAAGTCCTAAGAGGGCTGTTAGATGTGTCATGTATAGTATATATAGATGATATCCTGGTTTACTCAGCTTCCCTAGAAGAACACATCCCTCATGTATCTGCAGTATTGGAACGTCTGCAGCGGTTCGATCTCTACGCAAAACTGGAGAAATGCTTTTTCCATACCACAGAAGTGGAGTTCCTGGGATATGTTATCGGTCCCAACGGTCTCTGTATGGATAAAAAGAAAACTCAAGCCATCAGTCAATGGGAGTCCCCCTCATGTGTGAAGGCCCTACAGAGCTTCCTGGGCTTTGCAAACTTCTATAGAAGATTCATCAAGAATTTCTCTAGCATTATCCAGCCTTTGACACTCCTTCTACGGAAGGGAGCCATATTTCAATGGACGGAACCAGCAGAAAAGGCATTTCAGACATTAAAAGACTGCTTCACCAGTGCTCCAGTGTTAAGACATCCTGATGCCTCACAGCCGTTCATTGTTGAAACCGATGCCTCGTATTATGCTATTGGAGGAATCCTTTCACAACGACACCCAGACACAGGCCAACTCCATCCTGTCGCCTTCTTCTCCAAGAAATTGTCAACCTGTGAGGTGAATTACAGCATCACCGACAAAGAGCTACTAGCAATAAAAAGAGCGTGTGAGGAATGGAGACATCACTTAATGGGGGCCAGACACACGGTGGAGATATACACTGACCACCGGAACCTTCTCTTTTAAAGAGTGCCAGAGCCTTGACCCCTCGACAACTCCGGTGGTCATTGTTTTTCTCGGACTTTGACTTCGTGATCAAATACCGACCAGGACCGCAAAACGGTAAGGCTGACGCGCTTTCAAGACCCCTGTCTCCTCCTACAGTCAGCCCGGACCCAGTAGAAGAACCACCCATAATTCTGCAGAAGGCTTCCTTCCCGACAGAAATAATGGCGCTGACAACCACGCATGGATTCTTGAAAGATGTGAAGAAACAGGTCGAAGGCCTAGATAAAGAAGCATGGGTCACAGAAGAACCACAACATCGCTCTGTCGTAGACGAGCTGTTATTTCATGATGAGCGACTGTACATCCCTGAAGGATCACTGAAACAACAGGCCTTACAATGGATCCACGACTCTACCTTGGGTGGACACATGGGGACACAGAAAACACTCCAAGCCATGTCTAGATACTTTTGGTGGGAATCACTTCGGAGGGATACCGTGAAATACATTTCAGAATGTTCTGTCTGTACGCAAGCCAAAACACCGCACCAGCGACCCAGCGGTCTACTCAGACCCATACCCACACCTCCAGCTCCTTGGCATACCGTGTCTATGGATTTTGTGGTGGAAATGCCACTTAGCTCTGGCCATGACACCATACTTGTGGTCATCGATCACTTGACCAAGATGGGTCATTTCATAGCCCTGACCAAGTTACCTACTTCGGCAGAACTAGCCATGTTCTTCTTACAACACATAGTGCGTTTGCACGGAATCCCTTCCGTCATCATCACCGATAGAGGGACCCAATTCACGTCCAAATTCTGGAAGGCAATATGTGCCGTCATGAAGATAGATGCTCGTCTTTCTACGAGTTATCACCCCCAGACCGATGGTAAAACAGAAAGATTAAACCAAACCTTAGAACAGTACTTAAGGTGTTTTACATTACTACAAGGGGAAGACTGGAGTACGCTTCTATGGACAGCAGAGTTTGCGTACAATAATGCACACCATTCTTCCTTGGGATGTTCCCCGTTCTTCTGTCTTAATGGATTTCATCCCAACTTGTTACCGTTCGAACGACCAGTAGCCTCTAAACTTCCATCAATCCAAGAACACCATGCACACCTCAAATTAGTGTTACAAACTGCCAAAACACATTTAGAAGAGGCTCAAGTCGTGATAAACAACACGCAGATAAAAAGAGAACACTAGAACCAGCCTATAAGGTAGGGGACAAGGTATGGCTTAGCACTAGACATTTGAAACTTAAGGGTAACAACCGGCTACAGCCAAAATTTGTGGGCCCCTATTCCATCGACAGCATTATAAACCCCGTAGCTATGAGATTAAAGCTCCCATCGAATTGGCGTATCCACCCTGTGTTCCACGTTCCCTCCTTCGACCCTGTCTCCCTGGCACCAGATTACCCGTGAGACCGAATCCTGTGGAGATAAATGGGGAGGAGGAGTATGAGGTACAAAGCATCTTGGATTCCAAGTACATTAGGGGACAGGTACATTACCTCATTGATTGGAAGGGATATGGCCCTGAGGATCGCTCATGGGAACCAAAGGCCAACCTTCATTGCCCTGGTCACCTTAGGCGTTTCCACTCACGGTTTCCCACCAAGCCTGGTGGACCGCCGAGGCGTCGGTCAATGGGAGGGGGTACTGTCATGATTAGGCATAGATAGGACGGAGAGCGCACAGAGACACTCATATGTGTAGATGTAAATATGAATGTTGTACTACATCTCCCAGAAATCACTGGGAGAGATTATCCGTTTCACCTGTGTGCTCAGGTACATAAGCCCCGCCTTTTGTTTCACTCGGGGCTTGTCACTCAAGTTCAAACGTCTTGCCAGTTAGCTGCTTCCTGCTACGCCTGCCGTTAGTGGCTGCCAGATATTCAACCACCCTCGTCTACCGAAGAAACCGGGGCCTTCCTGAATCCTATGAGAGATTGCCAGTGACTGCGGTGCACTGCATTTCCCCGACTGACTTCAGGCTCTGCCTTCAAAGTACGCGCGGTAGCGCGAGGAATCCTAAAACGCTACTGCACGCATTTACGCTGTAGCGCGACCGACCATTAATCTCAGACAGAAGGTCCGATCGGAAGACGCGCGCTGAAGCGCATTTCTACGTGCGTTCCCTGGGGGGCCAAGCCTTGTTCACAGTACACGCTCCGGAGTGTGAGGCAGTAACAGAGACAGGCTCAGAAAACATCCAAGAGCTGTTGAGAGGCTCGGAGTGCTTATTGGACTTTGTTTTCTCTTTTCCATCGAGCAAAAGCTGAATCGTGTATCATAGGAAAACGACTTCCTTGGGACTCCAGTGGAACTACTCACTGCTACCAGAGGATTATCCGACCTCAGATAAGTACCTCTAACCAGACTTAAAGACATGATGATTGATTCCTATTATTACCCCGTAGGAATCTTTTTGATTTACTTTTATATTAATAACTTGGCGTTTATGTTGGAATATATGCAGCAGCATTTCCTGTAAGTACCTTACACATATAGAAGCATTGATTATGGTAGCATAAAGGGGGAGCTTCATTGTATGTGTCCTTGTGTCTCACTTACAGGGCAATTGTAGGAGTGAGGTCTACGACTCCCGAAGACTGCCTCGATACATGTTTTTCTGCTGCGACTTTATTGTTTCATTTGTCCCTTTTTCCCTTTCCCCTACGGTGGTGAGACTAGTAGAGTGATACATATATACTCACTGGTGTTTCCATATAAAGGGAAAGGGTTAAACTAGCAACAACCACCGTTCCCGCTGTATCCGGCTTGAGAAAGGTTAGTGGTTAACCTACCTCTGTTGTGACAATTACTGGGTGGGTGAAGTAAGAGATGCAACTGTTAAAATTCCAACTTTTCACATGGAGGAAAGTGGAAGTGTACTGTTCATAACAATATTTTAAAGAAGGTTTGATACAGGTCGGGGAGGGAATACTGTACATGAATGTTTTTCAAGCAAGATGAGCAAAGGAAGCGATGCCAGAGCATACAAGGTGCAGTTATGGGTTTGAACGACACAGAGTTAGGCCTAGAAGTTGAAAAGCCTCCACCTGCTCTCATAAGATTAATCTGGGAAGGAGGACTCATTGGTTGCTGACATTTGGTGTCCTACTGCTGGAACTCCTCAGCACAAATGAAACATAGCAGACAGGCTTTAGGTCGGTTAAAATGCACATCTAATACAAGCATAGAGGAACAAGATATAAAAGGGTAGCTACTTACTCCATTCCCTGAGCTGTTTGCCGCGCAACATCAATGAGTTGAAACATGTCAAAGCGGGTCTCGTTCACATGTAGGTGGTGGTACAGGCTGCTCCCTTCACACCATTGTGTGATGATGGCAAAGTTGGGCTTTGTCATAAAGCCCATGAACAGCAAGATGTTCACATGACGTGTCTTCCTGTCGGAAACCAAGTAAAGAAGAGTAACTCATAAGGGAATAAAATGACAGTATGTATGTCCAGCTAACATCCAAGGGTTCCATAGATAAAAATACTGACTGTTCTTTGGGAGCAAGAACTAGGCTGAAACTACTTAAAGCAAGAGAGAAGCGACAGGAAGTTAACAAGACTATAACCAAGTGATCCAGACACACCAAGTTACTCACCTTCATATCCTCCTTACTCTTAGGTTACTGGCATGTTTCGCCAACTATAACAGCACAAAATGCAAGTGCACGTCCCCCTGTCCCCACAGCATGCCCTCAAAATTTGGCTCAATATTCCCTCCTGGGGTCTTCACATGCAGTCGCAAATACACTCAAAAGGCAGGGATTCTAAGAGGCTTGTACGAAAGAACGCACAACAGGACCGGACCCTTGCAAAAGTTACTATGTTGAGTAACATGTTCTTACTCGTCCTTATTCCTATTACCCACCGCCTGTCAAGCGTGTTGGGCGATTACAAAGCACCTAAAATAATGGGAGGCTGGCAGCAAAAGATTATATTTTCTTAAGCATGGTTCAGTCTAAATGAGCACTTGCTTTTGAACATGATGTCAGACTTTAAAACACAAGTAACAGAATATGTAGAGCCTACAGAAAGCATAGAGTGTGGTTAAGGTACCTGCTTACCAACCAGGGAAAGTTTTTGTGAGCCGTGTGGTGCAAACCTAGTTGGAAAGCAATTAAGCACAGAGAACATACCTACGCAGCATGCCCCATTCTAAGCCTGAAACAACCTCTCTAAGTCAATCCTGAATAGAAGGTACTCAACAGGCCGCTGTCAACGAATTAGTCAAATTCTAAAAACTCTGTTTTGTACATTAAGTCAAGCATTTTGGAAAGCTGTTGCTCCTGACTAGACAAGCAAAATCGACCTCCGAGATAAGCTATGACTCTCCATGTCAAGATACAAACATTTTGGAAGAAAAACCTCTGCTGTCAAGTCCCTTCCTATGAAATCCTTTCCACTAACAAATACTCCCACATGACAAAGTGGAGGGACCAGAAGCGCTGCTGATGTCCAGAATCTACTGGCACCCTTACAGGAACTGGATTGCGGGGAGCAGACCTCTCCGGAATGTAAAGAGCCCACGAAGCCCAAAGGTGTGAGAGAGCCCAATGTGAAGCCGGAGGACAAGGATCACTCAGAGGCTGTGGAAACCACAATGATGCAAGGAGATGTGGATGCGACTGCGCATGGCGCAGTAAGCAGGGGTAGCACTGCGGTTGAAACAAATCATCCTGAGAAGCCATTGGTGCAGGTACTGTCCTCTTTAGTTCCATATATGCCAGACACCGGTACGATTACTAATCTAGTGCAGCCTAAACATCACTCGCGTGGCGTTTCACACCCTGGTCCTCCTGGCGGGCTGGCCCTGGCCTTGGCCCAGTGCAGACAACAATGACTGATTTTTTTCAGTAAATGGCCTGAGAGGCCCCACATGTGGTTGGAGTTATCCAAACTAGTGGGCCCCCCCTGGGCATTTTGCGGGAACAGTTTTGGGATCAGTCTGCTTCTTCATACCCTGCACAATCTGATAAACTCTTACCTGAGACTTTAATCTCTAACCCTATCACCCTGAACAACAGTGGAGAATCAGTTTTGAGCAGCTATTTTTAGAAATACAGGGATCCCTGACCTCCTGAGATGGGCCACAACCACTACTATCACCTTCGTAAAGACTTGAGGCGACAATGTCAATGGGAGGACTGCGAACTGCCAGAGGGTAGACCCTACTCACTACTAGCGCAGGTACTTCCTGTGTAACCGTAGGATCGGAATGTGGCAGTACATATCCTGCAAATAGAGGGAGTACCAAGAGTAGCACTCCTGCTCTGGCACCAACTCCACCACTCCTTTTTGCAGCTAAACCTCCTCCACATGCAGTATTCGCCTATGATCCTATGATAGAAGGGACTGTTGAGGTTGCGTATTGGTGATGGGTGTGGAGCTGCAGGAAGGGTAGAATATACTTCCATTCTACAATCTGAAGGACACATCGATCTAATAGTATGGCCCATAAGTCCTGTGAAAAGAAGAATACCAGTCCTTCAATAGGCTGCACATACTGCCTCAAGGGGAAGCTAAAGCAGCTGTGCAAGGTGGTGCTGGGGAGGAGGAGGATTGCAGAGTATGGCAACCCATTCCCTTGCCTCTGCCCATGTACTTTTGCACAAAGAGATTTTGTTGTTTTACGGGGGTCTGTGCAGGCTGGTGCGGCGTGAACTGGCCCAAACCTCAAACTGACAGAAGTCCTTCACCCTGGTGAAGCTTCAGAGACCCGTGCCGCTGACTTCCTAGCCTTAAAGCGCTCCAAGGCTGCGTCTGCCTCGACTCTGAACAGTGTGTCCTGAACATCCACATAGAAAACTGTAGAACGCAGCTAGGTGCGACAGTGAAGGGATATTGAGGACCCCATAGCCCTGGCCATTAAATATGCTGGTAGCAGACCCACCTTCACGGCATAACCGTCATGGATGACTTTGCAAAATGACCCTTCAGATGGTCAGGAAGGTTTGGAACAATCTTTGCCGCCATATCCCACAAGGTATAGGTACAGAGGTAAGAAGGCATGTGGCGATGAGTGAACGCAATGCTAGGCTGCCCACTGAGAACACTTTCTTACCCACTACTTTCAGTTTATTGCACTTTGTCCATCGGGTGGGTAGGAAAGGATCCCTGATTGAGTTTTGCACAGGAGGAAATTTGTACCACAAGACCCTGCAGCGCAGGATGGACCAAAAGAAATGCTGGGTCCTCCGGTGCGGACCTAAAAAGCCTATTGTCGCTGTTCTGTTCAACGCCAAGATTGTGGTTGATTTTGCCCATGCATCCTTCCACTGAGGTAGTGAAGCACTTTGGCTGCCTTCTTAAAGATCGCATGGAAGCAGGTCTTGGGAGTGGATCACTATCAATATCTGGTGATGTATCCAGCCCACTAGCATTCTAAAATTCTAGATAGTGGGCCACTTCAGATGTGGTGAGTGGTGGAAGGGATAGACTCTTGCTGTCATCTGCGTCCTGATGCTCTTCAAACAAGCAGAGGATCGGAGTCCATGACAAATATTTCTTGCATGGTGAGCTATCAACACTGACGGGCATCAGCACATTCATCCCTGCATTCCTCCTCCTTTGTTAGTCTCTGAGCCTCCCTCTTGTACTGCAGTTTCTTGACTGGGACCAGCAGAAAATCTTGAGGAGACTGTGGTGGCGGAAGCGGCGCTGGGGTCAGCTTCTATATCAGCACTGGGGCAAGAGGAACAAGTGAAGGTCCTGGCAATGGCGCAAAATTAGATGGTGCCAAGCAATGTCCCAACATTATAAAAGGGATGCTGGAGGAGGAAGAATTTCCACCAGTTCTGTCTCAGGTGAAGATACAGCCAGGAATTCAGGAGAGTGGTGGTGGCTTACCCTTCAACCACAAACGCCTCATTGATCTGCAGCTGCCAATAGAAGTGCCTATCAATGAGGAGCTGCTGCATCGCCAGAGAAGCCACAACTGCTGGAAAGGAGCATTCCTCTGAATCAGCCGCAGAGACTGCATCTGAAGAAGATGAATGCACAAATACATCAGCCCGGAGGCCAGCAAGCCAGCCAAGAGCATTCAATCCCAGTGGTCCAGAGATGCATGATACCACAGTCTGCAGTCCCCTGTCACAGACAGTGAAGTCTGAGGGTGCGACTTTCAGACTGCCCCGACCCGCATGGCTGATTAGCCACGCTATTTCAGCAGGTAGGAAGGGCTGCACCCACACAAACTGAGAGACTGTTTTTCGCAAAGATGTTCCAAGTGATCTTGGAGACAGGGATTGTACCAGAAAGCTGGAGGGGTGCAATTATAAGACCAATTCATAAGAAGGGTGATCTAAAATCACCAAAAAACTATAGGTTAATAAATCTCCTGGATATAGGGGAAAAAGTCTTTGCGAAAGCCATTTTGGGATTACTTAAAGACTGGGCGGAGGAAAATCAGATTATACCCCCGGAACAGGGGGGTTTTAAAGCAGGCCACTCCACAATTGACCATTGCTTTGCTCTGTGGTCCATAGCGCGGAAATCGATTGAACAGCGGGGAAGTCTGTTCTGTTGTTTTGTGGACTTCCGTGCAGCCTTCGATTTGGTGGACCGGGAGCTGTTGTGGGAGACCCCAATTAGATATGGTATCCCGAAGGTTTTGCTAAGCCTGATACAAATTCTCCATACAAAGAACTGGGCCCAGATAATTTTAGACATAGATGGAAGTTTATCTGGGAAGATTGAGATTGGGAACGGGTTGCGGCAGGGATGCGTATTGGCCCCCCTGCTGTTTTCTCTGTTTTTAGCAGATTTGCTGTTGACCTTAGGGAACGTAAATGGGGCAAGCCCGAAACAAGATGGTAAGCATATTGCATGCTTGCTCTATGCGGACGATCTTGTGATTATGGATCAAACCGAAATTGGCCTGCAAAGGAAACTAAATGTATTGAATGATTATTGCCGCAAGAAAAAACTGGTTGTTAATATGGACAAAACTAAAACCTTGAGCTTTGGCCGTAGGAAAGTTGGGTTCACATGGTTTTTGGGGGCTGAGAAAGTAGAAACGGTCACAGAATATAGGTATCTGAGAATGTGGCTTGAAAGAAGTCTGAAATGGCATACCCACCTAGATGCACTAAAATTAAGAACATCAGCATCGATTAGCGGACTGAAACTATTTAACAAAGCTTATGGTGCGATGTCAGATAGACCAGTTTTAAAAGCTTATTCGGCCATGGTACCCCCGCAATTTCTGTATGGTGCGGAACTGTTATACCTGAGCGGCAAAGAGGGTTGGGATGTTGAGGAAGGTAAAAATTTAAAAAACCTATTCACACTCCCTTTGTCGGCAATGGTCCAGGCCGTAAGACTTGAATTGGGACTGACCTCATGGGGCCTTTTAGCCGGTATGGCCCTATTTCGTTTCTGGCAACGCCTAGGAGTAGGTGAGAACTTCAAAATATCACAATGGTGTAAAAACAAAATTCAGAATAGTGAACTAAAATGGGCGAGAGAGACTAGAGCTATCATGACGAAGCTGTGTTGTCTGATGAAGGTTAAATTGTGCCCCATTACTTACATGATTAATATTGATAAGAAGGTACTTAGGACGCAAGGGAAAGAAATATCGCAGGTACAGGACCAAAACTACCTTTCGAACAAAACCTCAGTACATTTTATGACTGCTGCATGGAAAAACGAACAATGCTTCCCCTATGTTGACAGGTTACCTGACTGTCATTTACGAAGAGAGGTTTTAAGGGTAAGAATTGGGGTGAACCCTTGTTATGTAAATAATGTGGTAAAAAGCTCAATGATCAATAAGACGGGAAGATGTATTTGCACTTTGGGCACCTCATGTGACTTGTTACATATCTTAATGGATTGCCAGAAGTTTCTTGATATTCGAATTATGTTTTTAAAACCGATATTTAGGAAATATGAGATTAAAAATAGGGCCCAGGCAGTAATTTTGGTGACAGAAATGAGCCATTTAGATATTGCCGTTGCCATTGGGAAATTTATGCAAAGAGTGAAGACATTTTTTTTAAATGAGTTTTAGCATAATAACTCACCCTGATATAATTGATGGAGGGTTTTATAATAATGTGTTTTAATGTATTTAAGGATGTATAATTTTAGAAGTATTTTAACAAATATATGTAATGTTTGAGGACCAACGGTCCAAATAAACGTGAATTAAACGAACGAAACGAGAGACTGTGTCTAATACGTGGACAGAGAAATCTCCCTGTATGAATGCTAAAGTTTGTCAACATAAACATATTGGGCCTAAAGACTACTTAACTGACCAATGAGCTAAATATCTGTTATAACCTAGTGATCGGCAATGTGTACAATGTATGCATATTCTCTATCTTTGCCCAATGTACCCTAGGTGAGGGAGTTTTCGTGAGAAAGAAAGAGAAAACGAAAGAAGAAAGAGAAGAAAGAGAGAAGAAAGAGAAGAAAGAGAAGAAAGAGAGAAGAAAGAAGAAAAAGAGAGAAGAAAGAGAGAAGAAAGAGAGAAGAGAGAAAGAAAGAGAGAAAGAAAGAGCGAGAGAGCGAGAGCGAGCGAGAGAGCGAGCGCAGAAGTGGGCACTATAGAGGGTATGAGCATACAACCCTGTACTTGAACCACTTTTGTAGTAGTGGGAAGTGTTTTGTTTTACTGTATGAGTAAAATACTTTTCTCTAACGCACAAGTTACTAACTTGTGTAACGATATATCTGTAAGAGACAGTAGTTAGTGATAGATTCCTTACCTTAGAATATCCCCAGGCGTCAGGCTGGATCCGGAAAGTTTTGCGTAGCAGTACCCTTGCGCGTCGGTAGGCGGCGTCGTGCGGCTCCGCGTCCGTCGTCGGCGTCGTGATCGCCGGGATGACGTCGCGGGCAGTACTTAGGCGCCGCCCCTGCGCGCTGACGTCAGTTCTGTACACGACTTTCCGCGCCAGGAACGCAGAGCCATGCAAGAAGCTGACACAGGTGTCTGAAAAATACTAGGGCCCTGAAAGGGATGTCCTTAACCCTAGAAATCAGTTCGCAGAACGGGGAGGATGGGTGGGGCGGTAGGAATCTATCACTAACTACTGTCTCTTACAGATATATCGTTACACAAGTTAGTAACTTGTGCATCTGAAAGAGACACGTTAGTGATAGATTACTTACCTTAGAATAGATACCCCAGCAATACCAACCCCGGTGGTGGGTCTGCGAACAAAGATCAGACAAGGAAGTCCTGGAGGACAGAACGGCCAAAGAAGCCGTCCCTCCGGACCTGACTGTCAAGGCAGTAATGCTTAGTAAACGTGTGCAGCGAGGCCCACGTAGCTGCCTGACAGATAACCGGCAGCGGAACACCGCGGCCCAAGGCCGTGGTAGCAGCCGTTGCCCTGGTGGAATGGGCACGCAGCCCAACAGGAGGCTCCTTCTTAGCCAAAGAATAGCAGGTCTTGATGCACAAGGTAACCCAGCGGGAGATGGTCCTCTTGTGCACCGCCCGACCTTTTTGGCGCCCACGTAGCCAACAAAGAGCTGGTCATCCACCCGGAAGTGTTTCGTGCGGTCGATATAGAAGGAGAGCGCACGTTTTGGGTCCAGACGGTGGAGCCTCTCTTCCTCTCTGGAAGGATGCGGAGGCGGAAAGAAGGTGGGCAAAGTGATGGTCTGCCCAATGTGGAAAGCAGTAACCACCTTTGGCAAGAAGGACGGACGCGTCCGAAGAACAACCTTGTCTGGATGAACAGACAGAAAGGGAGGTTTGCAAGAAAGAGCCTGGAGCTCACTCACCCGCCGAGCGGAGGTGATGGCCACCAGAAAGGCTGCCTTTAGAGTCAGAAGACGAAGAGGACAGTTATGCAGAGGCTCAAAGGGAGCGCACATTAAAAAGGTAAGAACCAAGTTCAAGTCCCACTGAGGCATTACAAACGGAACAGGAGGGAAGAGGTGAGTAATGCCTTTTAAGAACCTGTTAACAACAGGGGACTTGAAAAGGGAGGGCTGATCAGGGAGCCTGAGGAAGGCCGAGATAGCACAAAGATAACCCTTGATGGTACCCAGGGCAGAACCCTGTTGGGCCAGAGAGAGAAGGAACAGAAGGACCTCAGAAAGAGGGGCAGAAAGGGGATCCACAGCCTTTGCTGTGCACCATGCCACAAATTTGTTCCACCTGCAGGCGTATACCACCTTAGTGGAGGGACGCCTGGCTGCCAGAATCACATCACAAACTTCGGGAGGCAAGTCGAAAGGAATCAACTGCCGCCGCTCAATCTCCACGCAAGCAGGTGTAGACTGGACAGGTTCGGGTGGAGGACCGTCCCCTGCTGCTGCGACAGAAGATCCTCCCGAAGAGGCAGACGGATCGGGGGATCTATGCTTATATTGAGTAGCTCGGGATACCAAACTCTTCGAGCCCAGTCCGGAGCCACAAGAATGACTTGGGCCCGGTCGTGCCGAATCTTCTTCAACACTCTGGGTAGAAGTGGTATAGGCGGAAAGGCGTACAACAGACCGCAACTCCACTCGCGACGAAAAGCGTCGCCGAGCGAGTGCCGCCTTGGAAATTCCAACGCGCAGAACTGATGACATTGCGCGTTCTCTTCGGTGGCGAATAGATCTAACCAAGGCTCTCCCCACTGTAGAAAGAGTCCTTGCGCCACTTCCGAGTGAAGACGCCATTCGTGATCCATCATGCACCTGCGGCTGAGTTCGTCCGCCCTGGCGTTCAGAGAACCTGCCAGGTGTTGAACCATCAGGAACATGCCCTGATGTTCCAGCCATGTCCAGAGGCGCAGAGCCTCCTGACAAAGGGTCCAAGACCCCACCCCGCCCTGTTTGTTGCAGTACCACATGGCGGTGGTGTTGTCTGTGAACACCTGCACTACCTTCCCTTTGACAGAGGGAAGGAATGCCTTGAGTGCAAGCCGGATCGCCCGGAGCTCCAGAATGTTGATATGGAGCCGGGACTCCGCCGGAGACCAGAGGCCTCTGATCTCCGCCTCTCCCATGTGACCGCCCCATCCCAGAAGGGACGCGTCCGTCACAACTGTATGCTCTGGCTGGGGAAGGGAGAGGGATCTGCCCATGACCCATTGCCGGTTCGAGAGCCACCACTGCAACTGTTTTGCAGTCCCCTCCGAGATCTGGACGTGATCGGACAGGTTGCCCTGGTGCTGCGCCCACTGGAACTTCAGGTCCCACTGCAGAGCCCGCATATGCCATCTGGCATGATTGACCAGCAGGATGCAGGAGGCCATGAGGCCCAGCAGCCTCAGGGTCATCCTTACCGAAACCCAGGATAAAGGCCGAAAGATCGGAATCATAGCCTGAATATCCCGGACTCGCCGTTCGGGAGGATAGGCCCGAAACCGCGTCGTGTCCAGAACTGCTCCGATGAAAAGGAGCTGTGGAGAAGGAATCAGATGCGACTTCGGCACATTGATGGAGAACCCCAGCGAGTGCAGGAGTTCGGCCGTAGTCTGGAGGTGGGAGACGACTGCCTGGGACGAGCCCGCCTTCAGCAGCCAGTCGTCGAGGTAGGGGAAGACTGAAACCCCTGCCCGGCGCAGATGAGCTGCGACCACCGCCATCACTTTCGTGAACACCCGAGGGGCACTGGTAAGGCCAAAGGGGAGCACGGTGAACTGAAAATGCTCGGGGCCTACCGTGAACCGAAGGTAACGCCGGTGGGCCGGCAGGACGGGAATGTGGAAATACGCGTCCTGCAAGTCCAACGCTACCAACCAGTCTCCAGGGTCGAGGGCAGTCAAGACCTGAGCTAGGGTGAGCATCTTGAACTTCTCCTTCCGGAGGAAGCGATTGACGTTCCGGAGGTCCAAGATAGGACGCATGTCCTCCTTGTCCTTTTGGGCACCAGAAAGT
Source organism: Calotriton arnoldi (assembly GCA_963921515.1). NCBI lineage: Eukaryota > Metazoa > Chordata > Amphibia > Caudata > Salamandridae > Calotriton > Calotriton arnoldi. The sequence continues at coordinate 6,533,139 of CAWUFW010000042.1, forward strand.
AGTGGGAGTAGCAACCACGCCCTACTTCTGGGGTCGGAACATGCTCGATGGCCCTCTTGGTCAAGAGGGCCGTGACTTCCTTCTGTAGAAGCACCAAGTGATCCCCTGACATGCGGTGGAATTGAGGTGGCATGGCTGGGGGTGGTCTCGAAGGGGAGGGAGTAGCCCCTTCGGACAATGTCCAAGACCCACCTGTCCGAGGTGATGGTGCGCCAGTGGGGAAGGTGATGGCGGACCCTGCCCCTACTGGCGTGCCGTGCACCTGAAAGGAGGGACTAGGAGGGCTTGGAGGCCGCGGACGGGTTGGAGGTGGTGGCCTGACCCGCACGCTGGTTGCCCGATCCGCCACGGCGGAATCCACGTCCTCGGCCACGCGAAGACGCCTGCTGCGCGGGCCGGTGGCTGGGCTGCTGACGTGAAGGGGCGCCCCTACCGTGGCCACGATAGGGGCGAAAAGCAGAAGGCAGCGGAGGGCGTGTAGCAGAAAGGCCCAGGGACTTGGCAGTAGCCCGTGAGTCCTTAAAGCGCTCCAACGCATGGTCTGCTTTGGACCCAAAAAGACCGACTCCATCAAAGGGCATGTCCATGAGAGTATTCTGGACATCCCCTGAAAAACCAGTGGTTCTTAGCCAGGCGTGGCGTCGGAGCGCCACCGTCGTTGCAATCGACCTGCCCAGCGAGTCGGCGGTGTCAAGGCCACAACGGATAGTGTATTTGGCCGCATCCCTTCCTTCCGCAATGGCGCGGGAAAGCAGTGCCTGGACCTCCTCAGGGCACTGGGGCAAAACATCCGCCACCGAATCCCACAGAGAGTGGGTATATCGGCCCAAAAGACAAGCGGTGTTAACGGACCGCAAGCCAGCACTGGAGGAAGAAAAACCTTTCTTCCCAAACTGATCCAGGCGTTTGGATTCCCTATCCGGAGGAGCGGTAGGGAAGGCGGTTTGGGAAGCGGAGGCTTGGACAACCAAGCTCTCAGGAGTGGGGTGGACAGAAAGAAACAGGGGGTCGCCCGGAGCGGGGCGATGGCGTCGTGACACGTTCCGATCCACAGGAGCCCCTGTGTTGGGCTTGGACCAGGCGCCCAAAAGAACGTCCGTGAGGGCGTCGTTAAACGGCAGCACAGTCTCCGCAGAGGAGGCTGCCGGCTGGAAGCACCTCTGTCAAGATGTTAGGCTTGACCGTCAAAGTAGGGAGCTGGAGACGTAAGGCCCCAGCAGCCCTACGCAACACCGTACCAAAATTGGCCCCCTCCTCCGTAGCCACGGGAGGAGACAGCATGCCAGTGTCAGGAGAAGTATCCAGACCACTGGCCTCCCCTAGACTCTCTGTCCAGTCCTCATCATACTGACAGTTGCGTGTCAGAGGGTCATCAGACCCCTCCCAGTCCTCCTGGTCCTCCTCTGGTTCAAAATAAGGAGGAGGAGGGACATTTGGGACCCAAGGTCCCATCGGCGCCGGAGCCGGCGCCGAGCGACGTCGCTCCGGGTCCAAGTCCGGAGCCGGAAGGAACTGGGGGACGACGCCGCCCGGAGCCCAGGGCGGCGTCGAGAACGGCACCGGAGACATCGGCGCCGGCGGAGGTGTCGTGAGGTCGACCGGCGTCGATGGGGGTTGTGGAGCCGGGATCGAGGCCGGGGCCGGAGCCGGAGCCGGGATCGAGGCTGGAGGCTCGGGCGACGCCGGGGCCGGAGCCGCCGGCGACGCCGGATCAACCCCATCAGGGCCCGCGGGGCCCGAAGGCGCACCGGAGGGGCCTGAAGGCCCGAAGAGGCGGGCCATGGCCGACAGGAACTCCTGTACCTTGGCCGGATCCGCCCCCGAACCCGGGAAGGGCGGGTATGACGGGGCGACTCCACAGGCAAGTCCGGGGCCGCGGGGACGGTGCCGGGAGGGGCCTCAGCCGAGTCGCGAGACCGGCGAGGCGAAGTCCGAGAGCGACGATGCTTCTTGGACTTCTTGTGTCGAGACTTACCGGACGAAGAAGACTTCGACGCCGACGACCGGTGTGCACTCCGCGAGCGACCCCTGGACCTCTCACGCGACCGGGGCTTCCGCGGAGCCGAATGCCGGGCCTCGAGGAGCTTTCGAGACCGCTCTCGCAAAGCCTTCGGGTTGAGGGCCTGGCATTCGGGACAAGACTCGGTGTCGTGGCCTCGGCCGAGGCAGAAGAGACACTCCCAATGCGGGTCGGTGACGGACATCATCCGCGCACAGGCGCCGCATCGCTTGAAGCCGGGCATCCCTACGACACCTGAAGGCTGGGAAAAAAAAAAAACAGTGAAAAATCACCAAAAAGTATGGTCAAAAATTGACCAGGGCACTGCTCTTCCCGGATCTGCGCTTACTGGCGCGGAAAAGAAGAACTGACGTCAGCGCGCAGGGGCGGCGCCTAAGTACTGCCCGCGACGTCATCCCGGCGATCACGACGCCGACGACGGACGCGGAGCCGCACGACGCCGCCTACCGACGCGCAAGGGTACTGCTACGCAAAACTTTCCGGATCCAGCCTGACGCCTGGGGATATTCTAAGGTAAGGAATCTATCACTAACGTGTCTCTTTCAGATAAGAAGATAAGCACTGCACTGGATACTCTGCCTGTTGGTTGATGGTTGAGTTTTGAGTCCCTTACACGACCTCCGTGAGAAGGCTTTGGCTGCTCACAATTGCTACCCTGGGAGTGAAGTGTGAAAAGGGTGAATTTGGTCCAGGAATAGAGCTATAGTAGCATGGACACTACGACACCAGTGGCAAACAACCTCAACTACCAGAGTTGGGTCCCGTAGCCCCTGTCTGCACTCTGGCACCCCGCATGGGGTCTGACCCACATACTTCGCTTTTTGGTGCTGTGGCCGGCATGGATGTCACTTCCGCTACAGGAAAGGGCTTTCCTAGAGTATGAACGAAGGGGTGGAGGGTGGGGGGGTGTTCGAGGATAAGATATATATAAGACTTCTGGATGAAAATAAAGCTTTGTTAAAGGGAATCAATGAGGCTCATAATATACAATTGTAAATGGGCATCGATATATGCTGATGGTTAAGGGCCAGACTGTGTGGTGGTTCATTCTGAAAGTCAGTCGCAGAATTACCTCAAGACTTGCATCTCATTTTTGAAGGCCTGGATCTGCTCAGCTGTGGGATTGGTGACCTTCAGAATCTTCACTGCCACGTCCCCATGCCATTTGCCTTTGAAGACTGTGCCAAAGGAGCCAGTGCCGATTCTCTTTTTAACTTCGACTTCATTGCTATTCACCTCCCAGTAGTAACCTGAATCCCGATATCCAAGTGGTTTCTGTGTGGGGTTTGCAGACAAAAGTTATCTTGACAAACTGATCCCAATAACACAGGATGAAATAGCCGGCATGTGCACAGGCTCACATGTATATCTGGAAGACTTGCACAAAACAATGTGCAGAGAGTGATGAAAGCCACACTTACCACTTTTTTGTCAGCTGAGGAAGAGGGTTTACGATCAGAAGGCGATTTGGGATGTGGTGACTTCCTCCCGGGGGAGACTACGTTAGAGCTGCCAGGGGACACTCTAGGCGCACTGTCACCTTCTGCTATCGGAAAGACAGACAGCATTCTAATCAACTGGTGTGCCAGAGAGAGAGTGACCTACTGGTAAGTAGAGGAAGAAGGGTGTACTTACGGGAAGCTGCTTGGCCACTCAATGCCAGCTGCAAAAGAGAGCAAAGGGTACAGGAGTTAGCTCAATAAACATAAAGGGTACAGTGTTCACAGATGTTTACGTTGTAGACTGAGAAACTGTCACAGTGCAGTTCCTACCTGGCTATACTTTGCAAAATAAGAAGCAGAAGCCATTTGAAATACATTTTAATATGGCGGTAATAACGTCAAGGCACCCAGAAATACTGGACAAGAATTGAAAACCCAACTAACTGTGAAGAAGGAGAGCCCTTAGGAAGGGCTAGCTAATGTGATCGGTCTGAGAACTCATCACTGAAAGGATTACAGTTGTGCTGATTCGGCTTATTATTGTCTTTTTAATTGTAAACTGAGGCAAAAGCATCAGAGTGCTTCAGAAAGAGCTTAGATGAGATCAAGAATGCAACATGAAAGATCACAAAGAAAAATTGGGGGTATATCATCCTTAGGAAGGACAGGCATATGTACATAGTTTATTTCTTGGAAATATTATTTTCAAAAGATGCTCTTTAGGCATCCACCTTAACATTATGAAGCTCTGATTAAATTCAGCACACTTCCTGGGTCTTGCCAACTGTCATGTTCAAGCTTGACTTTCAAGTTTTCAGTATTATTCATCTTGAGGATATCGAAAAAGAGTATGATTTGCTCCAGGCAACGAGGGAGCATCCCATAATTATCGATCTGTCATGGAGGTTATGACAGCAGGTTCAGGAAAACTATATTATATGTGTTAAAGTAAATATTGAATTGGATTTTAGATTTCAGTGGGAGCCAAGGACAGGTACGGTTAACAATAATGGGGTTATCTAGACGCTTTATTAGATTCTCGGTATGAATGGAGCTGCTTCAGGCACAATGCATTTCATTGCAGCTAGATACATTTCAAGCACACCAGTCTGAATTGTGTTGCCTTCATTGACTGTGACAGCAGCACTGCTGATAATTTGAAAGTTCTTAGAAGAGATGATGGGCTCAGTACCTCTCAAGGCAGTAGCAAGTAGTTTGCCTTGGTAACATGGCCTTAGCACTGAAGAATCTCATTTATGAAGATTAGTGACACAACTGTAGGAGAGACTTTAAGCAGCTTTATTGATCCAACTACATTTGTGTACAGGAATGGGTGTTGCTTTCCATAAACAGAAGAAGCCAATCAGTGTTGCCCAGATTTAATTTTAGCGAACAGGAAGTCATTTAACTATGAGAAAAAAACTTCCTTTTCAAGACGTGATTGGGAAAAGTCATCCTCATGCTGGTCATCATATATAATTGGGGGAAAGACTATATCATCTATTGAAGCAATCTATACATTATGTTATGTAACAATAATCATGGAGAGAGGTTGTACTGAACTCTGAGGCACTCCACAGGTAACACATGTCTGCACATCCGAAGGACCCAACTTGTTCTATCAGACAGAAGGAAGAGAAACTATTCAACACAGAGCTAGTTATCCTTGGGGTGCCCATATTACTCCATGCCATCACTGACGCAGTTACCAATCCTGGTCTTTTTACTTACAAATCATTGCTATTGGGTTCTTACTCTTTACTCCAATGTAAGCAAACCAAGACTACAACAGCTACAATGAACGAGCGCCTTGAGACTCTCACGGGTGAGTAGTCGCACTATAGAAACTCCTGATTGATTGGTTTTCACATGAATCCCAGGTTGTGAAACAGTGTCTGATGACTTGAAACGAGGTGGTCACCTTAATTTTACCCATCTGAATGGGGGGCATGCTCAGCTATGTCCCAAGGCCGGTGATATTGAGGGCCGCTACAGTAAAGCTTTGGATAGCTGAGGACATTGGGTCTATAGTGGAATAGAATTGGTTTTTGAGGTGTTTAGGTTTGAATTATCAATTCCATGGCTCTGAGGATCTCAGGTCCATCATGATTTAGCCTGTGTCTCTAATGATTCAGGTGGAGAAACTGAGGAGTCATTGATATAGTTATATAGTCTTTGTCTCCGATGTGCCAGAGTTAAAATGATCCTTACCCGGCCTCTTTGGAAATATGAACTATAGTGTATTTGTCTGGTACTCACATGGGTCAGGCTAGAGCAAGGAGATCTACAGGGCTGATGTGTCTTCAACATTGAGCTGATAGCTGTAGTTATTTAATCTACAAACTCATGGAAGTCATAGCTCTGTAGAAGTTAAAGGTAGCAATTCTGGATGAAGCTAGCAGAAGGCAAAATTGTTTGGTTGAAAGACCCTAGGGAAGCAGGTTGGGTTGCAAATAGAAAGTACACTATTTGTAGGCATTAAGATTAGGCAAGCAGACCAATGACACTTGGACGTTTTCCAAACTGCATTGTAATAAAAACTGCTCAATCCTGGATGTATAAAGGGAACATGCACTGGATAAGGAAGAGAACTTGTGACACCAAAGTGTTTATTGGAAAGTGTTCAGAACAATTCACCAGGCTTCAACAAAGCTACATCCCATCCACTGCAGTTTGTAAGCCATGAATGCCTGTATTGTGTGGCAGAAGATAATTTTAACAGGCTCAGTTGATACTTACTTTTTACATTGTTCGTCAAAATCACAACTGGAAAACTCATCATAGATGTCTGTTCTAACTGTTTCCTCTTGCAAGGCATCTCATGCACTTACAAAACACACTATCTTGGGTAGAACTATGGAGGTCTCAACAAAAGCCATTAGAAATAAAAGCCAAGCTTTCAAAATCAATTGTAGTTCAAATAGACTTATCAGCTTCTAGATCCCTTCTGCTTTCTGATATCGCAATCCAAGTTTCCAGACGTCTTAATGTGCTCCCAAATGGGGCCTTCACAACTTCCAGTTCCAGCACATTTTTCCTGACTTTTTATAAACATTTTGTAATTATTTGGACCAGAGTCATTTTACATCGTTGATACTCATTGGTGGTGAATCGAAACTCTAAGTCAAACACCGCTCCTGTAGATTGAGGTCATGGGTCACGCCAATAACCAGGCTACAGTACAAACAAGTCCTGAATGCAAGTGGCTCAATTTAGGCTCAATCAGACTTCCTCGGACTGAGACCAAAGATAACCAATAGATTACTGTACTTACAAATACAAGGGTCCTATTAGTATAGGACCCTTGTATTTGTAAGTACAGTAATCTATTGGTTATTGATGGAGGCTCTGTTCAGATATTAAACATATATATATATATATATATATATATATATATATATATATATATATATATATATATATATGATTAATGCACACCCAGCCAACAGACAAAACGTTTATGGTGTGAGTAAGAGAAACCACTCATTTTGAGGGGCAACTTTCAGACACAGCTCTAGGCGAAGATTAGGTGGGAGAACTGATATGCATCAGTTGTAGTGAAAATATTTGAAATCAAGTTACACCCCCCCCCACCATCTCTCCTCCCCGACCAAAAAGAAGGTTTTTACAATGAGAAATTAGTGGGAAAGCATACCGATCAGAAACATTAGTTACGTGTCAACAATGGTACTCTAGTCTGGGCATCCTTTTCTATACTCACAAGATGGGAATTTCGCTTACATCCAGGGTGTCACAATGATGGGAATTATTGAAAGTTTATTAACTAAAATAGATTTCACACTAGAACATCTATAGAAAAAGAAATGCAACACTTTATCTACTTAATTCCACAGTGCATGGAAAGAATTCAATTAAAGATGATTATTCACACTTAAAATTTGCCCAGACCAACGTTCGTTTTACTGTTTTATTACCATTAATAACCACCACAAAATCTACTTAGTGTTGAAAGGAGGGGATGTTCATGGAGAAACTAAGACATTTAATCCAATTACATGCATTCTAAACGACTATTGATGATTAATGCCCAAGCCATAATTCCAAGAAAGGTACTAACAGCTTCAAGCAGAAAGGAGAGGGTGCATTTCTTCAAACTCAGATGAGTGAATGAGCAACAGTTCTATTTACCTCTATCATGCTGCTGTCCACTGGTGTTGTGGTGCTAATCATGTGCACATTGGGGGTGGAGGTGGAGCGGTGTCGTTGCAGGGGTTGGCCCTCACCAGGAAAGGTAAAAGCAGCTGTGTTCCTATGCACACGGGGACTGAAAAGTAAAAGGAGAGAAGTCGGTGAACAGGTAGCGACACTGCCACCAAAGTCCAGCCAGAACGAACAACGCACCCAAATTCAGATTGAGGCAAAAGTAGATGATGAAGCATCAAGAAGCTTTTCATCGTCCTGGTCATTTTATAATAGTATGGTATTGACATGGTTTGTACTACTTACCATTCTAAAGAGTATGGTCATTGCCAGTAACACACATCGCATTCTGACCCAGCAAAAAAGGTGCCATCACCAAGCATCTGCGGCTGCAGTAAGGATGCTGCAACACTGGGCTTGCCCTCTCGAAGATGGCACCAATGACCAGGCCTAAAAGCACATGCCACCACTGGCAGAGGACAGAGAGATGACTATTCGGTTTTGAAAAGATATAATCTAAGAATTTATGTACTTCACTCACACTGGGTAGTATTAACATATTTAAAGCTGGCTCATGCTGATATACTTCGCACTGAGAGCTATAGCAACAATATATATATATATATCCAAAGCAATGTCATAAAACCCTATTATCTTTTAAAAAATTGGACCAGTAAATACCTTCAAAGTTGTCAAATGAAGACAGACACAGTATTTTAAAACAGTGATTCACACAAACACTAGCCAGGGTAAAAGCAATAGCAGACAAATTCAGAAGTCAAAGACAGCAGTGGTAGATACAAAGTGATGTAAATACCCTATTCTGGACAAGGGAATTAGGTCTGGGAGAAAAAACAGAGGTAGCAGAATGGGCAGACATACTGTTAACCTTGTGATATTTCTGAAAAACTGCAACACCTATGCTATGATTATCCTAATGAGCTTTTCCTGACACTGCTTTAAACCCATATGATCATGTGTAACTATGAAAGTGTTGCAGTAAACGAAAGCAGATATTAACATTGTAGTGCAATATAAAATCTGATCATGTATCACTTTGAAAATGACGGACATATCTAACCAGAAGTTGCAATCTTACCTAGAACTAAAACTCTAGCCATCACCAGTTAGATATTACCATGACAGTCTTGTGATAAATCTGAGCAATGATACAAAAACTGATGAGACATTGCCAGAACAGCGATGTAAAATATCTGGGTAGGCTACAGAGAAGCAGCAATGTAAACAATACGAGAGGGCAGTACTAGAATTAGTGATAACCCTGAGCTGATGCTTCTGCTTTGCACTAAATGTGAAGAAATTGTTTGCTCTCAAGGTTCTAATAAATAGAACATGTCTCACATATTGAAACTGCCAAGTAAGTAATCTATGTGATCTTTAACGCTAAACCTAATTAAGTGTGTGTTTTAAATAGCACAGCTATGCCACAGGCTGTACAGTACTTTTCCTTTTATTCACAAATTTAATAATCCAGTCCACACACTGGTGTCAGTATCAACCATGACAACTGCACTGCCTGAAGGCCACCACAATCTACAGAAATTCTCAGCTTCCATAGAGTGACCAGAAATGCCCATGACCAAATGATACACTTTACCATAAAATCACTATGCTATCACAGAGGCAGGCAAGGGCATAGAGCCTAATTTAACTAAAATATGCAGATTAAGTGGTTGATTTACCACCCACACCTTGGTGATAGATCCACCCTATTTACAGTTAAACCGATGGTGGAAATTCCACTGGTGGATACTACCCTGCCACTCTGACCATGAGCAGAGGTAATTACTACCAGACGTTATAGCCGACCATCCGACCCAGAATGGTGGATCCACCAAAAATGTCTGATGAAGGAAACGCAGTGAAATAACGAAAGGATGGATGGGTTTGCTCAGCAAATCCAGTGAGGTGTCCCTAACATTTGGAAAATACCAGCAAGTTAAAGAGATTATATAAAGATAGTATACCCTCCACTTTGGGGTGCAATTTCAGTGTTCACATTTAGTGGTAGAGCTTGCACCAAGTGAGACAGTCATTGGTAGATTTTCAGCAATATGTTATCTCTCCAAAAGCACTTCTAGAAGTTAGATTTCAGCATTTTAGCAGAAAGATCTACACTTCTTTGGGAGACCGTATTAAAAAAAAGCATATTTTACTTGCCCTGCGTGTTGCTGGGAAGATAAATCTGCTTACATGGCAGGTCGAAAATCTTCTATTCAAACTCTACACCTGGGCCGTACTTTTTTTCTAAGGAAAAGCTAGATCTTCCATGTTCACCATTACTCACCTTTCAGACTGTGGGGTAAGGGGCTCAGGAAGCATGAGGTGATCCAGAAAACCTGACATTTCCGTGACAGCTGAGGAGTAGGATCTGAAATGGAATAAATAAAAATATAATGCCAATGAACTGTGTAATTATAGCAAAAGTTATCAAAGCTCAATGGAGGGTGTGTAAATATTTTATGTGCAGCGTTGTACGTAGTGGCATTGTGTGGCTAAAATACATTCTAGGGACAAGGCTGGAAACACAAATTCTTCTACATGAACATAACAAGCATTGGCATAGCCAATAGGTCTCGCCTTTGGGACCTTATAAGTGTTTAGCCATGCAACAGTTGATGTTGTTGCACCAAGCATATTGTGCTGCATAACTAAATACTTATAAAGGTCCCAAAAGCGAGACCTATTGGCTATGCCAATGCTTGTCTTGTATGTTTACTTGGCGCGCCCTGCTGAGGCTTTCCTTTCAAACCTAAAAAGGCTCTGTAGACTATGATAGCCCAGTAGCAAATGGTGAGGACACAAAAGCCAACCGGTTAAGAATTGCTCATAGGTCTAGAATTCTAGGAAAATATTGTTTGATGATTAACCTTTACATTATTTGAATATTGTCAAGGAGGGAGATGTGTCATGTTTTAGATACATATGTACATATTTCAGTACTCTTTGCCCTTCCTTTCTCCTACCTTTTCCCCTCCTGCATACCGATTCGTTACTGGGCTCGTGCCCTGAATGTTTACGTAATGGGGGTTCTATGGGTTGACAGTTGAAAGTCCATCCTGGACTCCAAGCTCAAAATGGACCGCCAGATCAACTCTGTCTCGTCTTCCTGCTTCCACACCCTCCACCTCCTTCGTAAGACCTTCAAATGGATCCCCTCGAACACCGAAAGACCGTCACTCACGCCCTGGTCACCAGCAGACTCTACTACGGCAACGCACTCTACGCCGGAATAAACAAAAACCTCACCCGCAAGCTACAGAACATCCAGAACGCCGCCGCAAGACTGGTCCTCAACCTGCCAAAACACTGCCACATCTCCCAGCACCTGCGCACACTCCACTGGCTCCCTGTCGAGGCGAGAATCACCTTCAAGATGCTCACCCACGCACACAAGGCCCTCCACGGCACCGGACCAGCATACCTGAACAGCCAACTCAAATTCCACGCACCCCAAAGGACCCTACGATCAGCCCAGCTCTCCTAAGCCGTGGTCCCCCGCACCAGAAAGACCAGATCGGGAGGTCGCTCCTTCTCCTTCCTCGCGGCCAAAGCATGGAACGCCCTTCCGCTCCACCTCAGACAGACAACATCGCTCCCCATCTTCGCAAGAAACCTCAAAACCTGGCTCTTCGACAGACCCCCTCCTTGATGGATGGAACACCCCCCACCACCCCCCACCCCTAGCGCCTGGAGACCCTTACGGGTGAGTAGTCGCGCTTTAACAAACTCCTGATTGATTGATATTCGAGGCGTGGAGATCAGAGGCTGAATAAAGAGATTCCTGCTATATATGAGGCCTTGTGACTTCATTATATTTTACCTGCTTTTCCACAACCTCCACTTTTATATTATCTTTTAAAGCGCTAGTTACAGGGCAGAACCTAGGATGGATCAGGTCATGTACCACTGCTGTTACAGTGTCTAAGATAATTTTTCATTCAATTTTGATAACCAAGTTACTACCTTTGTGCAATTAACTCTCCAAGAGTAGCTCCATGGTGGGAAGACAGCACATACTTTACAATAATCACACTCGATAAATATAACGTCTAGTCAGAGTAGCCTATTTTGAAGAGGATTGGGATCTGAATTAGCGGTGGGCGATCAACTAAAAAAAAAAAATGTGCACGGCGACTGATATTCGCCCACCCACTTACCCCCTCAAGTAAACGTCTTCTGACAATGGAAAGTAGACTGCCCTAACCCACATTTGAGCATTCCCTAAAGCAGCCTCCCCGGCTGTTGACACTCACCCTGCAAGCACCGCGAAAATGAGGTAGACGAGTAAAAGGCAGAGTGTGCACAGAGAATGCGGAGACATCCTGGCCGTCCGGCATCAGGAACAATACATTTCAGTTAATTTCACCCTCGCCAGGTTCAAATGTTCGTCTGACTCCCCAAATAGTACCTTCCAAGCCTGTAGCTCCTCCAGGCCCACAATCTGCCTCAAAAGCGCCTCTGTTGACAGCCAAATGGAAGAAGAGGCACCCTCTTCGCTCCCCCTTTTCCTTCATAGTCAGGGAGGAGTCCAAGCTCCGAACGGGACTCTAATCCAGTGGTCGTCCCATTCCCCATCTGCCATAATGAAGAAGGGTCTGGATCGGCTGAGGAAAATGGACACGGTCTAATGTTTCCCAATGACGTCATAACGCTGGCCATAGAGCAGAGGCAATCAGCTGACAAGGTGACCCAAAAAAGGAAAATGTCTGCACTGGTGGGGTATGTGGAGTAAGAGGATCCAGAAGGGAGCAAGGAGTCGGGTTCCGGGAAGAAGCAGCAACCGGGAGAAGACGACAAACTTCGGAAGCCCAAGGATATCAGGAGGCGGAGGAGAACCTATGCAGATGACAATCAGACAAAATCTGGACCCAGCGTTGGAGCCCAGTCTTCCGGCATAACAGGCAAACGTTTCAGCTCCCTCTGCTGTGACCCAGGAGGGTCGCAGCCACAGGCACGTCTTGTGGGTTGGAGCATCTATATTAAGGGGGTGGTGAGAGGGAATTTCCCACCCCAATGGTAACAAGAGACAGAAGGAATTAAAAGACAGACGAGACAGAGCGAAAGGCTCACAATGAGCGCTGTGGAGAGATAGAGGGAAGAAAAAAACAAGTTTGACGAGGAGAGGAGGAGGCAGCAGGGGGAGGGGAGAGATAGAGGGAAGAAAAAAACAAGTTTGACGAGCAGAGGAGGAGGCAGCAGGGGGAGGGGAGAGAGGAGGGGGCCTGCGCCTGTTTCCCTTGCGGGAGGGAGCTTTGGCACCATCTGTTTGCAAGTTAATTACAAACAGATGGTTTCAAAGCTCGCTCCCGCAAGGGAATCGCCAAACGTGCACGCGTTGCCATTGAAAGCAATGCAATGCGTGCACGTTTTTGGGCGAAAAACCGAATCGATTTCAAGAGGTCTCCTCCTATGCAGCGCATGCGCGCTGCGTAGGCGAGACCTAAAAATGATACATTTCATAGTGGCGGAGCTGAAAATCCTCTTGAAAGTATGGTTAACTAGTTAGGGAACTACATGCTCTGAATTCAAACTGCAGACCTACATAAACATCCCTGCATCTGGTGTCTCATAAAGGCATGGTTCAAAGACCGTACAGTCGGCAAGAAAACAAATGACACTTCTGGGAGAGTGAATTATTTATGATTAAAGGGCTCGGGCAAAGGAGAGGATGCTGGACACGGTCATATGTAGGAAAGGGTAGGAAAGGGTGTCTAACTCACGGCGGTTTGTGTAGCTTGGTCATGTCAACACAGGCGGTCGGCACCTTGCTGCTGCAGTGCTGGTGGAACTTGTAGCCGCAGGTCTGGCAACGAAAGCCATTGAAGAGAAACTTCAGGCAGAAATCACAGAAAGCCATGTTGAAGTAGGTTTTGCGCACCTGTAGAGAGTTGAGGAGACACAACGTACAGTGAAGTGGGGGGGATTAAGTGAGGTCAAAGGAGACTATGAGCTACAGTGGAAAATGCAAGAGCACTGCAAAAAGACAAAATAGGGAGGATGGAAATCAGATGAAAGACAGAGGGCATCATTTAGCCGCCGGGAGGCTGGTAGACAAGCCATTGGGCTAACAGAGACCCATCCTCCCTGGTCACAATATATATATATTTTAAGTGTTTTTATTATTTTTATATATGTATATAGCACACGGTATCAACTGTACACAAATCTAGTACAATCAGTAATGTAAGCATCTTCAATCGCTCTAGTCGATCTGGGATCGTCCTGCAAGGCCTCTTCATTCCCCACCCTAGTGAGCCATTATTCGTCCTGGTCACAATATTTAATATACATACCACCAAACCCACCCCATCCCCCCCGCCCCCACCAGACGGGGAATATTTGTCAAATGCATGTGTTGATGCTTTACACCATCTTGCACATTTAGGAAGCAAGACAAACATACAGGTAATTAGCAATTGATTTTTGTGTTGCCATTACTATCTCCTTCAGAAAGATAAGGTGTGGCTACCCAAAAGTTGCTTAGCATTTAAGACCAAAGCTTTATCAGGTTACATCATTCTACATGTTCATTCTGTCTCAAATGGTAAACAGAACAGACATGGCTGAAGCACTTTCAGCAACAATTCTATTTCAGGGGGCCATCAGGTCGTGGCAGCTCAATCAACATAGTTTTTTTTCCTAGTAATAAATGGCTGGAGCGGTGGGTTGTTTCCAAAAAACAAAAAAGCAGTGCCTCTGACAAACCGGGAGCTTAATCACAGCACATGAGGGACACTTGTTTTTTATTTTAGACCGCCCATGCTGTTGGTGGCATTTAAAAAAAGGCAAAAATGTCATCCAGCCTTCTGATACACTATAACTGGCAGCCCTATGGTGGATGGCGTGCAGGTAAAGGGTTTCCCATGGCAGAGACAGTAGAGCCTCTGCCTTTGAAAATGAAGCTGCTCCCCCAAACTGAAAACCTGAAATTGAGAATCCTGCCACTTTTTGGCGAGTTTGTAGTCACTGCCATATTCTAAATGACTCCCCACATCTTTACAGAACAGCATGACATTGCATCAAGTCCATCTACCCTAGTTCTGAGGTCAGAATATGCTGTTTCTAAAGGTTTCTCTTTCATCATTTTAGTAGTGTGTTGCATGGTTTCTTTCTTGCCTTTAGCTATGTTTCATATTTTCTATTTCAGATAAACATTCACTTGGAGAACTCTGAATTCTACAGGTACCGCCATAGTTCCTCGCCAGAGAAGCCAAATGTTTCCATGTGTTGTGCGGTGGGACATGAAACGTCCTATATACTAACAACGTAACACTACAAAAATTTACAGACACTGGAGTAAACGAAATAAAAGTAACAGAAATGGGAGAAGTTAGAGAGAGCCAACTCTTAATCTGAATGCAACTAGCATAGCCTTTTAGGAAAGTCAGAGTGAACCATCTACAATCAGTTTTGTCATGATGACAACAGACAAATAGATGTCCCTGTACATATCACCGGAAAGATTCGTAAGTGGAAGACTTGCCCAAGCCTCGATGGCATGATGCTGTAGGGGTATACAGACAGCAAAGGGCACTTTTAGAAATGCTTAGCGTCAAAAAACAGGCACTGCACAATACACTATTTAGGGAAGGTTTAACACCTTACATTCAGTCTCCTGTCCATTTGCAAAACCTGAACAGAGTAGTGGTGGAAAGGATGAGAAAGGGATTATAGTGGATTAAATACCTGATGAAAATGCATCACATTAAGAGACTGCATTTCTTCCAGTCAGCTACGCAGTCGTGTGCAGATAGGATTTAGCGTCAAGTTTTATAAGGAGGAAAGGACTACTGGGGAATACGTTTTAATCTACAAACAATGATAAATTAGAGTGTGATGCACCAATAGTCCGAGAGAGCCCGGGACTTACAAAGTTGTGCATTGAAAGTGGTACATCGTCCAACACCTCCACAAGAAGCTCCTCCCCTGCCAGCGGGCTGATATCAGTCTCCCAATTCGTTAGAGCCTTGCGCCTGTAAAAGAGATGAGAAGTGAAAATGAATATGAGAAAATAAGTGGCGGGGCATGATTTTAAAATATCCACCAGCCTGACAAGATGTATTGTACAATAGTGCAGGACGGTCATCCAAACAGATATACCAAGGCACCTCAGCCCTGACCTGCTTTGCCACTTACAAAACAGTACTGAGAATAACAAACAGCACTGCTAACACGCCATCCATGACAACATATTCACAGACTTAACCCACGCAGAACTCTCCTAATGGACATCAATCAATACTTCAGATCTCCTGCTGTTTAATAAGTTGAACCCAAATGCAGAACTGCTTATGCATGTGAATTATGACGTGCAGGAACCTCTGATATTCTAAGTCAGGGCCCGACATATTATTCAGCATTTTTTACATTCTGGTACTTTGATCCCACACATAGCTCTAGAAAGGCATCTAATTGCTGATATGTGATACTCCTGCTAGCATGATAGCTATAAACAATCCTTCCAAGCAAGGTGAATTTGTACCCTCAGAAGACATTCCTCTTCCACGACTAAGAATTAGGCCAAGGTGTGCATGTGTCTAGTGTGACTGACACACAGACACAGCTTCTCCCCTTTGTGACTGGGACTGATTAAACAGCTGTGCTTTGCAAGTCTGATCCTTCAGCAGCTCATTTTGTCTACTCACCCTTCAATGAGCCTGTAGACTGCACAGCAACCCTGGTTCAATCCTCGCACCTTCAGTGCCTTGTCCAGTGCTTCGTAAACACTCATCCCTGGTCTGACGATATTCACCTGCACAAAATAGAGAAGACAAGGTAGAATGTAGTCGCAATTGCACCTGGCAACAATGATTAACAGAAGTATGGAAAAGAGCAGGAAATCCACCATCGCAGTCAAGGGCCTTAAGGGACCCGGAGGCCCAAAGAAAGGAGAATAAACAAAACAGACATATTTTCACCATATAAACAATTGTAGGACAAAATAAAATAACTAAATAAGTTGACTAGGCACACAAGCGTATGGGAAAGGAGACTAGGTAAGTTGAACAGAGAAATGCTCAGAAAAGTCTTATGCAAGCTGCTTTTGGACAAAAAACAATTTTAAACAGATACCAACAGTCACAACAACCCAAGTGCCCTGGGACAAGTGATTGAAACCGACAGGTAAAACGCTCACCAAAGACAAGGACACAAGAATCTTCTGACAGAGCGCTACAATGGTTTACATTCTTCCACTGTAGTCATACACATAGTTCAAATGTTCCAACTTTGCAGGGGACAACACCAACATCACTTGTGGGATGTAAAAGGTTTGCCTCATCAACGATCTTAACTTCCTTCATGGGACTACCAAACTGTAATCCTTAATCTAGGCTACAACATTCCTGCCTAGAATGCCCAGATGTGTCAAACTAGGAAAGGGGTAGGTTAAACACTTGTATATAGACTATGCCTAATCCATGTATTCAACTGATTGGGTCACAACCCTCTAAAGTCTGCCAAGTCTTACTTACTGACTCAGAAAACCCTGAAGTCATCCTGTTAAGGGTGGCCATCATGCATGTGCCCCTACCTTCCCTCAAAGAGAATACTGCCAACTATGTGGTTCTAGGACTCCTCAATGTAGGAAAGTCCCACTCTTACACACGTAGCCAGTGAGTTTGTCTCAGTCAGCTCACCGCTTGCTGTCTTTTTCCTCCTCACTACTCCGCCTACCATTTCTCTATTTTGCTGTGCTTCAAGCTGATATTGGCAGTTTCATCAGTGGGGCAAAGAGGAATGGGCCATGAAGCAGAAATCAGGTTGTTATAGGTTTCCATGGTCTTCAATGTCTTTGGCTGTATTTTTATTCATTTATTTTTTACAAAGGGGTGGATTGCGTGGGACCGTTCCTTGTTAGGTATCGCGGTAGCCTAGATCTTTTGTTTTTGATAAAAGATATATATATATATATATATATATATACATACACACACACACACTTACATACAGGTGCTTTGAGTCTGTCCACTTAATTCATTGATCTACTGTAGCGTCACTCACATTTTGATTACACCAACCATAGCACAGCATATAGCAATGGATACAGGTCAGCAGACCGCACAGCTATTCTCTCACTGCCAAGCCTGATAATGCAGCAAATGCAAAAACAACAATTGATGGACAGAATGCAGAACAATGTCGTACATTCACCCCAGTACAGAGATCTGGGCCTAAATCCATCGTTTTTTTGCTCATCATGCCGATCCAGTTTGGACCCAGCCATATGCAAATCAGTCTTGACCCTGCGCCCAATGGGAACAGTCCAGCCCGAACTGCCAGGCCAGGTCCTCCCTGGACTGGAAAGAAGCATCCTAGGACCGGTTTCGGGGTTTCAGTCCTCATCAGCCAAGATAGCTTGACTCCAGTGGCATGGAGAGCACGGGACCCACGTCTGGGCATACCCGTCCCACTCGGGGTGACAAATGCAAAAACAACAATTGATGGACAGAATGCAGAACAATGTCGTACATTCACCTCAGTACAGAGATCTGGGCCTAAATCCATCGTAATGCAGCAAAGCACTACAGACAGTAGAAAAGAGTGTAGGATTCTTTCGATTTTGTACATACATTATATGGGGGTATGTGAGAGTGTTTCAATGTTTTCGCTTTCAGAGTTGATGGCAAGATTAAATGGTAGAAATTTACAATTTGCCAGTTATTAGTCATATAATCGGTCTCATCACGAGCTCTGACAAAAGCTTAGCCCAAGACCCAGGATTCTGCCAACGTCCCTTATTGCCCAGCAATTGAAAGGAGTGAGGCACAGACATAAATAAAACAGTGAGGTGTGGCAGACATTGCTGTCTGTGTACCCTTTGCCACTACAGTGTGTGCGTCAGGTTCCTGAAGGCACCAGCTTGTCACTCAAGCAATCTCTACTGAGACCTGCATACTAGAGTTCTGAGGCTAAATGTCCCCTGGGCTCAAGTGGGAGTTCCTTGCCTTCTCCAGCCATGGGAAGTCTACTGGGTCGCAACAGAAGAGGGCACACTGAAGATGGCAGTGTCCAGACTTCACTATTATAAGTGAATGCCAACAGGGGGAAAGAGACACAATGGGTATTGGCTGACCACCAATGCATACTGCTATGGTATAAGGTGTGGATCCGATTATAAATGAAAATAGGACTTGACAAAACGAATAGGTCTGGCTTTGTCAATCACGGAATGAGTTTTATTCATTTGTTTATTTTTTTCAAAATATACACATTATGGGAAGACAGATATAGGGCATGCCTTTTCGCTTTTCCGATGCTATTTAGTATTAGCAAAAAAAAAAAGTCAAAAATCCCCAGCGCTATGATGTATACTTGCTTTTGTGGGCACAAATTATATGAGCTAATGCTTCATAAAGCATGCACACATATGTATAATGGCACCATTACGGATATTCATTTTCTTTTTAATTTAATGTTCCAAGATGGACACCCATCCTCGAGCGGTAAATTTAAAAAATATAATAAAATACGTGAAAGCGTATTATTTAAAAAATAGACGCCTGGGACCAAATTACAGCTGCTGGGCTCTCCAAAAAAGAAAAGAAGAATTGAAATTAAAAAGAAATTAAAAATGTGACAATGACGTACGGGTGCACAAATGGTGGAGCAGGCAGGGTGATGGAGCGAGCAGAGGGAGCACGAAAGGTTGGGGAGCATCGGAAGAGCTTTTGAGGGACATTTAAAAAAATAATGCCAGAGAGAGATAACATGAGGGCCGTGGAGAGCGGTGGAAGCAACAAAAAATCTTTGGGGGGCATATAGGGTGGTGGGAATGTGAGAAGGAATCAGCACAAATGGGAAAGAACAAGACAAGAATGCAGTTGAGAACTGAAAGTCATTCCTTGATGTGAAATGTGAAAAGATACAAGTCATTAAATTATAAAAAATGCAAAGAATCTATGCTCCAGGAGAATGTCAAAAATTTGACAAGGAATGAATCTTATTGCAAAAGAAGCAAGCAAATACTTGCAAGCAAGCACACCAGTCAATGGTAAGCAAAGGGCTGATCCAAAATAGACAGAGAGAAGCCCTAATAAAGGCGAAATCGGTCCTGGGTTGCTTGTGTTCCGGCTGAGGGAGGACCTGGCCTGGCAGCTCGGGTTGGACTGTTCCCATGAGGAGCAGGGTCAAGACTGATTTGCATATGGCTGGGTCCAAACTGAGGTGGCTTGGTGGGCAAAAAACGATGGATTGAGATGCGGCCCGAGCAACTGCCAGTGGCTGAGATTATTTCAAGCACTCCATCCATCACCTTGTTATTTGTGTATTATTTTAAATCACATTTTAAATGCAAAGTACATTGTAAGGAAATCAAAAATGTATTCTAGAATGTGTTTTTACTTTGCAGTACATGGGCTCTATAGATAGGTTTAATGATACATATATAAAGAAAGAAAAAGAGCAGTGTTGGACAGTGTAACTTTTTTCTGACAGGGTTCTGCGTTTACAATCTTTATTTTTAATCACTGAGAAGAATTCATAAGTGGATGCTTGCATCAAAGAAATGCGGTGTTTAACTTTTTTGATTGATTTTGAGCAGCTTATTATCCTGAGAATGAAATCAGCACTGTGAATTATGGGAAATAATTTAAAGAAAATACCTCTCTTCTGTGAAATACGGCCTTTGAAACCACTCGTGAACATTCAATAAAGAAACTTACTGTAAAATAAACAAATATATATAAATAAATATATAAATACGGGACATGCCATATCCCAGCCTCAAACTGACATCTTAAAACGTTTTTATTTTCAACGTTTGTGTGCTTTTCAAGCAGATATGTTACTTGGAATACCCAATAAAATTTGGAGGATATTCTAAAGATCTCAAGAAGAATGGTTTCAAATTCAGGCATATTTGAGGCAAAATTTTGTAGCATGCATTTTTTTTTTTTAGACATCCAGGAGTAATAAAAAGATTAGTGAGTAATTAGTTAATAAAAAGATAATGGCATTAATGATTTTCAGAAAGGCTTCGGTTTCCAAATACTTGACCAATTGGTACTAGTTCTTGATTTAAAATAGATTTTAAGTGATTGATTTTACATAATTGGGGGAAAACCTCAGTCTGCCTTTTAGGGTTGGGGAGTATGAGGCAGAAAGACTATGGGGACTTCAGTGGTGGATACGACCCAGTGCCTGAACGCGCTGGACCCCACCCCATTTTCTTTTTACATTAAAATTAAAAAATAACACTATTGGCTTCAAGTTGCATTTCGGTCCCCCCTGGAGCCGAGACTGGGGACAAATGCCCCCAACTCCAATCTTCCACCAAAAGAGGGAAAAAGGCTGCCCCAACCCCAAATTTAAAAAAAATATATAAACAACCGTGGTGTCCAGTAGTTCAGTCCCAAACTTCCCACTATCTTCACAGGAAAGGACAAATTGTGGTTAAAGGCACAAATCTGTGCCCCAGAGGAGGGTTGAAATACTTTAGGGGCTAGAAGGGTGAGAATACACCCCAATGGCAGAATAGGCCAACCCCCATCTCATTCATAAAAACAACCCTGCCACCTAGTAGACATTCTGTCCCTCTTGCTCCTCTCTCCCTGAGGAGGATAAATTGAGGAGGACAGATTGAGGGTCCATTCCACAGCCCTCTTCTGCAGAGTGCAGAAAAACTGAAAATGCCCACTTTATGGGGATGAGAGCACTTGGCCATGCCTGGAAGCCACTCCATCCCTACCCCCAAACCCCCTCCCCCCTCGCCCCAATCAGCGGGTGGCTAGTGGGTCAATCCCTGCTCGGGAAGCACCCTCCTGCCATGATCCTCGAGCAGGGAGTAACTTTGGAGAAGTACCACTGGAAAGTGGACTTGAAGGAGTTAAATAGATGGTGCATAGCCCTCTGGAGCTCAGTCGTTGAAGCTAACCCAGAGAGCTTCCGTTTGCATCTGTAGTATTATGATGTAATAACCGAAGTAAGCATTTTCACTAACAGCGCAAGTCAATCAATGATACGGTGACAGAAGGTCAAGGGAGAAGAAGACAGTGGGACTCTTTAGGTTCTATAGTATCTCACCATAATTGGGCAATGAATGCAAATCCACCCAAATATTATTCAAATCACTTTAGTTCACACACATTCTTAATATATTCATGTGTTTTTTGGGCTCATCCCACCGGTGCAAGCAATCGTATGCCTTAAAAGACCCTGGGATTCCTTTGCTACACAATCAGTGAAATTCTTTGAGTATTTCTCTCATCAATTACTCAGATTACCCACCAAAAACTCTGATACCTTTCAAAGCTATTTCAACACAACATGCCACCTTAGTAGCATTAGCTAACACTACATTACTTGTCAAAATTAGCGTTTCTTTTACTTTCTATTGTTTGTTCTTTAACAAGCTGGTTCTCCGCATTTCACACTAAAACAATCCAACGAGGATGCAAGCGTTTTGAGAGAAGCTATGAAACTATTAAATGGCTTACTCATAGACTGCCCTTACTTTAAAATAGCTATGTCTTAATACAAACCCATTTATGTTTCTTCTTTAACTGTTATCCAATTGCTATAGAGCAATCTCATATTCAGTGCTGTAAATACTTTTACGCACATCTGACCTCATCTTCAGAGCAATCTGTTAACATTAACATGGCTACCTTTCTCTTGCCTGCAAAAATGTCTTCTTCAACCTCCTCCAAATAGGCCTCAAAACTTTCTGCTGATAGATACATTTCTTTATTGTCAAAATGTCTTTATTGATTAAAATCATAATTAAAAATGCGTACAGTAATCATAGTATAAGTATGCCTGTGGCCAACACTCTGCCTACAATTACAATCTAAAATTAAGAAATAAGAATTTTCATAAATACTGAGTTTGGTACAAACAATTGACAAAATTCTAGCAGTTGTACATTAGACACATGAAGAACAACTCATGCAAAACCAAGCAGCATCAGTGTCCTTTGCCATGTATCGAAAAGAGCAGTCACAAGTAAAACCTTATTTCTTCCAATGGTACTGTGCTAACACAAAGAATGTGTGAACTCGCTTCTTCTTTATAGCAGCACAGTCTACAACAACCAGCTTCATTTAGATAAGAGGATCAACTGTGCCTAAACTCTGCAAAGGCAAACAAACTTGAGATCATGCATTCAGCCGAATTAGATAAGGATTCCGTAAGCTAATTTACACTGTTCAAACTCACATGACTGGAGTGCATAGTTAGAGTGTTTTACAGGGGATAAGTCATTTACTTCACTTCCCCGAAAGCGCAACCATATTCTTCCTCATTGCCTTCCTAAACAAACTAAATGATAGGTCCTGGGACCAAACATATTTACATTTCTGTAAACCTAAAAGGGTTTTAATAACTCTGATCCAGGGGTCATCTTTCCTATTTCTGTACTCAATATCCACCATCCCAAATAAATAATCCCAGCGAGCCAATGGTTGATATTCTAAAATAAACTGTACACCTATTGATTGTTTAACAAGCCTAATTCTAGCCACAGCTGTGCATGTCAGGAGAAATTATGTAGTCAAAAAACTTTTCTCTAGACTTGAAAATGAAGCTTAACGGGCAGCATGAACTGATCCTAAACAGGCCAGTGGTCCATGTGAAAGGACAGAAAATTGCTTAGATGTCATCAACCGTAGCAGTGGTTCCATCGAGGAACCAGGAACCTTCCTAACTGGGCAAGAAACACAAAGGTCAATGCAGATGCTTTATTCTTTGGAGTTGCAAACGTCAAAATGAAAGCATGGGAACCACTGTAATTCAGCCAAACTCTCAGATCCATCTGAGCAAGTGCAAGTACTTTTTCTGGATCTCCTTAACATCCTTACTGTGGGTTTAAAAGGATTAACCAGCAACAACTTACTCTGTTGTCATCTGATTTGGTTAGTGACTTAGACAAACCAAACCTGAGCTAATGAAATATAAATAAGCAATTAGCATATTTAATAAGAGTATATAAGCACTGCTCAACTTAGGGTGTAAAGGCTTGACAAAGCTGCACGGAGATCGGCAGTTGTAAGAAACTGGCTCTATATATACTACACCAAAATTAGGTATAGTGTGTGTAGGGCCAGGTGACTCCAGAGGTAGGCAGAGGTTAAAGTTAGATAGAACCTTACTCTCTAATAGTGGTAGCTTGGTCGAGCAGTAAGGCAGTATCAGAGGACAGTGTTAAGCATTTGATGTACACACTCAGTCAGCAAATGAATTCACACACTCAAGAACTGAACTCTAGGCCAATTGTTTTTGTATAAAAAATATACTGTTGTTTATTTTTAGAACCAAGCAAGCCTGGCACAGGTAAGCATTAAATACTTTTCAGTAATAAGTTACTGGATTTAGAACAGTTTGAAAATGCAATAGAAATTGTACTTTGTTTGATTTACAGGGGAGCAGTAGTATGCAACACTTAGCAAAGACAGTACATTGAAATGAATGGGCTTTTTCAACAAATTGCAGGTAAGTTACTTTTACGTTACTTTTTCTAACTCAGTGCTGGATGCCTGGATTCAGCACTGGGACATTTCCTGAAAACAGGTGAGTAAATGCGTTTTTGTTATTCGTGCGATTTTTAAAGAATATTTTCAGATTTCAAAACTCCACACTTACAAACTTTTTGGAGCAGTACATTGAAATGAATAGGCTTTTTCAGTAAATTGCAGGTAAGTTAC
Organism: Calotriton arnoldi; assembly: GCA_963921515.1. Taxonomy (NCBI): domain Eukaryota; kingdom Metazoa; phylum Chordata; class Amphibia; order Caudata; family Salamandridae; genus Calotriton; species Calotriton arnoldi. Next base: position 6,557,426 of record CAWUFW010000042.1, read on the forward strand.
TTTTACGTTACTTTTTCTAACTCAGTGCTGGATGCCTAGATTCAGCACTGGGACATTTCCTGCAAACAGGTGAGAAAACACGTTTTGGTTATTTGTACGATTTTTAACCCCTTCGGTGCGCATGACGAGCTGAGCTCGTCACGACCCCACCCGCGATCGGAATGTCCAGCACACGAGCGGAATTCCGATCGCGGTCAAGGGGTTAAAGAATATTTTTAGTTTTCAAAACTCCACACTTAGTTGTTTTTTGCAAGAAAAATTGTCAATGTTATCCTATGGAGGAAAAACAGGTTATCGGTTTACAGGTAAGTAATCGACTGTGGGAGTCAAGGTTCTGGGGTTAGAACAAGGGTTCCCCCAGTGTCAGTGATGCACTGTTGTTGCACCCTCAGCGGCACTAGGGCGGCTGGGTGCAGAGTGTTGAGGCTCAATGTTATCCTATGGAGGATAGGGGGTCTCCGGTTGGTGGCTGCTGGCAAGCAGGTCACTGGGTTGTGGGAGCAAAACTCCTAGGGTTTAGGTCAGGGCAATTGGGGAAACAAGTTGGCACAAAAAGTGCACCCTCAGCGGCACTGGGGCGGCCGGGTGCAGAGTGCTGTTTCGGCGTCGGACGCCCTGTTGTTTTCTATGGAGAACCTCCGGTTTGAAGAAGCACTGCAGGCTCGGGGACGAGGATCTTCTGGGTGCGACCACCACTTCGAGGGGTAGGTTGGGATGTCTTGGGTTGGTTAGGCACCGTTGGTTTGGGCACACAAGGCCGTGGGGAGCGGGTGCCAGGGTGCCTTTTAGGGTCGGATTTTCTTACCCGCTCTGGTCGCGGTACAGGGGATCCTCTGGATTGAGGCTGCAGGCGTCGTCTGGAGGCTTGAGGCAGGTCAGGAGTCGCCGGATCTCGGGTCAGGATCGCCGGGGTGACCTCCTCGTGGTGTTTTTCCACTCGAGCTCGGGCTGGGTTCGGCGGGTGCAGAGTGGGCTGGATTCGCGGTGTCCGGCCGGAGCCAGAAGCTGCAGTTTAAACACGTCCGGTGTTCACGGGACAAACAGTCTTGGAAGTGAAGGCAGGCAGGTCCTCCGGGGATTGTGAGGTTGCTGGCTGCTGGACACGCCGGGATTTCGCAGGAGCAGGTTCGAGGGGAGACAGGCCTGTAGGGCTGGGGCCAAGTCAGTGGGCGTCGTCCTCTTGTTAGCTCTGCACGGCTCTTCGTCGTCCTTCTTTTCTTTTTGTAGGTAAGCTGGATCTCCGGAAGCAAGGTTCAGGGTGCCCCCTAAATACTAAATTTAGGGGCGTTACAGGTAGGTAAAGGGCAGGGACCAATGGGTCCCTTCCCTGGGGTGGGTACACCCCCTATTCTGCCACTCTCCAGTTGGAGGGGGGCAGGAGCCTGTCCCTGGTTGGCTGGGTCCCCCCATCCTGAAGATGACGGGGACTCGAAGTTGTGCTTCACCTCGCCTCCCCCACCTGAGGGGTGGAGTTGGCAGAGGTGGGCACACCTCCCTTCCTCACTTGTTTTTCCCGCCGGTTCTCCCGCCCAAAGTGGGGGGTAGAACCAGTGGGGACCAGTTGCTGAAAGCAGCAAATGGTCTGGAGAGGCTCACAAAGGCGGCATGCCTTTGAAGCTTCTCCTTCGTGAACCCTGCCCACCCTGGGGGAGGAGGCTTGGCACTTCATCCCAGGATGTGCATTGTTTCAGGACACCGAGAGCAGCAGGCTCTCGACCCAGGGGTCCAGAAACATGTCTGGTGGTGGCAGCCTAAGCAGCCTCTCAGTCAGGTCACTAGAAGTTGGTCGAGTTTCAGGGGGCATCTCTAAGATGACCTCTGTTGTGCATTTTACATTAAATCTCACACTGGCATCAGTGTGGGTTTAATGTGCTGAGAAGTTTGATACCAAACTTCCCAGTCTTCAGTGTAGCCATCATGGTGCTGTGGAGTTCGTAATGACAAACTCCCAGCACCATATACTCTTAATGGCAGCACTGCACTTACAGTGCCCAGGAATGGACTTGGGCACTGTAGGGGTACAGGGCTCATGCACCTTTACCCTCACCACTGGCATAGGGCACCCAGCTAGAGGGGTGACTGATGTATGCCAGGGCAGTGGTTTGTGGGCATAGCACACAGGGATGTGTGCCATGTCGACTCTTCACTTTGTTCTGCACCAAGACACGCAGCCTGCAAGGGCAGTGTGTGAGTGTCAGGGTACAGGACCTCTAAGGGTGGCACAATAAGTGCTGCAGCCCTTAGAGGCCTTCTCTGGTCACAGTGCCCTGGGTACCTGTGGTACCATTTACCAGGGGCTGACCTGTGGCCAGAGATGCCAATTGGGTTAGTTTTGGGGAAAGAACACAGGCCCTGGGAACCGGATTGGCAGGGACCCAGGGCACACCAAGAAAAAGTGCATCAGTAGTCCGGCAAAACGTGGGGGGGTTACTGCAACAGAAACCCACTTTCCTACACAAGCCCCCCCCAGCCCAAAGGCCAGGAGACTCTGCCAAAGCTGGGAGAGTCTTCCTAGTCTTTCAAGCGAGGAAAAGTAGAGGGAGTGGTTTGAAAGTTGCAGGGCCTACTCTGCCTTACATCCTTCTGTCCAGATCAGTCCCTTTGGGGAGCTGGCCTACCTCAACAGTTTCAGGACCTAATTCCCAATGCTCCTTTCCTAGCTCTTTAGTGTCTTCACCCCATCTTTTTAGTTTGGGTTCAGAGGTGCCCACCTCTGCAAATTCTAACTTAGCCAGGGCAAAGCCCAGCTTACTCACAGAGGTCAACCACAGCTTGAGCAACCCCACCATGACCAATAGGGTCAGGGGGCCTAACTTGCTATTTGGCAGGGGGCTAGGCCACCATGTCAAGGACAGTGCTGCCATGAAGACTAACACCCAGCAGAGGCTGCTGACAGCTGTCAGTGCCCAGAACCACACCTGTAGCTCCTGACTGGTAAGGGAAGGGGCTATCTTACAGGCTTCGTTGGGTTCTGGCTGCCTGTCTGCTGTTTTAGGGTGGGGGCTCACTACACTTGGTGGTGAACACCCCTCCTCCACCCTCTGTTCTGCCAGCTGAGGAGCCACCAACTCAGGCTGGACAGTTGCCTGACTAGTCAGGTCTTTTTGTTGGCATGGGGGGGGCTTTACCAGTGCCACTTTTGGAGTTCTCCCTTACTGGGATAGAATCTCCCTGGCCCACTGGAACTGTGGCTAACAGTTGCCCACCTTTCCTACACGGTTTCTTCTTTTTCTTTTGGGGCTTAGCTGCACTAACTGCAGGTTGAGCCCCCCCAGATTTCTTGGGTGAGGTCTGGCATTGGACCAGTACCTCTCTTTGGCTCAGACCAACCTCTGGGTGGTCATTCCCCAGGAGACAATCAAGGGGGAGGTTTTTACTACCACCTTTCTCCATCTAAGGGTCCCAGCTACTTCTAGGAGCACTACAGCCACAGGCCTAACAGTGACACCCCCTGGGACAGTCCTTACTCTCTTTGTTTCCCCTGGGACATACTGGTGTGGGAGTACCAACCTGTCATGCACCACAGTGTGACTGGCACAGGTATCTCTCAGGGCAGTGGCTGGGATTCCATTCACCAGTAGGTGGTGGAAGTGTCTACTCCCTCTGGAATTTCCATCTCACCTTTTGGGCCCATTTTCCAGTTGAAGGCTAGGAGGACTTCCTCATCTAAGGAACCATCCTCCAAAGCTACACTGGCAACCCCTGGAGCTACACTAGTCACCCCTGGAGCTGTACTAGGGGCTTTGTTTTTAGGACAGCTAGGGTCCTTGGTGTGGTGTCCTGCCTTTTGACAGTTGTGACACCATATTCTGTTGGGATCCCAATTCTTACCCTGGTACCCTCTTTTAGTTTGTGAGGTGTCTTTGGGCCCACCCTCCTGGACAGGTTTTTGGTGGGCTACCTGGGACTCCTTACCTTTATCTTTAAGGGGTTCACTGTCTTTCCTCTGGGGAGGCTTTGCAACCCCTTTCTTTTGGTCACCCCCAGTGGACGTCCTAGTTACCCTTGTTTTGACCCAGTGGTCTGCCTTCTTTCCCAATTCCTGGGGAGAAAGTGGACCTAGGTCTACCAGGTACTGATGCAACTTTTCATCACTGCAATTACTTAATATGTGTTCCTTCATAAACAGGTTGTAAATTCCATTAACGTCATGCACATTGTTTCCAGTTAAACAGCCGCCTAGTGTCTTTACTGAGTAGTCTACAAAATCAATCCAGGACTGGTTTTGAGTTTTGTGAGCCCCTGAATATAATTCTGTACTCCTCAGTTGTGAGTCCAAATCCCTCAATCAGAGTTCTCTTTATGAGGTCATAGGACCCAGCATCTGCCCCAGAAAGGGTCAGGAGTCTGTCTCTGCAGTTACCAGAGAACAGTTCCCAAAGGAGTGCCCCCCAGAAAGTCTTCACCCTTCTGGCTTCACAAGCCCTCTCAAAGGCTGTGAACCACTTGGTGATATCATCACCCTCCTCATAATTAGGGACAATCCCTTTGGGGATTTTAGGATCATAAGATTGGTCTCTATCCTGATTATTTTGATTGCTGCCACCATTGATGGGTGCAGAACCCATCTCCTTTCTTTCTTTCTCTAGAGCCAGGAGTCTGGACCCTAGATCCAGCCTCAGATCCAGTCTTTTAGCCAGCCTTGCTAAAAGGCTGTCCTCCTCATTGAGTGCGTCCTCAATGTCCCCACCAGAACCTGAGCCACCTGTGTGGCCTCTAGGTCCCCAGAGGTTAACTCTTGGAAATAAGGGTACAGGGACCCTTTCTTCCCTAGGAAGTGGTGGAGGTGGGCACCTATCTCCATCCTCCTCACTCCTTTCCTCCTCTGACTGGTCATCACCATTTTCAGAGGGGTGGGCCTTTGAATACTCAGCCAATAGCTCCTGGAGCTTTTGTTTGGTTGGATGAGGGCCCATTGGTATATTTTTAAGTTTACATAAGGACCTTACTTCCTTGAAAAACAAGTGAAGGTAAGGGGTGAGGTCAAGCTCCTCAACCATGTCCTGCATATCATTATTATCTTCACTAATAGTTGGGTTCTTTTCTGAGACATTCTAACAAAAAAGTTCTAACCCCTCTACCCTTGACTATAGTGACTTTTTATTTTCTACAATTCTAAAGGGACTTAAGCAAGGCCCTAGCAAGACTTTTAGTAGTTTGGAAAAAAAGCCAATTTGAAAAAAATCTGAATTCTAAAGGCAATTTAAGAGTTCTGTCGTGTGATCAGGTGGTAACCAAGTAGTCCAACACATGCAAGTTTTATATCCCACCGCTGATCCACCAATGTAAGAAACTGGCTCTAGATATACTACACCAAAATTAGGTATAGTGTGTGTAGGGTCCAGGTGACTCCAGAGGTAGGCAGAGGTTAAAGTTAGATAGAACCTTACCCTCTAATAGTGGTAGCTTGGTCGAGCAGTAAGGCAGTATCAGAGGACAGTGTTAACCATTTGATGTACACACTCAGTCAGCAAATGAATTCACACACTCAAGAACTGAACTCTAGGCCAATTGTTTTTGTATAAAAAAATATACTGTTGTTTATTTTCAGAACCAAGCAAGCCTGGCACAGGTAAGCATTAAATAATTTTCAGTAATAAGTTACTGGATATAGAACAGTTTGAAAATGCAATAGAAATTGTACTTTGTTTGATTTACAGGGGAGTAGTAGTATATGCAACACTTAGCAAAGACAGTACATTGAAATGAATGGGCTTTTTCAACAAATTGCAGGTAAGTTACTTTTACGTTACTTTTTCTAACTCAGTGCTGGATGCCTGGATTCAGCACTGGGACATTTCCTGAAAACAGGTGAGTAAATGCGTTTTTGTTATTCGTGCGATTTTTAAAGAATATTTTCAGATTTCAAAACTCCACACTTACAAACTTTTTGGAGCAGTACATTGAAATGAATAGGCTTTTTCAGTAAATTGCAGGTAAGTTACTTTTATGTTACTTTTTCTAACTCAGTGCTGGATGCCTAGATTCAGCACTGGGACATTTCCTGCAAACAGGTGAGAAAACACGTTTTGGTTATGTGTACGATTTTTAAAGAATATTTTTAGTTTTCAACACTCCACACTTAGTTGTTTTTTGCAAGAAAAATTGTCAATGTTATCCTATGGAGGAAAAACAGGTTATCGGTTTACAGGTAAGTAATCGACTGTGGGAGTCAAGGTTCTGGGGTTAGAACAAGGGTTCCCCCAGTGTCAGTGATGCACTGTTGTTGCACCCTCAGCGGCACTAGGGCGGCTGGGTGCAGAGTGTTGAGGCCCAATGTTATCCTATGGAGGATAGGGGGTCTCCGGTTGGTGGCTGCTGGCAAGCAGGTCACTGGGTTGTGGGAGCAAAACTCCTAGGGTTTAGGTCAGGGCAATTGGGGAAACAAGTTGGCACAAAAAGTGCACCCTCAGCAGCACTGGGGCGGCCGGGTGCAGAGTGCTGTTTCGGCGTTGGACGCCCTGTTGTTTTCTATGGAGAACCTCCGGTTTGAAGAAGCACTGCAGGCTCGGGGACGAGGATCTTCTGGGTGCGACCACCACTTCGAGGGGTAGGTTGGGACGTCTTGGGTTGGTTAGGCACCGTTGCACAAGATACTAACTTGTGTAACGATATATCTGTAAGAGACAGTAGTTAGTGACAGATTCCTTACCTTAGAATATCCCCAGGCGTCAGGCTGGATCCGGAAAGTCTTTTGCGTAGCAGTACCCTTGCGCGTCGGTAGGCGGCGTCGTGCGGCTCCGCGTCCGTCGTCGGCGTCGTGATCGCCGGGATGACGTCGCGGGCAGTACTTAGGCGCCGCCCCTGCGCGCTGACGTCAGTTCTGTACACGACTTTCCACGCCAGGAACGCAGAGCCATGCAAGAAGCCGACATAGGTGTCTGAAAAATACTAGGGCCCTGAAAGGGATGTCCTTAACCCTAGAAATCAGTTCGCAGAACGGGGAGGATGGGTGGGGCGGTAGGAATCTGTCACTAACTACTGTCTCTTACAGATATATCGTTACACAAGTTAGTAACTTGTGCATCTGAAAGAGACACGTTAGTGACAGATTCCTTACCTTAGAATAGATACCCCAGCAATACCAACCCCGGTGGTGGGTCTGCGAACAAAGATCAGACAAGGAAGTCCTGGAGGACAGAACGGCCAAAGAAGCCGTCCCTCCGGACCAGACTGTCAAGGCAGTAATGCTTTGTAAACGTGTGCAGCGAGGCCCACGTAGCTGCCTGACAGATAACCGGCAGCGGAACACCGTGGCCCAAGGCCGTGGTAGCAGCCGTTGCCCTGGTGGAATGGGCACGCAGCCCAACAGGAGGCTCCTTCTTAGCCAAAGAATAGCAGGTCTTGATGCACAAGGTAACCCAGCGGGAGATGGTCCTCTTGTGCACCGCCCGACCTTTTTGGCGCCCACGTAGCCAACAAAGAGCTGGTCATCCACCCGGAAGTGTTTTGTGCGGTCAATATAGAAGGAGAGCGCACGTTTTGGGTCCAGACGATGGAGCCTCTCTTCCTCTCTGGAAGGATGCGGAGGCGGAAAGAAGGTGGGCAAAGTGATGGTCTGCCCAATGTGAAAAGCAGTAACCACCTTTGGCAAGAAGGACGGACGCGTCCGAAGAACAACCTTGTCTGGATGAACAGACAGAAAGGGAGGTTTGCAAGATAGAGCCTGGAGCTCACTCACCCGCCGAGCGGAGGTGATGGCCACCAGAAAGGCTGTCTTCAGAGTCAGAAGACGAAGAGGACAGTTATGTAGAGGCTCAAAGGGAGCGCACATTAAAAAGGTAAAAACCAAGTTCAAGTCCCACTGAGGCATCACAAACGGAACAGGAGGGAAGAGGTGAGTAATGCCTTTTAAGAACCTGTTAACAACAGGGGACTTGAAAAGGGAGGGCTGATCAGGGAGCCTGAGGAAGGCCGAGATAGCACAAAGATAACCCTTGATGGTACCCAGGGCAGAACCCTGTTGGGCCAGAGAGAGAAGGAACAGAAGGACCTCAGAAAGAGGGGCAGAAAGGGGATTCACAGCCTTTGCTGTGCACCATGCCACAAATTTGTTCCACCTGCAGGCGTATACCACCTTAGTGGAGGGACGCCTGGCTGCCAGAATCACATCACAAACTTCGGGAGGCAAGTCGAAAGGAATCAACTGCCGCCGCTCAATCTCCACGCAAGCAGGTGTAGACTGGACAGGTTCGGGTGGAGGACCGTCCCCTGCTGCTGCGACAGAAGATCCTCCCGAAGAGGCAGACTGATCGGGGGATCTACGCTCATATTGAGTAGCTCGGGATACCAAACTCTTCGAGCCCAGTCCGGAGCCACAAGAATGACTTGGGCCCGGTCGTGCCGAATCTTCTTCAACACTCTGGGTAGAAGTGGTATAGGCGGAAAGGCGTACAATAGACCGCAACTCCACTCGTGACGAAAGCGTCGCCGAGCGAGTGCCGCCTTGGAAATTCCAACGCGCAGAACTGATGACATTGCGCGTTCTCTTCGGTGGCGAATAGATCTAACCAAGGCTCTCCCCACTGTAGAAAGAGTCCTTGCGCCACTTCCGAGTGAAGACGCCATTCGTGATCCATCATGCACCTGCGGCTGAGTTCGTCCGCCCTGGCGTTCAGGGAACCTGCCAGGTGTTGAACCATCAGGAACATGCCCTGATGTTCCAGCCATGTCCAGAGGCGCAGAGCCTCCTGACAAAGGGTCCACGACCCCACCCCGCCTTGTTTGTTGCAGTACCACATGGCGGTGGTGTTGTCTGTGAACACCTGCACTACCTTCCCTTTGACAGAGGGAAGGAATGCCTTGAGTGCAAGTCGGATCGCCCGGAGCTCCAGAAGGTTGATATGGAGCCGGGACTCCGCCGGAGACCAGAGGCCTCTGATCTCCGCCTCTCCCATGTGACCGCCCCAACCCAGAAGGGACGCGTCCGTCACAACTGTGTGCTCTGGCTGGGGAAGGGAGAGGGATCTGCCCATGACCCATTGCCGGTTCGAGAGCCACCACTGCAACTGTTTTGCAGTCCCCTCCGAGATCTGGACGTGATCGGACAGGTTGCCCTGGTGCTGCGCCCACTGGAACTTCAGGTCCCACTGCAGAGCCCGCATATGCCATCTGGCATGATTGACCAGCAGGATGCAGGAGGCCAGGAGGCCCAGCAGCCTCAGGGTCATCCGTACCAAAACCCAGGTTAAAGGCTGAAAGATCGGAATCATAGCCTGAATATCCCGGACTCGCCGTTCGGGAGGATAGGCCCGAAACTGCGTCGTGTCCAGAACTGCTCCGATGAAAAGGAGCTGTGGAGAAGGAAGCAGATGCGACTTCGGCACATTGATGGAGAACCCCAGCGAGTGCAGGAGTTCGGCCGTAGTCTGGAGGTGGGAGACGACTGCCTGGGACGAGCCCGCCTTCAGCAGCCAGTCGTCGAGGTAGGGGAAGACTGAAACCCCTGCCCGGCGCAGATGAGCTGCGACCACCGCCATCACTTTCGTGAACACCCGAGGGGCACTGGTAAGGCCAAAGGGGAGCACGGTGAACTGAAAATGCTCGGGGCCTACCGTGAACCGAAGGTAACGCCGGTGGGCCGGCAGGACGGGGATGTGGAAATATGCGTCCTGCAAGTCCAACGCTACCAACCAGTCTCCAGGGTCGAGGGCAGTCAAGACCTGAGCTAGGGTGAGCATCTTGAACTTCTCCTTCCGGAGGAAGCGATTGACGTTCCGGAGGTCCAAGATAGGACGCATGTCCTCCTTGTCCTTTTTGGGCACCAGGAAGTAGTGGGAGTAGCAACCACGCCCTACTTCTGGGGTCGGAACATGCTCGATGGCCCTCTTGGCCAAGAGGGCCGTGACTTCCTTCTGCAGAAGTACCAAGTGATCCCCTGACATGCGGTGGAATTGAGGTGGCATGGCTGGGGGGTGGACTCGAAGGGAGGGAGTAGCCCCTTCGGACAATGTCCAAGACCCACCTGTCCGAGGTGATGGTACACCAGTGGGGAAGGTGATGGCGGACCCTGCCCCCTACTGGCGTGCTGTGCACCTGAAAGGAGGGACTAGGAGGGTTTGGAGGCCGCGGACGGGTTGGAGGTGGTGGCCTGACCCGCACGCTGGTTGCCCGATCCGCCACGGCGGAATCCACGTCCTCGGCCACGCAAAGACGCCTGCTGCGCGGGCCGGTGGCTGGGCTGCTGACGTGAAGGGCGCCCCTACCGTGGCCACGATAGGGGCGAAAAGCAGAAGTCAGCGGAGGGCGTGTAGCAGAAAGGCCCAGGGACTTGGCAGTAGCCCGTGAGTCCTTAAAGCGCTCCAACGCATGGTCTGCTTTGGACCCAAAAAGACCGACTCCATCAAAGGGCATGTCCATGAGAGTATTCTGGACATCCCCTGAAAAACCAGTGGTTCTCAGCCAGGCGTGGCGTCGCAGCGCCACCGTCGTTGCAATAGACCTGCCCAGCGAGTCGGCGGTATCAAGGCCACATCGTATCGTGTATTTGGCCGCATCCCTTCCTTCCGCAATGGCGCGGGAAAGCAGTGTCTGGACCTCCTCAGAACACTGGGGCAAAACATTCGCCACCGAATCCCACAAGGAGTGGGTATATCGGCCCAAAAGACAAGCGGTGTTGATGGACCGCAAGCCAGCACTGGAGGAAGAAAACCCTTCTTCCCAAATTGATCCAGGCGTTTGGATTCCCTATCCGGAGGGGCGGTAGGGAAGGCGGTTTGGGAAGCGGAGGCTTGGACAACCAAGCTCTCAGGAGTGGGGTGGACAGAGAGAAACAGGGGGTCGCCCGGAGCTGGGCGATGGCGTCGGGACACATTCTTATCCACAGGAGCCCCTGTGTTGGGCTTGGACCAGGCGCCCAAAAGAACGTCAGTGAGGGCGTCGTTAAACGGCAGCACAGTCTCCGTAGAGGAGGCTGCCGGCTGAAGCACCTCTGTCAAGAGATTAGTCTTGACCGCCACAGTAGGGAGTTGGAGATGTAAGGCTCCAGCCGCCCTACGCAACACCGTTGCAAAATTGGCTCCCTCCTCCGTAGCCACGGGAGGAGACAGCATGCCAGTGTCAGGGGAAGTATCTAGACCACTGGCATCCCCTAGACCCTCTGTCCAGTCCTCATCGTACTGACACTGTTGTGCCAGAGGGTCATCAGACCCCTCCCAGTCCTCCTGGTCCTCCTCTGGTTCAAAATAAGGGGGAGGAGGGACATTTGGGACCCAAGGTCCCATCGGCGCCGGAACCGGCGTCGAGCGACGTCGGTCTGGGTCCATGTCCAGAGCCAGAAGGAACTGGGGGACGACGCCGCCCGGAGCCCCAGGCGGCGTCGAGAACGGCACCGGAGACATCGGCGCCGGCGGAGGTGTCGTTAGGTCGACCGGCGTCGATGGGGGTTGTGGAGCCGGGATCGAGGCCGGGGCCGGAGCCGGGATCGAGGCTGGAGGCACGGGCGACGCCGGAGCAACCCTATCAGGGCCCGCGGGGCCCGAAGGCACACCGGAGGGACCTGGAGGCCCGAAGAGGCGGGCCATGGCCGACAGGAATTCCTGTACTTGGGCCGGATCCGCCCCCGAACCCGGGAAGGACGGGTATTGCGGGGGCGACTCCACAGGCATGTCCGGGGCCGCGGGGACGGTGCCGGGAGGGGCCTCAGCCGATTCGCGAGACCGGCGAGGCGAAGTCCTAGAGCGACGATGCTTCTTGGACTTTTTCTGTTTGGAGTTACGGGACGAAGAAGACTTCGATGCCGATGACCGGTGTGGACTCCGCGATCGACCCCTGGACCTCTCACGCGACCGGGGCTTGCGCGGAGCCGAATGCCGGGCCTCTAGGAGCTTTCGAGACCGCTCTCGCAAAGCTTTCGGGTTGAGGGCCCGGCAGTCGGAACAAGACTCCGTGTCGTGGCCTCGGCCGAGGCAGAAGAGACACTCCCGATGCGGGTCTGTGATGGACATCATCCGAGCACAGGCGCCGCAACGTTTAAACCCGGGCATCCCTACGACACCTTGAAGTCGATTGAAGAAAAACAGTGAAAAATTCACCAAAAAAGATTGGTCAAAAAATGACCAGGGCACTGCTCTTCCCGGATCTGCGCTTGCTGGCGCGGAAAAAGAAGAACTGACGTCAGCGCGCAGGGGCGGCGCCTGAGTACTGCCCGCGACGTCATCCCGGCGATCACGACGCCGACGACGGACGCGGAGCCGCACGACGCCGCCTACCGACGCGCAAGGGTACTGCTACGCAAAAAACTTTCCGGATCCAGCCTGACGCCTGGGGATATTCTAAGGTAAGGAATCTGTCACTAACGTGTCTCTTTCAGATGGTTTGGGCACACAAGGCCGTGGGGCGCGGGTGCAAGGGTGCCTTTTAGGGTCGGATTTTCTTACCCGCTCTGGTCGCGGTACATGGGATCCTCTGGATTGAGGCTGCAGGCGTCGTCTGGAGGCTTGAGGCAGGTCAGGAGTCGCCGGATCTCGGGTCAGGATCGCCGGGGTGACCTCCTCGTGGTGTTTTTCCACTCGAGCTCGGGCTGGGTTCGGCGGGTGCAGAGTGGGCTGGATTCGCGGTGTCCGGCCGGAGCCAGAAGCTGCAGTTTAAACACGTCCGGTGTTCACGGGACAAACAGTCTTGGAAGTGAAGGCAGGCAGGTCCTCCGGGGATTGTGAGGTTGCTGGCTGCTGGACACGCCGGGATTTCGCAGGAGCAGGTTCGAGGGGAGACAGGCCTGTAGGGCTGGGGCCAAGTCAGTGGGCGTCGTCCTCTTGTTAGCTCTGCACGGCTCTTCGTCGTCCTTCTTCTTTTCTTCTTGTAGGTAAGCTGTATCTCCGGAAGCAAGGTTCAGGGTGCCCCCTAAATACTAAATTTAGGGGCGTTACAGGTAGGTAAAGGGCAGGGACCAATGGGTCCCTTCCCTGGGGTGGGTACACCCCCTATTCTGCCACTCTCCAGTGGGAGGGGGCAGGAGCCTGTCCCTGGTTGGCTGGGTCCCCCCATCCTGAAGAGGACGGGGACTCGAGGTTGTGCTTCACCTCGCCTCCCCCACCTGAGGGGTGGAGTTGGCAGAGGTGGGCACACCTCCCTTCCTCACTTGTTTTTCCCGCTGGTTCACCCGCCCAAAGTGGGGGGTAGAACCAGTGGGGACCAGTTGCTGAAAGCAGCAAATGGTCTGGAGAGGCTCACAAAGGCGGCATGCCTTTGAAGCTTCTCCTTCGTGAACCCTGCCCACCTTGGGGGAGGAGGCTTGGCACCTCATCCCAGGATGTGCATTGTTTCAGGACCCCGAGAGCAGCAGGCTCTCGACCCAGGGGTCCAGAAACATGTCTGGTGGTGGCAGCCTAAGCAGCCTCTCAGTCAGGTCACTAGAAGTTGGTCGAGTTTCAGGGGGCATCTCTAAGATGACCTCTGTTGTGCATTTTACATTAAATCTCACACTGGCATCAGTGTGGGTTTAATGTGCTGAGAAGTTTGATACCAAATTTCCCAGTCTTCAGTGTAGCCATCATGGTGCTGTGGAGTTCGTAATGACACACTCCCACCACCATATACTCTTAATGGCAGCACTGCACTTACAGTGCCCAGGAATGGACTTGGGCACTGTAGGGGTACAGGGCTCATGCACCTGTACCCTCACCACTGGCATAGGGCACCCAGCTAGAGGGGTGACTGATGTATGCCAGGGCAGTGGTTTGTGGGCATGGCACACAGGGATGTGTTCAAAAGGGTACTGGGATGCACACCATTCTTTTCTATGATCGTCCATGTTTGTCCTGAATCATCCAAGAGTGCGTGCTTACTGGTGTGGTGCCTTGCCCTGGTGGCACACGAATAGTGAATCTAAGTCAATGGGGCGACATATACGTCCCAAAACCAGTTGCACAGCTTAATGCAAAAATACACAATGCTTTAAGTTAATCCATTTTTCGCCAAATAATCAATGCTTTATTCCTCTTTTTGAGCTCAACCACGTTTGATCCACACATGGGGTATCATGCGGTTTTCCAAATTTCATATGTTCATGATGTGACCATCCGGTCCTCTATCAAAAACACGACCAACGCATGATTCGTCCAAGGCATGTTCTTTATTCAAACCCAATGCATTTCGGACTCCACGAGTCCTTCCTCAGGGGTAACTACAAGTAAAACATTTCACCATTACTGCTTGTTTATACATATACAATAATACATATTTATTGTTAAGACAACTGTTTTAAAAAAAACAAATCATATAATATTAATGCTGTTGTGCGCTAAAGTAAACAATGATTTATTTAAGCAGTCATACCCCTAAATATCTAACACAACCAAATTCCATCCCCCTTATACCCCGTGAAGCTTCGTAACTCCCATCTTCTAACCCACTATCAACCTGCTCTTTTTTAACTCACCATACCCCAAACATTCCTCCAAACCACGTATCCCATTTCCATCCACATTCGCCCTTCTCACACCACAACACACTGCCTCACTCTATACGTCATTACCACCCGGCCCAACTCACACTCCAGTCACTTATGTTACATACCAATCGTACTCTTTATCTTAAAGTTGTAAACTGCTCGAGTTAATATACGTATAATAATTCAGGATGGTATTATTATTTTCTATAAATCTTTTGTTTATATTTTTTTCTTGAAAAAATTGGGTTATTGCAGGATGATGCATTATGGGAGCTGGAGTTGTTTGTGGGTTGGTTGGGAGCTTCGAAGTAGGAGCGGTTAGATCAGGTGACTAATTAGAGCATGAATGCATGAGGGAGGGACTCTAACCAGCGCGTTTGGTTTAAAAACTGAGCGGTGTCATGGGGGAGGTAACACTTCTTTTAAACGAAATGCGGACACGGAGCGGTTAAATCGTCCTGGCAGGTATGTGTGGTTGTTGTAGTGCGGTGAATGTTGGAATCGGTAATGGTTTAAAGACTGAAAAAAATGGTACGGCAGGAATGTGAGGTTGAGTGAGGGGCGCATTGGGTTGAAAAGTCGTATTTGCTGTAGGAAAGTTCTACGGAAGGGTAAACAACAGGAGGTTAATTGATTATGTGCCAGAGGAGGGGGTTGTTTGTAGTGGTGAGTACGATTGGTATGTAACATAAGTGACTGGAGTGTTAGTTGGGCAGGGTGGTAATGACGTATAGAGTGAGGCAGTGTGTTGTGGTGTGAGAAGGGCGAATGTGGATGGAAATGGGATACGTGGTTTGGAGGAATGTTTGGGGTATGGTGAGTTTAAAAAGAGGTTGATAGTGGGTTAGAAGATGGGAGTTACGAAGCTTCACGGGGTATAAGGGGGATGGAATTTGGTTGTGTTAGATATTTAGGGGGATGACTGCTTAAATAAATCATTGTTGACTTTAGCGCACAACAGCATTAACCGCTTCGCCGCGATCGGAATTCCGCCAAGGTGCTGGACATTCCGATCGCGGGTGTGGTCGTGACGAGCTCAGCTCGTCATGCGCACAGCGCAACCGCGCAGCATGACGAGCTGAGCTCGTCATGAGCATCGAAGGGGTTAATATTATATGATTGTTTTTTTAAAAACAGTTGTCTTAACAACAAATATGTATTATTGTATATGTATAAACAAGCAGTAAAGGTGAAATGTTTTACTTGTAGTTACCCCTGAGGAAGGACTCGTGGAGTCCGAAATGCATTGGGTTTGAATAAAGAACATGCCTTGGACGAATCATGCGTTGGTCGTGTTTTTGATAGAGGACCGGATGGTCACATTATGAACATATGAAATTTGGAAAACAGCATGATACCCCATGTGTGGATCAAACGTGGTTGAGCTCAAAAAGAGGAATAAAGCATTGATTATTTGGCGAAAAATGGATTAACTTAAAGCATTGTGTATTTTTGCATTAAGCTGTGCGACTGGTTTTGGGACACAGGGATGTGTGCCATGTCGACTCTTCACTTTGTTCTGCACCAAGACACGCAGCCTGCAAGGGCAGTGTGTGAGTGTCAGGGTACAGGACCTCTAAGGGTGGCACAATAAGTGCTGCAGCCCTTAGAGGCCTTCTCTGGTCACAGTGCCCTGGGTACCTGTGGTACCATTTACCAGGGGCTGACCTGTGGCCAGAGATGCCAATTGGGTTAGTTTTGGGGAAAGAACACAGACCCAGGCAACCTGATTGGCAGGGACCCAGGGCACACCAAGAAAATGTGCATCAGACGTCTGGCAAAAAGTGGGGGGGTTACTGCAACAGAAACCCACTTTCCTACAGCAGTGTAATAACAAAATAAAAGTAGAGCCAAACACATCTCTGGTTTAGTCCCTTTTTGTTGTTTTTCCCCCAAAAGAAATGAGCCATGGCCTAATTTTATTTGTGTTTAGATGTCTGTGAAAAGTAGCTGAATAGCCTTCAATAGCTGGTCCAGTATTCTACATCTGGTGAGCTTATTCCAGATGATCTCATGGTCCACACCATAGGAGGTTGCAGTAAAGTCAACAAAACAGTGTGAACACACCAGTCTATTAAAACAGCAGTGGTTAAAATGTCATCAAGTGACTACTCTTACCCCAGAATCCTGTATGATAAATGGGAAACAAAGCAAAATATAATCGGCTAGAGCGCCTGACTGCCAAGTAACAATAGTAGACTTGCGTTCACCACAGGACTGCAATTGATTAGATTCTACGGATATTTAGTTTTTAGATTTTAGCCCTTCAAATGCAGCTTTCAAGCAGAGTAAAAGCAGTATGCTCCCTCACAAAACATGTTCAGGAGGGAATACAATGCTGACCAATCTGGTTTTGTTGACAAGAAAGGTCATTTATCAAGCAGACTCTCATAGAGCTTCAAATGTTGGGTTTTAAAAAAAGCAGACCACTGGCCCTCAAATATTAGCACAGGAGATAGCCAGCAATGTCTCAAGTGAGGACTGTTCATCTGTTTTCTTGTTTAAATTATTTACCCCTTCTGAAGAAACAACAGTGGGTTCATGGTCATTAACTTCACATGTGTGTTAGCAAGTCTTTGCTACATTATGTGGAATTAACAGAAGATAATGATGCGCAAAAGGTCTCTGTACTGGGATTGAACAGCCACATTACATTATTTCCAACTGATGCTTAACTGAACTGTGTAGATATGCACACACTGATCCTCTATTATTTCTTGTACGTTCATATACCTGCACGTATCCACCTTGGTATCATCCACAATGTTCTCTTCTATTGCCTTCTTAACCATATTGAGAGCAATGCACAAAGAATGACAGGTCCAGATTGAAATAATTGCAGATACCAGATTTGCTTGTCCATATTGCTTTCACTAAAGCATTATCCTTCTTGTTGGCTCACTTGATAATAAATACATTTGTACCTAAAGAGGTTGAAAAAGATAGGAGAATGCTTTTCATCGGATTTAGCTGGATTAAATGCGCTTTGTGCAAACAATATTTTTGTTTCAGCCTTAACATTTTTTCAGGAGCTTTTTAGGTCCCGCCTACGCAGCACGCATGCGCTGCATAGGAGACCTTTAGCCGTCGTTCAGCTCTTTTTCGAAGCACATACCCGTGCTTGTGGCGGCATACAGCTTGCGGGAGCGAGCAGGAGCGCGCCACAAGCACGAGTATGTGCTTCGAAAAAGAGCAGACTGCGCGCGCACACATGCACGCACCACTCCCGGGCCAGCAAACACATGCGCGCGCCTCTCTCCTCGCCCACTCACTCACTCCGCCCTGCTGCCTCTTCTCTTATTAAAAACATGCTTCATGTGACCATGCCGGTTTGCGGATGTATTCCGCGTGGGGTTGATTTTAGTGGCATGTATCTTTAGCAGCTGCAAACCTGTTGTCCAGTCAGTCTAAGATGTGTTATTTATTGAGTTAAAGGGTTACATTTGACTTTTGGTGCATCTTATACCATCGAGGCTTCCACATCAGTAATATATGACTATTAATTATTTACTTAAGTTCACTGACTCGATATTAATCCTGTGAAATATGAGTTTCAATCAATGGCTACCCTAAAATAGTTCATTCAGTGCAACGTTATTAAACTCAGTTTATGCTCTATATCTCTGAAGGAACATTATGTTCATGTTTATTTAAAAAACTGTTTTCTTCCGTCAAACAGAAAATAGCGCACTTAGAAAAGACTGATAAATCCATGTGGTGAGGATTCCTGGAGATGACAGAGTGCATACGTGTTTCCTTATTTTGTCATTAGGAATAGATTTTTATTTTTTGATGGAACGGTTTAATTACAGAATGTGTTTGAGCTTGGTTAGAATGTGCTTGTTTGTTTGTAAGTCTGGCCCGTTGATGAGCTGCCCGTCAGGTCGCTACCAAGGCATCGCGAGTGCACATCAAATGCGGAGTCTGCATCCTATGGCATAGACCCAGTGGGTACCCGCTTGAATACCACCATCATCGTAGGGGTTTCTTCTGTGTCTGACTCTGTAGTCCGTTTAGGTGCGCCATGTCTCCGGCAGCCATGTGCGTGACGGCGTTGGTTACTATGGCAACGTTCGGCCATTTATACCACATGCGCGTGCTCTGCCCAGCCACTACCAGCTAACAAGCATTGGCATAGCCAATAGGTCTCGCCTTTGAGACCTTATAAGTATTTAGTTATGCAGCACAATATCCTTACTGCAACAACATTAACTGTTGCATGGCTAAACACTTGTAAGGTCCCAAAGGCGAGACCTATTGGCTATGCCAATGCTTGTTCTTCTTCCTAGACAACAGTGGTTTTAAAGCCCCTTCATTTATATTATTATTCAGGGACTGAAACAAAGCCACCTCATTAGATTCCGCTTGCACTGTGCCTAATGAGTTAAGTGTTCTTTCCTAACGGTTTGATTGGGTGGACAAGAATATTACACTTCTACTATATGACTGCCCAAATATGTCTACCCAAGCCTGCCTTACATCACGTTTACAATCAGATTTTAAAGCACTGGGGGATGTTGTAACAGGAAGGGTAACATTTGTCTCCAGTGGGCTGAACGGAACAGGATTCACGTTGTGGGGCTTTTGAAATGTTATTCAACATTAACCGTAAGGATCCCACCGTAGCATCCAAAGCTGTGACAAAAGCTGCTAGTGAGTAGAGCACGTCCAGCTGCAGTTCAAGCTTACCCGACCGCCTATTATAGGCTTTAGTAGTCGCATCGAAAGAAGAACAAGCCACATCAGAACAGGATTATTCCAGGGGTGACTCACGACACCGAAGGAAAGCTCATATTCACTATGGGGACGATTTGTCTATTTTTTTACTAATAAGTCTGTGTTGGCTTAAACTTTTAGTGCATCTCTTAATAAAATATTATAGTAGAATTATGTTAGTGCAAGGTTTTTTCAAAGAAGAACCTACAGGTTGCATGTGAAGTTGGGTAATCGTAATGGACTTAGCCAAAACAGCTGCAGTGGTTTTCACAACAGTTATGGCTGACCTTAAGTCAATGATAGAAGTGTTCATTCCTGCATCACCGAGTACAAGCTTTGAAGGATCTTTAATAACCAGACCAATGACTCCTCCTTAACTTTCATTAAAAGAGGCATACGTGGGAATATTATTTATCTGCGTGGAGGTAGTCTATGGAGGTTCAATATTTAAATAAAACTTTGTAACCAATTGATCTTCTAACTTATTATCAGAGGATTTAAAAAACACATACATGATTGAATGGCTGTCAAATAACTGTTGTTTTAACAGCCACATTTTATATACGACACCCAACAAGTAATGAGGTCATCCAAGAAAGCCTCAAACCGTTGTGTGTTGTGGTGACGCCCACACCATATGTAGAGTCATGCCTTATAGTGCAAAGTGACACACACATTCATACATATAATGTGCGCCATAGTGATTTCTTTCCAATTTTTGCCCTACATCTTTGCCTGTGCCCTGCAACTATTTAGGGCTGTCAATTATTACATTTTACGTACGCTTGTCCTTGAAGTTCTACTCATCCTAAAGATTAGTGTACTGCAGTGACACACACTTCATTTCTATTCTGATCATAGCACTTCTGTGTACCCTACGAAACTTCACGGTGACGTGTGCGTGACGTGTTTACCATATGTCGTAAATTTCTCCTATTCCAAATTTTCAACAAGAAAATGAGGCACAACATGCACCAAATTCCAAAAGTTGCCTTTTTTCTGAACCTTTTCTCTGTTAATACATTTTGGCAGGTTTAGCCTGGTGGAATTTAGCAGTGGATAACTAAGAGGGCGTCATGATTATCACACAACTCGTAATTCTCATCCCTATACAAACTCTTGCTAAAAAAGAAATAGGAAATATCTCTTAATTTATAATGGGGGTCATAGAGTCCTAGTTAGAGAGGAACATCAGCACTGTCACCACTTACAGTGCCGGATTGTTGTTGCAACCCTAAATCCCTGTATTTAACACACCTGCCCCAGAGCCATCTTGCTGGCCAAGGTTTTAATGTGCAGAGAGGCAATCTTACACAACAAATCTCTAGATCTCCTTTGCACTGATACAGGTACACCTCATCTCTGAATGACATTGGGAATATTTCAGGAAATCTATCCTTTTGCTTACAGACACAGATCAGTTTAGCCCTCATCTCCATAGTTTCCTTGAAATGGTTCATACCTCCGCAGATTTCTGTGCACGACACCGAAATTAAGACAGAATTATAGTCCCCAAATATACTGAATTTGCCATAATTGTTTAAGTGCTCATGTATGTTGAGTATGAATGCACTGTCAGAAATGTGGCAAGGCTTGCCAATGTAACCTTTAAGTGAAAATAATACGTTAGTGACCTTCAGGGATCTGCATGAAAATTCTAAGACAACCAGAGAGCCTTTCCCTTTTTAAACATAGCATAGACATTACAGTTTATAATAAAGCCATAAGCTGCAATGGTAAATCTGGCTTTGCACACTTGACCAGTGAGCAGGTGGGAAGTACCCTCTCTATATTCTTCACTCTCCTCACTCACCACAGTGCGCTGCTGGTTCGGCAGGTAGACCTTGATGGTGCCCCCCGACTTGGGCACATCCTCCGGGGATGCGCGATGCGGGCGCGGGGTTGGAAGCTCCATAATGGGTGCAGAAAGCATCACCACACTGCCCTTACCGAGTTCACAAGTAAGGGGAGAAGGACTAAATCCATTGGAGAGGAAGCATGAAGAGTCATGGGAGCGCTTCATTGGCGGCCTAGGAGGGATATAGAGAGGGAGAATAAGGTTATTAAAAAGTGAACAAAATCAAGGGTTTTTCTTAGAGCTCAGTTTAGTAGATTGATGTCTGAAATGCCCCTCAACCTCTTTCTCTGGAAAACACCAAGAAATATCTTACAGAGCTCTAGCTGCCTTCAACACAGATAGCAAATGTGCCACTTGGATTCACCACATCGTTCAAGCAGAAATGTTAGATGTGCTCCCAAGATTACACATAACTCACAGGTAGAGAACACGGGCAGCAGAGCAAATCCCCTGCTTACAAGCATCAAACATGATCAACAGCAGAACCATCTCAGTTACCCACATCTTACAGACTCATATAGGAGACCTCTAGGACGTGCTCAACACATCTTACAGAATCAGAAATTGCTACAGAGCTATCGCTCATGCTATAGACAAATTACAAGCTCAGGACTCAGGCAGCACATTTCCCCCCCAGGAAACATACATTTCACACAATCAGTTCTTTCAAAGCAGAGGTGTCCATACATAAGGTTAGTCTGACTTGAGTGGGTTAAAGCTTCATGGTTTGAACCAGCAAGGCTACACCTCAGGTTCACAATGTATATGATCAGGTTTTAGATAATAGAACAAATACACTGCTAATTACAGAGACTATGAAATCTTTAATATGTGAGCCAATCTATTTCTCAAGCTTCGGAGGAGTTACTAGTTTAGACCTCTGAGAGCTGAGGTTTAATTCCAGGCTACACTGATCGACTTGCCATGCTATGATTACGCTGATTTTACAGGCTGTCTTACAGATAAGAAACTAACTGGTGCCAAGTGCTCTGAAGCAGGCTCAAGGTGACACATCAGGATTTCATAAAGCACGAGGAATGAATAAACACCATAACTAGCAGACATTCTCTACTCGGATAGGCGAACCGTATCTTGAGAGGACCACAGATTTCCTAAAGCTTCGGCCACAAAATGAAATTCTCAGCAGTCCCATTGTCCCTGAAACACCTCCGATGCTCTGGTCTCACCTGCAGCTCTCCCAGCCCCCTGTAGTATTGATTTGCTATTATTAAGTCATGGACACTTACAGGGATCTATTTTTGGCTGCTTAGCCACGTGTTAATCAGTTCATCCCCATGATGCTCTAAGACAGGCATCATTATTCTGAAAAGCACAAAACATTAACTTACTTTTTAGATATGTTAAACTTTCAGAAAATAAGAGTATAAGATGGTGCTTTGGGGTTACAACAAACGATGCAAGAAGTCCACTTTACCAGACACAGGGCTTCTGCAGCTTGGTTTCGTGGGTTTGCAGGATGTGTAAATGCAATGTATGGATGGTAAAAGCATTTATAAACACCACTTGATACTTCAGGTGTGTCATTTGTTCTGTACTGTTACCAACAGGTGATGAATTATTATTCACCAACTCAGCACTATTCATTTTACCACCTACGGAATGGTGAAAGGGTGAAGTGCTATGCTCAGTACACCAACCGGAGAGGTGCTGGTTTCACACAGATCTGTGCACTGGCTGCTTAACTCAATGAGAGAATGGTGGCTTGGATTGATATCAGTGTACACTATTTCATATTCTACAAATGAGTAAGTGGTTCTGATATTTTGAGAATGCAGAAATTGTAAATAAAAAAAAATCATGAAAATATGAAATTGTAGGTTAATAAAAGACAAAAAGAGAATACTTGCGCAATAGGTCATATGGTTCAAGAAGCACCTTCTCTACATGGTCTAACTAGTCCTTTGGAATGACCCTGCCTGACTGACTACATCCAACCATATTTCAGAAAGGCCCAAAACAGGCACTTAGCTGGTCCTATCTTGTCTTTCTCTGAGATGCATAGTTAAGACAAATAAGGACTGCAGAGCTGCCAACCCTAGATATTTCTTTGGCTGTTATATGCCTTGTCACCACTTGCTTGAGCTTTAGGACAGTTGTGCCAACATTTTACTCCTGTAATTACATCGTCAGAGTTAGATGTGCAGTTAATTTACCAGTGGTATCATACGTATGCAATACAATTGATGAACACAAAGCAGCCAAACAGATAATATGCAAATATAAAATATGGTTACCCTGACTGGACACACAGCATAAGACCATGCAAATGCACACCACAAAAGAAGAGCTTTAGAGATTATCAAACTTACAAAACATCACACTAATTACATAAAGCATCACATTGAATAAATCTTCTGGTCACTGAAGATAAAATTAGAGGATATGGTTTCTGGTGGCCCCACTGGAGCTACTACAGAAAGTGGACAGAGATACAAGACAGAAGGATCTACGACATATGGAGTCAGGCATTGATGATGAGCAGTAGACCGAAGGGCACAAATTTAAGTGGGTGCCGTAAACACAATAGTATGCATTAGAATGCTTATAGACACAGCAGCAGCATAAAATGAATGGAGAACTGTGCAGACACTCTGCAGATAATCAAGACCTTAGATGGACAATGCACCAGCACAAACCAGGTGGGATGCTCGGACGCCTGACCCTACAAGCCTTTATACTTCTGCAAAACAATGTCACTAGGAGTTACAGAGCACTCCTACAACAAGCCCAATAACACCCAGAAATTGCTCTCAGCGGATCTCGTCACAGATGATATATTTTTTTTAATTTATTTGCAAAGTTTTATATAGCGCTGGCTAGACCCGGAGGTATCAGAGCGCTTTACATGAGGATCAGCGAGTTACAGGTTACATAATTACATAGCCAGGTATAGACATAGGAGAAAACATGAGATTACACAATAATATGAGTTATTAGTGCGTACACACGTCTTAAGGGGAGTGAAAGGTAGAGGGGGAATGGTAAACAGGGGTAAGGAATGCAGGTAGGAAACACAACGGGGAGACCAGGAAAACAATGTCCGATGTCCGGCTGGGTAGGTGACGGCCGAGGGGTGAACCAGAGCCAAACTCCTCTATAGCTGCATAGGACAGCTCCACCGGGCATCAGCCAAGGTTGCTCATAGGTTGCTCATAATGATAGGGTCATTATGCTTTTTTTCTTGGAAAGAATTATTGGTCTAGGAGTGTGATACAAGCGACACTAGTCCTTTGACCACCAGGAAATCAATATTAATATATATTCCATCCTTTAGTCTTCATATATATGCAGCTCTGTGTCGCTACTGTGGGTCCCTCCCAGCCATCAAGTGTCACTGGATTTCCGGAAAGGAGACAGTAGTACTTCAGCTCCAATCGCCTCTAACCTTCTCTGAAAACTGCCAACCCCAATCTGAGGCTAACAGTGTTAAAGCTTCAAGCGAAAATACAGCAAGAAACTGTTTGAAATGTAGAAGACACTGTTGCAGGAGGGCAAAGGGGCCTCAATACTGCTGCCAGCTTTACTGTGTTATATGCAAAGAGAACCATAAATGTTTTCACACCCAGAAGTGTCAAAATCCTTTTTTGGAGGTGTGAAGAAGGGCGAGACATGTAAGTAAGCAGTGACAAATTATTAGTGCTGCCGTGAAGAGGAGAATGATATATTTCTTTGTCTGGTCTGCAGGAAATACCAGAAGCCAGGCCTGGACTCCAAGCTAGGTGTAATCAAAGAGCTACTGACATCCAGCCATTACCCCAATATTTTTGTTCTCCTCCCAACTACATCAGCTTTGAAATCTCAGCTCTAGCTCGTTAGGTTGTTAGAGGTATTAAAAGGCAAAAAATTAATATTATTGCAGAGAAAATACAGAGAAAAGTAAAAACACAAATTTGCATTTTTATGCATCCGGAGCCGACATTCTGCAGAAACCCTGTTGACATTGCTTTTCTTCATTCTCTGCCTTTACCGTGTACAATAAAAAATAAGCAATTAAGAAAGCACTTGACAGAAATTTTAAAGCTACAAGACTTCCTGCCCACACAACTCCAATGTCCTGGACGCCTACTAGGAACATCCACTCAACACGACTCTCCCGGCGACCACCAGAGCTTCACCACCCTAGTCACCAACTACCAAGAAGCACCTCTAAAATCACCTCCGCTAGAATGGCCCTTCATCCCTAAATAAGGAAAATGCACACTCTTCTAAATCAAAATCCTACCTGCTTCTTCAAAAGGTGGTGGGGTGGGGGGGGAGGGGGGAGGATCAGCTGCCAAAATTATTTGTAGAAGAAGAGACAGACGGGCAACAAGTACCAAGCGTGCTGAGCAGGAGGCTAAGAGTGCAGAGCGCCTCACACGGTCTTCCCACTACCTATGATGGGAAACACAGACCGGGTGGGAGGCAGAGATCTGCGCACAACACGCAGCGTGCATGCAGGAGGGGTTAACACACAAAATGGAGGCCAGGTTTTTTTTTCTTTTAAAATGTTAAACTGTTTTTGAGCACTGCTGGGGAGACAGATGGCAATTTCTCTTCCAGCAGAGCTCCTGTGAAAAATCCTCTAATTAATTTACGAACTGTTCCGTCTCCGGGAGGGATGCAGCAAGTATTAATGCAAGAAGAAAATGTGCCCTTGCAGTTTCTCGGAAATTAAGGTGAACTATGCTATTTCACTGGGAGACCAAGGGGTGCTCATCTGGATTAGTGTCATGAGGGAAACACATTAGTTTTAACTGGAGGAGAATTAGCTTTGTAAAATCATTGGAAAGTTGACAGGGCTTTGAGGGTGCTGTATGGGAATTTCCAGTCTCGATGACGTGTATTCCTATCTTTGATTGGTAAATGATTCCTCAACACATTTGCAGAGGCTTCACATCTCTTTCACTAAGACAGTCACTTCTGATTTTCTAAAGTGCCACTATGATGAATCCCTAAAGGAAGCTCCTTGCTATAAACTATCCCTTGACATTCCTATGATTGACAGCTACAAGCTCAAGAAGGTGCCACATCCACTCCTATACCTTGAATTGCAATATTAGAAGACCAGTGAAAGTCAAAGTGGTGGTGAGCGATTTATGTCTGTGGAAGTGGCTTCGCCTACCACAAACAGATCCACCTAACCCAGGCAATCCAGATCAGTGTACAAAGCTGTGGAGGTTTCTCTGGCTGCTCCCACAGCAGGACTGATGAGGGCAAGAGTTGTAGGCACAAAAGACGCAAGGCAGCCCAACACACTGCTCAGGAAAACCAGAGACTCCTGCCTGGCCTAATAGAGACTTGCCAGAGATGATTTTAAATGATCCAGAGCAGCAGACAACTGCTGGGGGTGAGGGGGGGGGGGGTCTGGGCAAGGGGGGGCAGCCAATTCTGGACAACAAAGATGGGCAGCCTGGTGCCTGTAGTGTAGAGAAGAATGCAGCAGGAGGCCTCTTTGTCTTTCGTCTGCGCTCTGGTTTACGAAAGTGAGAAGAAGGGGTCCGTTTCTAAGAGTGGGTAGTGTAATGAAGCAACCATCTTGGGGGGGAAAAAACTTGACAATCTGGGAAAATAAGAACTGTCCCTTCCCTCTTTGGTCCCCAAACGTGATGGGAGTTTGATAAAGGAGGTGGACAGGTTCAGCTACATAGGGAATTAAATAACAGTAGTTGTAGGCTTGCACAGCTTCTTTCAAGACTATTTTTTTTCATGTATAACACTGCTGTTATTTCTCAATTGTTTTAGTCACATGAAGGTTTGGGAATGTCTGGTAAATGTTCATTTATTATTTTATTTTTAAAGGCAAATCTGTTTTGGGCTTCAGTTTACAACACAAAAAAACTGTTGAAAATAGGGAGAATTTTTTCCCCTGACCATACTCTCCACTTCAGCCCTTTCTATTTTGCCTAGTCATTTCCCTGCATGTATACACATTTAAGAGGATGGGCTGAGATTCCCTACCCAATTTTACAAACGCATATCTGATAGAAAATATCTATATTCCACATGTTAGTCAACTGCCACCTGTCAGTCACTGGCAAGATGCATGTTTCGGATGAAGTTTCCATCGGTGTTGCAGGGAATAAAAGGAAAAGGTGAAGAAAATAGGTGATGGCTAAGTGAGATAAAACAAAGAAGATTTCCGCTGCACCACTTACGATTTGTAATGGTGGTCTCCTCCGGAGACATTACAGAACTTCCATAACCGCTTTTATTTCAATATCAAGCAGGGATGAGATTTTGAAAAGCTGATCCTTAGCACCTAAAAAGCCAAAGTACCTCACCAGTCTACCACGCAGTATGTATAATTTTTACATACCAAACTGTAGCTACATATCGACCCCAAATGAGAAGGTATAGTTGCAACATTTTGCTTTTAGACGGAAGCTGATGCACCAGGATAAATCAAATTCCCTCAACAAATGATTTCTTTTTTTTTAATCCTAACCCACAAAGTACTGCACTCGCTCCTTGTACTATATGGAGCTTGCTTCTACACTAGGTGGTGACCAAAGCTCTCTTTATTGGTGGAAGAACTTATGGCACATGAAATGGGGCCTGAACAACATTAAGTTGTTTCTTCCTTTAGCACCTATTTTTGCATGCAACACTTGCAGCTACACTACTGGGGTTGCAAAGGACGGCAAACAAAAGGTGGTAAACACTATTCACTGGCACTTACTTTATTGACCGCATAAGGATAGATCAGTTGTCTTGAAGGGTAGCAAACCAGAATGCTGCAGGCTGTACACAGGGGGTACCGCTACCAGATGTGGAGAGATAGTCTAATCATTAGAAAACTGATGTATTTGCAGGCAATTCGACAATTATGAACTTTTGCATTATATGATACAGATCATACTTATTGCTGAACTACAATTTCTATTTTTTGTAAACAATAAGACTTTCTGACAAAAATGGTCAAAAGATGCTGGTAACTGGCTAGGAAAGTGATGCCTCAACCTCATGGGTGCAAATAGTGGACCAGAATGGAAAATCCGTGTGGAAAGGAGCCAGATCATAGTAGCATCACTAGTCCATTCTCCCCCTGTCCATGCGCTCATAATACCAAGATTTGTGTCACATAGGAGGAACAGAACTGCAGGAAAGTGTAAGCTCTGTCCTAGGAATGTTTTCAATCGAATGGGTATACAACAAGAAGTACACCCCTCCAATGATAGCATTGTGATAAAACATTGCAAAGAAGACTGTAAGGGCAACAAGACAAGCAGAATGTCCCTCCAGTGTTGGGATCATAAAGAAACATTTGCATGAGCAACCATCTAGGGGTACAGAACTAGCAGCTCACCCCTCTGGTGTTGGGATCACAAAGAAGCATTTACACATGAGATGGTCAAAGGGTACACGACAAGCATCACGTCCCTCCCATGCCGGGATCACAAAGATGCGTTGGCATAGGTGACCACGTAGGGTACATGACAAGCATCACTCCCCTCCTATGCTGGGATCACAAAGAAGCATATGCACAGGACACTGTCAAAGGGTACCTGAAAAGCAGCATGCTCCAAAGATGCTGGGATCACAAAGAGGCGTTTGCACAGGTGACCATGTAGGGGTACACAACAAGCATCACACTCCTCCGATGCTGGGATCACAAAGAAGAATTTGCACGGGTGACTGGCAAGGGGTACATGACAAGCAGCACGCCCCTCAGATGCTGGGATCACGAAGAAGCATTCCCACAGGAGACCGTCAAGTGATATATGACAAGCAGGGCGCCCCTCTGATGCTAGGATCACAAAGAAGCATTGGCATAGGTGACCATATCGGGGTACATGACAAGCAGCACACCCTTATATTGCATAATTAAATTAGTATTTTACTATGACTTGTGCAGAATACACTAGACCTGGGATGTCCGTTGTATGCCCAGGGGGCCCGGATCCATACTAAAATTTCAGTGTACCCCCAGACTAAGTTAATGATTTCCATTTAGACTACTTTCATGTACATTGATCGATTTTATGTGTGTATTGTAAAAATGTGGCATGAATCCAGCCTGGGACATAACTACACAATACTTTCATTAGAAGCTTTAATGACTTAGTTTGTGGCAACAAGCCCTCGATCATATATGGGCTGCAAACTGAACGCAAACTGTGCATCAACTAAGTACTGCTTGTGCAGGTTTTGGAATTTGCTGGTTGTGTAATTTGACACATTTCTTTTTGCACTCCTCAGATCGGGGAATAACGCACAAACAGCACAAGTGTGTAATAAGCCCACTATATTTGTGCCAAGCTTGAACTTGTCGAAGTCAGCCTGACGAATCCCCCTGGAATGTGCAATTTATGCCAGATGCGACAAAAGTAGAGGAGTTTGCACTCATTGGTATCACTTCAGCAAGGTCCTTATCACATGTGGGATGCAAACTGCACACAAAATGCGAATTTTGTAAACATGGACTCCGGGAGGTTCAGTATTTACAGGGTGTGCAATTTATGCCAAACTGCACAACTTGGAATGGGGGATAACTCACAAACTATGCATCAGCACTATTTGCCCACTAGATTTGCACCACTTTAGATCTGCTATAAATCAGCCAGACAAAGATGCCTGGAATATGCAGTTTGCACCCAGCCAGAATTACCTCGGCGCATGGGATCTGGCCCAAGTAGAGCTGCTGGTTGTAATCTAGGCAAGTATTATTTGCAAATGCTGTGATTTCATCTCTTTGTATGTTTAGTGTTTATGTTTAAATGTATTTATTGAATTTTCAAGAAACTCACAACATACAGAGATAGCAGTAGAATATTCATGGTGCATTATCAGGTAACTTGTGGGTGGAGACATAGCCTGGAGGGAGTTTCCTAAAAGAGTAATGCATACTGTGTAATGCCTTGTTCCTGCGAAAGCAGCGCCCTGAATGAGTTCATTCTGTAAAGAACTAAAAACAATAACAATAACACCCACCCCCCACGCCTTCCGGTAGTTCCTTCGCCCTCGAAGGGCCAATGTGTAGCAAGTGCTGCTGTAGCGTTAGTTAAAGTGTCTACGAGAGCTATGGGGGTCTCCATAGATCCGACAGTCGTAGCACCCGTAGGTATTTGGGTTGTGTGACCTCATTGAATTCAGTCGATAACAGTTTCAAAAAGGGGGGCCCACACTGTCTGGAACGATGTAGTAGAGTTAGTCAGAGTGGCCGAAATGCGCTCCATGCCAAGGATGAACCAGAGTCTGTGTAACCACCCCGTGTGATTGGGCAAAGTGGAGGTACCCCAGTGGGACCGTATGTTTTGCAGCGCGGCCCCTAGTGCCATCTCCATTTGGCGTCCCCTCACGCTCTTAAGTGGATATGTGATGGGATTAGGAAGCCCTAAGACCACGTATACCGGGAGCCTCGGGATCTGTGTGTCGAACAGCTCGTCTACAACATCAAGGGTCTTGGTCCAGTAAGAGGAGAGCAGTGGGCAGTCCCATAGGATATGCAGTAGCGTTCCCTCTCCACCACAGCCCCTCCAGCAGGCAGAGCTGCGCTGCGGGTTGCCCCTGTGAAGGCGGACCGGAGTAAGGTACCAATAGGTAGCGATTTTCGTGGCGGTCTCTAAGCTAGCCACATTGCGGCCTGTGTGCTTCGCCCTGGAGTAGATCCCCTCCCAGTCTTTCTGCGTAAGCTCCCCTCCTAACTCCCTCTCCCATCTTTTCTTGCTCGGTGTGGTCTGTGGGTGCGTGGTGTGTCTGAGCATGTCATATATATTGGAGATCAAGCTCTTATCCGTAGTCTTTGTGATCAGCCATTTTTCGAAGTGAGTTAACATGCGGCCCCCCTCTGTTTTTATGTCCGGCTGAAGCACCCAGTGCCTTAATTGCATGTATCGAAACCGCTCCTCCTCTGGGATCCCGTAATCTTGTTTTAGCTGAGTGAAGGGGATGATTCCGGATAGATCAAAGAGATGGCCCACTGAGCGGCAGGGGGTGTCATGCCATGCTGTGTACGTTTTATCGGACCAGCCCGGCGTGAAGTCGCTGTTCCCGAACAATGGAGTCAAAGGCGAGGGATACGTAGTAAACTTTCTGGGGACCGCCACCCACCCCCTCCCACACCGACATCACCGATTTAGTGATGGGGGAGCGCATGAGGCCAGGTGGGCGCTGTGTTTTCCTCAGG
Source organism: Calotriton arnoldi (assembly GCA_963921515.1). Classification (NCBI taxonomy): domain Eukaryota; kingdom Metazoa; phylum Chordata; class Amphibia; order Caudata; family Salamandridae; genus Calotriton; species Calotriton arnoldi. Next base: position 6,588,518 of record CAWUFW010000042.1, read on the forward strand.
AAGGGAACCCTCCAAAGTGGTACCCCGGCTAGGGCCCTATCTTGGAAAAGCCACAGTTTTTCCGACTCCGGTCTGGCCCACTCCACTAGATATCTCAGCTGCGCGGCTTTATAGTAGCCGAGGAGATCTGGAATCCCCAACCCTCCCTGTTCGGGTCGTTGGTATCCCAGCGCTTTACCCATGCGTGGTCGCGCTCCCGCCCAAATGAAGCGGTTGATGTCGCGTTGCAGCGAGGTTATTGCCCCGGAAGGTGGCAGCGCTGGGAGAGTTTGGAAGAGAAAGAGTGCTTTGGGCAGTAAGGACATTTTGATCGCCGCAATTCGTCCGAGGAGGGAAAGCTGGTGTTTACTCCAGGTGTTCAGGTCCTTTTTCGCCTGCTGGGCTAGTTGGGAGTAGTTCAGGTGAACCGTTTGACTCACTGACGGCGCTAGTTCTAACCCCAGATACGGAATTGAATCCACTACCTGGATGTCGCACATGTCACTCTCTCGCCTTTTGAGCAATGCCGGTTCCGGGTGCAGGTCCAGAATGAGCGATTTCCCAACATTAACTTTGAAGCCGGACACTCCGCTGAATGTCTCCTGCTCCTCCAGAAATGCCGGAAGGGAGACCCTAGGCTCCTCAAGCGCCGCTATCACATCGTCTGCATAGAGACTGATTGGGTGAGTTTCCCCCCCAAATGAAATGCCCCGGATGGTGCGGTTGTCTCGGACTCTTTGCGCGAGGGGTTCGATGTACAATGCAAAAAGGAGGGGAGACAACGGACATCCCTGCCGTGTCCCCCTCCGGATCGCGAAGGGCTGCGAAGTTGAGCCATTCACCCTGATGTGGGCCGTAGGACCGCTGTAGCAGCAACCCACCCATTCCCTGAATCTCTCACCCAAACCAAATTTAGCCATCGTGTGTCCCAGAAAGCGCCAATCTACACAATCAAACGCCTTTTCGGCGTCTATGGTCAGTAGGATCGCGTCTAGTTTTGTCTGATTGGCTTTATCAATGAGATGTAATATCCGTTTGGTGTTGTCCCCGCATTGGCGGGATTGAATAAACCCAGCTTGATCCGGCTCAATTAAACTGAGCATGCATGGGCTTAGCCGGGCCGCGAGTATGCCAGTAAATATCTTGAAATCTACATTGAGAAGTGATATTGGGCGGTATGAGCCGCATTGCTGCCGGTCCTTGCCGGGCTTTGGCAGAACCACTATGGCTGCCCCCAGCATTGTATTGGGAATCGTGTCCTCCCCTCCAAAGGAATTAAACAGTCGGACCAGCAGCGGGGCCAGCAAGTGACAGAATTTCTTATAGTAGAGGGCTGGGAACCCGTCTGGGCTGGGAGACTTAAGCAACTTAAGACGTGATATTGCAGTGATGACTTCATCTATTCTAATGGGGGCGTCCAACTGTGCCTTCTGATCAGGCGTAAGTGTGGACATTTCGACTGAGTCAAGGTAATCTAGCGTCGCCTGATCCGTTGATGCGTTGGCAGTGTATAGATTCTGATAAAAGTCCCGGAAAGCCCTCGCTATGTCTTGATCTCCCGTTATCTCCTCCCCTTCACTGCCACGCAGCGAGGATACTTGAGTTCGTTGTCTCTGGGCCCTAAGGCTAGCAGCTAGTAAGCGGCCCGTGCGGTTGCCCCCTATGTAATAAGAGTGTTTTAATCTGACTGCCGCGTATTCAGCCCTGTCCAAGTCCAGCCCTGCCAATTGCGCTCTGGCGGCCTTAAGTTGGCGCCACACGCGAGGTGCCCCAGTTCTACTGTGGACTCTTTCAAGCTCCTGCACCTGCGCGGCCAATGTCGCACGAAGTTCCTTGCGCTCTTTATTGTCTGCCGCCGCTATAGCTATCAACTCGCCACGGATGACCGTTTTCAACGCCTCCCAAAGGGTCGTGGGGGATATATCTGGTGTGTCATTAAGGGACAAGTAGTCCTGGATACGTTCGGTGAGTTGCTGCTCCACGGTCTGTTTGTGTAGCATCGTTTCTCGGAGCCGCCACTGGCCCGCCTGCCCGGGTCCCGTGGGGAATAACATGGTCACTGCCACTGCCTCATGATCCGATAACGCCGCTGGCTCGATGCTCACCGATCCCACCGCCCCAGCAATCTCCCGCGTGCCAAGAAAATAATCAATGCGAGCATAGGATTTATGTGCATGAGAAAAGAAGGTGTACTGGTGAGAGGTCGGGTGTGCCTCCCTCCATAGGTCCACGAGACCCATCTCCCGCAGCCATTGTTTCCCTTCTCTTGAAAGCTCCCCGCTCGGTGAATATGTGGATTGGGTTCTATCTTTGCTTGCATCCATCACTAAGTTTAGGTCTCCCCCAATGAGGGTCATGCGATTCTGGGACGCCAGTGAGTCAGCCAATGCCTGTTTGAGGAAGGCTTCCTGCCCTGCATTGGGAGCATATATAGAACCTATCACCATGGTATGTGGGCCGATCCGCAAGGCGTGAACCAGTAGCCTCCCCTTTATTTCGGCCACCTTCTTGAGCACCACTCCCGGGTAACGTTTAGCAACGAGTATGGCAACCCCTGCCTTTCCCCCCCCCCCCCCGAGGAGGAAAAATATTGGTGCAGGAACGCCTTAGAGCGCATGCGATGTTGATCTCCCACTAGGAGGTGAGTCTCCTGTAGGAGACATACGTCTGCTCCCGCATGTTCCAAATAAGACCGTATAGCTCGTCGTTTGATTGGATTGTTAAGCCCTTTAACGTTAAGGGTAAGGACCTTTACCTCCCTAGTAGCCATGACCTACGTTGACCCTACGCGCTAGTGTGTCTCCATGTGTATGTCCCGTGTCCCAACCCAAACATGGACCCCGACCCGCGAGGAGGAGGCAGATGCTCATGGAGAGGAACCCAGAATCCCCCGGAATGGCAATGTGAATCAGCCGTATGTTCAAAGCCCTGTCATAGTGTTGCGCCAAAGCACTATCTGTGATGTCAATCTCCCAAACTACCGGACTACCCACCCACCCCACCCGAACCTCCCCCCCAAGGCCCAACAGCCCCCCCACCTTAAACTGGGGTCTGTGTTTTCCACTGTGACCCCCTCCCTCAAACCCCCCCCTACCCCCTCCCTAACCCCAACCAAGTAGTCCCCAAGTTCAGTCATTGTCCCGTGCCCGTCATCCGTAAATGGGGGCACGTGGTAAGTAAGAATCGGGGTGTACATGTGGACCAAGTAGCCCGGACCCCCCGTCCCCGGACCCCGCCCCCGACCATTGCCATGTCAGTGCCACATCATTCCCCCTCGTAAAATCATGAAGGGGTCATAGATGCAGTGTACTTCAAGACCGCCTCAACAGCTGCCTGTCTTTCTTGCGCCAAGGCGTTTGGATCCGGGCGCATCTCCACGCCAGGTGAGCGTCTGCGGCCCACACGTTGCCATCCCTCCCCAGGTGGCTTCTGTGGGCGTTTCGGGGAGCTCTCCGGACTCTGGGTCTCCAAGCCCAGGACCTGGCAGGATTCTTGGAAGGATCGAAGTTGGTGGAGTTTGCCGTTCCATCTGAAGATCAGGCGAAAGGGATGCCCCCAGGAGTATGCCACTCCTCGCTCTCTCAGGTGTGTGGTTACCTCTTTGAAGGCCTTCCTTCGTTGTAGAGTGATGGCGGCCAAATCTTGATAAAGGGCTACAGAGTTACCCTGGAATGTAAGGGGCTGGTTCGAGCGTGCCGCTCGCAAAATGCGCTCCTTCAGTGGGAAGTCAGGAAGGAAGGCCAAAATGTCCGGCGGTGGGGCAGGGGCCCGCCTCTGCTGACCCACTCGATGTGCCCTGTCAATACGAATGTCAAAGTCTGGCGATTCACCCAAAATGTCTCGGAAGAGACCCTGGAGATATTGGGTCACGTCTGCCCCTTCTGCCTTCGACGGGACCCCTCTGACGCGGATGTTATTCCGCCGTGAGCGGTTTTCGAGGTCCTCTGCTTGTGCCTGTAGGTCAAGTTGTTGGTCGCGAAGGCGGATGACCTCCTGCTGGAGCTGTTCGATCTCTTCGCCTTTGGCCAGCTCGTTTTCTTCGATTGCCGCAACTCTTTCCCCTATTTCATCAACGTCACGTCGAATTTCCTTTACTTCGCCCGCTTCTTCATTTTTGAGCGTCTGGAAGTCTTCGCGTAGGACGTTAAACAGTGATTCCAGGAAGGATCGAGTGATCGGGACATCTCGGCCCTCCGCTCCTTCAGGGGTAGTTGTAGTTGGTGGCGTTCTGCTGCCTTTGTCCCCGGTCAAGGGCCCTTTGATTAGCATCTCCTTTAGGGACCTTTCCCCCTTCCTCCGGGCTGAGGCCATCGTCACGGCGCGCCCTGTGGAGTGGCTAGGTATGGTGCCTGTCGTGTGGCGTAGGCAACGTCTCGGTGGGGCAGTGACTATGGGGAGAGGGCCATTTGTCTGGCAGTCCCCCGGGTTAGGGGCTGATGGCCTCTCCTCGTTTGCTGCCTGCGTCTTGGGTTAGGGTGGTATTCCAGGAGGCACTATGGGAGAGTTGGGGCCCCGATGCACCTTCAGTCCTCTGGTCTAGGGTCCGACCAATCGGGGCAGGAGTCGCGTTGCACTCTATCTACGGCTTGCCCCTCTGTTCGCTGCTCCTCCGATGGGGCCTGGGCCTCACCTCCCCCCCCCCGCTCCGCCAGTGGCGGGTAGGCGCCGAGGCGTGTACCTCCGGGGGCCTCCTTCAGCGTCTTCTACACTGCTGGGGTGTGGAGTACCCCGACGCCGGCAAACTGTCCCCAAGTGCCTTGTGTCCCCTGTGTGCGCGCTGCCCCCTTGTGCTTTCTCGATCGGGGCCACCCGCCTCGTGGTCCTGTAGGCGTATATAGGAGGACACTCCCCTTTGGCTGCGTAGGCCCCCGGCCTCGGTCTTGCCTGCCTGGATTCGGGCCCCTCCACAACCCAGCTCTGCGTGGGCGGCCGACCGCCGAAGTGGTGAGTCTCCGGTGACGCCGGGGCTAGGGGCACAGCGTCGCTCTTCCCGCTCCCCACCGTCCCTGTCCGCACCTCTGGCTCGGGGTGATGGCCTGTGCTCGCGCTCCGTAGGCCTGAAGCCGCGCTCTAGAGTGGTTGTGAAGCCTGGGCACGGGCCTCCGCAGACCCGCTCTGCTGTGCGCCACCGCCTCTGCCGTGTGCGCCGCTGCTCCGGAGGCTCACTCACGTGTGTGCCGAGAGTGTCCTCTGATCACCGCTCCGTCACCACCTCCGCAGTGTTGGCGCCGCATAGACCACTCGACCGGCGTACCCTGGCTCCGATCCGGGCGCCATTGCTATCGCTGGCCGCGGGAACTCGCAGGCTCGTGTCGTGGAGGCACGGCGGCTGTCGGTACCCGCAGTGCTGCCGCTGTGCTTCTGGTAGGTTTACCCCCTACGGGCTGCTCAATCAGAGGGGGATTGCGTATAGAAAAGGCCGGTTTCAGGGGCCGAAGACGAGGAGCCCACGGGCTATGCGACCAGTCAGATCGCCATCTTGGCCACGCCCCCATGTTTAGTGTTTAGATGAACAACGTACACCAGATCTCCAGTCCACCAGCAAAAACCCAAGACTATTTATGTCCCAAAATACTTGAAATGCTAAATTTTACACTGGACACTAGTGCATCATTAATTAGCGAGATCATTCTAACAACATACACTCTTCTCCCCGAGGGCAATGCCCTACTGGAAGAAGGAAGCATGATCATCCAACTGGCACTTAATTAGATGTGTAAACGTGGTGACAGACTGACTGGCAACCTGCCAACAAAAAGAGAGTCCGAGACCATCACAGTGACAACACTCCCTCGACTGAGGTCTCCATTTGCGAAACTATTAAACCATATAAAGGAGTGAGAGAGACACTGACATGAGAACAAGACAATTTAAAAATGATTATCTAACGTTGTGTCGTTTTTACATTGCCCATGTCAGACATGACGCACCATCAGGGCAGAGTGAAGCCGACAAGCTTTGGTTCCAACAATGAGGACCACATGTGCTCAGTAACTGCTGTGCCCTTGGAAGGAGACAGGTACCACTTAAGCGAAACAGCAATCGGCAGGCAGAAAATAATGGATGAATACAGCCACAGCACGAACCAGGTCACCGAAGTAAACTAAAATGACTCAACAGTACATGTAGTGACTCAGCTTTGGAGGTGTTTAGTCCCTGCTGACTGTTTAGGAGGTTCCAATAAGAAGAACTCCTGCATTCATGATCACAACAAAGCGTGTAAGGCAAAACGGGCAATCCAGGCAGCAGTCTAAAGATTGACGGCCCCATAGACAGATCAGTCTCAAGTAAGTGACCGCAACAGGCAGACTGATATGCTAAAGCAGGAGGGAATATAGAACGCAAAGTAAAGCAGGGTGCCGAGAATAGGAAGGTAGCTTAAAGTAACAGAGAATTCAGGCAGCAATCACAAGCGAGGGGCCACTGTGGGCAGGTACATCTACTAGAGAGACGGGCAAGTCCACCAGCTTTCTCGAGTAGGCTGCCCACAACCAGTGGGGGGGTTCTCTTAGAGAAACATGTAATTCAGACTGCAATATAAAGGAGGTGTCCAGAACAAACATACAGAACCCTTAGAGTAGGAGGAAATCCAAACTGCAATCTAAGGTTGTGTGCGCACAACAGGTGGATGGATCTCCCAGATTAGGAGGCTATCCAGAAACATATTGTAAAAGGTTCACAGACAGTCAAGCATCACAGGGAAGTTTAAAGCAATAATGGGCAATGATTCACGTCACATATAAAGCTCCAATGGGTAGAGAGGAATGATCTGATGAGGTTCTCGACTGAAACTAGTTAAACTGCAAAGTGTTCGCACACCAACGGCCATACTATTAAGACAGGACATAGAACAACAGGGATGTGAAATTCCTATAGCCCGACGCCCAGGACATATTGTTTGGGGTCAAGGGCAACAAGTTTTCATGTGTATTTTGTCCTTGGGTCAAGTAGGCCCAGCACCCTGCAGCACAAACCCTTTGGCTGCCAGTTTGCAGTACTACATTATGGATCAGGGAAGGGCACGGTCTGCAGTTAAGGTAATATTTTTGTCCATATGTTAATGCTGTTCAAACTTGTATTTATGGTTCATTAATTGAAAGCCTTTATTATTAGGGTGAGCGCTCTAAGTAAATGTAAGCTCTGACTGCACTACTGACAGTGGTTCCAGTATAAAAATGTGTGCACACGTTTTCAAAGTTTAGCAATATGAGGTTATATATAATGCCCCAGAATGCTCTCTGATTTGATGCAAATATTTGCAGAAGTTTGAAAGCAAGATTGATGATTCTTTGCTTTCAAAATAAAATGTTGATAAAAAAAAGAAAGCAGGAAATAAAACCTTTAGCTAAACTACTGTAAAATTTCAGGTACCTTTTCTTTGCAGCATCATTTAGTAACGTGATGATGCACGCAAGTATTTACCAAAAATTTCACCAATAAAATTGATCTAATTTATCATAAAATAGCTCTTGCCGAGAAACAATCCATAACTCCATCTTCCCTTTTCTCTGAGGTTCCCTCAGTCTCACAAACGTTAAGCAACTTCCCCCCATGACCAACGAGATGGCGGCTGACTTACTCCGATCAGTCAAATCGGGTTCCCCATTAGATGCTATACCTGCAAAAGTAGCTTCCCTCCTTGCGAACGTACTTTCTTCTTCTGTTAATACCATCCTTAATCTCTCCTTGATAGAGGGTTATCTCCCTCAAACTTGGAAGGCGGCGCAGGTCATGTCAATTCGAAAAAATCCCAAGGCCTCTATGACAGACCTGTCCAATCTGCGGCCCATCTCCCTCTTACCTCATCTTAGCAAAGTCTTGGAAAAATATATTAATCTACATCTTTCAACCTATGTCGAAACCAACATCTGTCTTGAACCTTCACAATCTGGTTTTAGGCCCAATCATAGCACAGAATTGGCCCTATTGTAAGTCACGGATAACATCAGAATGACTCTTGATAGTGGCCATTCCACCATACTTGTGCTATTGGATCTCTCTGCTGCATTCGACACGATATTTCACCAGATTATGCTTATGAGACTGAGGGAGATTGGACTCAACGGAGCGGCCTTACAGTGGATGACTAGCTTTTTGTCATCTCGAACTCAGACCGTCAACCTGGGCCTATTCCGTTCTAAGACCACGGAATTGACCAAGGGTGTTCCGCAGGGCTCGTGCCTGAGCCCTACACTTTTTAACATCTATATTGCTCCCTTGGCCCACTTGCTTAGGTTTCATGGTTTCCTGCCCATTTCCTACGCTGATGACACTCAGCTTCTCTTCACCTTTGATAAAACCTCAACATATGCTCTGTCATCCTTCGCTGAAGGAATGACCGCTATATCAGATTGGATGAGGAGAAATTTTCTCCAATTAAACGCAGGGAAAACCGAGATAATGCTCTTCGGAGATGCCCCTCTACTTTGGTCTCCGAATTGGTGGCCGGCCGCTCTTGGCCCACCCCCCATTCCCAAAACCTCAGTTAAGAATCTGGGAATCCATCTTGATCAGGCACTTACACTGAAGGAGCATGTCGCCCGAACTGCAAGCAATTGCTTCCATGTGTTGGGCATGCTACGTCGAGTCTTTCACTTTTTGCCAGACTGCACACGGAAAACTCTTATTCAGACTATGATTCTGGGCCGCCTTGATTACTGTAATGCTCTTCTGCTTTCTGCAAACGAGTCTTCCCTAAACAGGCTTCAGGTGGTCCAGAACACTGCTGCACGGCTCATTACGAACTCCACACCTGGAACCCCTTCCTTGCCGTTGCTACGCAGACTCCACTGGTTACCGGTCCGTAAGCGGATAAAGTTTAAGGTAGGCTGTATAGTCTACAGAGCTATCCATAAAAAGGGTCCCTCCTACATCTCGAGCAAGCTCAAGCCTTATTCCCCGTATAGGACCCTGAGATCTAGCTGTAAACTTCTTTTACAGGTACCAAGGGTCAGGAAAGCTAGACTTGGAGGGAAATCCTTTTCCCTCCTCGCCCCCCTATCCTGGAATGAGCTCGCCCTACAGCTCCGACAATGCCTGGACTATCTACGCTTCAGGAAACTGCTTAAAGCCTCCCTGTTCTAATCTGTCCTTAGCCCACCCGCAGGTCCGCTTCAGCGCAGAGATACCCCATCGGGAGTGATTCAGGCGCTCTACAAAACCCTTAAATAAATAAGTAAATAATGGAAAATCAGGGAAACCAGTTTCAATAAGATTATGGAAAACAAAAATAAACAAGCACTGGCAAAGCCAGTAGGTCTGAAATTGGTGGTCAGCTTTTTAGTTTTGTCAATGTGTGACTTGTTTTGGCATGGTTTTTGTAAAACCTTATTGGGGTGGGAGCTGCCGGGCCCTCACCATTATAACAAACATTGGCAAAAGCAAAAATAGTTTTTGGTCTCAAAAAGCACACACTGCCACAGTGGTTACTGGCACTGAACAAAACTACTTTGTGTGCTGATATGCTCCTTGTGAAAGAGCAGAATGCTGTCACTCACAGTGAAGTCAGCCGATACAGAGAGACTGAATTTTAATAAATGCATAAGGTCATGGTCAACGCCAGATCAAATTAGGGGCCCCATTATTAAAGAAAGTCTCAAAAGTGCACCCATGGTATATGTCCTTGCATTAAGTGCAGCTATACGGCTTTCGTGAATTCCCAAGAATTTACAGAAGTAGGACAAGAAACAGTACTCCTAGGAAATATTTGTGAACTGCATTTTAGCATCTGCAAATATGCATGTGTAGATTTGCTCATGCGAAAATCTGAGTGTTTGCAAGTTCACTTTCCCTCCAACCACTTTTTTTCCCAACTCTGGAAGATTTACTTCTGCCATTGTCAGGAGTAAATTTCCAACATTTCTCAGTATGGAAAAAGATTAGAGAAGAGTTGTTGAAAACCCTTAAAACAAGCAAGTTAGTAGGTTTGCACAGACTCAAAAGGGCATTCTAACCCTGAAACCATTGCTTACCACTACCTTCAGCCGCAGTATGTAGATCTGCGGAAACGTGGCAACATAAGGGGATTGCACATATTCGAACACTGCTATGGTATGAGCCCTGGCATAATCAGAGAGGCTATATCAGAGCTCTTATATAATGAGATTGCTACCATAATTTGTCGCCACACTACATGGTACCAAAGGGACAAGTGGATTTTGCTACAGGGTAAGTAGGTTTATGAAGCAACCTGCCCCATGGACAAGTAGATATTGTATTAAATTCCACACCCCTGGAACAACATGGTTGCTACATGGTTTTCAGCAGCCAGGCCGGTAACTGTAGTGCAATACGTTTTTTAACAATTTGCAGCTGTGGCTGGTTGTGTGATTGGGTGTGCGGGGGGGGGGAGTGGAAGGGGTTGGGTGTCTATATGAGTGGATTGGCTGGGTGGCTGTGTGTGTCTGTCTTTGGGTGGGTTGCTGTGCGCGGGTGGCTATGTGTGTGGAGGGGTGTCTGAGTGTGCGATGGGGATGGTTGTGTGCGTGTGTATGTGCGTTTTTTGTATGTGAATTGGTGGGTGTGTGCGTCAGAGAGTATCAAATATCGTGAACTGAAAATAGAGAGCCCACAGGAGTGGCACTGGAGACATCCTGGAGTAGGGCCAGAGCAGCAGACAACACCATGAATTGATCAGAACATGTCACAACTGAGAATTTGCCCGTTTCAGAATGGACATGAGAGAACAGTGAGCATTGGCCAGGCCATGCTTCAAATTCACTTTCATTATTTGGAATAGCTGATTTTACATGACAACAATCAAAACACCAGCAGATTGCTCAGTCAACGTAGCAGACTGACATAATAATGTCTAAACATTGAGGGAATTTTGTGTAGGTATGTGGAGCATGGTAAACTCCAAGATTGTTCCCAGGGATACATCTACAAATAGAAATCATAGCTCATCTCTAAAATGATAAGGAAAAGGCCAGATATGGCCACAGAAATGAGTTGTTGGAGGGGGGTGGGGATTGGCTCTGATACTTCCAGGCCTTGTACATTGTCGCTGCCATTCAGGAACGACCCAGAGTTTCATTAAATAAATCAAATATAGGAAAAATGCTTGTTAAATGTATGCATTTTAGAGTTTACTCAGTGGACTTATTTTAGAGAGATGCAGAATAAACAGGCTTTGGGGACCCACACTGAGTAAATAGATCAAGTTCACTAGGGATTTAAATCAGGCAGATTTATGGTCATTGTGTTTTAGTATGTGATGTTGCAATATCGGTATTTATTTAAGGAAGATGCATGCCAATTAGCAAGGGGGCATTGAAAACGGGATCAATTTCAGGCAGCCAAGGAGTAAATTAATCAAGTTTGTAAGATGAGGTCTGTTTGGATCACATTCAGAGACATATGGTGCAAATAGACACATTTCATAGAGAAGTGGATTAAAAAGATCCCTTTAGAGGAAGGCAAAACACAAGTGAAACAATCTCAGTATTATGAATGATTCATGAGAATCTCTCCATCAAAGAACATGTTTCCTGTCTGTGGCACCTGTTTTGCTACCAAGCATGTGCTCAAAAAAAGTGTTCCAGTGGCTCCCCTTAAGTTTCAGGAAGACCCTTATTTAGGCCGTGATCATGAGTCGTATTGACTACGGTAATGCCCTGATGATTGCAGCGAATGAAGCTCTTTTTTCCAAACTACAGGTGGTTCAGAATACAGCAGCACGTTTGGTCTGTAATCTTCCTCCTGGTACCCCATCAGCTCCAACTTTAAAAGCCCTGCACTGGCTACTGGTCAGAAAGCGCTCCTTGTTGTAACTTCTTTGTCTCACTCATAAGTTGTTGGCTGGCAAGGGTCCGATTTATTTTCAAAGGAAACTTATCCCCTTCTGCCCCGTTAGACATCTTAGATCCAAGGAAAAAGCCCTTCTCAGTGCCCGCCATGTCCGTACCTCGAGATTTATCAGCCGGTCCTTTTCCTACCTTGCCCCCTTTCACTGGAATAAACTCCCTTTCCATATTCGCTCTTGTGCAGGCTTTGGCAAATTAAAAAAAACTTTTGAAGACATGGCTATTCTGATTTGTTTGTCTTGCTCTGTCTCAGGGAAAGCGCTGAGATACTCCTTCAGGTGTGATTCGCTTGTGTTATATCAAGTACGGTTAAGATAACATTGTACAGTATGCAAGGTCCAGATTCATCAATCCTTCCCATCTAAACAGGATCCTTTGGGGGGAAGAAAGCGGTAATGTATCCATATTTGGGGAGATGGAGCAAACCAAGATATTTCACTGAATTTTAGGCAACAAAACATTTTAGAGGCGTATAATTCGACCAAATTCACAAGAATAGTAACTGGACTGATATCAGGGTGGTGCACCCATTACAGTACAGCAATTTCGAGGTACTCCTGGGGCAATCATATTTAAGTCAAGTATACTACAGCCTAACTAGATAGATCCCTTTCAGGAAGAGGTGAAATGGCATCCACCGTAGGAAGAAAAAAAAATGATTGAGGGTAATAGCAGAGAGTTCTGGAGAGATGTAGCAAGTGTAATCTGGATAAATAGATTAATTTTCGGAGAGTTACAAGATCAACTGCATCCCTTCTTTCCAATGGAGAAACTCTGCCATTAATGTTTAATTGAGAAATAGTTGGTGTTTCGATCCTCTTCAGGAGGATCAGTCACATACATTAATTTAAAAAAAAAAAAAAAAAAGGACAAGGGTTAAATTGATGCATTTCCTAAAGATTGAGTGGTGGGGGTTGTGAATGCAGTATTTACAGAGAGAAAGCCATTGATGTCTGATAAAGGAGAACATTTCAGACTGATTTGACAAACAAAGCACGGTATGCATCACAAGATATTCTACAGGAAGACATGTGTACAGGTGACAAGCAGCGCTCTACAAATCCACCTTCCATTACATTTAAGGGTTCCTATCCACATTGTCCGGTGTAAATGGACCAATTTTACAGAGTGGCTTTGGAAATGGAAATCAGTAAGGGTAGATGCTAAATAAACGGATCGACCTTAGCGACTGAGAGGATTCTCTAAGGAATCCTGGAATTAACACATCTCAGAAAGAAACTCAAGATCGGACATCCCTTAAACAAAGTAACCTATTAAACTAAACTGTTGTATAGGTAACTGACTGACTGGGATTCGTTTTGTGCTACAGATAGAGCTAACTAGTGGAGACTGCAGAGACCGATATTACTGAGGTCTGGAGAGTGCATCAGGAGACCAGGGAATGACCAAAGATCAATCTTTACCATACCAAAAACTATCTGTATGGATTAAATACTAAATGACAGTGTTCCAAGAACTGGTGTCATCAATCCCCAACCAGGTAACTTCTTGCAACTACTTCTGTCTACATTAGCTGGCTTAGCAACATTACTGCAGGTATGGCCAGAAGCTGTGCAGGGCCAGATTAGTTGGGCAGGTCTTTACTTAAATACATTCTATTACGGTGTGCAGTGGTTTTGTTCCTAGAAGTTCCTTTTATGACTTGGGTTAGTTGGCCTAGAGCCAAGAATGAAACTACGTTGCTATGTTGGATGGAAAAACTGCTCTACTCAAATATCAATGGGTATTCAGTCATATCAAACTTGCAGTCTCCAGTTTATTATTATTTCAGTCCAATTAAACTCCTTAAGGGGGGTTCTAGAACACATATAGGGTAATAATTCATGTATTACACAAAATACGCTTCAAGGAAAAAAAAACAAGCATTATCAATGCCCATAAGTCTGACTTTAAAATACTACACCATGCACTCACATGGGCAAACCTCTCACGCTACACTTATACAGCTACACACTTGCACTCACACAGATTCATTACTCAACATGCACTCACAAAGGAACAGCCTGCATTCACAAGGGCACACCTCTCACCCTGCACTCACAAGGGCACATCACTCACCCTGCACTCACAAGGGCACATCACTCACCCTGCACTCACAAGGGCACATCACTCACCCTGCACTCACAAGGGCACATCACTCACCCTGCACTCACACTGGCACACCACTCACCCTGCACTCACACTGGCACACCACTCACCCTGCACTCACACAGGCACACCACTCACCCTGCACTCACACAGGCACACCACTCACCGTGCACTCACACAGGCACACCACTGACCGTGCACTCACACAGGCACACCACTGACCGTGCACTCACACAGACACACCACTGACCGTGCACTCACACAGACACACCACTCACCCTGCACTCACACAGGCACACCACTCACCCTGCACTCACACAGGCACACCAATCATACGGGCACAACTCTCATCTTGCACACACACAAGGATGCACCACTCACTCTGTAAACACACAGGCACACCACTCACCGTGCACTCACACAGGCACACCACTGACCGTGCACTCACACAGGCACACCACTGACCGTGCACTCACACAGACACACCACTGACCGTGCACTCACACAGACACACCACTCACCCTGCACTCACACAGGCACACCACTCACCCTGCACTCACACAGGCACACCAATCATACGGGCACAACTCTCATCTTGCACACACACAAGGATGCACCACTCACTCTGTAAACACACAGGCACGCCACTCACCCTCCATGCACATAGGCACATCTTTCACCTTCCATTCACTCGGACCGCTCTTGGCAGGCAGATCATCAAAATATTGGGAATGGTGGATGTTTCCGAAATGAAAAACCACTCCTGATGAGCACATGCCTTGGAGAGCTGTGTCCTGCTAAACCCTGGTCATGCACAGTATCTGAATAACCAAAAGGCAGATTTGAGACTCTGAAACAGAGGACGTACTGTGGGCAACAACTGGCAGGGCCTGCACAGCCAGTCTAGTGCAGCTGGCCGGCTGTCACTTGTGAATGGATCTAACCATCACCAGACTGACCACAACAGGGATGATGTGGGGTTTAATAAGTAATGGTGGGAGTTTGTGGCTAAGATGACAACCGGGACGGACATGTGATACTGAGCTCCGTACACAGCCCTGCCTATAATCCTGCAAAATGCTGTTCACCTGAGCCAGAAACAGAGATAAGGGAAGCGGAGAGACTGTCGTGCAGGGTTACTGGGCTCCTGCCCAGTATTTGAGCAGGAGTACAGCCCACAAGACTGCATGCGTGGAGTGCGGTGAGACTGGGCGACCAGATGTGGGCCTCGACAGCCCAGGAGGAGTGTGCAAGAAGTGAATGGCGAATGGCGTGCTTGGATGGTGAGGAGGCTGCGGCGGCGGAGCAGATGCAGTAGCAGGCCTGTCACGGGACTCCATGAGGCAGGAGGGCCCGGTCACCCTCAGAAGGAAGGAGCAATCGGGACGCTGGTGTTACCTGGCGCTTGGTGCAGTGAGGCGGAGTGGACATGGTGTAGGACCATGGGCCTGCGGGGGGGGGGGGGAGAGAGGAGAGAGAGGAGAGAGAAGAGAGAGAGAAGAGAGAGAGGAGAGAGAAGAGAGAGAAGAGAGAGAAGAGAGAGGAGAGAGAGAAGAGAGAGAAGAGAGAGAAGAGAGAGAGAAGAGAGAGGAGAGAGAGGAGAGAGAGGAGAGAGAGAGGAGAGAGAGAGAAGAGAGAGGAGAGAGAGAGGAGAGAGAGAGGAGAGAGAGAGGAGAGAGAGAGGAGAGAGAGGAGAGAGAGAGAGGAGAGAGAGGAGAGAGAGAGCGATAGAGAGAGAGAAAGTGGCGGGGCCCCACGTGGAGACAGCGCACAACGATAGCTTGGCCTGGAGGTACAGGTGGAAGGTTGATGCAGGCAGGGCCTACAGCCTGGCCTGCTGATCCGGGGGTGAACGGCTTGTGGCATCTGATGAGGGGGAAAGGTGGCTCTGTATTGGATGTTGTGCATGGACCCCCCCTACCTCCGTGGGCATACCGGAAAAAGTGAGGGCCTAAGTATGACATTTTCCTTGAAAAATGGTTAACTGACTAGCTGGCTGGAAAGCTCCTGAAGTTTTTCTCCATTGAGCGAGCGCATTGTTTGCCTGGCCGACCTCCACAGCCAGGAGCGGCTCCAGGACCTGTGATAGCTAGACTGCTTAATTATCGTGACGGGGATCTCATCCTACTACTGTTCCGTGCCAAAGGCCCCTGGAAATACGAAAATGTGACAATCACGTCCTACCCAGACTACACAGCAGATGTCCAACAACTCTATAACTCTTTTGGGGCAGTGAAGCAACAGTTACGGACCATGGGCCTAAGGTACGCCCTCTCTTCCCAGCCAGCCTGCGAGTGGTGGATGGAGAAACAACCCAATTCTTCAATACCTCAGAGGAGGCATTAGCATGGTTAGAATTTAAAGGGAGGGGCGGAGTTCAGCTGCTGCGGGATAGATAGGAACAAGCTCCAATAGATGACGCGGGAGATGGCCACATGGCCACCCGCCGGAGGTTCAGGCAGACAGAGCAAGAGCGAAGGTGGTAGTGGAGGTTCTACAGCACAGGGGAAACCCCTTCACAGTCCTGCAGTCGGACCATGGTTCAGACTCCTACTCAGACACAGATAAATGGAATTTAAAAATGGAAAGGCGATATGACACAATGATGAGGGCCGGCACCATAGGAGTAAGTTGTGGTCGTATGCTACGCCTTCACACACTGTACGGGACACAACAATGTATTTTCAGTTTGTTCAGTTTGAATGTTTTGAATTTGAGTTGTATGGTAATGCACAGCACCATGCGGGGGGGGGGGGTTAATTAGTAGCGGAGTTTACGCAGTTTGCAATGGACTGCATATGATACATCACAGAACCTATTACCATAGGCCAGAGACCCGACAAGTTTCACTGATACAAGGTGCAGATGGGGGTTGTGTGTGCAACAGGGTGGCTGTCGGGTACGGACATCCAGCTGATTGCACCCATTTATTCACCCAAAAGAAGGCACCGACTAGCAGTACACGCAGCCCCTTGTATAATGTTCTGATGTGGAATGTTCACGGCATGACAACTCCTAAAAGATGTCATGCGGTCTATATGCATCTAAAGCTCCGCAATATACAGATAGACTACCTTCAGGCGACCAACCTGGTACAGTCAGAACTTAGTAAAATACGTAGGATGTGGCAGGAACAGTCATATGGCACGTCCTACTCGGCCTTCACCTGGGAAGTGCTGATCTGGGAGTCTCTGGGAGTACCCTTTGTGTTAGATACTTGCAACACATACCTGGATGGCAGATATGTGATGGTGGAGGGATGACAGGATGGAGCCTTCCTGATACTCCTAGTGATATATGCCCAGATTGTGAACCACTCTGATTTTCTTGACCGACTCGCCCCATCTCTTATTCGCAATCTGAGAGCCCCATGCCTGTTCCGTGGGAGGGAGGATTTTTAACTGTGTTATGGATCTAGGGTTGGACCACTCTACTCTCCCGATGCCCCACACAACATGTCACAGAGTAACTCAGCACCTCCAAGCCTTGGCCACAAGCAGGCAACTTTACGAGGTGTGAAGAATCATGCACCCCACCGAGTGGGAATATTCATACTACTCGGCGATGCACAGCTGCCAACTAGGCTAGACATGTTTTTCTATGGGGCAGAATTGTGTACGAAGGTGACAGCTTCTGAGTATCTGGCTCGTACAACATCAGATCATTGTCTGCTGTTGCGGTCGATAAACTGGGGAAGGGACAAAGCCAGGATCCCGACCTGTCAGTTTCATACGGAGGCGTTGTTGGATGCACCGTTCCGTGACATGATAGGTAAACACATAACTGAGGGATTAGTCACCACTATAGAGACGGAGCGGGAAGTATTCATTGTAGTGGTAAGAGGTCATTGCATTAACACGGCATGGGGGTTAAATCCACATTACAGACGGAGATCCTAGACATGGAAAGTGCCATGCGTGCAACAGAAAAGGCGACACCTACACAACCCACTCATGAGGAGAGATTACGTGAGCTACGCATACAATACACAGATTTGACCACTAGACTCAGTAACATGGACTACAGGGACCACATGACCAGACAAGATGGTGAGGGTGATAGGAATGGTACCTTACTGGCTTGGCTCCTGAGAGGTGAAACTGAAAGATCACCTATGGCAGCCATTGTAACCCGAGGAGGGAGGTGGTCAACAACCAAGACAGCATTAACACAGCTTTTGCTGACTATTATGGCACGCTATACAAAGACACCACACTGGGTGATAGTTCATGCGCAAGAACATATGTCCACGAGACCAGGCTACCCAAACTTAATCCACTTTACTGGCAAGAAATCGAACATCCGCTACGGATGGACGAGATCCACACAGCACTACGACAGCTGGCGAGCAATAGAAGACCTGGATCAGATGGATGCCGGTACAATTTTATGCCACCTACAGGGCGCTGGTGGTACCGAACCTATTACAGGTTTACAAGGAGGCGAGGGCTAAGGGTATCTTGTCAGATTCTATGTGGGAAGTGCTGATAACGGTAATTTCGAAACCAGTACAGGATCCATCGGATGTGCAATCTTACCGCCCACTCTCCCTCTTCAAGGACATTGGTTCACATGGACCAAAATGGATTTATACCAGGAAGGAGGACCTTCCTTAATGTCCGCTGTCTCTGGAGCTTGATAAGCGATGACGAGGTGTTGGCGGAGGGCTGCCTAGAGGTGTCACTAGACACTGAAAAGACATTTGATACTTTGGGCTGGTCTTATCTCCATGAGGTCCTGTTGGACATGAGATTTGGACCGACATTTCTTGCATGGATTAAAATATTATATTATCAGCTATTGGTTAGAGATGAAAGAGGTCGGACACTCTCACCTCCGTTCAGTATACAGAGGGGCATGAGGCAGGGTTGCCCGCTATTGCTGCAGATTTTTGCATTGGCAATTGAACCGCTGGCATGCAGGATTCGTATGCTGGCGGGAGACTGGCGGGTTTGTGCATTTGGGAGATGGCATGTGATATCCTTAGGCGAAGATGAAGCGCTGGTCTACATACGACGCACCGATGAGTCCCTGTCCACCCTGATTGAGGCTTTGGAGTTGTTTGGGAAGCATCGGGACTATGGGTGAACTGGTAGAAATGTTGGACTAAATATCTATGTAAGCGCAGATCCCCACCTCCATATAAACGGGAGTTGGAGTTATGGGCCCTACTTGACCTACATGAGCCTCAACAGGTACACCAGGTTAGGCCCTGGGAGGAAGCAGGAATAACTCGGGTGGGAGCGTTGTATGAGAAAGCGAGGTTGCAAACTTATCAAGAGTTGCAAGAAGAATGCGGATTAAATGCAGGCTACTTTCCAACACATAATTCCATAGTACATGGGATTGAGAGCAGGTGGGGCCGTGGGAGAGAGAGAATAGCCGCAGGTGTCGGCTGCACTGCAGGGTGCCCTTACGCATGGCATTGCCCGTAGAGCAGTCACAGCTTTGTATAACCTATTTGTTGCACAAGCATCCATTAATCGCCCAGTATCCAAGAGGTGATGGGAGGAGGACCCAGGTCGGGACAATCGCGGATGACAAATGGCAGAAAAATCAGGGAGCAAGTCAAGTGAATGTCGAGAAATCCGAGATTTCAATACACGCAATTTAATTACCTCCACAAAAACTATCTTACCCCAAAACACTTGCGCCGCATGTACGGGGAGACCTCCTTGGCCTGCCCAAGATGCCAACAGTCAGAGGCATGATTTTATCATACGGCGCGGAGATGCCCAGTGCTGCGTCCGACATGAGAGACGGAGATAATATCAGCCATAGTTGGAAGGATAATACCAAACACCCCTGAGCTATGTCTGCTTGTATTGATGTCACAACCGTCTAAAAGTAAATACGTTCATAGATTTGTTGACATAGCCATGTTGCTTTTTAAGAGACAGACAGCGATGGTATGGAATGCTAGCCAGCCCCCAGCGGTGCAGGACTGTCTGCAGGACTTCAATAAATGGGCCAGGGCAGAGGCGGACACAGCAATGTAAAAGGACGCTGAAATCAAATGTTGGGAGTGCTACAGATAATTTAAGCTTGGAGAAGGACCAAACAAAGAAGTAAAATGTGACAATATTAAGAATGCAGCAAATCTGTTCATGCTACATTTGAGGAATTTGTGCCCACAAATTTTATTAGCGAAGAGAAAACATTTTAGTTATACAATTTATTTGTTTAGCAGCCGTAACATTAGGAACAGAAACATACAAAAGAGCGAAGAACACTGGGGATGGTTAACACTGAAACAAAGTGATTGGTTGCGGTGTGGATTATTTGCATCCACTATCTAGTCATCATGGGCAAAGACAGACATATCAATACCTAATGAGACTTACAGGTATAACATACATCTTTACAGTTTAGGAGAACTGCTACAGTAATTGCTTGGCTCCAAGTAGAAAGATTACATTTAAATTATTCTTTTTTACTGGGGGGGGAAAGAGGTAGAAAGTTCTACTATAGCAGGTAGGTTTTTGTACATTAACACTGGGAGTAACTTAATCGCATGGGATGCTACATCGCAGGTAAGTACAGGTAAAAAGTGAGTTTGGGTTTTGGGTCACACGCCCCAAACCATTGAAATTTGCAAGTTATGGTAGCAACGCACACAATAACTCTTACCACTCGCCATGGAGCCATGTTATTCTCTCAATCGCTTTTTTGTTTGTTTCTTCCTATGCCAAATTGGTATTTTCAGCAAGGCAGGTGGCACGAGTTACAACGTGCATTGTGTGAGAAGCTAATCATAATAAGCAAATGTAAGTGCTTTCCCAAATCTGATTCAGAATCATAACTTACTTTTTAACTCTTTCCGTGTATTTCATTTTTTTATGATTTACTTAATTATAAACCCCCTGTGGCAAAGGCCTTGATCTGAAATATCCTCAGCTGCCCAACCCACACTGTGAAGGACTTTGGCTATAGGGCCAGGCACGGTGTGGAACCTATTGTGGCGGCACGCTCCCACTGTACACAACCTGCCATGTACCCATTCTCTTCTGTGCCCAGCCGTTGGCCAGGCCCGCTCACCATCTACCTCTGGCTGTGCGCAGGGGGTGGTTGTAGGGCTTGCCTGGCCTTGTAATGGGTTTAATCTGCTAGCTCCCATCTTTCATGCAGATTAATAAACAGCACCAAAGTTATTAACAAATGAAAGTCTAATTGCCCTCCAAATTGGCATACCATTCAAACAACAAATCTTCAAAGCTTCTGCCAAATTCTGTGCAGATTTTTCACACAGTGCGAATGTTATTAGCGAATTAACACTCTTTGCTCCCTTACTCTGTTGTTAAGGCTGCCTCCTGTAGGTAGATATGCAGAAACTTAATACTAAAGGAAGTTTAAATCTGACAAGTACCTGCTAAATTGTGTGACTATCTATCAGACGGTGCCAAAGTTATTAGTAAACCAAAAACATTTTTAACTCCGCCCTCACCCTTAACTTTACCCCGATTTAGATCTTCACGAAACGAGGTATAACTGCACTGGGTATCACTTGCTACTTGTCGACACACTTGACACAAACTGTGCCAGCTATTAGCAAATTAATTTTAGAGACCCACTCCTTTAAATATGCCCCACCTTTATGGATTCAAAACAAAAGACACACAATTGATGGACGGAATGCAGAACAAATCAAAACATTCACCCCCTGTCAAGAGATCTGGGTTAAATCCATCATTCTTTTGCTCACCATGCTACCCCAGTTTAGACCTGGCCTTATGCAAATCAGTCTTGACCCTACGCCTCATGGGAACAGTCCAGCCCGAACTGCCAAGCCAGTTCCTCCCTGGACTGGAAACAAGCATCCTAGGATTGTGTGTCTTTTGTTTTCCCACCTTTATGGATTGGCACAAAACTTGACATACCAACAGAAAATGAACCCTTCCAAGCTTTTGCCAAATTTAGTAAAGATTCATCACACAGCACCAAACTTATTAGCAAATTAACACTGTTTGCGCCCCCCACCCCCTTTATCGATATACTCAAATTCGAAAATACTAACAGCAATCTGAATGTAATGTGTGCCTGTTAGAAGGTGGTTCTGACCATCTGAGCCGCCCGGATTTTTTGCTTGTTGAACACCTAATTGTTGAGCTTTTACTGTGGGAGAGCCTCATAAATTGGGACTCACCCACAGTGAACTCATGATGAAAGAGACTGCATGTGTATTTTACCGGTGTCCCCCTAGTTAGAGTAGGCCGCGGCGATGCAGCCGGAGTAAGGGGCACCAGGCTGGTTACATGCAGACACGTGTGTACATGCGTGTGCACACGGGTAGGGGCTGCGCAGGGGAGATTCCTGGCGTGCGCAGCCCAGGAGCAGCTACAGATTGAATGGTGTGGCAGGAATTATGCAGAGCTGGGTGGTGACATGGAATAGGCTTTATACAATGGGAAGAAACATGTAAGGGAAAGTCAGTGTGCTTTACTGTTTTCACTGAAAGACCACGTCATTATTCCCCTATGAGGAGGGGGACCATTTGGGATCGTTTCACTTCCCTAGGGCCTACAAATTCCAGACACGCACTAAAGTCCACTGTAACTTAGGTGAGAAGAAGTATTCTGCAGAGTCCAAAGTCATATCTGTACTGCTTTTGGGTCATCCACAAATGTCATATTCCTCTGAGTCAGCTCATAACCAGAGCCTGGCTGGGCTGACCCTGCCAGGCTGGATTAATAACCTTCCTCCCCAAGCTGTAGCATCAGAGGCCTAGCCCTGCACGACAAGCATTCCAAGGGCGAAGGCCTCCTCTCCAAGAAGAGAAGATGGGTGGAGCTACAGGTTAATCCATCAGCAGCTGTCACCTGGTGCCAGGCACCAAGCTGCTCTGGAGAGAAGGCAGAAAGGGGGGAAGGGGCTTTTCAGAGACCATGTGGCATGAGACCCCTGGACGACGCCATTTTGAACAAACCCAGAGGCCTGGGCAGGAAGGAGGGAGCAGGGGCAGAGAAGTGATGTGTCGCTGTTTGATAGGACAAACAGACTTCCTGCCAGCCCCCTCCCAATTCTTTAAAAAGAGTTTGCACAGGAAGAGGAGCTCTCTCTGGGGTGTGGTCTGCTGAGGAAGACTGGTGCTGGAGCCTGGCACCATGGGCAGCTGGAAGGAAGAACCTCCAGACTGGCCCAGGACCCTGACTTGCGCCACAAGGGGAGACCAGGACCAGCGAGCTGAAGCCCGGGGCTTCTGCGCAAGGAGAAGAGAGGCCCAGGAGGAGAGGCAGGCGAAAGGCAGGCGCAGGGAGCCAGTGAAGCCCGCTCCCTGCTGAGTTCACCCTCCTGGAGACCAAGAGGGCGAAAGAAAGTGCTCCCAGTGGCTGGGGAGCGCCACCGGGAGCAAGAAGAGGCCAGAATGGAGCCGATCGGTCGCCTGGGGGCCGAGATACGCCCCCCAGAAGGTAGGCGACCTTTGACCTCTGCAAGGACCGACGACGAAGGGCGTGGGGCTCCGCCGCCGGTCCAAGATGTGCCCCCGGTGTGGGTCAGGTCCCGGGGGCTGCCCCCAAAGAAGTAAAGTCGGGGAGCGCCGTCGCGCTCCCCGTGAAAACGCCTACGAGGGGTGCCAGGAGCCCACCCTGGTCCCCCGTGACATCAAGGGAGGGGGGAGCGCCACCACGCCCCCCTCGAAGAAAGTGCGGGGCCCGGGACCCCCAACTCCGGGCCCCAGTGGTGGCGCTGGAGAGGAGGGGGGCGCGCTGTCGCGCAACCCCCCTCGCGAGTGAAGAAAAGCCAGGGAGTGCCGTCGCGCTCCCCGTGAAGATTCTTCAGGGGCCCGGGACCCCCAACTCCGGGCCGAGAAGCGAAGACGGGGAGCGCCGTCGCGCTCCCCGTGAAGGTGCGCTGGGGGCCCGGGATCCCAACTACGGGCCCCGATGCGGGTGGCGAGGTCGGGGGAGAGCCGCCGCACTCCCCCGTGACCGGAGAAAGGCAGGGGGAGTGCCGTCGCACTCCCCCGAGGTCCCGTTGGACCGGTGGTGGCCTCGCGTCTGCCCGAACAGAACAGGAGTGCCGGCTCCCGCGGCAGCACGCGAGGGTGCTGGCCAGACGGGGAGCCGGCGGGGGTGGGCTCCCTGAGCGGCTCTCCAACATTGTCGGAATGGGAGGGGCCCGGGTGGGACCGGGCCCCCGAGCAGCAGCAGGAGCAGCCGGGGGTGGGCTCCCCGAGCTGCAGGCAAGCTCACCGGAAGTACGGGGTCCGGGTGGGACCGGGCCTCCAACGATGGGCAGATGCGGCGTGAGGCCGCCGGCATGGGCAGCGCGGCTCTCCCCGGAGCAGCGGGAGAGCCGCTGCTCTGATATGCACGGGCTGTGCAAGAAGGGCCCCATAATGCCTTGCAAGGCATGGGGAAAATTCTTGGTTTCGGCGCCTGGTGGCCCCCAGGAGGACAGGGTCACGGCCAAATGCATGAACAGGTGCAGGGGGAGCTGCAGGAGCAACGCAGCCTCCCCCAGCACGAAGAGTCAAGTCCCCACCTAGGTCTCTGGGGGATTCCAAAGAAATAACCCCTCAAGGGCTCAGTCAGCAATCAACTTTCCCCCGGGTTGGAACTTTTGTTCTGCAGCTGGGGGGTGCCTTAAGGATTGCCTCAATGTGGGGAAGGCTGTGCTGGGGATGTCTGGAGAAGGGCATCCCCTGGAGGTGAAGAGGTGCAATTGCACGAGAAGTGCATTTACCAAAGTTATTTCTTTTAGAGGGACTGAAAGTCACATGTGTAAGGTAAAGTACCTGTGTAAGGTGAAGTCATAAGCAAAGTGGGGTTATGTTGCTAGACATTCCTGCTAGGGTGTCTGGCTGTATATGCGTAATCCTGTGATTTTAACTGTGATGCCTTTTAGGGGCTTTTTAATTGCAATGCATTTTAACTGTTATCAACTATAATGAGTACTGTCATGCTAAGTGATGCCCAAACATGTATTCTTGCTACTGCGTTAGGTGAAGAACAACCCAGACTGTTAGCCACTAAGATGTAGAGGTGTATACTGTATGGTCAGTATGAGATGCTCAGTCAGGGTTATGTGTCACCATGGCAGGTTTGCCCATTTTAAATGCTTGTTGAGATAATGGGGTGGGTCACCCCTGGGATGGTGCCAGTGGGCAAGGCCCTCGCTCCAGGTTATGTTCAACCCACTGCATTAGGGGGCAAGATGATGTGCATACCTGGGAGTGGTGGTACTAGACCCCACCCCCCCTTGCGGGAGGGGTGGAGATGTTATGCAATGTCACAAAGTAATTCCAACAGCTTATGTATATTTGTAAATTGGTGCATAGTATTGAGTAGTGTGTGTGTTTAATAAATGTACTCTTCCTTTTATAAAGCAAAGTACAGACTGGACAATCAATTATTGAGTGTTATTTCTGCGTACTGGTAAATGGCGATTACTAGCCTACACCACCTCCCTTGAGTAAGCCTTAGACTGCTCTGCAACGCTACCCTCTGAGAGTCAAGCGCTACAATAGGGTGTTTGGTTCCCAGTGAAGGATAAATGTGACATGTTATTTGTGCAGGCCTCACAGATACTGCCTCGTTTTCCAACAGTGCCAAATTTTAGACCTATTCCTCAAACGATGCCCAATTTATAATATCATTCACAAATAGCTTTTCAACTGACAAAAACGGAAAAAGGTTTTAACCCTTTAAATCCTGTCCGAATCTTTTTTTAAACGCAGATATCTCAAAAACTGCTTAACAGATTTATACCAAATAAAAAAGGCACGCTTTTTGAACAAAGTTCTAATTTCGTTCCAAGGTTCCCTCTTAACTTTTTCCCGTGGACAATCTTCACTGAACTTGTCATGCTGAAACTTAGCAGATATACGCTAATTCAAATGAAAGATCTTGTTTTCTCTGCATCTGCCCAACCCTAATAATAGACCAAATGACTTTTTTTTTTTAACTTGCACTGCTAAGATTGGGTGTGAGAACTTGAAAGAAGCCATTGAAATATGCTTTAACTGTAGTGACGAGTGTCTATTGTCAGGCTCTGTAAAGTTCATGTCGGCCGCTCAAAAGAAATTCTTGGCAGCATCAGCTAACTTGGTCATCTGACAAGTGCAGGATTACCCTGCTCAACCGGCCTCTTTGGCTTGTCAAACTCTTGCCTGAATGAGCGCTCTGATTGGCTGTCAGCAACATAAGAAAAATGTTGCTGGCAGCCACTACAGGAATGGAGAACTTAGTACCCTGTCATGAAATATATATATATTCCTAATGATGCACCAGGTGGTGGCTACCATATCGACATCCGATATTTATCCATGAAAGAGGAGGAATCCTGCATAGTGCAAAAGACTATGAGCCAGATGTACGATGTGATTTTGCATGCCCAAACGGGTTTGCGAACCCGTTTGCGCATGCAAAATCACTGTTGGCCATGTACAATTCCTAAATAGCGAGTCGCAATTTATTTGCGACTCGCTATTTAGGAATTGCGAGTCGCAATTAGAAAGGGGCGTTCTCTTCCCAATTGCGTCCGCAATGCTGTGTGTGAATGTTTTGTGACCACAATTGCGGTCGCAAAACACTCACAAATTACCACCCTCTTCAAGAGGGTGGTAATGCAGTCGTATTTGGAAGGGGTCCCCAGGGGACCCCTTCCACTTTGTAACTGTCTCTAAAAATATTTTTTAAGGCCAGGCAGTGGTCCAATGGACCACTGCCTGTCCTTAAAAAATTAAACGAAAACGTTTTTTTTTTTTTTTTTTTAAATACATCCCGTTTTTCTTTAAGGAAAACGGGCTGCATTTAAAAAAAAAAAAAAAGCTGCCTTATTAAAAAGCAGTCCCAGACATGGTGGTCTGCTAAGCCCAGCAGGCCACCATCCCTGGGAGGGCTGGCATTCCCAATGGGCTCGCAAATTGCGAGAGGCTCATTAATATTAATGAGCCGCTCGCAATTTGGGACCCCATTGGGAATCGCAAAACAGTGTAATAACACTGTTGTACATTTAATTTAGCGCCTCTCAATTTGTGACTCGCAATGAGTCGCAAATTGCGAGGCGCTAAATGAAAGGGTCGTACATCTGGCCATATATTCATTAAATTACAAATGCCACAAAGGGATAGAAACAGCGAGAGAGATGAATACAAAGCTGCTTAAAATTGGTATAGATTATAAACATGTTTATAGAATGTATGTAAATAAAATATAAACAATAGTTCTTTGTAAAAACATGAAAAGGGAAACAATTCGTACCATAAATGAGTATAACTTTTTAATTCGCAAAATAAAAAATACAAACAAATTCTATTAACTTATTGATATCACAATATTATTCCCCATAAAAACCTAGCCATATTGGAAAAGTTTTGCAATGTACTACTCTCAAAACTCAATCACACCGGGAAAGATGTTGGACTTTGAAGGGTTCAGATTTACTATTCCCTCTCTAAACTTAACCATATTGTGGAATGTGTTCGAGTTTGACTGAGTTTAGATTTACGATTCCCACTCCACAGTAGGGGCTTATTGGACTTTGTGGAGGTCAAATTTACTATTCCAACTCAAAATGTGACCACACGCAGACAATGTTGGACTTTGGAGGGTCAAGTGTACTATTCCAACTCGAAACATAACCACACTGAGAAAAGTGTTGGACTTTGAGGGGTTCAGATTTAATACTCCCATGCGAATATTAACCACATTGAGAAAAACTTCAGGCTTTAGTGGGAAGAGTCAAATTTATTAATTACATTCTAAATATAACCACAATTGTGAAAGTGTTGACATTTGATAAAGGGTGTCAAATTTACTATTTTTCAAAATTAAGTAATACAACAAAATAATAATAGACATTACTGTATAAAAAAATACAAAACAAAATATATTGAGTTTGCAAATAAAACATTAAACACATAGGAAACAATTACTATAACTTTCAAATTAATGGATATATATATATATATATATTATATATATATATATATATATATATATATATATATATATATATATATATATATATAAATAAAAAAATTTTAAAAATTGCAATTTTTGTAAAACAAATTAAGTATCACAATGCAAGAAAATAATTCAAATTTTGTTTAATTTAAAACCAAAACATTAAGATTAAACCCAATTATTTACATTATTTTAAAAAATATTATACATCAAGATCTTTTCAGCAAACCACAAAAAATATATTTAAATGTAACAATATTAACATTAAATATGATAAAACATTAATACAATATATATAAAAATCTAAATTTATATGAACAGAAACAAAATAAAAATAGATATTATTCCATAAAAAATAATCTAAAAAATACAAAGCCAATTAAACACTATTTTTAAACATAAACCCAAATAATTAAACATTTCAAATTATTCTGACTCTATTGCACTATAAACCCATTATCTCACCCTTAAAATTATTCCAAAATATAAACTTTAAAAAAAAGACTCATATTCAAACTATTTAAAAAAACATACACCTAAAAATATATAAATTACAACTATAAAAGACAAAACAGTATTTGTAACAATATTAAAAAAATATTTCAATTAAATGATATTCTTACCCGCAATATTCTGAGCCATAATGTTTCTGACATCACTATATTTAAGAAAATAATATTTAGCCTCACGATATTCCTTCAACGACATTTTGCTGTAACACCAATTAGGCACATGTGTAAAACACCGTCCAATGAACAAGAGCCTATATTCCTCTGCAGGGAAATAAAACTTTGTTTCTGTCAGATTTCTGGCACTGTAACAACACTTTAATGATCAGACTCCCGGCCAGCAGTCAGGATGTCCAAAGGTAAGTCTTCTGTTCCATTAATACCATCTCATAGTCCCATCCAAAGTAACAGGAATCTTGAATATGTTGGGAACAGTCCCATTAAAATATAATTTACATGTAGATCTACGTCTCGTGAGCATTTTTAAAATCTGAGTAAATGGCCTTTGTTTTCAATGCCTAGTTCTGATATCTGTGGTAGAGACAAACTACACCAGATGTGGAACCCATTCGAAAATGTAAATTTACATGGGAGTAAATCTATACATGTGAATTTACTCTTAAACTTTATACTACATTTAGTAGTTTTGGCTTTTTACAATTTCCGAATGAAAATTTAATACAAAGTGTAGATTTGCATGTTTCCAACCCTTGAATTAGGTGATAGAGCCAGATTTATGTGTTTAAAGTTAAAACTAGTAACTTTTCATGTGTAGACAGAGTTCTCTATCACTGGGGCTGAGATCCTACCTTGGTAAAGTGTGGCAACATTTAAAAAAGTTTACTAAACCAAAAATGGTAAAAATATTGTTAAGTTATGTAATTATGTCAATTAATGCAATGCATTTTAAATGAGGAAATGCTACAGAACGATTAACTTACTTTTAATGTACATGTTTATTTAATTAAGTATATTAAATTATAGTTACTTTTAAAAAACCTGATACAGGGAATTACTTTTGTTCTATGCATTCATTATTTTCTACGGGAAAAATTTGCAATACCAGTACTTGGCCATGTGCGGTGATGGACTTACTCCAGGGCTGAGCTGAAGGACATTGAAGACTGTATTGGGCCCTTTAATAGCTGTGATACTTTAGAAGTGCTGCTTATGAATAGGAATGGGCTTACTTTTTTTGTGGATGGGTACATGTCCCTCCCTAAACCCCTACTTAATCCTCTCCAAAAGTCAACTATTTAGTCATAAGTATGCACCATGTTCCTGTTTTTGCAGCACGCGATTAGTACTATTGTTGTACCACCAACGTACAACAAAAAGCAATTTGTGAATAGAACCTATTAAGTTTTCAGCAAAGTCTTGCCACCTTCATGGGGATTTCGCATAACATAAAATGTACCCTTATCCATATGATCGCTATTTGACATTACCTCTTCCTGTAGATTTGTTTCTAGATGCTAGTATTGTGCAAACCAAAGCATAATGAATCATCTTATCTATAGATGTCACAATCACATTTTATTGAACCTCAGATTTGAACAGTATAAGGAATTTTTCTGATGAATCTATGCTTGGCCTTACTACTGGAGGATTGAGTGGTGAATCTGTAGACCCTTCTATTGCCTGACCCAGCCAGGCACTATTTTAGATTCTAATGGAGATCTTTCCTCAAAACATTAGTGATATCTTGTTTTGCAATCCCACTTTTCATGACCTTGAGAATTGATCGCTTAATTCTTCTGCTTGTTAAGCTGTAGTTTGGTTGCTAATTCCCATCCATCAAAGCAGGGGAGTTCTTTTGGCATCTTGAGCTCCTTTTAAGCTTACTGTAGATAGTGTTGGGTGGATCAGGCTCCTCCTTAGTGTCCTTTGAATGGGGAAGTGGGAAAATAAGGATTTTCTCCTTGCTCAACTGCATACTGAGATTGGGTGGTCAATTTAGTGGTTGACCATCTAACTGTGGTCTTTATATTTTAACACTGATTGCTCCTATGACCAATGGCCCAATACTTTCTCTGAGATTGCCGGGGCTTTGTCTTTTCTGTCAGCACTGTTTTAAAATTTGTCCGGAGAATATTTCCTCTATCAAAGTCTTCTTCTGTATGCCTTTACAATCCTGCCCGTCAGTCCATGTGTATGAGTGAATAATAATATCAACTCAGGCTCCCATGCTATTAATGGTTCCTAAGATTTGAAAGGGACCCGGGTTCATTGCTTTTGGTATTTAGCTAAATGACAACGGAATTCGGTATGCCTTAAGCTTTGCTTGATTCCCAGTCACCTGCCCTTCAGAAAATAGTTTCAATTTATGGCCTAACTCCTTTTTCTGCCTATGTGAACTCCATTGTCCAGCACCAGGCCACCATATTGTAACAGTTGCAGTATATAAAAATTACTAACATACCATAAGGTTTGCAGCTCTGCACCCTCTTTAGATGGCAACATACCACCTTCTGGAAAAATGCAATTATAATCCCTCTACTCATAAAAAATCTTTTACTGATCCTACCATCCCTAGTAACGTTCACCTCATTTCTTTGTCCATCACAGACAATTGAAAAAGACATCAACTAAAAAATACTTACATTTGTTGAAGACAACTCTTTCCTGGCACCTACTCGAGCTGGCAAACACCCACTTCATTGGACAGAAGTT
Organism: Calotriton arnoldi; assembly: GCA_963921515.1. Classification (NCBI taxonomy): domain Eukaryota; kingdom Metazoa; phylum Chordata; class Amphibia; order Caudata; family Salamandridae; genus Calotriton; species Calotriton arnoldi. The sequence continues at coordinate 6,619,499 of CAWUFW010000042.1, forward strand.
CCTCTCCTAAACGTTACCCATGACATCCATCTGATCATCGCCTACGTAGGTTGGGCTGCTCTTATTCTGCTGGACCAGAGTGCAGCTTTTAATACTGTGTTTCATCCTGCAGTACTATCTAATCTGTCCTCTTAGGCTCAATAAAGTTTCTTGTTCTAGCTGGCTGTATTTGAAGAACTTCTTATTCTTCCCTTCGAATGCAGGAAGAAAGTCATCCAAGCTCTTTTTTTTGCTCAGAATCAATGACTGCAATTCTTTAGACTCTTTAAAGGTCTTACATGTTAGCTGCAACTGATCCAAAATGTGAATTCAAAAATTCTCTTACGAGTCTCTGCTTCTGTCTCGGTCTCCGAAGATTTTTCTTTTTACCATTGGCCCTATGTGAAGAAAGGATCCATTTTTATGATCCTCTCTATAGGCCATACGGCAGTCTATGGGACTGAGATCCTTTTCTTTAATGAAAGAATGTCAACTTAACACACCTGTGAGGCTACTCTGTTGTTCTTCAGCCTCTTTGGCAACTATTCCTAAAGTGAACAAAGCTTGACTGGAGAGAAGTTCTTTTCCTTTCTAGCAGCCAAACAATGGAATACTCTTCCGCTCTACCATTGCATGCAGTAAAACTACACTTCATCTAGGAAACTCATGAAAACATGTCAGTTTTGCCTATCTAGGCCCAAATTCTCCCATCCCCGCACCCCAGAACGCCCCTTGAATTTTAGAGGTTATGGTCGTGTGTCTACAGGAGAGATGGTTCAGAAACAATAGTATGAGTCAAAGGATAGTTTGCGGCTACTACTGAATTCAACAAATGACATTTTTTGAAGTACAGTGACTTTTTCTGCATTTGGTTCAGGAATGCTGGGAAAAAAAGTTTTGAGAATAAGTTGTGAAAAGATGGAGTGCATGACGGATGTTGACCAGAATGTGTTTATAGCGTGATCTGTATTCAGTACAGAGTGGGATAATGGGCTGAGTATTAGTATAAGATCTATTAGCATGTAGTGTGTTGATTTGCAGCCAATACGATATTAGTTACAAAGAATAGAATGTGCTGTAGTTAATTTGATTTTCTAATTTATTAATTTTTATTTGGATTCAGCTGAGAAAAAAGCTAAAACTAGGTCTATAAAGCATAAAAAAACTTGACAATACAAAAATATTTCAATAAATTTTTTAAACAGTGCCCTGTCTGGCTGACAAAATTATACTGGCCTCCAAACCACCCGAAATAATACTTCCACTGTGTACAATAATGAATTTTCCTTTATTTCTTTACAAATGTAGATGCAGCGCTGCTCCTGAATACAAAAATATGTTCATGTTTTGCAACTGTATTAAGTCACATTGAACAATACAGGGTGGGAGTTTGTTGTGATTTCCAAAAACGTGATTAGCTACATGGACACCTACCTAGAGCAAGCACATTTGCAAAGCCATTTGGTCTGGCGTTGTCAGCTATCGTTTTGGCTTTTTCAATGCTGGTTTTGTTATGGTTTTTGCGAGACTTTTTTTAAACACTTTATTTTGGTTTCAAGATTACAGTAATGTTATAAATCAAACCATTAAATATCAAGAGGAGAGAGAGGATTAGAGAACTAGTCCTTGTCCCCAAAGTTAATATGTATCATCAAGAGGGACTAGTCTGAGGGTACGTGATAACGCAACACTGTATGATTTTTGCAAAAGAAAAAGATTTTTCTTTTTATGAAGCCCTCACCCACCAACCTAGTTGGTGGCATGCTTCATCATCGGGCCCACCTGGTGACACCGAGTGTGTCCCTGGTGTGCTTCAACGCCTGATTTACAGCGGAGCAGGTATCTTAACTGAGTGTGCAGTGAAGTGATGTGAAAGTGAACTTAAAAACTGTACAGTGGTCCCATTACCCACAGGGTTTGTTTTAATGTTTGGGCCTCTGGCAGCAATAAAAACAAGGCAGTGGATGTGCTTGGAGTGGTAATTAAGAACTCCTACATCCGAAAACGGTCTACATGTTTCAGCCAGGCCTTGGATATATACTGGCTTTCCTCAGGACCTAAAAATATATGTGAGATGTGAGATCTAAACTGGGCTGGTGTATTAGATAAAAAAAATGTGTGGCACGCTCTAAGGTGCACTATGTGTAAGAGGTGTGTTCCCTCTTAAGGCATTCCTGTAAAGCAAAAACATAAAACGAGACATACAAACAAACATACAGTTGAATTGTGAAATTAGGCAGGGTTGGTTTTAGTCATGTGCACAATTATGCTGGTGTGGTGACCATCAGAAACGTGGCAAAAAACGGCGGCGTAATGCCGATGTGACGGCAATGTGTGGCGTGTACCGGTATATGCGCTACAGTGAAAAAGATTGTGCAGATAGGTAAATGAATATACTTATATTGAGGCCTTTCTTACACTTGCGATTAGTGGAATTGCCTCATGAGAGTCCGGCAGGGGTTCTAGCTGGTAGTTAAAACCTGGGGAGAAAAAATGAAGGACGGCATAGTGGCCGTGGTAAAGCGCTGGAAAGGAAAAGGCTTACCATTGGTAGTAGCAGAAGAGCGGTTCCCCTTTGCCCCACTTACTACATTGCAGCTCAGGACCCGCTTGAAGACCTAGTTGGCTGCCTCGGATCTCCGACGATGAGTGGCTCGGGTCTGCGAAGCGCTTAAATATACCCCGCAATTAGCGGAAGGAGCAGGTGTACTCGATTTCGAGTGTAGTCTGTGAACGAGAGAAAGGGGAGGGGACATGGAAAACAGACTACTGGAAGCACTCGAATGTGAGTATGGCCATGTCGGATGACGTGGGGCGGGTTCGCCCGGTAGTCATGGCAACTGACAAAACATCCAGAGGGTGGGCGTGGCCAAATTTGAGGTGATGCGTGACGCATTTCGCCCGATTACTGTTTTGAGGGAAATACGGTTAGCAAACAGATTATGGGTATGCGTGATTGAGCCCCTGTGCAATGGGGACAGCAGCACTGACAGAGGGTAAAGCGCTTGCGGGGATGTGTGAGCATGGACCACAAGGTGTATCAGGTCCATGGGGAATACACTATGTGTCTGTTCTTATGCCTGTGGGGAGTGCATCGTAGATATGCTCATGTTGTGAGAATGCGTGCACGAGGCAAAAGAGTAGTGTCTAGTGTTGGGCATTATGAGTAGATGACAGCCCTTCATGTAGCAAAATATAGGTGAGGCTAGTGTTGGGCATTATGAGTAGAGGACAGCCCTTCATGTAGCAAATTAATAGGTGAGGCTGTGCCAGGGGATAGAGTCGTTTAATCCCAGGAGCTGGGTGGATAAACGATAAATCCACCGCTGTTCCTTATTGAGTAGGAATTTGTCATTGTTAATGTTGTTGTGATCAAAGTGTTCGATCACTGTCCAGGACATGTCATTCGTGGTGTGCCCTAGTTGTAGGTAATGATCGGTCAGGCGACTGATGTTTTTCTTACACCGTATTGTGCTGCGGTGTTCAACTATTCTGGTCCTGACTTTGCGTGTCGTCATGCCTACGTAGCGTAGGCCGCAAGGGCACTCAATCAAGTATATCACATTCATTGAGTTACAGTTGGTATGTTGTAACTGTTTCCAGGTTGTTCCAGGTTGAGTGTTTTGGACGGGCGTGTGAGATGGCACACGCTGCAATTATTGCATGGGTAGTGTCCCGTGATCTTGGGGAGACCCCATGTGTTCAGTACAGTGTTTACGGGTGGTCTTTGGAATATTCTTGGCCGTGTGGATACCAGTCGATCCTTAAGGTTACTAGCACGTTTGTAGGCAAAAAGTGGTGCTTCCCAGTTTCTACTGCCTGAATTCAGAATGCGCCAGTTTTTGTGAATGATACTGGACACTTTGTTGGAGGCATCATTGTAAGTGTGACACAAGTCATAGGTTGACTGGGCATTTCCCGTGTCGTATTTTCCAGCAGGGCTTCACGATTTTGGTTGCGAGCTCGTTTTCTTGTTTTCTGCACGATTTTGCGTGGGTAACCTCGGTCATACAGTTTGGAAACTAATGCCGCTGATTGCTTGTGGTAGTCAGTTGTTTGGCTACAGTTCCTGCGTATTCGCAGGAACTGTCCGAAGGGAAGGTTTTCCCTAAGGGGTCGAGGGTGGAAGCTATCAAAACGAAGGAGGGAGTTCCTGGCCGTCGGTTTGTAATGGGTGGTGGTTTATAAGGTGCCATCCTCCGCTGTTATATTGAGATCCAGAAATGCCAGGGTGGTGGGGCTAGATCTACTAGTGAATCTTAGGTATGGATCCCTTTCATTTAACCACAAAAGGAAGGATGTCAAGGATGCTGAAGTACCTGTCCAGATCAGGAACATGTCGTCAATGTAGCGACGCCACACTTTGATGTTGGAAGTGTATGGATTGTTGGTGGGGGATATGTGTGTCCGTTCAAAGTGGTAGACCACCACCCATTACAAACCGACGGCCAGGAACTCCCTCCTTCGTTTTGATAGCTTCCACCCTCGACCCCTTAGGGAAAACCTTCCCTTCGGACAGTTCCTGCGAATACGCAGGAATTGTAGCCAAACAACTGACTACCACAAGCAATCAGCGGCATTAGTTTCCAAACTGTATGACCGAGGCTACCCACGCAAAATCGTGCAGAAAACAAGAAAACGAGCTCGCAACCAAAATCGTGAAGCCCTGCTGGAAAATACGACACGGGAAATGCCCAGACAACCTATGCTTGTGTCACCACTTACAATGATGCCTCCAACAAAGTGTCCAGTATCATTCACAAAAACTGGCGCATTCTGAATTCAGGCAGTAGAAACTGGGAAGCACCACTTTTTGCCTACAAACGTGCTAGTAACCTTAAGGATCGACTGGTATCCACACGGCCAAGAATATTCCAAAGACCACCCGTAAACACTGTACTGAACACATGGGGTCTCCCCAAGATCACGGGACACTACCCATGCAATAATTGCAGCGTGTGCCATCTCACACGCCCGTCCAAAACACTCGACCTGGAACAACCTGGAAACAGTTACAACATACCAACTGTAACTCAATGAATGTGATATACTTGATTGAGTGCCCTTGCGGCCTACGCTACGTAGGCATGACGACACGCAAAGTCAGGACCAGAATAGTTGAACACCGCAGCACAATACGGTGTAAGAAAAACATCAGTCGCCTGACAGATCATTACCTACAACTAGGGCACACCACGAATGACATGTCCTGGACAGTGATCGAACACTTTGATCACAACAACATTAACAATGACAAATTCCTAATCAATAAGGAACAGCGGTGGATTTATCGTTTATCCACCCAGCTCCAGGGATTAAACGACTCTATCCCCTGGCACAGCCTCACCTATTAATTTGCTACATGAAGGGCTGTCCTCTACTCATAATGCCCAACACTAGCCTCACCTATATTTTGCTACATGAAGGGCTGTCATCTACTCATAATGCCCAACACTAGACACTACTCTTTTGCCTCGTGCACGCATTCTCACAACATGAGCATATCTACGATGCACTCCCCACAGGCATAAGAACAGACACATAGTGTATTCCCCATGGACCTGATACACCTTGTGGTCCATGCTCACACATCCCCGCAAGCGCTTTACCCTCTGTCAGTGCTGCTGTCCCCATTGCACAGGGGCTCAATCATGCATACCCATAATCTGTTTGCTAACCGTATTTCCCTCAAAACAGTAATCGGGCGAAATGCGTCCCGCATTACCTCAAATTTGGCCACGCCCACCCTCTGGACGTTTTGTCAGTTGCCATGACTACCGGGCGAACCCGCCCCACGTCATCCGACATGGCCATACTCACATTCGAGTGCTTCCAGTAGTCTGTTTTCCATGTCCCCTCCCCTTTCTCTCGTTCACAGACTACACTCGAAATCGAGTACACCTGCTCCTTCCGCTAATTGCGGGGTATATTTAAGCGCTTCGCAGACCCGAGCCACTCATCGTCGGAGATCCGAGGCAGCCTACTAGGTCTTCAAGCGGGTCCAGAGCTGCAATGTAGTAAGTGGGGCAACGGGGAACCGCTCTTCTGCTACTACCAATGGTAAGCCTTTTCCTTTCCAGCGCTTTACCACGGCCACTATGCTGTCCTTCGTTTTTTCTCCCCAGGTTTTAACTACCAGCTAGAACCCCTGCCGGAATCTCATGAGGCAATTCCGCTAATCGCAAGTGTAAGAAAGGCCTCAATGGGGGGCGCTAGAGGGCGCACGGCAAGATGGCCGCACTGATGTGAGGCTCTGCCTGACCGAGCCACAATTCGACTATTATCCGCTGCATCGCGATCACTTTATAATTGCTGGGACCCTGTGTGGCCTCCTCTCTACTTGCTGAGCCCATTGGTGGTACCTGTGGCCCCGTCGGATCCCTACAACTGGGAGAAAACGACTGAGTTGGCTGGGCACAGGGAGGAGGAACGTGGCGGCCGCTGAGTAAGCGTAGGCCCCCTCTGCGTGCGGGGCCTTGGTGTCCTGTCTACCTGTCTGCGTGGCCTCATCTGCTCTGCGGGGGACTGCGCACTGCGGTGGCCGCGGACCGACCTGCTGGGACCCACAGGACAACCGCTGGAGGTGTAGGAGGCCGCCCGGCGAGGCCGGCGCCGGCTGAGTGGGGAGCCACCCGCTGGGCCTGAGTGCGAGGCGGAGGTCGCACGGAGCTCCGGAGGAGGACGCTGACGGCTGGAGGAGGCTTCCCCTTGCGCCACATCAGCGCTGGGGCCGACCTGACTACTGGCGCCCGTCAGCGCTGGCTGCGGTGAGTGGGGCTGGGTCCGGCTGGGGCTCGGACCGTGGAGGCGGGATCGGGCCTTGGGCTGTGGCCACGTCCTGCGAACTGCGGCCGGCGCGGGGCCTAACTCAAGAGCGGCTACGGGAGGCGGAGCGCAGTGCCGGCGGCGGCCTACCTGGTCGGAGACTCCCCGCTTCCAGCCTCTAGGGGAGAGCGGGGGGTTCGCCGCGCAGTGAGCGGCTCTGGGTGGCGTCTGCGACTGATTTCCCGGGCCGGTAGCTGGGTATGCACGGCCTACTTTAAGGGAGGCGGTGGAGACAAATTGCAGGGGGCATCGCTGGGCCTACTGCTCGCTATTCCAGTGAGGCCTGGCGGCAGCGTTGCGGTGGAAAGAGGTGCAACTCAGATGACAACGCCTCTACAACGGTTATTTTGGGATTTCATGACACATGGAGTACAGCAGGTACAGACTCTCCCAATTCTGCGCCTCTAGACATTTCATTGCCTAATACCACTCATCGCACGAGTTGTACACTACAGGCCTACTGCCCTTGGCGTATTGATATTGGGGGGCAGGCTTAGCTGCGAGGAGTTGCACTGCAGAATACACTGAACCCTGCATTGCCGCGTTTTGGGGCTGACCTGGGATCTGTGCGGCCTGCTTACTGGATTGCCACGCCGCCTTAGACCTTTGGGGGGGCCGGTCCCTGGTGGTTCTACTATACTGAGAGGATTCTGGCTAGGGGTGGTGCCCGACTGTAGCTCCTGCTCTCCACACGTCGATTCTCCCCCATTGCACTGGGACGCTAACCATAAAAATGGGGAGAACGGAAAAGAATGAACCACGCCTTAACTTCGAGTTGCGCAGGCCCCCCAAGACTCCGCAGAAAGCTGCTTCTTACTCTGAAGCAGACACACACACACACACACACACACACACACACACACACACACAGACGGCCCCCCCACGCTGGAATATACATTGGTGGCCATGCAGCGCACACTGCAATCTATTGAGGGCGCGATGGCTGCAGTGAATAATCGGCTCGACCACATGTCCTCACAATTTGAGAAACAGAGTGCTCGCATGGGGTAGGTGGAGCAAAGGGTCTCTGCGGCTGAAGATGGCTTGACTACGGTTTCTGACAAAACCTTAAATATGGAAAAAGTCCTCTCAGTCATCCAAGCAAAGAACGAGGATTTAGAGGCGCGGTCCCGGCGCAATAACATACGTATTACTGGGCTGCCGGAATCGACCAATGTGGGAAAGATGGAGTATTTTATTGAGCACCTAATATCGGACATTTTTGGTACAGAGCATTTGTCCAGCATGTTCATTGTGGAGCACGCTCACCGGTCCTTAGCTGCGCAACCGGTCCCGGGGGCTCCACCTCGCCCTATCATAGCCAGGGTCTTGAACTATAGGGACCGGGACACCATTTTGCGCCTGGCTAGGGAGAAGGGCACTTTCGTGCATCAGGGCAATACATTGGCCTTTTTTCCTGACTTTACAGTCGCTGTCCAGGCTGCTAGGAGGGAATTAGCAATGTGAAACAGTTCTTGCGGAATGAGGGGGTCCCCTATGCTATGTTGTACCCGGCCCGGCTTCGCGTAGGTGCTGCGGAAGACAACAAGATTTTTTCCTCCCCAAAGCCCGCAATGGAGCATGCTAAAAAATTGAAGCGTGGGAGGCGGGACTCTACGGCAGCGCCCGAAGATGATGAGTAATGGGGCGATTTGCTATCTGCAAACACTCTGATGACATTTTGTTTTTTTTTCTATTTGGCCTCTTGCTCACGATATGATGTCAGCATGTTCACATTGTCCTCCTGCTCACTCACTGTTGTACTTATGGAATATGTACTGAGGGTTGCTCACATTTAGTATAACTGTGGCCTATGGGCTGGATCTGCAGCCTCTTTTTCCTTTATAGATAGATCAACTGCCACCCTCTTAGATGCCAGCCTTGTTAGCGTTTATACAGGGTTCCGCTTATGGTACATGATTTTTATTGTGCCTTTACATTGCAACATTTAGTGCTGTTGGTTTCTCCTAAGGTACTGTGTGCTCTCTCTCAGCGAAGTGATGGACTATTGGTTCTGGGATGTGATGCCCTAACATTGTTTTGCTCGGTCGACTCCTATTATGTGGGAGGGATGCGTATCTGTGCCCCCCGCATATGGGTGTACCCCGAATTTGTTTTGCTACTGTTGGGGGGGGAGGGGTTAAGATGGGTGTTGGGATGGCTTTGGCATGGTTGGGGTGCTGAAGTGGGTGGGGGATGGAGGGGTTCGGGGTGGGGATAGGGGAATGTTCAAGGTTCTCTCCCAGGCACGTAATGAGTGTGTATGTCACTGCTTGATATTACTCTGTTCACGATCTCTTGTCAAGTATCTACTTCTATTGATGCCCTGTAATGAGTAACGGTATTAAGTTTCTCACATGGAATATACGCGGCCTTAACACGCCAAAAAAGATCAGGATGATGTTTGCGTGCCTGGATCGTATGGGAGTGCATGTCGCCCTTCTTCAGGAAACCCATTTAACCACGGAGTCGGTAAAAAAACATAGGTGCGCGGTGGGCGAGTGTGAAAGCGTCATCTTCCTACTCATCCTATGCTAGGGGGGTGTTGAGCTTGGTGAAAAAGGGGGTCCCCTTTACGGCGATCAGAACGGAGGTGGATGATGGTGGCCGGATTGTGATTTTGCATGGCCGATTGGGTGGTGAGAGTGTGTTGCTGGTAAATATATATGGACCCAATATTGATGACCCCTCGTTCTTTTCTGACGTGTGGCGCAGAATCTCATCGCTTCCACCTGCGGCAATTATTTGGGGAGGGGATTTCAATTTGTGTTTGGATGTCACTATGGATAGGCATGGAGCAAGTGAGGTCCGGTCCAAACGTGCGGCAGATATGTTACTGGGACTCATAGACGCAGGCCACTTGCATGATGTGTGGCGCCAACGTCATCCCGCTGCCCGGGAGAGCACGTATGCCTCGGCGGTGCATGGCTCTTGGTCCCGCATCGATTTCTGGCTGACCTCGGAGGTGGTCTGTACCTGGACAATGAAGATTATCGCACGAGGCCCGCTCCCTATCAGATCACTCTCCCGTACTCCTTGAGATGCGGCTTCCGGAGTATCAGTCACCACCTTTTGCGTGGCGGCTTCAACCCTCTGAGCTTAAGGATCCGGTATTTAAGCAGGCCATAGCGGAGGCGATCAGAAATTACTTCATAGAAAATGAAGGCACTGTGGATAGTGCTGGTGTGCTCTGGGAGGCCTTCAAGGTCACCATCCGAGGCGCCTGTATCGGGATACAGTCTGGTGTTCTGAGAGACATCCGGCGTAGGATAAGGAAACTGGCGACCGACATTTCAAAACTGGAGCGCGCCTTTGACTTGGACCCCTCCGCCGCCAAATTAGCAGAAATAAGAGAACTTGTTACGGAGCACAATGAAACTGTGGACCAGGAGCTGCTGCATTGCTCGCGGCGCAGAATAGCTAGATATTATGGCGAGGGAGGTCGACCTAGCCGCTCTCTTGCTCAAAAACTCACAGAGCCACGATGCCAGGAAGCTATCACCGAGCTTATTGATGGCAATGGTGAGCCCCGCCACTCGCCGGAGGATCTATGTGACATTGTCCTGAAATTCTATACGGATTTATATGCAGCTAGGGAATCCCCCCCTGCTGAGGAGACACATGATTATCTCGACGATGTGGCTTTGGGATGGCTATCCACTGTACATCGTGAATATTTGGTGCAGCCCTTCGATGAGGAGGATGTGAGGGAAGCTATTATGTCCCTGCCCACATGCAAAGCCGCTGGTCCAGATGGCTTGCCGAGCGAATTCTATAAAGCGTATGCGGCAACCCTGGCTCCTAGGTTGTTGGCAGTGTACGCAGAGGCTTATGAAACTGGGATCCTTCCACCCTCCCTTCGGGAGGCCCTCCTTGTCATCTTACTAAAGCCAGACAAACCCCTCAATCAGTGCGGGTCGTATCGTCCTCTCTCAATTATTAACATTGACACGAAGATCTTGGCTAAAATGATTGCCACTAGGCTACAGCCTCTGATACCCCTCTTAGTACTGCCGGATCAATTTGGCTTTGTCATGGAACGCTCCACAACTCATAACCTGCGCACGCTGTTTTCCACACTGCACTATTTTGAACCTGATTTCCAAGCGGTTGCTGTGCTGCTCGATGCAGCAAAAGCCTTTGACTCTGTGCACTGGTCTTACATGTTTACTGTACTGAGCAGGATGGGATTCCCTCCTTTCTTCGTGCAGTGGCTTAGGGTCCTCTACAGCGGGCCGGTTGCTCGGGTGCGAGTCAATGGTAGGGTGTCGTCCTTATTTCCTATAGAGAGGGGCACGCGTCAGGGCTGTACCCTGTTGCCCATGCTTTTTTCCCTAGCTCTAGAGCCTCTGGCATGTATGTTGCGCCAGAAGCATTCGGCTGCTGCGTTGAGGTTTTGACAGCGACCATTGATTGTCTCCTTATATGCAGACGACATGATGCTGTATGTCCGGGAGCCCTCTGTGTATCTGTCCCCGCTACTTAGGGAGTATGTCCAGTTTGAAAGGTTCTCGGGACTCGGAATTAACTGGTCCAAATCGGTGGTTTTCCCACTTACTGCACATACCAAAGAAATAGAACTTGACTTTCCACTATCCTGGACCTCCGACCCTGTGAAATATCTGGGAGTGTGGATACACCGGGACCCCGCTGTGGTGCTCTCTGGGAATTACGGGCGTTCCATTGCACGCATTTCTGAGCGGGCCGAACGTTGGTCACATCTCCCCCTATCGTTAGCAGATAGGATCGCGGTGGTAAAAATGGTTTTCCTGCCTAAGATGCTATATTTCTTTGTCAACATACCCATAAAATTGAATATAGCGCTGTTCCGCACACTGCAATCTGCCCTATTAACCTTTGTGTGGGGAGGGAAACAGCCCAGATGTAGATGGGATTTATTAGTACAGCCCTTTGATCGGGGGGGTTTTGAGGCTCCAGATCTACGTCTTTATTATCTATGCGCACAGGCACACTTCGCCCATTACTGGCCTTTCCCGCAGCGCTTCCAGCCTCATGTGGCTATTGAAACTGACGCGGTTCTTCCCGTTCCATTGCAGGCGATGGTCCTCTCGGGCGGCTCGGGTGGGCCCCGGACAGAGATAAATCCTCAGTTATGCACGTCATGGGCATTGCGGGCACTGGCGTCCAAAGCTCAGTTGTCTTATTTATATGCTCCACTGCTGCCTATAGCATCTCATCCGGATATATCTGCGGCGCGGGAGTCATCTGCCCTGAGAGAGCTGTCGGGTGCGGGCATTATCAGAGTGGGGGATCTATATAAGGAGGGCCGTTTTAAAACGCTGCGCGAGGCCCAGAATGACGTAAACCGTAGTTTTATGTTCAATTTTACATATGTTCGAGTTCGTCAGGCTATCCGTGCTGCGTATCCGGAGTTTCCCGCGGAGCCTACCGCGCTGCGTGCACTGCAGGCCTTGTTGTCGGGGGAGAGTCGCAGGGGGCTCATTACTAAGCTTTACAACTCCTCCCTGCGGGAACGAGAACATGAGGAGCATCCATCATGCCTGCGCTGGCAGGCTGCGATAGGCAATCCTATTACGCTGGAGGTCTGGACGGCGTGCTGTCAACTCACGGGTCGTCTCACAGCCAATTGTAACCTCAGAATTATACATTTTAAATACCTACATCAGGTATACTACTCCCCTCAGAGGTTATATAAATACGGACTGAGAGAGACTGCAGATTGTGTGCGGTGTGGTGCTACTAATGCAGATTTTTATCATGTTGCATGGCTGTGTGGTGGCGTGTATGCTTTCTGGACTGAAGTGGCTCGCATTTTGACGGATGTGGTGTCAGAGCCGGTGGGTTGTACACCTGAACTATGCCTCCTTGGTTATGTTAAGTGCCTGAAACCGGCTAGTAGACGTATTGTTGCGATCTCCACCCTGTTTGCAAAAAGGGCGGTGGCGCAACGCTGGGGCTCCAGGTCTGCCCCTACTGTAAAGCAGTGGCTTCGAGAGTTGGTTTATTGTAGGGATCAACTGCAAGTTTATGAAGAGGAGCTACCGGAGTCCTCCCGCCCTAAGGATATTTGGGCCCCAGTTACATCTTATCTGATATCTCACCCTGACATATTTTAAATGTATTGCCCACTGTGCTGGGGCTTCTATCCGAATTGCGATGGCCCTACACCAGACTGTTCTTACTCATACGTCCACTAGCTGCCTGACCTTCAAGTAGCTGCCTCAGGGTCTGCACTTCCTAGTTGCTTCTTTCTATGACATGTAGAAAATGTATTGTTATATCAAGGGAGGAGTTTTTGTGGGGTTGTATATGATCGATTCGTCATTCACAGTTTTGCAATTTTGATTGTACGATTTGCCTTGAAAGTAATGAATAAAAACATTTAAAAAAAAAAAAAAAAAAAAAAAGAAAGGCCTCAATATAAGTATATTCATTTACCTATATGCACAATCTTTTTCACTGTAGCGCATATACTGGTACTCGCCACACATTGCCGTCACATCGGCATTACACCGCCGTTTTTTGCCACGTTTCTGATGGTCACCACACCAGCAAAATTGTGCACGTGACTAAAACCAACCCTGCCTAATTTCACAATTCAACTGTATGTTTGTTTGTATGTCTCGTTTTATGTTTTTGCTTTACAGGAATGCCTTAAGAGGGAACACCCCTCTTACACATAGTGCACCTTAGAGCGTGCCACACATTTTTTTGATCTAATACACCAGCCCAGTTTAGATCTCACATCTCACATATATTTTTAGGTCCTGAGGAAAGCCAGTATATATCCAAGGCCTGGCTGAAACATGTAGACCGTTTTCGGATGTAGGAGTTCTTAATTACCACTCCACGCACATCCACTGCCTTGTTTTTATTGCTGCCAGAGGCCCAAACATTAAAACAAACCCTGTGGGTAATGGGACCACTGTACAGTTTTTAAGTTCACTTTCACATCACTTCACTGCACACTCAGTTAAGATACCTGCTCTGCTGTAAATCAGGCGTTGAAGCACACCAGGGACACACTTGGTGTCACCAGGTGGGCCCGATGATGAAGCATGCCACCAACTAGGTTGGTGGGTGAGGGCTTCATAAAAAGAAAAAATCTTTTTCTTTTTACAAAAATCATAGTGTTGCGTTATCACGTACCCTCAGACTAGTCCTTCTTGATGATACATAAATCAAACCATGCCATTCACAGATTGCACATTTCCACATTCTATACCATATGCGCAACATACATTTGGTGCCAAGCTTAAACACAGTAATAAGGTTGGGGGTTATCTGAATCAGAAACGCTGCTGAAACTAGAGTCCAGGACATCAAGTCCAGCTTTTTGAAACATTTCTGCGAATTGGCCAGGGTCAGTCTCCAAAAGTCTTTCACACTTCATGAAGGTTTGAAAGGGAAGCCAGGTGGCTTGTCAAGCAGCAGCACAGTTAGTCTCTCAAGAGCATAACTTCATTTTATATTTACCCCCACAAAATAGATAACAGCAGGGTGATGGGCTGCTTCCAAAATTGCGCAAGCACCACCAGTAGGTGGGTGATGAGTTTCCCTTGTGGTGGGTTGTCGTGGCCAAGATGGCGCCGCTGCGGACGCTTTGTAAACAGCTCCGAGACAGACCCGCTCAAAATCCTTGCATCCATGCGAAACCGGCCCAAAAGAACGTTCCCAAACAAAGCATTCTGGCCCAGTGGCACCCCGGGCCGGGTTTCATCTATCTCAGACCCCGAGGGGGGCCTGGACCGCAGGATCCATGTGGCGCTGCTGAAGCCAGCCCACGCAGCATCGGAGATCCGGACCCAATGCTGAACGCCGGAGCGAACATACGAACCTGGCTTACACTGGATGACGCGGCCTGAGGTGTGTGGCCCCGAGCAGCGCAGTGAGCTGATGGGCGGAGCCTGCCACGACTCTGCCTGGACCAGGTCGCGAGGCCCATCGACCTTGTCGGCCCCTGCGGAGAATGGACCAAGGACGCTTGCGGTCTGGGAATAACTGACCGCAAACGGCGTGAAGCCGGGAGCACGGGGTAATGACGGTCACACGCCGAGTACCAAGGTGGAGTGCCCCGCTGCATCAGGGACCTCGCGGATCGAGCCTCGCACTGCGAGGGGAATCAGCCCTCACCACTTAATAATCATCTGCGGCGATTACTGGGACCCGGTCCCTCAACCTGACCGACTCAGCCGAACATTTCTGTGCGACCAACAAAATCAAGGTGAGACACCATAGCTCTGCAGACCGCGGCAGAAGCAGCGAGTGGGTGGGAATCTAAGGCTGCAGCGTTTAGAACGCAACTGAATATAAGAGGCAGGCGCAGGGGACAGAGGAACAACAGAGGCCCAATTCAGGGCCGCAGGCCTGGTCGCGATGCAGCCTGAGCAACCCACCACGACACCCAAGAGGAGACCCTAACACGCGGACCTCGATGAACGGACACTTAGTCCCACATTACCCCCTGCAGTCAAGTGCGGACGGAGCATGAGACTGCCCTCTTGCCCACATAGGCACCACCTCGTACCAAATTTCAGCCGGGCAAACAGCAGGCATGAGAAGGTTACCCGTTGCGCACTAGGTGTAGGCACACTCACCCCTGAAGGAAGGCGGGACCGCTGAGGGGAGGCGCCGGGTGCTAGTAAGCAGCCATTATAGCTGCAATTTGATCACTGCGTCAGCACCTTTGCCTCAATTATCCGAAACTTAGCAGCTGAACGGCGGGCACACGCTCTGCGCTACCTTTTAAAAAATGGGAAAGACCAGACCGGATAAACCTCAGACTCAGGCGGGGGGGATCCTCCCGATCGCCCCGCCGACACCAACCAAAAAGTCAACAACAGTAGCCCTACCAAACCACTCACACCGCTTCGATGAACTCCTAGCAGCGGTTATGGACATCAAAACCACGCTGGGCCCTAAGATCGCACATGCTATACACCGAAATGGGGTTCATGCGCGAAGACCACAAAAAACTAAAGGACAGGGATGAGGCATCCGAATCGACGCTAGCAGCCCTAAGGCCCACGGTGAAGACGGCATCGGAGCAAATTAGAACACTACGGAAGGAAGAGGACTACCTCAGACCAGAAAGGAAGATCACGCAGGAAGAACGTAAGAATAGTAGGCCTCCCTGAACGCATCGAGGGTCAAAGTATGGAACTCTATCTCGAATCCTGGTTCACCAATGTGATTCTCAAGGGCAAACAATCCAAGTTCTTCACGGTTGAAAGGGCCCATAGGGTACCGGGCGGATCTCCCCCGTCCGGGCAATCCTCCAAGACGGGTGGTGGCACAGCTATTCAATTATCGTGACAGAGACCATAGACTGCAAGTGACGAGAGCTTGTGGACCGTGGCTGGTCGAAAACACCATGGTACACATATATCTGGATTACACGCTAGCAGTGCAGCGACGCAGGTCCTCTTTTTTCGACGTAAAAAAGGGCTTGAGGGGGCATAATGTGAAATATGCTCCCCAGTTCCCGGCCACCCTATGATGGCAGTACTACCTTCTGCGCCACACTGGAGGAGGCGTGGGGCTGGTTGGAACAGAACGGGCTGGCACATAGTAGGGAGACAGTTGCAGAACGTCGTCAGAAGTGGAAGCAGAGACGACGTGTAACTCGAAGCAGACACCAACCGCAGGGTCCCTCCAAAGCCCAGGCGGCAAGAGAGCGCGCAGGCAGTAAAAAACACGGAAAGATATGCAGCCTCCCGCCCTCCATCACTATCGGGGTCGGAGGCAGACACACAATCAGAGGATATCCCGTCGCTAACGGACTCGCAACAAACTGCCGTGTTGGGCACACAGTCACTCCACAAACAGCAGACGATATATTGTGATGAAGCTTAACGCAGATGAGCTGCATGACCTGCTGGTAATGTAGGAGCCGCTACGGCCTGCACAGGAATCCCTGTCCGCAAAATGTAAAACCAGAACAATCAGGACCTAGCTTGAAACCACCAACAAGCGGGCACACCGAACTCGTCGCGCTGGCAGGGCTCCCCACCCACTTCGAGTGACTGTTAAACAACCACTGTTGTATTGTCTTTTCTTTTCTCTCTCTGTTCCTTTTTCTATTGTCCCTCCCTTTATTTACTTTTTTCTTTAACTTGACTCTGTTTGATCGCAGTTAAGTGTGGATGGCGGTCTGCCCATTGGCGAATTGGCCTGGGAATGGGAGTTGGGAATTATTAATGTTTATAATGTACTGTCTTTATCACAAAATCACATATGTCACTAGGGAAGCGCATAACCGATTGAGCACCACATGGGAGTCTCATTCTTGTGGGTGGGATGGAAACACATTGTTAGATCACCAGGAATTGGCCACTGTTTGCACAATACATCACCATAGATGGGGACGCAGGGTGATAACATGCTTCTAATAACTTGGAACGTCCGCGGCCTAGTGGGTCATGCCAAAAGGCACCGGTATCAATACTTGAGGAGACGCAAGATCTCTATCGCGCTCCTCCAAGAAACACACTTGACCACACATACACTCACCTCACTACGTAAACGCTGGACCAAGTACTCTGGCTACACCAGAGGAGCCATGATATGGGTAGCACGATATTAGGGACCACGTACTCTGGCTACGCCAGAGGAGCCATGATATGGGTAGCGCCCAGGCTCCCACTGCAGATACTTCGTACACGCAGTGATCAAAATGGGCGGTATGCGATTTTAGTGGAGATTTTAGATGGCTCACCGATAACTCTAATCTCGCTCTATGCGCCAAACTCGAGCCAATCCTCATTCCTACAAACCATGACCCCAGCGCTGCTTCATGATCCATCGGCACCCGCACACTAGGGAGGAGACTTTAACTGAATCTCTGATCTCAACTTTGATCGCTCGCGCCCCCGCTCCCGGGTGCACAATCCATCACCTTGGCACAACATTTGCGCACATGGTCCACCAACTTGCCTTTTCACAATGCATGGCGGGGTATACACCCTCCTGGTAGAGAGTATTCCCATTATTCGGGGCTACACGACTTGTTCACAAAAATAGACATAATATATTGCTCCACTAAGGCCCTACCCAGAGTGGCCTATGCGGAATACCTTGCCCGCACATTATCGGATCACAGCCCCCTGCAGTTGCAGTTAACCTGGGGCAAATCTAGATCCAGCATTTCAACATGGCACCTCCTCTTAGAATCGCTCAAAGACGCACCCTTGCGTGCCTCCCTAACACAATCTATAACAACATATTTCCTAGACAACGAGGGCACAGCATGTACAGCACTGGAATAGAATGAGACGCATTTAAAGTGGTCTTGCGTGGACATGCAATAAAAGCGGTATACAGCATTCGCATGTCCCTCAATAAAGAGCTGCAAGACCTGGAGAACGAAATACTACGCTGCAAGTGCCTCTCCTGCACTGACCCGCAAGTCATACCCTCACTGGCCCAAGCCAAGTCATCCCAAAAAACAACACTTGACTGCTGTGTGCCTTAGATTATAAACAATATCTCACCAGAAAACATGCAAAAGGGGACAAAGGGGGTAGGACACTAGCATGGCTACTGCAAAATGACACATCCCGAACACCCATTACTGCCATTTACAATCTCGAGGATCGATTGCTCAAAAGTCAGGCAGACATTAACTTGTCCTTCTATAAATATTATGCCTCTCTCTACAGAGCCCCTTCACCTTATGATAACCAGGAGCTACAACTTTTCCTGGAGCACATAGCTCTCCCCCAGATTCCACAAACACACTTCACTGCCCTCAAATCTCCCATCTCGGAAACCGAAATAACTGAAGCCATCCATCCTCCGGGGATGGACGGGTGGCCCCTAGAATTCTATGCAACATTTAGCACGTAATTTGCCCTTCGCTTACACAGGTTCTATACAGAGGTATTGACCAAGGTATTCTACTGCTTTCCCTCCGCAAGGCAGTGCTGGTGGTGCTACTCAAATCAGGCAAGGATCTTTTACAAATGGGCTCGAATCTCCCACTGTCCCTCTTAAATTGAGATTATAAAATACTGGGCAGAGTGCTGGCCAATAGATTGCTGGAAGTGACAACTGTTAGTACACTCCGACCAAAACGGTTTTATACCTGGTCGGAACACCAGCTTGAATCTGCGCCGTCTCTTTATGCTGCTAGACAGGGCACGCACAATAGAGGAACCAGCGTGGATAGCCTCTCTAGATATTGAAAAGGTGTTTGACACCTTAGGCTGGCAGTACCTTAATGCGGTGCTAGCGGGCTACGGCATGGACCCCCAGTTCTTGCACTGGATCAAGATACTATATACTGCCCCACAGCCCAGTGATAAGACAGGTCGAATGATATCAGCCTCCTTTACAATAGAACGGGGCACCAGACAGGGTTGTCCTTTATCGCCAAGCATTTTCACCCTACCAATGGAGCTCTTGGCCTGTGCACTTCGTAGTCGAGTCATCAATTGGCGCATTAGGGCACATAATCAATGGCACATCATCTCACTATACGCCGATGATGCACTGGTTTATCTTCGGGGCAATAGGCAGCCCTACGCGGCTTGACGAACCTGCTGGATAACTATAGACGTATATCTGGCCTAAAGGTGAACTGCGGAAAAAAAAGAAAAATCAAATCGCTCCTGTTCCCAATGACACCCCTAACTCCAGACAAAGGACGAGCTTACAAGTTGCCCCACTCACCTGGTCCTGTGACTCCTTCAAATACCTAGGAGTACAAATATACCACTCACAGGCGGATCTCATAGATGGCAACCCAGGTAAGGTGACTGCCAGCGCCCGAACCTCATTAGCATTTTGGACGGAGCCATTGTCCCCCATGGGCCGCATAGACATATCTAAAATGCTACTGCTTCCCAGACTCTTGTACTTCTTTGCTGCCCTTCCCTTCCACTACCAAGCAAATTGTTTCTTGACTTGAAGTCACTCCTTACATCTCTATTCTGGGGGTGAATCCAGAATCAGAGTCGCCCTCCCGAAACTATGTCCCTATAAGGGAAGGTGGCCTGGGTGCCCACAACTATAACAAGCATTGGCATAGCCAATGGTATCTTATAAGTGTTTAGTCATGCAGCATATTATGCTGGGTCATGTGACGCTAGGGATAGCTATTGAATTACTACACACTGGGTCATGCAGTGTAATTCAGGAATGCATGCTTGCCTCTGCCGCATTTTTCCTGGGCGGATTTGAAAATTAAAAGCAATGATGGGAGGGTGGGGGTGAACTGAAAGCAACTACGGGAGGGTGGGAGAGAACTGAAAGCAACGTTGGGGGGATTAGGGGAACCGAAAGCAGCGATGGGAGGGTGGTGGGATTAGGAAACAATGAAGGGGAGGGTGGCAAGTTTTGTAAACATGGTTGGCAAAAGTAATGGTTCCAGCCTGCAGCAGATCACACATGCATCAGGACAATCTCGTGATTCGAAGATACTGCGTTAGCAACTAGGGCAGGGTGTATATATTATCAAAGACAGATGCAATGCATCAGAGGCACGCACAGGCACGTTATGAAATGCCTTGTGTGAAGAGCAAGTAGCCGTGCATCATTGAAGAAATAAACTATAAGACATTATCATTTTTTAGCTGCTCCTCAACAGAAAATACAGACATCATGAAGGTGGATTTTGCAGGAGAATCAAGAAATCGCTGAAAGCTTAGGGGGGGGTTGGAGCTCTAATTTGTGTTTATATGGTAGAATATGTTAATATTTAAGGGTGGACAAGTCAGCAAATTAACAGGGAGAGCGAGCTAGAGCCGAGCCAAGGGTCTGGCTTGGCTCTAAGAAGCTGTGCACGACCGAAGCCTTGAAAATATTTGCCATATAAATCATGCAAGGAACATCGTATCAAAATATGAGAACGTGTCTTCGAAATACAAAAAAGTCAATTTCTTTAACACACGAAATCGTTTCACCTTAGTACATCAGATCAGATTTTGTCCCTGCATTCATAGGCATTTATTTGAAGAAATAGTTTTTCAACATAAACTCACAAATATGATATCTATGCCCACAGCCCTGACAACAGTCACATTAGTGAACGGCAGGGCAGCTGTCAAGTGCCCCTGTATGTGGCCTATCTAATAAGCAGGGGGTAACATGATAGCCTTTTCATAGGCCGAAGACTGTTTATCAGAAGCAAGTGCTCTGGGTGCTGAGCTGTCTCTGGAGTACAAGGAGACAAGCAGACGTGTTGGGGCTAAAAAAATGTGTTGTTGATAATAGCCCTTATCGTCTTTGTGCACAATAAATGTCGGGTCTGGGGCTGCGCCAGTGCCGGGTCAGCGCTCCCTCTCTTGTGTTTGGGGTTTGAAGATCTGTAATGTCATAACAAGTCTGGGAGGGAGTGCCGGCTCCGAAGGGGCTGAGGAGAGACGGCCTGACCCCTCTTAACATCACCCAGAGAGGCGGACATTTTAAAACAAACTTGAGTGTCGAGGATTAGGGCGAGCAGAGGCAGTGTATGCCCACGCGGGGCACAGGGAGGGCGGCACACACTTCAGATGCTTGTTAGAGGGAAGGACCGGCTTTGCTGTGATCTGTATGCTGGAGAAGAAAAGGGGATGACCTAGAGTAGTGAGTGCAAAAGAGGAGAAACAAGACAAAAGGAAAAGAAAAGCGGTTTCCTGACTGACTGCCTCATTCAGCCGCGTGCTGACAGAAGAGCTGCAGAGCTGCGCTGATAGGGCTGATGGAGCTGCGTCACTCCGCTCCAGGAAGCAGAGCCCGGGTTAGGTGGGGAGGGGGGGAGAAGGCACAGCGGGTTGTGAGGGGTGACAGTAGGCCAGATGTAAGCACAGGAGTGAGAACAGGGGAGGCGACAGGAAGGAGACGCCATTAGCAGGACGAAGCAAAGAGCCGGCAAGAAAGTGAAAGCACTCGGGCATGTACGGCATCTACCTTGCAGCGCCATCTGTTTCCAATTAACAAGCGCGGTGCGGGCGCGATAATTGGAAACAGATGGCGAAGCTGCTCGCTCCCGCAAGGCGGATGCCGTACATGCACGAGCGCTCATTGGAAACAGTGCAGTACGTGCACGAGTTTTCCAAAAAGTGCAGACCGATTGCAAGAGGTCACTCCTAAGCAGCGCTTGCGCGCTGATTAGGCGAGACCTAAAAATTACTATCAATCAATCAATCAGGGAGTTTAAAGCGCGCTACTCACCCGTGAGGGTCTCAAGGCGCGGGGGGGTGCAGCTCCGATTCAGCCGAAAAGCCAGGTCTTGAGGCTCTTCCTGAAGGTGTGCAGAGTAGGGGAGCGTCTGATGTTGACTGGGAGCTCGTTCCAGGCTTTGGCTGCGATGTAGGAGAAGGCTCTTCCACCTGCTCTGGTTCTGCGGATGCGCGGGGCTTCTGCTAGGGCGAGGTCAGCGGAGCGGAGGTTCCTTTTGGGTACGTGGAAGGAGATTCTTTCGTTGAGGTATTTGGGTTTGGTGTTGTGGAGGGATTTGTAGGCAAGGGTGAGTAGCTTAAAGGTTATTCTCTTCTCGACGGCGAGCCAGTGGAGGTCTCGCAGGTGTTGGGTGATTTGCTCATGTCGTGGGATGGCGAGGACAAGTCTGGCCGCGGTGTTCTGGATGGTCTGGAGTTTGCGTAGGAGGGATTTGTTGATTCCAGCGTAGAGGGCGTTTCTGTAGTCCAGTCTACTTGTTATGAGTGCGTGGGTGGCGGTCTTTCAGGCTTTGGGGGGGATCCACTTGAAGGTCTTGCAGAGGGTGTTGAAACAGGTGGAGGCGACGGCGTTGATCTGTCGGGTCATGGGGAGGGAGGAGTCGAGTATGATGCAGAGGTTCCGGGCGTGGTCCGTGGGGTTTGCCGAGGGCGGTGGGCCATCAGGAGTTGTCCCAGGCTGAGGGGGTGGGTCCAAGGATGAGGACTTCTGTCTTCTCCGAGTTGAGCTTCAGACAGCTCTATGCAGACACTATGCAGCCGCACAGCTACACTGGCCAATGCGCTGGCTAGCGGGCCGCAATATTACTGAGCTGGACCCCTGGGTGTCTGGCCTACGACAGGCCGCACTCCTGGTTTGGCTATTTGGGTCCAAGTCAGTGAAATTTAAGGAATCAGGAAACATCCTAATGTCCGCGGCCCGCAGCTGCTGGTCCCGTTATGTGCTACGAAGGCACTCACCTCTGCCCTATGCTCTAGACCTTCCCCTCGGGGTACTTCCCAGCCCCGTTCACTAGTCTTAAGAGACCAGAACTGGCAGACTGGTCTGCAACTGGCCTATCTACCTGGGGAGACTTATTCGTACATTCGAGTCGAAGTGATTTTGACGCGCTGCAGGGATGTGGAATTCCTATAGCCCGACGCCCAGGACATATTGTTTGGGGTCAAGGGCAAAAAGTTTTCATGTGTATTTTGTCCTTGGGACAAGTAGGCCCAACCCCCTGCAGCACAAACCCTTTGGCTGCCAGTTTGCAGTACCACATTATCGATCAGGGAAGGGCACTGTCTGCAGTTAAGGTAATATTTTTGTCCATATGTTAATGCTGTTCAAACTTGTATTTATGGTTCATTAATTGAAAGCCTTTATTGTTAGGGTGAGCGCTCTAAGTAAATGTTGTAAGCTCTGATTCCACTACTGAAAGTGGTTCCAGTATAAAAATGTGTACACACATTTTCAAAGTTTAGCAATATGAGGCTATGTATAATGCTCCCAGAATGCTCTCTGATTGGATGCAAATATTTGCAAAAGCTTGAAAGCAAAATTGATGATTTTTTGCTTTCAAAATAAAATGTTTATAAAAAAATGAACGCAGGAAAAAAACATTTTGCTAAACTACTGTAAAATTTCAGGTACCATTTCTTTGCAGCATCATTTAGTAACATGTGTTGATGCATGGTAGTATTTCCCAAAAATATTCATAATTGAAAATCAGTTTAACCAGTTTTAATAAGATTATGGGAAACAAAAACAAACAAGCATTGGCAAAGCCAGTGGGTCTGAAATTGGTAGTCAGCTTTTTAGTTTGTCAATGTGTGACTTGTTTTGGCATAGCTTTTGTAAAACCTTATTAGGGTGGGAGCTGCCGGGCCCTCACCATTATAAACAAGAATTGGCATAGCCAATAGGTCTCGCCTTTAGGACCTTATAAGTGTTTAGTTAACCAGCACAATATCCTTGGTGCAACAACATCAACTGTTGCATAGCTAAACACTTATAAGGTCCCAAAGGCGAGACCTATTGGCTATGCCAATGCTTGTTTTGCTATGGTGAGCAGCAGAGTTAGGGCTGGTGGCAAGGGCAACACGAACAATGAAGGGAGGGCAGGTGTCAAGGGCAACATGGACAATGGATGGAGAGCAGGTGGAGGGGGCAACATGGACAAAGAAGGGAAGGTTGGTTGCAGGGCAACATGACCGCAAGCAGAGGAGGGTCGACTGGAGGGGGGCACATGGAGGGGGGAGAAGTAGATGAATGAAGAGAGTTATTTGAAAGTGAGTAGATGATGATGTGCAGAGTAGAAAGTGAAACTAGTTGGGGCCATATCATATAAACTGGGCTACAGTAGGTTGAAGGGCTTGAGCAGTATTGTACCAACTTAGACAGTGGTAAATGGTTGATTGACACACAAATGTGCTGCTGCTTTTGATTGGAAACGTTGCATCGTTTGTTGGCATATCTCAAGTGAACAACTGAACACAGTACAGTAACATGCCAATACCATAACATACCAAAAACAGGATAGCACAATTAAAACGTAACGGAGCCCAACAAAAACAGAATGCAACATAGCCAAAGGACAGCTCATCACATCGCAATATTGCAGCACAAAAAAAAACCCAGAATACATCACACCTACAGCACAACGCCACACAAAAAATACTCACTTTGTCACATTACCACCTCCGCAAACTTGCTATCATAATAATGTGGTAAAAGGTGGTGTGCACCAAGCACTGCCTTAACGTACCACAAGGACATCACATAGCACTAGTTAAAAGTGTTTGTGAACAGGTGTTCCCCCTCTGTGTGTTCTGCGGTGATGGCAACCAGTGGCAGTGAGAGAGCCATCTTCCGGCGGAGTGTCAGTATTGTATATTCTGTTCTAATGTGTGTAGAGCAAATTAAAATAATAATAAAGTAATGTCTTTGGTACACTTAAATACTCAAGTTTGCATGTAATACAACCTCGGTTAATGGGGCATCCGTTGGGAGTGGCTAGCGGTTAGCCAAATATACTAGTCAGTCAAATGCTGATTTGTCAGTTAAGACAGATATTTGATCACCTGGGTGCCCTTCAGCAAATGTGGCTCATTAGCACTTTGCAAAGCCAGGAAGATAGCACTCACTAGAAGATTCGAGAATGTAAAGTGCCATAGAACACGGGTAATGCTGTGACTGAAATAATTTCTAATGAGATCTGAATAACATTTCTTATTTTCTTCTCAGTGGTTCATCTGATAGTATTTGAATAGGTAGCTGCCTTTTCTCTCAGTGTATGTTAACCTTTCTCGCTGATTTCCTTCGTGTCTTGGAGGGACGGCATGTTCTGCCTTTCCCCGTGTCCGTGTAGACATGTGTGCACTGACGTGGAAACAAGTCGGGGAGAGAGACTTCTGCTGCCTCTGAAGCAATGTTCTTTGAAGTTGTATTTAAAGATTAGCTTATTAATGCTGTGTTTTGGGGGCTCCTAGGTAATTGCTTTTACGGCGGTAGAGGCGAGTTGCCGTCTCATGAATGCCAAACAGCCTCTTTTTACCCCCTTGAGCCTGAGTCAACTCTTTGTAAACTTACATGACAGGGAATAACAAGGTGGAAAATAGACTCGAATACTTTCACCCATCGTCGCCCGCAGTCGGGGCTAATTTTTCTCCCAAACACCACAGAAGTGTTTACTCACAAACTTTCTCTGCTGCGCCATGCCTGGCACACCTCCGCCCATCCGGAACAGTTTCTTCCGCAACTGAGCGGTCTTAAGCGTTCTTGGCGAATCTCTCGCCGGCACTTCTACACGACAGCAAACATTAAAACATGCACACAAAAAAACAAAACAAAAAGTTACAGGAGCCCGAACTTACGGCGAAAGTCTCCAAGGAAAGGCGTGATGGAGCAGGGTAAATGAAAAATGTTAACCTCCTAATGTTTTCGTAAAACAATTAATAAACATGTTCGTTTAAGTAAATAACCAACAATGTATGTTACATGTTAAGGGTTAAAGGTAACACGCTATTCCGTGTGCAAATTAATTGACTTATAATTGTTTGCGTGTCTAACATAACATAATATTTGCGTACTAATTAAATAATAAATGCATGTTCTGTGCTTTTAAATAAAACGTGTGGTTGCAAAATAAAGCGATGGTAAGTAAGGGACAGCTTTATATGTTGCTTTTGCTAGGTAATACCTAATTGGGGTACGTAGAAAGACGGGAGGGAAACGAAAGGGTTTATATTTCTTTGTTTTAACAATATTTTGTTTATCTTTGAAAATAGTGCGCTTAGGCCTGTCGAGCAGCAATATAAAATGGCCGCGAGTTGCTAGAGTACGCATGAGCGGGAGACCATGTGATAGAGGAGAGAGGCTGTGGAAAAGGGATGATCACGCGCTGATGCTGAGAGGCTAAGATGAAAGTATGGTCAAGGCTGTTGTGACCCTTCTGAGCAGATGTGTGCCAAGATGATCAGCAAGAAGCGTGAGAAGCCCGACTGAATCAATAGACGGAACTGTATTACACAAAATGTAACAGAAAAAGATACAATTTGGACTGATCGAAACGGATGAGCAATTGCATGAACTGTGGGAAACGATGCTTGCATGGACATTCCACATGGAACTGGTTAAGACCAGGAAGTTTGATTAAAATGTATATGGGCCTGAGTTTTGACCAATGAGAAAGAATCGCGCCATGAAGAAGAAACATTTTATGCTGTAAGCTAGAATTAGGGTATAAGAAGACCTACTCTTGGTGGGAGGGGTTAGAATGCTGTTAGAATGCTGCGGGAGATGCTGCAGAAATTAGATGCTGCGTGAGTTAGATGCTGTAGATGGGAGAAGTTGCGGTTGCTGATGCTGACGAGCTGATGCTGATGCTGTTATTTTCCTTTTCCAGTGGAGTATAAAGATGCTGCTTTAGGAGAACTTTTTCCTGATAGATTTTTATTAGAATTATTAGACTTTCCCCAGATAGATAGATAGATTGATCTATAGAGTTCTTATTATGATAACCTCATTTTTCCGTCTAATAAATATGCATTGCAATTTCAAACTATTCTTATATTGATGATAAATGTAATGATCTGAATAATAAGTTTAACCTCATTTCCTGCATTCAAAACTTTATAAAAACTTTATTATTCTTTAAACAAATGACTCAGTGATTCTTTAGCTCAATTATTAAAAATGAAATGTTAAAGAGTTTATTGTGATTGAGCTGGTCTTAATCACCATCAACTGATTCCTACTAGTTGGTCCATCGACCAATGACCGGAATACCTTAAAAGCAAATGAGAAATATTATGACATGATAAAAGAGGTATCCCGACTCCTTCCAGCGAATCGTTTTTCTCCTAGGTTAATGACGGAGGAAAATCCAGGGAACAAATGAGTAAGTGAATGTATATGCGGTGTTATGGGCCCCACCGTCATATGGATATAGTGTGTGTGTTAGAGAAATAGTTGCACCTGGATGACCAAAGCCAAATAGGAGAATTATTTTTATTGTTAGCGCTGGATCAGATTTCTTGGTAGCAGAGTTATGGTTATTATAGATTAGTTTGGTGATTATTGATTATTGATAAGTTCATGTCTAACACTTTTTGTTGAGTCACGTTATGTTATATGTAAGTTTTCACGCTTCCGGGAAGTAGGAAGTGGAACACGTGTGGCAAGAGAAGTCACATGGAATTGTACACTGTCTGAGTTCAATTTTGGTAATAACACAGGTTGTGTTATAATAGGGACATTTTGCGTATAAAAGGTGTGTAAGTGAAATAGTGATCGGTTTTCTTGTGAAACTCTGGCCTTAATTCTCAGGAGCAGTATAGTCTCCACATGTGCTTTATCCCCAGAGAAACGGGTTTACTGATTGCTTGAAAGAAGGGTAAGGTAGAGGGAAGTGCTACTTTATCGGCGAAACTGAAAATTCTGTGGTAGGGTAGAGGTAAGCGCTGCCTACTGGAAAATATAGAATTCTTGTATAAATGGTTAAAGCTATCGTTTCGGTTTAGCGAATCAGACAATGGAAATGTGGTTAAAATGTTGTAACTAACAAAAATTGTTGAAAAAGAAATTGCCGATAAATTTTGTAAAGGAGGGGTCAAGAGCAGAAGTGACGTAGACAAGAGTCGCGCTGGGATTGGACAGTGCGCTAGTCACATGAGAACAGGAGCAGGACTGACGTAGACAGAAGCCGCGCTGGGATTGGACAGTGCGCCGTGGACAGAAATCGCTCTGATTGGAGCTTTGGTGTGAGTCGCGCAAGGATTGGTTGAAATAACGCAGAGAACAGTTTTGAATTGCGGATCGTTTAAGGAGAAAAAGGTTGTGAATCATGTCGTACTATGAGTATGGAAAAGAGAAAACGTCATGGATGTCAAAAGTTAAGAACTTCTTTAAGAAGGACAAAAAGGTAGTGACTAGAGAGGGACAAATAATTCCTCCGCCGAAATCACCAGCTTCACATATGATGCTGAAATATGGATATCATACATGCATATGGTTAGAAAATTGGACAAAATACACCAAGAATGATGGAGCATTGGCTTTCCCTGAGAATGGTTCATTTAATGTAGCTGTACTACGGAACTTGAGAGAAAAGATGGTAATGTTAGAACCTAGACCTAGACCGACAGTTTGAAGCTTTAACGGAATGGGAAGATGAGATGTATGAGCGAGAGAGATCCAGAGGATTAAAGAATCATGAGTTTTTGCCTGGAAGGTTGTGGGGAATAAATCATGAGGACAGAGTAAAGCGTTGGAGATATGCTAACATGACAGGAGGTTTGTTTCCAGCTTTTACAGTTGAGGAAAAAGCAAAGAGAAAGTGTACAGAGAAAAAGAAACATGTAGTGGTAGAAAAGTATGTGTATGGTGGTAGTGAAACAGATGACGAATTGCTGGAAGATATTTTAAACAGAAACCCACCTCCATACCAACAGACTTCTGCGGTGGTGACACCTAATGCACCGCCAATGGAAACTGGGAGGAATAAAAAACCCGAACGAAGAAATGAAACAAATAGGTCACAAGAAACATTTAAAACAAAATGAAGAGATAGAAAGTGACAATGCAACTGAATTAGCAAAAACGACAAAAGAATGGACTGAGAAAATAAGAGAATTGACAAAGAATATGGAAGCTGTAACTGTACCAGTAACGATAGGTCCAGTAATGCCAATTTTTGAGAATCAGAAAATTAATGAACATTCCTTAGTGATTCCCATGAATTCACATTTGCAAAGAAAAAGAGAAGGGATGGAACTGAATAATGAAGGTGCACATAATTTGGCTAGTACGTGTAGACCAAGCCCACCTACAAATTTGACGATAAATGAGAATGAGATTAGGAGAATGCCTATGGTGACAGAGTCCGCATCAGGAACACCAGAAAAAAGCAGCGATTGGATAGAATTAAATAGTACGCCTGTAGGTCCGACTCCAGATGAGTTAAACGAATGGATGAAAGCGCTTAAAGCAAAAGAACCGGAAGAAAAACCATTAGATGTAATTAGGTTGAAAATAGACATGGAAGAATTGATTTTGGGAACAATTGGAACAGAAAAACTAAAAAATTATCAGGATGGTGAGATTATGTTTTTGTGCAAGATTCTTACTTGGAGAGCTAGAAATTTACATGACAAATTGGAAGAGACCGCAAGTGAACTAGGAGTGGAATTTGTGAAAGTGAGAACGTTGCAGAAACCGTACAGAGTAGATTTTTGTGAGAAAGACATAGAGAATTTGAACACATCAGGAAGACTGACCCAAATAAAAGAGCTGATTGTTTTATTGAGAAAATGGGGTGATGTGGATAGATGGAGAAATAGATGGTCAAAGAGGAATGAGAAAACAACAGATAAAGCATCTTTGGCTTTTGCAGTGACAGATAGGGAACCAGTTGCTAGGGAATACCCGATGAGAGAAACTCCAGGTGGTAGTTATGTGCATGTTCCATGGACCAGACAGGATATACTGTCATTTACAAATGACTTCCCCAAATTGAGAGAAACCAGTAGAATGGTACAGACAAGTGGAGAGATTTGTTAAGGTGTCAAAAGTGCTGTGGATAGATCTAGATGGATTGTTTGATATAGTAGTGCCAGCTGATTTGTGGACAGAATGTAAGATTATTATTGATTGGCCAACTGTAGAATATCCAAGGGGTGCTAAAACAGGAGCGCCAGGTCCAGAAGTGATGAGGAAGTACGACCAAGTAGTTACCTTTTTGAAGAATAAAATTCCACCAAAAGAAACAGATTGGGTAAAAATAGACAGAACAACGCAGGAAAGCAAAGAGTCAGTGCACGCCTACTATGAGAGATTGTTGTTGGTCTTCAAACAGTATATTGGTTATGAGACACTGAATGAGAAGGATATGAGTCATTTTGTATATAGGTTTGTGTATGGATTAAAACCAGAGATAAGTGAAATGATTAAGCAGCACTTGATTGGTTGGCAGAATAGCACAGTGGATGAAGTTTTGAGATATGCTAAGTATTGCAGTGATGAAATTGAGAGTAAACAGCGTAAATTGAAAGAAAAGGCCATGTGGGCACAGGTGAAAGTTGCAGAGAAGCAAGAAGCTCAATTGAGTAATACTGGTAGTGAAACAGGACAGTTTAAATCCCGACCTAATATAGGTAAAGGAAAAGGACAAGTGAGCATAGATGAGGCAAAGAAAAAGTGGCCATGCCACAACTGCGGAAAGCTAGGACATTGGAGAAACGAGTGTAAATTTCCTCCAAAACCTAATGTGGAAAATCAATCATTAAATTCACAGGTGCAGAGTGAGGTAGTTACTCAACAAGGTCAGGTGCCACAACCACCACTTCCCAAGAGTGTTAACCAACAGAAATACAGTGCAGAAACAGGATTCTACGGAGGAGAACAGGTAACACAGTTGCCGCGTGCAGCTGCAATTTCTCAATATTGGTTACGACAGGATGAGGATGACAGGGATGAAAGTTCCTGACGGTGCCTAGGAGAGGGGGAAGAGTGCGTGCTTGGCGCAACTCTAGAGGTAGATCAGTCTGGTCCATTTGTGGATGGAGAAGTGAATGGTGCAAATGTAACATTCCTTGTTGACACTGGAGCTACCCGTTCTACTGTTAGGTCAGTGGAAATTCCAAACCTTCCTCTCTCAGGTGAACATATCCAAGTAGTTGGAGTTTCGAATCAGCAAATTAAAACACCTCTTACTAAATTAGTGAAGGTAAGAATTGGTCCATTTAGCGAAATGAACCGATTTGTGGTATGTGATTGTAGTCCCGTGAACCTTTTAGGACGCGATTTATTGTGCAAGATGAACTGCACTATCTATTGTACCCCAGACGGAATTGCATTTCAGACTCCAGATGAGGATGTGCTGTATAAAATGACAATGGTGAATTTAGAACCAGAAGTAAATGGTTTGTTTCCTGTATTTGATGCAGAGAAAATCCCAATTGAATTGAAAAGGACAGTGAAAGAAGAAGTGTGGGACTTTACAGGAGAAGATGTAGGATTAATGAAAGGAGTAGATCCCGTTAAAATAACAGTGAAAGAAGGAACGAGTTACCCAAATACGCCCCAGTATAAATTGACACCAGAACTAATTGAAGGAATAACGCCAGTAATAAATAAAATGATTGAACAAGGGATTCTAAAAGAAATCATGAGCAGTCCATGTAATTCACCAATAATGGGACTGAAAAAGCCAAACGGAACATATAGAATTGTACAGGATTTGAGAAAGGTAAACAAAATTGTTGTGCCTTGTTGCCCAATAGTACCGAACCCTGCTGTGATTCTATACCAGATTCCACGTGAAGCAGAATGGTACACAGTAATTGATTTATGTCATGCATTTTTCTCTATTCCATTGCATCCAGATAGCCAGCCATTATTTGAGTTTAGGTTTGGAGAGCGTATTTTGGCATGGTGCCGAATTCCTCAAGGGTACACAGAAAGTCCCTCAATCTTTAATCAGATCCTAAAGAAATCATTGGAAGATCTTAGAATGCCAGAAAAGTCAGTAATGGTTCAGTATATTGATGACCTACTGGTGGCATCAAAAACGAAAGAAGCATGTGTCAATGATACAATTGCTTTGCTGAATCATTTAGTAAAAAGAGGACATAAAGTGTCCCCTTCAAAATTGCAGTTGTGTCAACAAGAAGTCCAGTATTTAGGGCATAAAATTGAGAAAGGAGTGCGAAAGGTAACGACTGAAAGAATAAAAATGATTCAAGGAATGAGAGCTCCAATGACACAAAGAGAGGTAAGAATGTTTTTGGGAATGGTTGGATATTGTCGACAATGGATAAGCGGTTTTTCACTGATTGCTAAACCATTGCAGAAACTGACAAAGAAGGATGTTAAAGATCCTTTTGAAATGAATGATGAAGAAATGAAAGCATTCAGAGAGCTGAAAAAGAAATTATGTGAGGCTCCAGCATTGGGAATGCCTGACTATGAGAAAGATTTTGAGCTGTATTGCAGTGAAAGAGATGGATGTGCATTTTCAGTTTTGGTACAGAGACATGGAACTATGAAAAGACCAATTGCATATTTTTCAGCTGTTTTAGACCCTGTAGCGAAAGCGTTGCCTGGATGTTTGAAAGCAGTTGCTGCTACTTGTGTGAGTCTGGAACAGAGTGAAGGCATAGTGATGGGGTATCCATTGAGAGTGTATGTTCCCCATTCTGTGGAAATTCTTTTGACAAGAACGAAAACCCAATACATGACACATAGTCGGCTGACTAGGTATGAAAAGGTAATTTTGAGTGCAGATAATGTGACCATTGACAGATGTATGAATGTGAATCCTTCAACATCATTGCCAGATGAAGAGAGTGTGATTGAAATGGATGAAGTAGATCACGATTGTTTGAATGTGCTCGAATACTGTACAAAACCAAGGTCTGACATACGAGATGAGCCTTTAAAAGAATCAGATTATATTCTGCTTGTGGATGGCTCATGTTTGAGAACAAGTGATGGAGTTCTAAGTGCAGCATATGCAGTTTGCACAGTAGCAACTGTAATGGAAGCATCTTGTCTGAAAGGTGTACGGTCTGCCCAAGTCGCAGAATTAGTAGCTCTGATTCAAGCATGTAAGTTGGGAAGAAATGTACGGGTGACGATTGTGACAGATAGCCAGTACGGCTTTGGGGTTGTGCATGATTTTGGTCAGATTTGGTCACAAAGGGGTTTCTTGACGTCTGCAGGAACGCCCATTAGAAATGGAGATTTTGTGAAAAAGCTGCTTGAGGCGATAGAGCTGCCTAAACAGATCGCTGTAGTGAAGTGCAATGCACATAAAAATGGGGAAGACTACATAACTGTTGGTAATAAATATGCTGACGAAATGGCACAGTATTGTGCAAAGAATGTGGTTTCTTTGAATAAATGTCGGGAAAGAGAGCATATTTCTTGTCCTTTGCTTTTTACTAACTCTATTGAAACATGGGATGAGGTGAGACAGTTACAAGAAGCTGCAGAGGATGAGGAAAAAGATACCTGGATAAAAGCAGGATGTAGAAAACATGAAGAGACTGATGTTTGGGTTTACAGGGATGAGAGACCAGTTATGCCTGATAGCATGATTTCTGACATGGCACGGATGTACCATGGACAAGCCCATATTGGGAGAGATTCAATGATCAGGCTTTTTAGACAAACATGGTACAATCCAAAATTCAGAGCCATAGCTGAGAGTCTTTGTCAAAGATGTCTTATTTGTCAACAGTTAAATCCAGGAAGGAAGACAGTAGTGAGTCTAGGAACAATAGGACGAGAAGGGGGTCCTTTCACTAGAATGCAAATGGATTTTATTGAAATGCCACCTTGCAACAGACTGAGGTATGTCCTAGTGGTCGTCTGTTTGTTTTCCCGTTGGGTGGAGGCATACCCAACAAGAAGGAATGATAGTATTACGGTAGCAAAACTTATGCTGCGAGAATTCATTCCGAGGTATGGTTTTCCAGTCACGATTGAAACAGATAGAGGAACACACTTCCAAAATGAATTAGTTAAACTGATTTGTGAAGCACTTAGTATTAAACAGAAACTGCATTGTGCATACAGACCAGAGGCTTCTGGAATAGTAGAGCAAGTGAATGGAACAATCAAGAACAGGTTAGGAAAAATGTGTCAAGCTACAGGACTCAAATGGCCAGATGCTTTGCCATTAGTTCTGATGACAATCAGAAGTATTCCGGAAAGGAAAACTGGACTCAGTCCCCATGAAATAATCATGGTACGAGCAATGAGACAAGCACAAGTACCTGTCAACAAGCTACTGACTATAACTGATGATCTAGTGCTGGATTATTGCAAAGGATTGGCTGATGTGGTGCTTTCTGTGTTTCATCAGGTTGGACCGGATGCGACCACTCTTGAAAGAAAACCAGCTCACGACTTGAATCCAGGAGATTGGGTTCGCATAAAAGTCCACCGGAGAAGAAACTGCTTAGTTCCTCGCTGGGACGAACCACGACAAGTGATCCTGGTGACGACCACTGCAGTCAAGTGTGCAGGAGTGAAACACTGGGTACATGCCAGTCACACCATCAGAGTTCCAGAACCTAAAGATCGACATGTGAGTCGACATCTGGAAGTATTGGATAACAGTTCAGCATCAGAAAGAAGAAGAAGATAGAAGAAATAGCTGAAGTTCCAGAATTTGAAGATCGACCTGTAAGTCGACATCTGGAAATATCAGACACCAGTTCAGAATCTGATACAGAACATTCGGATTGTGAAGAAATTCTAAAAAGAAATTGGAATTTTGAAAGCATAAGAGAAGAAACTGAGCCAGAAGATAGTGACAGTGAGCAACCAAGTACAAGTTGTGGTAAAAATCCTTCGAAGATAATATTAATAGATGAAGAAGAGAGAGTTTCAAACAAAAAGCTAGAAAAATCGGAAAATCCCCGAGGAGCAGTAGGGACAGATAGTCAAACACAAGAACAGGGAAATTTAGAAGCAGATAGAGAGACTGACACAAATTCGGAAGAACCTCGAGGAGGGACAGAAATAGGTGAACGAAGGAAGATAAGAAAAGAACCACAAGTAGAAGAAAATGAAATTATAAGTTTCAAAATAAGAGGAAATAACGAACGAATTGAAACAGAGTCTGAAGAAAGTGGAGAAGAAAGAAATCAAAAACTAGAGACAAGAAAAAGAAATTGGAAAACAGAAAGAGAGGAAAAAGGGAGTGAAGCAAAAAGGCCAAGAAAAGGAGACAATTGGCCCAACGAAGTAAGAAAGTTAAGATACAGAATCATAAGGTTGGATGGGAAAAGTGCTGAACAAGTGAATGAAATAACAAGTCAAAGAGAGCAAGAAAAACAAGGTGGAAAACACTTGCAGAAAACGAAAAGAATAAAGAAGGTAAATCAGAAGTATAGATCGCCTGAATGGTTGTATCGTGCTTTGACTAGTCACAAAGAAGAAAAGAACACTCACGAAAACCCAGAACAAAGAAACCTGATGGGAGAAAGTGAAGTGCAACAGACCTAAAGAAGTTTAGATAGTTTCTACCGGATTTGACAAAACACTGGATCTGACGAATTCACCGGATGTGACAAAGAAAGAATTCTGAGAAAGAATTAAAAGAAAGTACCAAGCAAAGACAAAACATTGGAGTACAGAGTGGCAAACAAGTCATTTCTGAGGTGTAGTGACACAATTTTCTGGAAAACAAATAAATAAGGTTATAAACGAAATGGAGAATACTAGAGATAGAAAATGTAAATGTGAGTTTTTAAGTAGATGGTGCAAGATGTGCTGTTTTTGTACAGGATTATTAATAACAGTATGGGTGGTTTTAGCAATCACTATTCCAATAAGTTTAGCTGTAGTAGAAATGTCTAATAACACTGAGAAAGAAAAAAGGAGCTAACACTCAAGAGCCAGTTATTTTAAAGATTAGTGCAGAATTACACAAGGACAAATCAATAACAGATTTTTCAAAAAATGTTTTTACTAAATTATTATAGGAGTATGTAGAAACAATGGATGTAAGAGATTGCTATGTTTGAATGCAGTTGCCTGCATCTGTAGCAGAGGGTGTGACTTATCATCACCTCCCTTTGACATATGGAATAACATGTAGCGTTTTAGCAAGTTTATTTTATAAAACAGGTAGATTAGAATATTATTACACTGACATAAATAAGATTTTTGCGAAAGTTTCTGTAGTTCCCGAGCTTAACAAAATAAAAGAGGGAAAAACGTTTGGTGAATATTTTTTAGAAGATAAGATTTTAACATTAGATAGTATAATTAGATACAACCTTACCTGTGAGTTAAAGAAGGAAGAAAAGGTATTTTTAGAGATGGTTGAAGAGAGAAGAGTGAAATTTCAAAGAAAAGTGATAGAAGAGACAAAAACACCTCTTTGGGCGTTTGAGGAAGACAATCATGACAAGAAAAAGACAAATGCAGCTATGACTCTGGATTGGCCCCAACAGGGAAGGTTGTGCATTAGAAGAAATAAGACAAGATATGACAATTATTTTGTGGGTTCCAGTAATTGCCATGACAATTACCAAATTTTAGGTGGATGGGGATTCAAAGGGGGAAAAGATCCAATATTTCCAGGGATTTATTATGTTTGCGGAAATAGGGCTTATTATAGGTTGCCGGACCATTGGTATGGGTCATGTTACTTAGGCCTGGTCTTTCCAAAGATTTTTCATATGGATAGAAAAGAAAAAGTAACACACAAAATGATAAATACCTTTACACGTAGAAAAAGGGAACGTTTTTCAGAAATAATAGGTGACATTTTTGGAGCATTGATACCAGCAGTGGGAGTATCTTTGAATGCATTTAGAATTCGGAAATTATCCACAGTGGTAGATCGTTTATCTACAGATACTGCTGGAGGGTTCTTGATGGTAAATACCGAGATGGTTGCCATGAGAGCTATGGTGATGCAAAATCGACTTGCCCTTGACATTCTTTTGGCAAAAGAGGGCGGAGTCTGTGGAATGCTGAAAGTCCAACATTGTTGCACTTACATTCCAGATAAAAGCGAAAATATACAGAAGTATATAACAAATATTACAAATTTGCACAAAGAACTTGTTCCACTGGAGGTTGAAAGTGCCTGGGGAAAACTTGGTAAAGGGTTTTCTTCTGTAATAAATTGGTTAACAAGAATGAGTGGATTAATAATAGGGAAAGTTATAATAATAGCAACCGTGATAATAATAATAATATTAGTACTGAAGCTTGCAATAACATGTATAAAGAGAAGAAGAAGGCAGAATAAGATAGAAAAAGAAAACATGATAAACAAGGAAAGAGAGAAATGGGTGAAATAGAGTTAGAAGAAATAAAAGAGAACATGTACAAGAAAACGAAGAAACAAGTTGAAAGGGATACAGTTGTGTAAACTAACAAAAGCAAATGGATAAAAGATATATGCTGTCTGAGAAAATTGTATAACTTGGGTTTTGTGGTGATATTAAAAATCACCAAAGGGGGGAGTTGATGGAGCAGGGTAAATGAAAAATTTTAACCTCCTGTTTTCGTAAAACAATTAATAAACATGTTCGTTTAAGTAAATAACCAACAATGTATGTTACATGTTAAGGGTTAAAGGTAACACGCTATTCCGTGTGCAAATTAATTGACTTATAATTGTTTACGTGTCTAACATAACATAATATTTGCGTACTAATTAAATAATAAATGCATGTTCTGTGCTTTTAAATAAAACGTGTGGTTGCAAAATAAAGCGATGGTAAGTAAGGGACAGCTTTATATGTTGCTTTTGCTAGGTAATACCTGATTGGGGTACGTAGAAAGACAGGAGGGAAACGAAAGGGTTTATATTTCTTTGTTTTAACAATATTTTGTTTATCTTTGAAAATAGTGCGCTTAGGCCTGTCGAGCAGCAATATAAAATGGCCGCGAGTTGCTAGAGTACGCATGAGCGGGAGACCATGTGATAGAGGAGAGAGGCTGTGGAAAAGGGATGATCACGCGCTGATGCTGAGAGGCTAAGATGAAAGTATGGTCAAGGCTGTTGTGACCCTTCTGAGCAGATGTGTGCCAAGATGATCAGCAAGAAGCGTGAGAAGCCCGACTGAATCAATAGACGGAACTGTATTACACAAAATGTAACAGAAAAAGATACAATTTGGACTGATCGAAACGGATGAGCAATTGCATGAACTGTGGGAAACGATGCTTGCATGGACATTCCACATGGAACTGGTTAAGACCAGGAAGTTTGATTAAAATGTATATGGGCCTGAGTTTTGACCAATGAGAAAGAATCGCGCCATGAAGAAGAAACATTTTATGCTGTAAGCTAGAATTAGGGTATAAGAAGACCTACTCTTGGTGGGAGGGGTTAGAATGCTGTTAGAATGCTGCGGGAGATGCTGCAGAAATTAGATGCTGCGTGAGTTAGATGCTGTAGATGGGAGAAGTTGCGGTTGCTGATGCGGACGAGCTGATGCTGATGCTGTTATTTTCCTTTTCCAGTGGAGTATAAAGATGCTGCTTTAGGAGAACTTTTTCCTGATAGATTTTTATTAGAATTATTAGACTTTCCCCAGATAGATAGATAGATTGATCTATAGAGTTCTTATTATGATAACCTCATTTTTCCGTCTAATAAATATGCATTGCAATTTCAAACTATTCTTATATTGATGATAAATGTAATGATCTGAATAATAAGTTTAACCTCATTTCCTGCATTCAAAACTTTATAAAAACTTTATTATTCTTTAAACAAATGACTCAGTGATTCTTTAGCTCAATTATTAAAAATGAAATGTTAAAGAGTTTATTGTGATTGAGCTGGTCTTAATCACCATCAACTGATTCCTACTAGTTGGTCCATCGACCAATGAGCGGAATACCTTAAAAGCAAATGAGAAATATTATGACATGATAAAAGAGGTATCCCGACTCCTTCCAGCGAATCGTTTTTCTCCTAGGTTAATGACGGAGGAAAATCCAGGGAACAAATGAGTAAGTGAATGTATATGCGGTGTTATGGGCCCCACCGTCATATGGATATAGTGTGTGTGTTAGAGAAATAGTTGCACCTGGATGACCAAAGCCAAATAGGAGAATTATTTTTATTGTTAGCGCTGGATCAGGCGCTTCCAACTCCTGTTGCTCTCCCACTCGGCGGATTTCATTAGAAAATGGAGGAGAAGCATGGTGTCATTTTACTGCTACAAGTGTGCTGCTTGCCAACTCCTCCTGGTGCAGGGGCCCCGGCGAGCAGAGCCCCCCCCGTCCTCCCTCCCGCAGTCCGGGAGACTTTCATGCACAGTCGTGGTGGGGGGTCCGCGCGGCCCGGACTGCGGGAGGACGAGCGGGCGGAGGGGCAGATGGCGGCGACCGCAAACACTTCACAGGGGCTGCCAGCACGTTAACCCCTGCGTCCCGTCCGCGAAACCACCGAAGAGGGTTTTCATTCAGTGCATCGCCTCAAAGCCCCGCTTCTTGACGGTACAATTTAATTTATAGGATGCTATAAGTGGAAACGACCTGTGGAGAAATGGGCAATAGGAACAGAACCGGGCACGTTGTAGAAAAAAAAGAAGAAAAAACAAGCGCGAGATGGGAGAGGTGGAGGCAGCAGGGGAGAGAGGAGGGGGCCTGCGCCGGTTTCCCTTGCGGGAGCAAGCAGGAACCATATGTTAATTACAAACACATGGTTTCAAAGCTCGCTCCCGCAAGGGAATCACCAAACGTGCACGCGTTGCATTCAAAGCAATGCAATGCGTGCATGTTTTTGCCTGAAAAACGGAATCGATTGCTAAAGGTCTTTTTCCTACGCAGCGCATGCGCGCTGCGTAGGCGAGACCTAAAAACATTGGCAAAAGCAAAAATTGTTTTTGGTTAAAAAAGCACACACTGCCACAGTAGTTACCGGCACTGAACAAAACTACTTTGTTTGCCGATATGCTCCAGTGAAAGAGGAGAATGCTGTCACTCACAGTGAAGCCAGCCGATACAGAGAGAGAGACAGAATTTTAATAAACACAAAAGGTCACAGTCAACGAC
Organism: Calotriton arnoldi; assembly: GCA_963921515.1. Classification (NCBI taxonomy): domain Eukaryota; kingdom Metazoa; phylum Chordata; class Amphibia; order Caudata; family Salamandridae; genus Calotriton; species Calotriton arnoldi. The sequence continues at coordinate 6,659,465 of CAWUFW010000042.1, forward strand.
AGACCAAATTAGGGGCCCAATTATTAAGGAAAGTCTCAAAAGTGCACCCATGTTATCTGTCCTTGCATTAAGTGCAGCTATACGGCTTTCGTGAATTCCCAATAATTTACAGAAGTAGGACAAGAAATAGTACTAGAAAATATTTGTGAACTGCATTTTAGCATGACCAAATATGCATGTGCAGATTTGGTCATGCGAAAATCTGAGTGTTTTCAAGTTCACTTTCCCTCTAGCCACTTTTGTCCCCAACTCTGGAAGAAGGTTTACGTCTGCCATTGTCAGGAGTAAATTTCCAACATTTCTCAGTATGGGAAAAAATTAGAGAAGAGTTGTTGAAAACCCTTAAAACATGCAAGTTCGTAGGTTTGCACAGACTCAAAAGGACACTCTAACCGTGGAACTATTGCTTACCTCTACCTTCAGCTCCAGTATGTAGATCTGCGGAAACGTGGCAACATATGGGGATTGCAAGTATTCAAACACTACTATGGTATGAGCCCTTGCATAATCAGAGAGGCCATATCAGAGCTCTTATATAATGAGATTGCTGCCATAATTTGTCGCCGCACTACATGGCACCAAAGGGACAACTGGATTTTGTTACAGGACAAGTAGATTTATGAAGCAACCTGCCCCATGGACAAGTAGATATTTTATTAAATTCCACACCCCTGCGCTGATGGACGACTATGGAATATCCCCTGGCTCCTTCTTACTGTATGCGACACTTACGCACCAGTTATTTCAGACATGGGATAACACGTGAGATGAACCTAAAACATCTGCCGTACTGCAACTACTACTGACACATGGTACGGGCAGGAAAGCAATAACTACATTATACAACTCTCTAAAACTGTATGCCATGCTTCTACTGGCACCACTTAGAGAATACTGAGATGCAGCACTGGCAACCACACTTACTGATAAACAATGGATACAATGTATAGGGTCCCCTAAAACAATATCCACCAATGCCAGAATAAAATATACACAAATTAATTACATCCATCATACATACCTAACACCACATAGACTGGTGCGTATGTATGTGACCTCAGCTGATATATGCCCTAGTTGCCAGAATTCCAAAGCCACTTTCATTCATATGGTATGGACATGCTCCCAACTAACAGCATACTGGAATGAGGTAGCCGTCTCACTATCTGAGGCCACAGACACGACAATCACTGCACAGGGTCCTCACTTCCTATCAGCTACAACAAAGCGCAACGCACGCCGCAAAAACATCAACAAATTTCTAGACCTAGCACTTGGTTTTGCCAAACATAGACTGGCTGTGTCATGGAAGTCGGCATCGCTGCCCCGAACTCATGTGTGGCTCTCCGACCTTCGGAGGGCGCTATTGGCAGAGCACGCTGGCCAAAGATAATACTGCAAACTTACCCATTGCCACTAATCCTCTAGACTGGCACAAATACTTAACTTTCATTAAATTAAAACTGAATACCACACCCTCCGACATGAGGCGCAATCAGGACTGACCCACCCCAGAGCCATAGAGGTCCCCTCAACATAGCATCACCTCTCATGCTGGCGCTGGCCCACCCTAGCCCCTACCCTCACACCCGCACCCTACAACCACCCACTGCTGGCACCAAGTTGCACAAAACACCTGGCCTTGCTCAGAAATCACCAAAATATACCAGACACCGACCCCTCTCACAGTGCACATGAATCCAGACCGTTTTAAACCCCCTGTCGCTTAGCAAGTACCTATATGGACGGGCTCACAGTGGTGCGCCCAAAGTGAGTATGTAACAAACATACCCATTACGGTAAAAGACAGATGTTGAAACGTTTATTGTTATATAAATGGAAAGTTCTGAAATCACAGGGTCCCAATACGGCACTAATATCAGAATACTACTTTGCATATATACTTTGTAATGTTTTTCTGTAAAAGGCCAAAAGATTACATGCTTAACTCCCACTGTCCTAGGATCTGTGTTAACAATATTGAAAATCAATAAACAGTATTTGTTTTGTTTTTTAATGAGTTTCCTTTGTGGAGTGGTTAATGGGTATATGCTAATTTCTCCAGGATCGCCTAACAGTAGCAATAATGGGTGCAAGGAAAACGTTATCCCAAGGATAGCCCAGATGTGTGAGATAATAGCCTTACAGTAAGTTTGTGCATGTGTTCAAGACCACCACATGTGGAAGAAGGTGTCCTCTCTCCACAATTATTCTAGCAAGACTCTGAGCTGCCAAACATCACATGGAGCCGTGTAGGCTTCATGGTCAGGAGTTTGCATGCGTTTCCTTTATGTGCTGTGCAAATGGAAGATTTAGCTGCCCTCTGCCAGGTTTTATTCCATGTGTCATTGGATAATTCTTGACCAAGGTCCGTTTCCCAGTATTAGAGTATCTGTGTTGGGGTTTAGAGCCAATGTCTGCGAGTACTCGTGGCAGCCAGGTGATTCCATTCCAAAGTACTTTCTTCATGAATATAGTCTGTAGGAGTTCTCACTGGACACTCTTTCAATGATCCAGAGCCAGTCTGGTGCAACAATAATGAGAGTCGAACGTCATCTGCCGTATTGAGGTGCCATCCCTCCTGGATCTCCACCCAAGAAAGCAGCTACCCATTGAATAATGCTCATCCAGAGTTGGAGGTTGCCATCACTCTAGACCGGAAAGTGACAGTCGGTGAGTCTCAGTGGGAAATCCGGATTACATATGAAGGGAGTGAGCAGCGAGGGGTACGTAGTGGGGAGAAGGTGTTGCCTCTCTAAGTGGGCTCTCTGGTAGTGCTAGAGTACGACATGCAGAGGTATCTGAGAAAAAATGTTGTCTACTTATACCCAACCCTTGCTGCCAGGATTGTTTGTAAAATGTTATAGTTGGGGGATGTGCTGGGCCCGCGTCAATTAAAAAAAAAGTCAAAAAATTGTTTTAGTCTTAAAAGCGCAGCCAAAGTAGTCCCTGCCACTGAAGAGAACTACTTTGCTTGGGAAGTGTTCCTTGTGAAATAGCAGAATGTGGTCACTCACAGTGAAGTTAGTCAGTGGCTGAAGTAGGCTGACCAGCCCAGCCCAGGCCCCCCCCCCCAGTATGCTGTAGTAGATGGAAGAATAAAAGTGGTGCTGATATTCCAAAATGCCCTGCCAGTAGCATTCTAAAAATGGGCAAGACTATACCATGTGTATTCAAGTACTTACACTATCGTTTTCACAACTTGGGCATTTTAGGATGTGCAAAGTCATTTTGTGAACCAATGAGAGTGTAGTACACTATCCTCTAATGCACAGGATATTTAGCTTCCACACTTATTTCCATATGGCTAAGGAAACATGAAGAAGACCTGACTAATTTTCCATTTACTAATAGGTCCGGTAAGAGGTCTGGACTGTGAGTGTAGAAATACAAATATCACCACGGCTCAATACCTGAAAAATGTAGACTATTCAAAAACAGCTTGTAAACTAGATCAGCCGTTGGGACCTCTCTCACAAGGGCAAAGAATTTACGGCATGCTATCTGGTGATAAGAAAAGGCGTATCATCTTTCTTGCAGGGTATGTGTCTGTTCCATTTTTTTACTTTATCTTGATTTAGAAAACACTAAATGGTTGTCATCTCTAACCTCTGCCATGCCAAAAAAGATCCCGAATATATAAGAGGAAAGATAATATTGCAGTCATCTATACGAGTCTTTGCTTGAAAGTCCAGGATTCCAAATAGCTTATACAAGGTTGCCCAATGTTTTCCTAGGGATGGAGAAAGTCTTAAAGAAGACATATTTTGGGCATGCATCTTGGTAAGCAGAGGAAACTAAGTAGCTCACATCTGAGGCGTTTTACTGATTCGTGAAGGTAAATACAAATAGAAAAGCATTTATTTTCCTGTGTTTATTTTTAAATATGGATAAAAGCGGAAATTAGGTTATTTTTTTTAGTGATTCTAAATGCCGACAATCCATCAATTTACAACGCTGTCTCCAAAACGCGGTTCCTTTACAACGCGGTCGTTACAACGACCGCGTTGTAACCACGTGTACCACGCGTACCATTACATCTCAAGTCGTTTCAACGACTTGCTGTAGGGGGCGCCCTGGTGTTGGATTTAGAATCCAACACCTTCCCTGCTGTTGCACAAACTGGAGTAGGAATAGTAAATAATACAATTCCTAAGTCCAGCGACCGTGTTGTAAACGAATGTGTGAACAATGCATTCGTTGTAAACAGCTATATTCAATCCATTGTGCTATGCACGCGTGGGTTCTGATCCCATCCTCCTCGCCACTAAGGAGTCACCTCGATTGCTTAAAGGTGCTAAAGCCTCTTTTTCAATTACACTGTATGTTCGTTCTCCTCCATTAAGTACGAGAAGCAAACGCAACCACTTTTTCTTTACCATTTCTTTTTTGCATCAAAACTGCTCCTAAACCATGCATACTGGCATCCGTAGCAATTATATAACAGTCTTTCATATCGAAAAGCTTTAAATTCACAGCATTTTACAATGTTGTTCTTACTCCATGCAAAGGTATCTTCACATTCTGAAGTCCAAGCAAATTTTAAATTTTTCTTCAAAAGCTCTTGTATCTCTCTAGGCAAATCCGAAAAATATTCCATAAACTTAGCGTAATACTCTGTGATTCCTAAGAATGACCTCAGTTGTTCCTAATTTATTGGAGACTAAGCTTTTTTTATTGCATCCCCCAACTTCACTTTTGGACTTATATCACCGTATGACCTAAATATTGTACCTGTTAAACTGCAAACTTGCACTTATTCAAACTCGCTGTTAATCCAGCATCACTTAATATTTTCAATAGTTTCTCTAAGTTGGTATTGAGTTTGTTCAAATCCTTTCCCCAGACCAATGTATCATCTGAAAAACTTTTACGTTAGATTTATGTACAAACAACTTCTAAATAATCCTTGGAAGACTGCAGAAGCAGAGTAAAGTCCGAACGGCATTCGTACAAACCTATACAAACCCTCAGGCGTAATGAAAGATGTTAAATGTTTCAATGATTGATGTACCTTTATCTGATGATACGCCTGAGATGAATCAAGTATAGAAAACAAATTAGCTTCACCATTATCATTTATGTTTGGAAGTGGATACTCATCCACCCAAATTGACTTATTCAGATATTTGAGATCGATGCACATACGAATCTTGCCATAGGACTTCTTTGCCAAAACTATAGGATTAACCCACTCAACAGATTCCACTTGCTTAATAATCTTCCACACACTCCAACCGGTTCAGATCTTCCCACAAGGCAGCTGTCATGGCTAAAGTTACATTTCGAACCTTATGCACAATTGGTCTTACATGGTCTTCAAGTATAATTTTATGACAAAACCCTTCAAACAACCCAATTTAGATGAAAAAACACTTGAAAACAAGTTTTAGTAATTTTGGCTAGAATTACAATTTGATTCAGTAAACAAAACTTGGTCGGGGCGATTAGGATCCAAAATGATACCAAACAACTTCTGATCAACTCATCCTAATAGTTAGTTTTTTTCCAGAACTAACTATGTACACCTTAGATCGTATTTTCCATTCTTTAAAATCAATATCAGATTCAAAACATCCCAACAACTGAAGTTTGTTGCCACAATAACCTACAGGATTAATATTGGCCTCCTCTAGTTCAACGTTTTCCAATTGCTTGAATGTTTTCTCATCAATTATGGTGTGTGGGAAACATGAATCTGCCCAACCTTCAAAGCCCTTCCCCAACACATGTATCTCTCATTTTGGCAGACTATATGACTCCAATACAGTGTGTACTCCCAATTCAGCTACCACCAACACCTCATCATCCTCATTATTCGACTCCTTATAATAGCTCACAACTTTCACTCTAATCATTTTACGATCTTGCCTCTAGCACACCCGAGAAAAATGTCCCATGCGTTTACACTTGTAACATCTGACATTAATAGCTGTGCAGTTAGTGGATGATGCCATATGTTTTTCACTACCACAGCGATAACATTTATCCTCCTTCTTTTCTCTTATTCTATCCTCCTTCACTGTTAAAATGGAATTGTTCGAATATTTTGTTTTGACCATCTCAGCTACTCAGCTATAACAGCTACCCTGGAGGGTGTAGGTTCTCGTTGGTCCTCATGCTGATTCAATTCCTTTACATATTGTGACGTGCTTTCAACTTTCTTAGCAATTAAGATTGCTTTCTCCAATGTGGGCTGGTTCTTTATTGAAGACCATGCCATCGATAGGTCAGGTAACATCCGGGTCCAGCGTCAACTGACACTAATAGAATTACAGTCATATGTAATCACTGACTTGGAACTCCTAGGATACCACATGCTCCTTAACAAGCTTATCTTGAATCTTACTATTATTCTACACATAGATGCCAGGGTTCTTAACACTGCGACATACTGTTTTACAGTCTCTCCAGTCAATTGTCCACAAAAAATGAATCAGTGGGGCTCTACCAGAATGTTTATCTTAGCTGTATAATTATCTTCTACTGCTCTTATTGCCTACAAAAACTCATCATCCTCCTCCTCAATTCAATGCCCCTTTCCTCTTCCTCGGCTTGCACATCAAATGGTGGTATGGGTAACTGTTTAAGCACCTTCTACTCCCAGATTATGCTTTAATATGGCCAATTTGTGTTTAGGCAAAAATGCAACACCCCCTATGGCTTCCAAGTGGGTTCGAATGCATCACACCAGTCTTCCCATAACATTGATGGATCACCAGGAGCAGAAAGGAACGGTGGTGGAGTAGTTAAAGATTCCAAACTAGACATATTAGCAATATTATTAAAAGAAAAAAAATAAGTACGTACTAAATTATAATGACGGTTTCTCAAACGCCACTAACGTACAGTTTTTGCGCAGGTTCGAATTGCTGCCAATGCCAACAATACCTAATCAAATGTCAACTGTAACTTACTGCATCCAGCTGTACTATATTTCCTCAGGAAATGCGATCTGACAGCTAAACCGGTCAGGTTTCAAACGTGTGATACCACTTACTGTCGTGTCAGGACAATACTTTGTACATGTGTGCCTAGTTAGAACGCACATGTCTGAGCTCAAGCGTGAGGTCTGTTCCGGCGTTAAGCACGTTCTCTTCATACACGTCTCTTTGAAATACACAAGACTGAGCGTGAGGCCTGCTCCCCGCCCGAGCAGTCTCCCACAACAAACCTCATGCCAATCGGAGGCCAAATGGTGTCAACACTGTGCTGTAACACCTCGGCAATGCAGCTGCAGTCCACGTCCATCGGCACACCATCAGGTCGCACACGCTAGCCAGGAACCCAGAAACTGAGAGCAAGCACCAGCCAACAGCGCTCCTCCTGTCTGGAAACCTCAAAGAGACCCTGGAGGACACACTCCTTGTCGCCACAAATTAGTCCTCCACCTGGACTGCTTAAAAGGTGAGTTTATCGATAAGCTCAGTGTCCTCCGGCTGTTTCCTTCAACAGCAACTTCCCAACTGTCGTCAATAGAATTCTTCCACCCTTTCCCTTCTATTACACATATATAACATTCCACATAACAAAATTTAAATACAACAAACGCTATCAGGCATTAAAGCACGAGTGTACATTTATCAGTATAAAAATATGGAAGCATATTAGTGTCTGATTACTTTTTTCACAAAATTCAAAATAAATATGGATAAACACAAAAAAATTGACAAAAATAGACATGGCTAAATACAGAGAGAAATGTCCAAAAAGTAAATACCATAAAACTGGCCCTACTTATATCAAACATTGCTCACCATTAAAAAAGATGTAAGTCTCAAATTACTGATGCTGAGAAAGAAATGTGCCTGTAGGTAACACTAGGTATCAGACTGAAATCCCCGAGTAGAAAGAATTGAGTTATGGGTACAAGTGAGTCAAGAACAATGTCAATGTTACATAATGATGGTTTTCAACTCAAGTAAAGGTTAAAGTTCACAGTTAGAAATAACTCAAATATTTAGACCAGGAATAAATGTTTCAGGGCCACATTATAATCAGTATTAAAATGCTTTTTTATACATGGACTAGTTCTTCTTCATAAAGACGCACAAATAGACAAACACGGATGGGGCTAGAAACAGGTAAATCACTGCCAGCTCTAGTATGGCACAGGCCCACACAACATCTAGAGATTCCAATCAAAACTGTCACTGGCAAAGTTATTTGCTCATCAACAAATGTAGCACCCATAGCAAGAGAACCCCATCTTCATTAAACAAATACTGCAGTCAATGCAGTGCACAACCCCTCTTTATCAAACGAATAAAGAAGTCAAGAAAAATGAACTCCTCTCTAATCACCGATCAACCAAAACATGTTGGACTACATCGGGACAATGCAAGGGTGACAGCAAATTGTGCCCTTGTCGAAGGTTTTCTAAGGAAACAAGACAATTCACCTTTGACTTTCTTGCGCACTTTCTTTAATGAGAAATAGGTAAAAAGACACCCTTCAAATCAACCTGGTATACAATCCATTCACTGACAGGTCAGACAAACAAATTGTTTGATGACCTACAAGGACCTATGAACGGAAGAATATTTTTTGTGGATCGGGTGGATCAGACAGGGTTTCAAGAGGACTAAACCTTCATAATAGCAAACTGAGTGAGAGCACGGATTAAGGAATCATAGAATGAAGAACTGCGCATGGTCGTCAGTGGCACTGAAACAAGAGGTCAGTGATATTTACAAATGACCCTTCCATCTAGTAGGCATAAATGTGTTTTATTGGAAAATGGTTTGATATGGGACATTTTGGCAAATCAATTTCAAATGATTTACATTATTAAAAGAAATGGGCCCTAAGATGTATAACTGCTCAGGAAAATTATGGAATTTAAACAATTGTATCGTGATGTAACTATACGACCTGATGCACACCACAAAATGGAAAACCAATAAACAAAAAAAGAAAATTGGGCACTTCCAACTTGTTTTGGCTTTCTTCAGGTTGCAGCCGAAAGGAAGAGTGTCTGTGTATATTAGCATCAATTGTGCATTCAATCATAGAACTGGAGGATTCTTTTTACCTGGTTTTCTGTTTGGTATTAGGCACTTAGGCCACCAGGATTAAATCGCCACTGACTTGTATAATTTTTAATTTGTCTCCAAATAGGGGTAACTAGTGTAAATGATAGTGGACATAAATGCAAGTGCAACTGGGGGCAGACCGAGACTACAATATACTAGATCCTGAATTTTGGAGGGCGAAGCTAAGTGTAGTTCCTATAGTACCCATGCAGGACCTGCGCGTTTGTATAACATACGCTGTGGGCTTGGTGGCAGACTGACTCTGTGCACCCTAACCGCGTATGTTAGATTGTTTTGCATTAGCTAGCTCACAGTGCCACTAGAATCTCCTCTCATCGGGGAGAGATTAGTTTCTGGCAACCTTAGACCATGACAACCCAAATTCCTCAGAATCGTGGAAACAATATACTACTTTTCGCTCAGTCACTCGTGCTTACTTATTCGGTTTGTCTCAGAGAGTTACACAGAATAAACAGTCAGGCGTTTCAATAAGTATTTATTGAACAGTTGTTATTCTAGTGTAAAATATATGTGCTGCGGCAACCAGCAGACAATAGCAGAAATACATTATCAGCAGTACGATAAAAGCAAAGGGATAGAACAGTTCTACCATATTGCAATAATCATGAATACATACATGAATATAAAAGCATTATGCAAGTGCGCGTACTCCTACAATGCCTAACTAGATGTACCTGAGTGTACCTAGCATATGTGTAGGTCTAAAAGCCTAAGAGCCAAGAATCCTTCTGGGATTTAGTCGAACCCCCATACCTGAATAGAGAGAGTGTGGGACCCCGTCCTGGTCTCGAGTTGGACACCCCGCAAGGGCTGTGTCAGACCGCTGTCAGCTGGAGCGACTGCATGCAGGAGCCTCAGCGTCTCTGGTCAGTGTGTCAGCATGGAAGTCTCGGTTCCCTCTCCCTTACCGGGGCAAGATGTGGTGTATTTACACCCTAAAGAGTCTCGGTCCTCAGTATGGTTTGTATTGGTCTGTCGTTAGACATGAGGAAGACGTCAGGGGTGAACTTTGTACATACATATTATGCAGGTGGTGTATTCCTTGAAAGCCATGCATAATTGATGAGTACAGTGTGGGCCTGTGTTTGGGAAAAACCCTGCTGTATTCAAAACCACAGGATAGATAACGTTCAGCCCTCAGAGCACGTTGTGTACTAGTGAGGACCAATGTAGGTGAAAGATCATGCCTATATAAGGAATCATGACTATAATAGGACATGTACAGTTATGACCGTAATATGGCATATGCGGTTTTGACCATAATAGGGCAAGTACGAATATGACCGTATTAGGGCAAATATGAATACGTCCATTTTAGGGCATGTATGAACAGGTCTACATTAGGGCCTCTATACGGGACATAGCACCGGGAAGTGTGTGCAATCTTTCACTGCTCTTTGAGAAATACTATCAGAGGGAACTCAATGTAAGGGCTAACTGGAATAGTCTAGCAGCTTCAATGAGTTGGGTTTGTCATTTAAAAACTTGCACTAATTGCAAATTAACATAACTGAAATAAAAAGTAATATGTAAAGGACATAAGCTACTCTCTTGTTTAGATAGTGAACTTCTCCAAATGGTTCTCTCTTACCCAAGGACATGCAAATGTACTTATGAATTAGTTACTGCCATTCGGCATGGACATTTCAAATTGATCAAGGAGCACGGTCTGAGAAGTGGCAAGATTAGAATATACACAGTTGGTATTAAATAGTACAAGTGTACAGAACTGTATATGAATACTTAGCTGAGTATCAAATTCCAAGGACAATGTAGTAATATTTAATAAAGTGCTGCCTCGAAAACCCTTGGAGGATATCATTTTCAGGGATAACTATGGTCCAGTAATTTCTAAACTGTATGAGGCGGTAGCTTGACTGATTTCCCTCTCTCTGTATATGGTGGGTAGAGTAACCCTCATTAAGATAATTCCCTCCCTGAACTTCATTATCTGATTGTTAATACCCAATTCTACTTACCAGACAGTTTTCTAATACCTTGAGAACCCTGCTGATTAGAATGGTGTGGGTGAACAGACAACTCAGGATGTGCACAGATGGAATGATGTCATTCAGCAGGAGGATTTTCGATCCCCAACATGGAGCAATACTTTTGGGTAGCACAATCACAATTTGTTGACTACTAGTTAAGCGCAGTGCACCTACACCTGTGCCTCATCTTACAATTGAGGTGTAGTCACGATCCCTTTACCTGTTGGCCTTAATGTAGGTCTGTTCTGTCACCAGGCTTACAACTCAGGTGGACAAAATGGTGTGCATTGTGTGGTTAAAGCACCATCTTAACTCTAATGTCCTGTATTTGCCTCAATTCCCACTAGCAGACAATCCCTGTTTACAGGCAGCTTCAGAACACAATGCAGACTACGAATGGGGTATTTACATCCAAATGGCCCTAGTCTAACATTACCTCGACACAACAACTTCTCGATAGTTTCCTCTACTTCAGCCTCTGACGTACACTTCAGAATGGCTACCCCTCTTTCTCAGGGAAGCCACTGATGCAGTGAGCTCTTTTGTAGATAAATCCATCGCTGTCATGCCATCCCACTCTCTCTCATATCTATTGAGTGGTGACTGACTCCAGGGTGATGGGAGCAGAGACTGCCAAACACCACTAGGATGCAGATTAAAGACACAGGAGCAAGGACGATAGTAGTGCTCCCAAACTAGAGACATTTCCCTCAATAGCAGACAAGTTGCTACATCACATACCTGCATAGCTTATATTACACCGCAAATAGACTGAAGTCTTTTAGCACATAAGTAGACATGGATTATGCCTGATGGCAACACCCAGTGACTGGTTTCACACACCTGGCCAGGAAATGTCCTTTCTGCTAGAGTACTAGCTACAGGTTTTTACTATACTCTCAGACATGATTGATACACCCATGACTGCCTCCATTAGTGGCTCTTCTTGGTTTTGTAAAGGACTTCCGAGCTTCCACATGTCGGTTTTCAGCTCTGACACTGTTGCTAGAAAAGAGAAACTAGGGGCTATTTGTCAGGCAAGAGGTCCACTGCTAATTATCAAGGATTGGCATAAAGACCTGGTGTATTGTAACAACATGGTTGATATAAATGACATTGTTACTTACACATATCATCAACCAGAGATGTACGAGATCCTCGCTGAACATATTTACTGAAAAGGGGAGCGTGAAAGAAGGAGACTAAAGGTGATGTTTGTGAGGTAATGTGGCGCATTATAGGTACTTGATATTGATAATTAGACAGGGTGTAAGTTAGTGCTAGAATGCCAACTCATGTAAGAGCAGATGTTAGAAGGGTTTAAGAGAGAACAGACTGATCGATCCCTGGATCTAAAGAGAGTAATACTAACAACACTTCTATAGCTTTATCTTGCTCATTATCTGTTTCATACATCTAATATCATAAACTGCAGATGGATTATGTACTGTCGAATAGAAATTTGTGGACTCTATTGTGTGTCAGAATGTAAAAAGGCTGGACACACTGTTGAAAGCAATTTAATACATACATCAGGGTTGGTGTAACGTTAATGATTATGACTTGACATTCCAGAAAACATAACAAAACACAATGTCAAATGGCGTGGAAAGCAAACTCATGGATCAGACAGTAGGTTAACCACTCGGAAAAAGAAGAGGGGGAGGGATCAGCAATAAGATACGGGGGATGAGAGGAGTTTGGGGAAGAAAAAAAACGAGGGGGGGGGGGAGCAGGGAGGGAGAACCAGACGGGGGCAAGGGGAGTTGTGAGGGAGCAGAAGAAATAATACCTCAATGACTGTACGAGCAGTGGACGGGCACTAATTAAGTTCAATCAATCTGTGCTTTGTCCATGCTTCACAGATACGAACGAAAGTGACAATTGGCCTGCACTGGCCAATTAGGAAGCTGCAAGGAAGAGCGACACTGAAGCAAACAAATGGTAAGCAATGGACGGGCTCCGAGCCCTTTATTGTAAACGATAGTGTCTCGCAAGCAAGAGCACATGCAGCGTATACGTTGTCACAGGTTCAATCGAAAAACTAGTGCTTGAAAAGCAAGCAGTGACGCCAGTCAATTAAAGATATGGTAAAAAGGCAATGCTCCATGGGAGTGACAAACACAAGATTGACAAGCTGGGACATGAATAAGAAGCAGGCAAATTACAGCGTCAGAAACGACAACCAATGGTAAACAATGGGCAGGCTCCAAATCACAATATGTTTTTGTAAAAGACAGCACATGCGCTGTCTAGTAGACTCGACCCAAAGAATCGCATTGAAGCCAATGAATGGTAAGCAATGGGTGGGCTCCGAGCCCTTTATTGATAACAATAGTGTCTTGCAAGCAAGAGCACATGCAGCACATACGTTGTCGCAGGCTCAACTAGAAACTAGTGCTTGAAAGCAAGCAGTGACACCAGCCAATTAAAGATATGGTAAAAAGGCAATGCTCCATGGAAGTGACAAACACAAGATTGACAAGCTGGGGCACGAATAAGAAGCAGGCAAATGACAGCGTCAGAAATGACAACCAATGGTAAACAATTGGCAGGCTCTAAACCACAATATGTTTTGCAAAAGACAGCGCATGCACTGTCTAGTAGACTCGAACCAAAAAATCGTGTGATGGAAGTGAAACACATACAAGCGCTGACATGACAACTTATGAAGAAGTATAATAACTACCCTACAAAAGATGTACATAGATCCTAAATCAAAACTAAATATGACCTGAATACTATTTATACCACACGAGCTGAACCACCTTATTTCGACTGAAGCAAAGACACTATGAAAAGGGGGACAAGGTGAGCAGGTTGCTAACTTTACAGGTGAAACAAGGCAAGGCACATAGAATAATACTGGCAATTGTAGATGACAGACAAGCTACTGGCAAATCCAACTCATAACAAATGAGTTTGCTACTTTTTAGCAATATTTATACATATCTTCTACATCCAACACTTATAGGAAGAAAGAGATATTTATGCAAAACATAGATCTGACAAGTCTCACAAGTGAACATCGTTTATCATTAGATGAAGAAATCACAGAAGGAGAAATAGTGAAAGCAATAGATGAAATGACAATGAACAAAGCACAGGTGGAAGCTGGATTACTCATCGAGTTTTATAAAATTACAAGGAAATTAAAGAACACCATTGCTGTACAAATGTTTGAGGAAACAACAGAAAATGACCATATATCTGGAGAATTCAATAGAACGTATATATATATATATCTCTTATTCCAAAATCAAACAGGTAGCCATTAAAGTGTGCCAATTATACGTGTACCTCTCTCACCAATTCAGACATTAAGATATTAACGAAAATCGTGCCAAACAGATTGAAAAAGGCGATTGCATTTTTAATACATCCACTGCAAGTGGAATCTGTCCCTAAGCGATCTTCTACTAACCACTTAAGATTATCATACCACCTGTGGCAGGTGTAAGATAATACTAAAGACATTCATTTCCCAGTTGACGCCTGAAATTCATTCAACCTAGTCGAATGGCCCTATGTGTTTCGCACCTTGGATAAGATGAGATTGGGTGCCACCTTACTTAGTAAAGTTAGATGGCTCTACAATTGCCCATAAACCTCTGAAAGTGGCCATGAGCTCGAGAAATGGTCTGCCCTGCAACTGAAAATGTGAAGTAAAATTAGCTTATTAGATGTATAGGATCAAGACACATTGACAAACTCTGCACTGGGTGGAATTGGAAAGATATTCTGAATTGTAAAGAAGATTTAACGATATGTTTATTATACAAAATACCTGCAGATTTTATACATCACGCAAATGGGTTTGAAAATAATTATATTCTGGACAGAGAGCTATTGAAGTTGATGTAAACAGTTGGTAATGTGATTAATAGTTTTCAAGTTTACCAAAGTTCTAAACAGAGCATTTAAAACATTTGCAGGAGGTAGACATTCTTCTAGGAGAGACACAAGAAGCGGCACATTTATAATGGGAAATGCAAAATTACTTGGATCAAATCAGGACTGGGAAAGCTACTCACAGATGGTATAAAGGAAGTTCAGATTTTATGTGTGCTGCGAAAAATACAGGGCAATGCCTTTTCCTGAAACAGAGTTTCACAGCTCTATAGACAAGTGTATAAACCACAAACATCACGTACAGTGGGGCAACTTCAAAAATCTAAAAACGTACACAGTGACCTGGATATATTATGAGAAGCATTGAGTTCTCTGCAGTTTTAGTGTAAACGTGTTGCAAAAAAGTATCTATAAAGTGTCACAAATGAGTTACGAAAATGTCCCATAGAGGAACTTATAAGATGCTGAAACTTTGGCAAGTATGGAAGGGTCCATACCAATCAGATACACAGAAAATGCAAAATCCATACATGTACTTCCAGGCGCACACATATAATACAAAACAAGGGGGTGGTTCCCAGACATGGGTCTTACCTGCCGCCTCCCCGCAATTGATCTTAAAAAATCCAACTACCTCTGCTTTCCTTCGACTCTAACTGACTTCAATAGATGAAGGACACTAACCGACTTCAATAAGTGAAGGCGCGGCGAAGCAATCGGAAGGCTATATTACAGTGATTGGCATGTCCAGGAATGGGACAAGGAGGGGCTTAAAGCCTGGGCTTCCCTATAAAGCCTCTCATTGGTTAAACAAAAATAAGTAGCCCGGAAAAGACAGCCCACCCGCCCCGGAAGAAGCCGTCCTTGCGGCATCTATGTCTCCGGAAGCGAAGGCCTTCTCGTCCCGGAAGTCGCGGCCCAGCCGCATATGGGCCGGTGTTGCTGAATCTGCTCAGACAGTATTGCAGGAGTTTGGAAGGTGGTTACGTCAGTGCCACAGATTGACTACCGGAGTGTAAAACAAGTGAGAGGAGAGAGCAGAGGATGAACTCTGCTGAACAGTGGCGTAGATGTGGCTCGCACTTGTTGTTTTGACTAGAGCATAAACAAACAATGCTGCTTAAAAATAAAGTTTTCTGTATACAGTGCATCAATGTACACTGCGCCGGGAGATCCTTCGGGGTAGCTGCGCGCATTAAAAGTCCCCCTTTATTATTTATGAGATAAAGAGTTTTATTTAATCTGTGATGTTTCAGAAGATGTCATCCCAGTGTGTTTTTGAGTGACTGCCATCTATTGCTGTATTATACCTCTTCTTGTATCTCATTTGCTTCTGTAACATGTACATTTGTAACATTCTCCTCATGTAACGTAACTGGTCCTATTGTGAAGCGCTCTGACACCTTTGGGTAAAGTCCGCGCTATAAATAGTCCGTTTTTATATAGCGCAGCTACTCACCCTTATGGGTCTCAAGGCGCTGGGGGCCGTCGTGGAAATTAAGTGAGCTATTGCCCAGAGTCACATGGTGCTGAGCTGATCTGCCGCCGGAGCCGGGGATTGAACTGTGAACCCTGTGCTCCGAAGTCAGCTGCCCTGGCCGCTGCACCACACCTCTCCAAATAAATAAATAACACCTTGCGATTTAAAATTAGGGGATGATAGATCAGACATCACCCGAACACCAAACATCTTATAGGTGAGATTAGAGAGGAATACCCCATGTGAGCTCAGCCAGAGCTCACGTTTTTTTAAATGTATTTCATTTAAAGAGTTTTATATAATACGAACATGGATATCAGAGTGCTGGACATACCAAAAACAAAAAAAAACAAAAATAATAAATTTGGTACTGATGATAAAAGCAGGTAAGAAAGTTCATAGTCAAATTTGCTGCTGTCTGCATTATGATCTCGGATTACCGGTTGTGGTGTGGGTAGGAATAGATGTGAAAAGGAGATTATCCAAAGTTATCTAGGTCCTTTGCATGGGAAGAGTGTCAAGTGATCCATCGAAGGTTGTATGTGGAAGTGGATAAAGTGCAGCTTACGGGCCAGGTCTGTTGTCATCCTAGTTGGGTGCTGTGATCCCCAACATCATAAGCTTACACAAATGAGGGGGAAGTTAACAAAAAACTAAAATGTTATGGTGACCAGATTTTTAATGCCGAAACTTGAGACGGACACCAAAATTTCTGCGCTTTTCAGGTTCGTTCTGCAACCGGGCCTCCGTTCCCACTGCCTCCAGAGAGGCACTTCAGAACGACCATTGTCCTGCATTTTGCTTCCCCACCATTTTTAACCCCCTCAAAGGGCAACCAATTTTTGCTCATTCAGCCGTTTATGAGCTTTGAAAGAGGTACCTATTGGTGGCCAGGCAAGGATGAGCTGCATCAGAGGAGGGATCTTTGACAATGCTGCTTCAGGAGCACACTCATCTATTAAGATGCAAATCCAGAGACCTGAAGATAAACAGCCATCAATGAATACCATGCTGGGAGCTTGTCATGGGAGTATGTCATTGTGGTTTATTTCTTCCATTAAGCCTATTTCCACGTGGTGATGTATTGCCGGATTAGTGGACAGTGGTGCATGATGTGCCCAAGATCAAACAATCAATTGACCTGAAAGCGCAGCACAATGCTCCTTGCTGCAAAGGCTATAAATGTATAACCATACTGCATTTTAGTTATATACTATAATACTGTGCATTTCTCCCATCCCCTAGGTAATATCCAGTCCATTTCTTAACCACATGCTTACTAACAGCTTTTACAGTGAATATATATGTTCCTAATCTTGCTAAAAAGGGAGCAGAGGAATATGTTCAAAAACTGATTTCACAAGAACACACAATTTAGACAAATGGGAGCCCTAATTAAAAACTGTGTCTCCTGGTTCTACGTGTCTAACTAGTCCAGTAGACAGCCACTGCGATGGCGGTAATTCTGATGTCAAGGCAAATTGTTTGCTCTTCCTAGGGAAATGTTGCTATGTTGTAGCCCCTGCCCAGCTTTAGAATACAGTGTTTATTTCCATCATATTTAGGGTTAGTGATAAAGCTGAAATTAGAGGTCATGGTATCCTAGTTTCATGACTGAAATGTACCCACTGGGCCAGGTCCTGTGAAAAGTAGGTAGTTACTGGGCAGTATGCATAGTATATACTGACATTTTGCCGTTGGTGTTTCCAAGCTTCAGACTGTTTAATTCCATTTGGATGTCAGAGTTGTTAATTTTCTAAATTTGTCTGTGAAACGTTGCAATAGTGAGAAGTCTATGTTTAGTCCAGGAGATGGTAAAGGGATTAGAATTCATATATAACGTGCAGGAGGGAATGAGCCTCCTTCCTGCACATGGCGAAGGAGTGCCCGAGGGTATATGATTACTGGCTCAGCGTGGTTGCGAGGTTGAGGACGGTGAGTGCCCTGACAATTGAGGGACTGCCCAGGGAGTGCCTGCTCGCTATCGTCAAAAAACTTAGAGGAGGTCAAATGCATTGGAAATTCATGTAGTTGGCATTAGTTTTGGCTTAGAGAAGGGTGGCTATGGAATGGATGGGTGCTAGGGCTCGTTCCATAACCCTATGGTGTTGAGACGTAGGTCAGTGGGCGACTGCTGAGGAAGTACATATGAAACTCAGTTGCAGGGAAGATAAGTTACAGAAGGACTTAGAAACACGGGCCACACTACTTGAAAATATGCACACAGGTCAGGATGCAGACGATGGACAGGGTGCGCAGTCCCAAGACACAGCATCCCTTGGCACACAGGAACAAACCCAAGGGGACATGGGGCAACCATGACTGTTTTGAGCTCTTGACGAACACTGGTCAATTTGGGGGGTGCTGGGGTTAACAGAACCACCCAGCTGTGAATACCTCAAAGAATGACTGGCTCTTTGCCATGTGACAAAGGGTTCCAGAAAAGGAGACAAAGATGGAAATAGCTGACAAGGGAACGGAAGGAAGTGAGATTGGAGTCCTTGTAATGTATTGACTATGAAGAGGAAAGAATACAGCGAATGTACCGTTATCTGTTTTCTTTTATTGTTTATATTATTTGAGCCATTGTTAAACTCTTTATTGGTGGAATGCAATATATAAATGTATACTTTTGATGCGATGTAATGTATAGAATGCTGGTAAATATTCAATAAACAGATTATATATAAAAACAATTCTTATAGAACATGAATAAAAATTACAGTTGATAATCTCTATTTCTGCTTAAATGTGTTATGTGACTCTTACCCCTCTGTACCCCAACAAACATCTTCTGGTGTCTCTGCGTGTGTGATGTGTTTCCACATATGCTCAAAGTATTCTACGGAGTGATAATGGAATTTTGGCCACCCCCTATTTCCCCCATGGCATTGAAAGAGATGTAGGATTGCAGTTTTCAAACAACTGTGATGTATATAATGGTTTCATTGACCGCACTCACCAACATAGAAAATAGATCAATGCGAGGTAGTAGAAGTACAGAGATTGGTACATTTGTGGGAAACGCTCAGCAAAAATTAAGTGCAATGTTGACACATGATATTCGTGTTACATAATTCCAATAGTTGCTACAGCCTAATCCTGCAGCGTTACACAGAAAAACTCATCTCCCTCTGTGTTTACTCGACGAGAGGGACATGCAGTCAAGTTACAGGAATTTGCCAAGACAGATATGGAAAAACGGGCTGTCAAAGAGCAATCTGGACGCCCAGCCACCATAGTAAAAAGACTTTTTGAAAATCAATACTTCCTTCTTTATGCAAACCTGAATTAGATTGCAATTACTGCATTAGCAGAGGGCACAGATTGTTCTTGACAGATATTTTGTTTTTTGAGGAAGCATAGTTGCAAACACATTTCTTGGACTCAGACTACTATGTATCTATTCTCTGAAATCACCCACAATCAGGAAAATCAGCTAAGCTAAGCTAAAAGAGAACTATCAACTATTTGTCAGTCGACTGTTTTTTTGGGGTTAAATATTGGGTAACCCAAATAATGATCTATTGGCAGTGTTTTAGGTGGGATGAAAAAGGTGAGGGTCTCTAAGAGGGGCTTGGCTATGAATCCTTTCCAAGAGGTGGCGCCTAAATATTTAAGGGTGTGGCTTAAAACATGAAGTAAAACCCTGTACATCACCGAAGGCCACCTGGCCAGTACTTGGGCGCCTGTCTAAGTTTTCTGTTACTGTATCCTGACATATTATTCATCAACAAACATGTCCCTAAAACAAGCAAGAACTCATGGACTTCATTTAGAGGTCTCCACGTGTCGCAGCTGCGACCCCCTAGCACCGCCCTTGAGATCCCTTACCTCAGGTAGCAAAAGCAATGCCAAGAAGAGAAGAGAAGGAGTGCTCGGAAGAGTCCTTTTTACCTTCTGCAGCTCTCACTGGAACACAAAACAATAGGATTTCTGTTCTGTAAAACAAATGCAGGAGTGTAGTGCCCACTCTTCTGAATAAATGAATAATGGAAAAGAAATAAACATTTTTAAACACCTTGTTGCCAAGTTTCATTATTGTGAACATGAAAACTGATGTGTTTGAACAAAATTGTTACCTCCCAGCTGTGCCTAACTGATAGCATCTAATGAGTGATCATAATCAAAATCTTTTGATGATGTGGAAGGGCAAGCCAAAAACAGAGTTCATATTCAGTATATGAACTGTATAAGTTAATGCAGGTGGACATAACCAATCTTGTTTCTTGGTCTCTTATTTGTCTTTCTGTAATTTACCAATATCTCTACTTAAAGCAGTATGCACTAGGGACCCATTAAACAATGACTGTTTGTGGTATCAAATATTTTGGATACCAGTGTTGTTCTGTGATGCAATGACATTTAATCATTCTATCATGTCAGAATCCTATTTAAGACGTGATATAAAAAATAAATTTCTTTTTGTTAGTAACCGTTTATTTGTGCACTTATGTACCTCTTCAGTGATGTCAGCTACTGTGATACCATCAGGTTCAAAGTCATGACATCACCTCCTGGAAAGATTCAGGGTCAAAGATCATGTGATGTCACTTCCTCTGATGTCACTGGTATCACAGACTGAGAGATGTGTCCCCCGGCGTTTTGATGAATCAACATCCATGCCAGACCTATTGTCTTTGCCAATGCATGTTAGCAGTATCAGCTACATGAGCAACAACTGATAATGTTGTGAATAATTAGAATTGGCCATGTTTCAATTCTGAAGATATGAAACTGTGAATTAAACATTACTACAATGATCAAAGTGTCTCAATCACACACCGTCTCCACTTCGTACCACTTTCCCTGGCAATTCCTCACTCTGTGAGGCACCTATGCCCTTTTACTCCCACATCTTTCTGAAATCCTCCATCTACATATCTCACGCATCATCTCAGTTTCCCAGAACAAGATCAGGTCAAACAATTGAAGCGCCAAGAAGATTGATTGAAGAGATTTGAAAATAAATGTCTATATGTATAAATATTTTGTAAAAATTGTAATGTTTTATATTTAACAGAGAAGGAGATGTAGTGTCTTGCGAATTAGAGATGATGGAACCCTTTTGGCTCCAGATGGACTCCGTAGAACTGTGACGTAAGTGTTAGGGCGGAATGTACCGAAGGCTGGTTTAGAATGTTGAGTTTGCAGTTACACACAGAAGAATAAAGATGTGTAATACAAAGCTCAGTGTGTGGCCTAGTCCTTTGCGAGTACCCAGGCTGTGGAGGACGCTACAATCAGGATTGTTCCTAAAATGTGGGACATCTAGATAGTAAATGGGAGTAATTGTGAGGGCCACAAAAATGGGCCAGAATAGTTAAAAATACAAAAAGGATACCTTTTAGGAGGGCCGGAAGCAGTCTACTCTAAATAATGTTGGACGTAAAGTGAGAGAATGATCGGCACCCTATGGCTTTTAGAGAGAATTATTTCCCTCTGTGTGGTTTTAGCAAATAACTCGCATCACCCCTGTGGGTGGAACAACGAAGGGTGTATACTCCCTTTGTGGGATAGTCTCAGTGCCTGAGCATACCCAAGAAAAAAAATTAAGACCTCGATCAGTAAGTCGAAATTCTTTGCATATTTCTTTGAAATGACTTCAATAATGGCAGAGAACTCACCCACCTAAGTAACCCCATATGCTTGTCAGTTGCAGGATCATGGCGGAAAAGGGGGCGGGTACAATAGGTTGCTGCTCCCTCCGCATAGGTTCATCCACAAGTCTGTCGGACACTATCCTAGGAGGCTGTCAACTGCCGACACACTCCGAGCTGCTCCTCTGAATCATCGTGCAGGTGACAGCAGGAACCATCACTGTCTCCGGGGGAATCCCTATGCACCCAGGAAGGAGCGTGCTGTAGAACATGTGGTGCGATCGAGAGAGAGAGAGGCTTAGAATGAACCGTGGGAGAAATAAGCATACAAAGGCACTTGAAAAAAATTTAAATTAGAAAAACATGCAGGATAATAAACAAGATGAAAAAAATTAAAGAACATAAGAATACATGGAATAGAAATGGATGACAGTGGGGCATATTTCACATGTATCCTCCTTTCCTTTCTCCTTGACCCCTACAAGTGTGTCACTTAAGGTCAAGTTATAAAATGCTATTGTTTTGCAGATGATAGTATAAGCATGCATCTATTGGAAAGGAAAACAAGCATTTGCAATGCAATCGGTTTCGCCTTTGGGACCACATTAGCCTGGGTGCTGAAACCTCTACTGTTCTTTAACATGGAGGGAAAGTAAGCACCAAACTGTGGAACACACCAGGTATGGGAACACATGGAGAGAAATATTGCCTTTCAGTGGGAAATGGTATAGTCCAAAACTCTGTTTTTAATATAAAATCGGGGCCATCGGTGGTCATATCACTGAAAATACAAGATTTGAAAAAAATATTATTATCTTCAGGTGCTTGTGGAAGACAAGTTTCTATGGCCTGGAATATAGGAAATGCTAAAGTGATTCTGGTATTTTACTGACCTCTGCTGATCGTTTTCTGTCAAGAAAGTTAAGTAGAGGCAGTTGCCAGAACAATAAAAAAATAAAGTCCCTAAGCCGAAAGCAATTCTGGTATTTTACTGACCTCTACTGGTCGTTTTCTATCGAGACAGTTAAATAGAAGCAGTTGAAACGAAAAAAAAGTCCCTAAGCAAAGGCGGAAGCAGAAAAAGTCCTCGGGCTGATCTCCAGAGCCCACAAAGTACATATAACAGATCTTCCAGACAGCGCAAGCGCTGTCTAGGTTCAACCTAAAAAGCAGGTTTTTTGGTACCTATTCTTCCATTGCTTACTTACACCTCCCCTCTGGCTGCATTTAAAAACACGGGTAATACTGCAAGAAAATGGCCTAACCATTGTTTAATCCCCTTCTGAACTCCCACCAGAGTTATGTAAGGTGTATGGTTGCTGAAGCACCTTCTGTCCCCCTAGTTTGAGAGATATAAGGTGCTGCAGCACCTGCACATAATCTGGTGGGTGTCCTTTCTAAAGGTTTCTTTCTTTCAGTATAAGCACTGTTTTTAAATAAAGTTTTTAAATTGTCCTTATATTTTCTTAATTTTGGATCTCTGCCGGGGGCCGAGATCTCCATAAACAGGTGTAAAAACTTTGCACTTTTAAATCTAGTCTTGTGAGTCTCCACCTCCTCATTTGTAATGTCATTTAGGTGAAGCCTGTGTTCATTAGAAGGACCATCCGCTCCTATCTTATTAAAGTCACATATTCAGCAGTAGGAGTCGAAAAAGCATCTATAGATCTCACTTTTAGATAAAAAGTATTGGAGAACCCGCCTCACCCACCCCCTTTTCAGAGAGTCAGGAAAGCACACCTAATATTGTTCTCTTTGTAATCGTGGAGCCCTGACACTGCTGTCCAGCACCCCCTGTTGTAAAGGTCATACAGAGAATGCACAGTCGACAAGTGGGTGGAGCTAACAGTTTCTACTTTTAGTAGACACATCCTGACATTTATAAACTTGAAACAGCTGCAAGCTCAACTGAGCATGTGCAAAGCAAGAGGAACTAAAGTTAACTTGTCTCTAGGCAGATTTCAAGAGCAGTTAACAGGAAGGTAGGACAGAGCACATGGCGAGCACATGGTAGCACATGGCAGCCAAAATGGCTGACAGAAATACAAAATGGATTCCACAAAGCGGACAATTTAGCCTCTGAATACAGGCTGTCTTTAGCCAATGCTTAACTTAAGTGCTGCCAAATTACAACACCCCCACACTGAAAATTGTTCCAGCACGACTGGAAGGTAAACACACACATCTACCTGAAGCAGGGTAATGTACTGAGATGGCCAAAAGTGGGTTTGTATAAAAAAAACACCCTGTTTTACACTTCTTACTATACATTTAGGCTACCTAGCTTCTGTTGTGCCAAGAGACACTGGCAATGGTAAGCTTGTCTGCAAGATAAACTTGGGTGCTGGTTTCGATGGCTTTATAAATGATGCAGCAGGTTCTGAAGATGGTGCGGGAAGACAAGGGAAGCCGATGGAGTTTCATCAGGATAGGGGGGTGATGGGATCATATTTCTTCAGGCTGTGGATGGGATGTGCTCTGGCTTATAGGATGCTCATCAGGTGTACCAGCGTCGACTCTAGAAGGCCACGGAGCAAGGCATAACCACTGTCCAGATTTAGGAGTATGAGACATTGAACAGCCGCACTGAAGTTGCCTTCTGGAAAAAAATGGTTTAAAAAAGAAAGCTGGTACCAAAGCGTTTTTTTTTTAATGGGCAATGTGCTCCTTGAGGGTGAGGTTGGTGGCCAGGGTGACCCCAAGTGACTCGACATTCGGAGGACGTTGGGTTTCAAACAGTGCTTAATTTGTAAAATAATGAGTCTGGTGCCCGAAGCATGCTCAAAAGACAGGGGCTGGTGCTATTAAATGAACCCGCGCAGAATCCAAGACTGTGTAGTCTAGAATCCACCTCAGGCCTCTTTAATCCACTGCTAGACGCTTCCTGACCCTTTATCTCACTCTTGCATGCTCCTTCTTTCTCCCATGTTGACGATTTTTCCATATTCTTTCCCGTTTGTATGTTTTCTCATCTTGCTTTTGGGAATGTCTGATAAGGAAACCGACCCCCAAAAATGAGTGCCAATGGTCCCCACTGGCAACCACCGGCTCAATAGAAACACAATTTATCATTAGTTAGGACTTAAAGGGAACTGTCAACAGAGAGGGGACTGGGACGAGTAAGAGATGGACTCATTGTAATGAGGATTACATGTAAGTAATCTGAGCATTGTCCAGCCAGCGGTGGAGGAAATAGCTCTGGTATTAGTGGACACACACACCCACCCACAATCCCGCCCCCAGGGAAAGCTACAGTGCTAGCAGCAGGCAAGTGGGTTCAGTATAGTATGGTTATCCTTTGCAGCATTCAAAAATTAAAATGATGGCCACATGGTTTGCCTACATTTAAATGGAAATTGATGTATCCAAGGAAGAACAGATCCAGCACCCCTGCCACTTACACAAGTTTGGAAACATATGCCAGATTATAAACGGTCTGGTTTGGTCTACGATGCCCAATGAAAAGTTTCCACTAGGCAAGTGATCCTAGAAGCATCCTGCAACCACACCAGTAAATATTTTCACGCACCAGTTGTCCTTGTACTGGTGGAGAGTCCAATCTGGGACACGCGGCTTGTGCTACGGGCATTGAGAAATGGTTGCTTACATAGACAACCTTGTAAGTGATGGAAAGTAAGGAGAGGATAATTAATTGACAGCCCACTATTAGAGAATGTGAAAAGGTTCAGATACACACAATATAGAAAAAAGAAAGTTAAGAGGAAAGAGAGGAAGCAGGTCAGATTAGAATAAAATATAATTCTTTTGCTGGTTGCTTTCGGATGGTTAATGCTCCTCTTCCTAGCAAAACATCTGGCAGAGGCCCCACACTCATATGACAATCTGCTTTACAGAACAGGCTCAGGGGACACTGTGCCATGGGTTTACTACAATATAACTTGAGTGGAATGGATGGAGTCCAGGGCTGGGCAATACAGTGTGATGAAAAGAAAACCCCCTCAATCCAAACCATGAGCTTTGTCCCAAGTGGCACTTTCCTTCAGGATTCTATTGAACCCTTCCAGGTGGCCATTGCATTAGGGCTCATATAGTTATGTTGTAATATGCCTAATATAGTTATGAGTACACTAACTTTCCTTCATCTCTGTAGAAGGCATTTGGGCTCCATTAACCATGACCAGTGTGCCAGGACGACCCTCCCTGGAGAGCACTTCTTTGAAAAGCTCAGCAACCTCCACAGTCACGGCCTGGCTCACAAATTTAACTTCCGGCCACTT
Source organism: Calotriton arnoldi (assembly GCA_963921515.1). Taxonomy (NCBI): domain Eukaryota; kingdom Metazoa; phylum Chordata; class Amphibia; order Caudata; family Salamandridae; genus Calotriton; species Calotriton arnoldi. The sequence goes on from CAWUFW010000042.1 coordinate 6,685,682, forward strand.
CGAGTGGCCCCAGAATCCCTCAACATGTCTCAGGGACATGAGGAGGGCGCCCACATTTTCAGACTGCGATAAGAAACATCGAAAGCAGAATTTCAACGGGCCAGAATATCGTGACCAGAATATAGAGGGACAAAATATCAAAGAGGTAAGTGCACAGAGGGAAGTATGGATTTTCTATTGTTTTCTTACAGTTCTGTTTTATTGTTGTAAGCGTGAGTACAAGAAAACATAAAGAAAATAAAGACAACAATATGCTGCCATGTACCGACCTAGTCCAATGGAGACAATGATCTGGATTTTCTAATTTTAACTCCATGTCTACATACCTTGAAGATAGATATATCACCAATATATGTCTATGTGGACTTAGGTATAGAAATCTACCTTTCAATATTTTATCCCGCTGTATTCTGGTCATGATATTGGGACCCCTCGATATTCTGTCTTCAATATTCCCAACCCACACCCCAGTTTCTCAGATGAAGGCTTGAAAATTGTTTTGTTAGTGGGTCTAACAGTTTCTTCATCTTTTTTCACAGCCCTGACACCCAGCTGAGTAATTCAGTGTGGTCCCAGATCTAGAGAGCCATTGCCACAGAGTGCTGTGGATGTCCCCACCGGGGGAGGGAAGTAGCTCTCCAAACGTTTGGAGGACGTCCATGCTGGGAATGCCTGAAGGCACATGATGTGTTGAGGGTATCCTCCCAACCACGGACACAGCACCCACAAATAACACGACTGTACAGGAAGGACTTGAAAGCAGCCTGGACGACTCTCCATGCTCAGCTGAGGGCACATGAGGAGCATGCATGAGTATGATATGTATCTGATAACATGAGTGCCCAGGGGCGGTGCGTCCATTGGGGCGTTGGGGCATAGCCCCCCCGCCCGCAGCTCCCTCGGCGTCTTTGAACCTAAGTAAACTGAATCAGTTTACTTAAGTTCAAAGAGCCGAGGGAGAACTGACAATCATGTCAGTCAGCATGACGTCGGACCGCCCACCCCCTTCAGAGTCTGAAGGGGGTGGGCGGTCCTGCGTCATGTTGACTGACATGATTGTTAGAGGGACCAGGGGCAGCAGCAGGCAGCACTGCAGCACAAGTGCGCATGAGTGGGGCAGGGCACCGAATTTTCGCGCCGTGCCCAGTCATGCGCACTTGTGTGTGCACTGGCTTGCGCATGCCCATTAGGAGAGCGAGGGCCGGTCTCCTAATGGGCAGGCGGGCGAGAGGTAACCATGCCCAAAGCCAATCCTGGCGCTGCCAGCAGCGCCAGGATTGGCTGAGAGGGGCTGTAGGCAGAGCCAAACGGAGTCGGACCCGAGGCGGCGCGGACGGCGGACCTCCTCAGAGTCAGGTAGGATTTTTTTTTATTTCAAAAATTTGCCTTCAACATGTCCTCTTTGTATAATACCAGTAACGTAGAGGCTATGCCTGCCTGCCTGTACTTGCTTGTAGTCCGTTTTCAGTGTCAGTGTTGTAATACTGTCTCCACTGGTGTGTTTTTAGTGCCGCTGTCAAGTGATCTCTCCGGGCGGGTCGTGAGTCACATGAGCTTTCTGGCTTGTTTCGGTGTTACTTTCCTCTGTACTGACTGTCCAAGCTCTTTGCTGTGCTGTAGGGATGAAGCCTCTAATGCCGTGTGCGCTTGTTCTCCTCGCCTTCAGCTGTGCAGGTGCTCAGGATGTTTCCCCGGTAAGTGTGTGTATGGATTGTTCAGAGCACCCCCAAGTGAAAGATTATGTCCGCTTTTGACCAGCGCTTCAATAGAAGACTCTTTTAGCTCGATCGCCTTAGTAGCCTCTTAGGACTGTTTTCCTTCTCAAAGAAACTCATATTTGTTCTGGCTTTATTGAGATTATGAAAGCGCCTGACGTTGGGTCCTGAATAAATAAGAGTGTATAGAAACTTCCGTAAAATTGTCATTATTTTGTTTAATAGTGATTTCCTATTAGTTCAGAAAGCTCTAAAATGCATTTAAGTCCGTAACTCTTTTATTTACTGTTGTAAGTATATTTATAAATGCGAAAAACTACAGGCTTTTGGTGATTTCACCGTTTTTTCTGTGGTTGACATGAAAATACTGGTTATGTTGGTTAAACACTGCCACCCGGCAACCAGAACAATGAAGCACTGCACAGAAGCAAAAACCAGGACGATACCCGTTCATCTAGTCTGCCCCCCCCTTTTTTTTAATATTTGTTTTTATTGAGTTTTCTAAGACATAGTCGACAGTGCAACAGTACAAATCATGAGTTAGTTATAGTAATAGCAGTGATATACCAATGTACAGGATGTGCATGCGTCATGACCAGGGGAAACATAAGCAGCACAGGCAAATGTATGTGCATTGTTATGGAAGGGGAGAGAAAGGTACGTTGGGTGTGAACAACAAAAAAGCACACGACTAACGCACAAGGGCGGCTGGTCCCTTACGACAGACACATGGGCATCTGTCGTCGTAGGAGAAGAGATCGTACTAATAGAGCAGGTAAGCGACAGAATCAGTGGGAGGGCAGAAGAGGGGAGGCAGTGGGTCAGGCTTATAGCAGTGGACTGGCGGGTGATGTATTAGGCGAGGCATCTGCGGCGGTGAACAGGTCAAGAGTGCCGTTCGTGGAAGCAGGTTCTGAACTAAGTGGGGTGCATGAATGCACCATGACTCCATGTTTTGACAGTACCACCGCCCAAAATATCTGCGCTATAAATGGACTTCACGACTCTGTCTGCAAACACAGCGGCCGCGTGCCTTATCGTAAACAGAATGCTTCTCTGTGCGTGCCTACCAGTGACAGAATAGCCAGCATTAGGAGGCGTTCACTTCACTTCCATCGCCTCTTCGAGGAGTCTCGAAAGCATATGGACTGTCGAAAACATGCTCTAAACCCTTCATGTGTTGTCGCCGTGCGTGATTTCTGGCACAAGTCAACGTTCACCATCTTGTCTTCTAAATGATAATCAAAGAGATTTTAAAACACGGGTTATGGCATTAATGTTCGCATTTAAATACGTATGAAAAGTGGCGCTTCAGCTTTACTTGGGACTTTCCATCATGTAGTGTAGCCATATTTACAATCAATCTGGCCAGTCTTGCGTGCAACATGACATATTATCTATCACACAGTAGCCTTGCCATGCACGATACCATCATGGCTGCGATAATCTCTTACACGTAAAGTAACCATTCATTACCAAATTTGAGGGACAGTCCCGTGTTTTAATGCTTTGTCCTTGACTGACCTGTGCCCGCGATTTTGGAAATGCGAAAGGCTTTCAGATTAACAGACCTATGACCCATGACCTTCCAGACTGCCAAGTGAGAGGAGTTGGTACTATATTTGCAGCACATGAGCCAAAATTAGCAGCATAGAGACAAAGATTAATAGAATTTTTCACAAATGTCAGCAAGAAATCATTCCTTTAAACATATGCCAAACTAACTGGCAAACCTAGTCACAAAAATAAGCAAGAAATGTTTGTCTGCAACCTCGGAACTCATTACTAGTGGCAGTTACCTACCTACAACTACCAATAAACCACCTTCCAACAGGGTGACACCTGGTAGATTCCGATAGCCCCAAAAGGGAACACACCCTTTTTGGAGAAAAGGAGAACAGGAAGGTGTCTCTCACTCTTTCCGTAGTTAGTAATGCTCTGTTAGTTGGGGATTGTTAGGAGTCAGACAAACCTGTCAGGGAATATTTTAGCTCATCTGGAGCTGAATATAAATAGAGCTGGACCCCTCAACCCCAAAACAGTACTCACACAGAATGGTTAGTATTTTACTATCAAATGATTATATATTTTGCAGTATTTAACTATACATCATATCCATAATTATATAAACAACTCAATTGATCATATGCAGATTAAGAACCATGTTGACCAAGTCCCAACCATATTTCATCACACATCCTTGACCTGGTAGCCTATTCCCTACCCAAAATGTCTAGATATTGCCAGCAATCTAATTTATGTGACTGTTTGTTGTCAGCCATCTAATTTAGATGACTGAATTGATTTGCGAAACTATGGTAGGGCAAGCCATGAACAATTTCACCGGACACATTATGCTGTCATCACCTTAGCAGTCAGAATTCAGCCCTCCAGCATCTCCCCCCAACCCATGCACATGTGTAACCTCACCCCTGCACTGACACCCTATGTACCTTTATCATCAAAGATGTCTTATGGAGCAAGTGGGGGCCACTTGTGCTCGGCTCCTGAATTGCTACAAAAATCTGCAGATAGTGCCCCTGTACTGAAGCACATGGAAGCAATGGAAAATAATACTACTTTTCGGTTCTTCCTTCTAAGATGGATCTCAGCAAGTTCATCTCCCTTACAGCCATGGTTACAGCGTGTGCACCAGAGAAGTGGAAAGTTTCCATTGTCTGTCTCGTTATTTTGAACTGTGTGAAAAACATAGAGCACACATTTGATAACATCACCATTCAAACAGTTCGATTCTCTACCCTACTCCTGCAACACACATCCTCTAACAGGGGCGGTGCGTCCATTGGGGCGTTGGGACGTGGAAGATGCGTGTTTTAGTGTAAAGCACACATTTTACACGTAGGCATTTCAGGCAATATTCCACTTGACCTCTTGCCTGGTTACTCGACTTGTTATGATTTGAAAGAAAGCTAGATCAGACTGCATTAGAAAATCTTGTTTTGCACCAAAACCTATATTTTTTGCGCTGGCTTCCAAACATGCCCCCTTTGCATACATTGACAAGTTGTTGGCACAAAGAGGTTTGGGCACTGAGGGAGGGTCAACTTCTGGTGCAAATAGCTTTTCCGCATGAAAGTTGATCTGTTGCTGATGTTTTTGCATTGTCATTGTTTGTGTCGCTCGAGTTGCACCCTCCTGCGAGTAGCTGCAGGGAGATCCGGTGCAGCAGAGCAGGGCGCATGCGTGCTTGTGGTGTAAAATACATCTCCGATGGGCACCTGCAGTGGACAGTGATACCGCTTTAGGCTACGGATCCCAACTGATACAGGGGCTTGGTCACTTCGCATTCCCTCATCTCCTTGTGGTTTGTGTGTCCACAGCCAAGGTTGGCAACTTTTCCATCCGTTTAATTTCCTTTGTGAATGTATCTCTTAATTTGTTTTGTACATCAGACAATGTGTATGTTGCACTTTGGTGGCTAATCCGGCGAGTCAATGCTGAGAGTTTAGATGGGATGGAGATTCTCATTTGTGTCTGAAGGGTTACAGTTGTTGGTTTGTACACGTGTCCTTCAGCCATTGTAATTCTCTCTTCCGCATACACCTCTGACCATTATAGTTTCTAAAGAGCAGCGTTAGTGTGCGCATCTTTGCACTCGAGTATCTCCTCTGCAGTTCTTCAGTTTTGTGACTCGCCATGGGCCCAATGATATTATGTTTGTGTGATGATGCGTTTTGTTGTACATAAAGGGACATCCGCAGTTTACTTTTTTAAATATGTGTGTATGTGAGTGTGTCTGTGCTGCAGTTGATGGTACTTCCTTACAGATGTGCTGTCAGTAACTTGTGTGTACATCACACAGCCACATTGTAAACCGATATCAGGATATTGTTTCTGGTTCCACCCTCAGATTCTTGAATTCACCTGAGTAAGTGTTTGTGTGTTTTAAGTGGCACCAGAGCGCGGCGCGGCTTGCTGTGTCTGTTCAGGTGACATCCCGCTAGGCCCTCGGCAAACGGCCTACAAACACTTCCGCAATGTCACCAACAGTTGCCTCTGGCAAATTTCCTACATCAAGGGCAAAAACAAAAATTCACAAGTGGTGAGGGTGCAGATCCTTTTACTCCTGTACCCATGTCCGACCATATTGTGCAAATATCTGAAAATGCTGTCTTTTTATTACTCTCCAGTGCAGGATGAACTGTACACCTTTAAATACTTTCATTTGCCATTCTAATAGTTTTCTCTGCTAAACAGTACATTCTAATAGTTTTCTCTGCTAAACAACTTTCTATTTACTTTTCGAGTTTATGAGCGGTTTCAGGGCGCGCACACTGAATATCGACCCCAGAGTATCAATAGGGCACATTATCAAGGATAAAACATCAAAAAAATATAGACAGGTGTGAGTCTAGATTTTCTACACCTAACACCACATATTGTATTAATTGTATTTATATAGCGACTCTACAATAGTCTACAGTGATGAGTACATATCACAAGAATTACCACTTGCTATTGTTTAATATGCTAAACTGAGGGAGACATTAAATGTACTGTGTTCTGCTATAGGTGATGAACTTGCCACACAGAGAATTTTATGGCGTTCCGGAGCATGAGTTGTGTTTGAGTGTTGCTCCCTTCTTTATTCCTTTTTGTTTCCTTTGGCTCTCATTCATAGTATATGTACAATTGCTAAGTGCTTGTATTCATAAACCTTCTACTCTATTTAAAGGTATTTTCTGTATTCCTGGTATGAATGGCTCCAAACTAAATGGCCAAGAATGAGTTCTGGTGTTGGAATATGCAGAAGGGTTCAGGTTTGTGCAGTAGAATGTGATGAGTTTTCAACTTCCAGAGAAAATATAGAGAGGACATGAGATGAGAGAACTCTCTTAAGGGCATACTTTTTGAGGAGGCCCTCTGCTTTTGATTGCAGTGGCTCAGTTTATTTGGTGATTCACAATTCCAATCATGGGTAAAACATGGCTTGTTGAACATAGATGAGATGTACTTGCAAATTGTTTGATTGCATATTGCGTTTCAGGTTTTCAATTTGACCAATCCTTTGACTTCTTACCAACAAAATATGAGTGTCTTCCTGGTCGAGGACCACACTGCTTTTTCTCTTATCTGTCTTGTATCAAGACCCTGCTGGACTATGGGGTGAAAGAAAGCTTGAATAAGCAGCTACCTATGTTATATGACATCTCTTTATTAATGTAATAACTGCACTTTCACAATTGCTTTATTAACCTTCCTGCTTTCTCAAATTTGCTTGAAAATGCACCATTTTTCCCCTCTTTTTTCAAAATTTTCGCGGGGGAGAACCCCCCCGAACCCCCCTTAAGTTGTTCGGGCTCGCTCGCTACGCTCGCTCGCTGCGGTGCAGTATGCCAATCATTTTACGCCCCACCACTTTCAAATGTCACCAGCCACCACTGTGAGTGCCTATATGTTTTGTTTAGGCATGTCTACCGTTTACAGTTTTTTTTAGATAAGCCCATTTTGTCTGTACCATATGTTGTCCTGTCAAATATATTGATTAAATGAATTGTTTTTGCTGTTTTAAATGTTATTTTTTGATAAAAATGTTAACAGCCTTTGCCCAAGACAACCTGAGCTCTTACATGTTCATCGCACCCCCGTCCTGAATATACCACAGTTTATCACAGTGTCTGCTTTCAAGGAGGCCATGAGAGAGATTGTCGCTGGTCAGCTAAATATCTCTCAGGATATGAAAGAGATGAGTGGACAGGTCAGTGTCCACCAAGAGATTGTACATGAGCCTCCTTACTTCTGTGATAGCAGGCATACCTTCTCATCTGCCTTCCCATCCATCCCCAGGGATGGGAAGGCATGTTGTCATGTCTCCCAGTTAGTCTGCCCAAACTGTTTCACTTTTTCTTCGGTGCATTCATTTCCGCAAAGGGTGTGTTGTCATGCCCATACAAACCACCTCATTGCTCCAAAGGAGGATTTTCATATTGTGGATAGGAACCTTTGCCCCCACCCAGTACAAGAACTGAGACACTTCGTCTGGGTTGGGGGAGTCATTTTAATTATTTCCACATTTTCCCTCTAGTTCATTCTTTGACTTTCATTTAGACCATTCCTACCCCGAATTTTGCTTCTTTAGGATTGACTAATGTTAATTCATATTATATTGCTACATGTTTCCACATGTAAAAATATTTGCAGCTGATGTTCCCATCATGTTTTTATCATTAACCTAACTCCCTCCAAGTTCATATTTCTCGCCTGACTTCAGGCACTATTTTATTTCATTTGCCTGTTCCAGATGTCTGTCTCTAAGCTCCAGGTTTTACAAAATATATTTAAAAAAAAAATACATCTAACTATTGTAAATTAATATCAATGATGTGTTGAGCATCTTTCTTGAGGAAGCAGCTATGCATGTTGTTATATGCAATTGTTAACATTAGTAAGAAATGCCAACCAATACAGAATCTGTAGCACAATACATTCATACATAAAAGTTCAACAAGCATTTTACATAACTACATCTTCATGAAAACGTACACAGGTGGATGTTTGGTACAATTGTGATTCGTTTAAAAATGGTGCTCACAGATAAAAGTTTTATATCATAAGATGTGTTGATGATGAAAAAAGGGAAGTAGAAAATGTGTGGCTGTGAAGTGTTGTCTGTTAAACATAGGGGTTTGGGAAATGGTGCCCACATCTCCCGGGAGGTCCTCCATGCCTCCTATGTCAAAGTAGCACCATTGGAGGCTGAAGTTGTGGAAGTGGAGATGGTGGGCTTGTGGGTGGTGCAGGTTGCCAGTGCTTGTGGGTGACGTTGGCCTGAAAGGGTGTTGTAGTGCCTCAACTGAACATGCATTGACTCTAAAGACTGACTTTGGCCTTTATCATCTGCCTAGGCAAGGCATGTTGCATTCCACTCCGTTCCATAAATGTCACTGTTAGTACATCTTTGACATGTCTTGGAAACATTCCTCAATGTTCACCAGGGATGTTCTCTCTTTCACATGATTGAGAGAAGACTGAGGGTGCACCTGTGCTTGAGAAGTCTGCAGAGAAGTCAACTGAGGTACTTGTTGGTTGGAGGCAGTGTGGATAGGAGTCCTGCATAGCTTGCACAAGCATCCATGACTGGTTAACTGGTAGATGAGTACTCAAAGGCCTCAGGAGAGTCCTTGAAGAAAGACTCTTGGCTGGCCATGAGGTAGTATAGACGAATGGATCGAGTGTTGGGCCAATAAGGTCCATCTCTGCCTCCTGTCCGGCAGTGGCAGCCACCAAGATTGCAGCTTGAATGAGGATTGCTCTTCTTCCTGTGTTTGTGGTTATTACAGGATCTTTATTATGCTCTTTGTCTTCCAGGTCTGCAGGAGGAACATGAAATAAGTTGTAAGTCAGGCAATAAAGATTGTGTAAAGGCCATCACCGGATTTGTTTCACATTAGCTGTCAACAAGAAGTCACACTTTAATATAGTCATATGACAGAGTACTTAACCATGTGAATTTAATATTTCATCTGTCCTACCAGTCCTTATAAATGACGTATGATAGTATTTCACTTGCTAATGCCACGGACTGTCCCTTTGCGGATGGGTTCCTCAAGATCAGGTGCTGACCAATGTGCTTGAAGATGGTGCAGGTAATGTCTCCCATGAACCAGTATCTTTAGAGAAGATCAATTGCAAAGTTGAATTATATGAGTATGGCACAGAGGAGAACAGTGTTAGTTTTAAATGTTTTTATTTATGATTTTAAGGAGACAATAGCAAGAGGATAATAAACAGTTGCACTTATCATTGTAACACATAGTAAACGTGGCAGTACAAAATATACTCAGATTGGTTACAAGTATCGCAGCGGCATCATGCATAGGGAGGCATCACCACATCTTATCGACCGTTAGATACTAAAAGGCAAACCAGTATAATCACAAACCCATGAAGTTCTCTGCAAATGAATAGAATGTTATAAAATCTAAGGCTAAGCATTTATCAAAAGGGTTCCACACGAACCAGCTATTGTGGACCGACTATTGTGCAGTGGAGATCCCACCCCTATGGGGCGACGTCCTGAGAACCAGCAAACGCCGGCGTTGGCTCAGCATTGTCCAATGGGTTATCTCTCGACCGGAGCCAGTTAGTGAAAGGCTCCCAAATGTCTTAAGGGCGAGATGCTGTAGGCATGAGGTCCCAATAATTCACCAGCTGTTCCTGGCAGTAGGCAACATCTTGAATCCATGTCTTAACACGTGGACAACTAGGGGCACCCCAATGTATAGCTAAACGACGCCTTGCAAGAACCAGGAGCATTGCAATGAGACGGCGTGTCTCAGGTACGGACTGTTCCACATAGCCCAGCAGCATTACTAGCGGGGAACCCTCAAGGGGCTGGCCTGTGATGGCTCGAATGGTATCACACACCTCCTCCCAGTATCGCGAGACAACCGGACACTCCCATGATATATGAAGGAAGGCGGCACCCTCGCGCTTACATTTCCAGCAATTAGAATCAGCTCTCAACTTCAATTTAAATAGCTGTAGGGGGGTACGGTAATAACGGTGCAGAAATTTAAAGTGTATGAGCCTCAATTTATAATTAGGGGATAAGTGCTTCATTTGTAAACAACAAAACGCCCATTGTTCATCCGTGGGCTGGTCACAAAGCTCTGATCTCCATTGTTCCAACGCCTTCGGGTCCGCCCATGGAGTGTGTGCTTGCGTTTGGACATAGAGCCTGGTAACCAACTTTCTGGGAGATGGTGTGACTAAAAGGTGGTCCAACGGGTGTAGGGGGTCTGGAGGAGCCGGAAAGGTGGGATGCAATGCCTTGCAAGCGGCCTTGAGTTGGTGTTATAATAACCACTCCAGAACTGGAGTGCGTTCCCCTGCTGGGCTAGCAGGCTGCTCCAAGAATGTGCCCTGTGGGTAAAGGTCCCCTAATGCCCATGTTATGTGCCCGATCAATGGCGCCCTTGTCATGCAAGAATGGAAAATGTGGGTGAAATGCAATAGGTGTAGAGGGTGCATAGAGTGGAGGGGTATGTGTCCGCTTACGTATGCCTTCCCATGCCCAACGCACCGTTTCAACAGTGTTGAGTTCGTTAGGAGTTCTACGATAAGGCTGATATATAGCCATGTGTAAAGGAGTGGGGTCCGCTATATCCTTCTCAGTGACCACGTGGGGTTGAAAGGGGACAGGGTGTATCCAATAATGTAAAAATTGAGCTTGTGCACTTAAAGCATATAATTCAAAATCTGGAGCACCCAGTCCACCTTTGGACAGTGGACGCGTCAGCAGGTCCCAACTAACTCTGGGCGAACCTCCAGCCCAAATCATAGAGATTGCAGCAGATCTCAGGGATTTAAAGAAGACTTGGGTAAGTGGTAAGGGTATATTCACGAAAAGGTACAGCAGCTTGGGGAGGACGATCATTTTCAATGTTGCGATCCTGCCAGCTAATGATAGGGGCAACGCAGTCCAAAATTTGATTTTATCTTCAAACCAATTTTGTAATCTTCCAAAGTTTAAACGCCAGATTAGCTGTATGTCTCTACTCAGCCAAATGCCCAAATATTTAACAGCTTCATCCGCCCACAGCAACGGAAAGTCCAATGAGGTATCTAAGAGGGCGTCAGTGAGGGGCAGGATGGAGGACTTGGTCCAGTTTATATTAACACCCGACAGGCCACCAAAGCGAAGCACCTCCCTCAGAACCGGGTTCAGATTGTCATCCGGTCGTCGGATATACAATGTAATATCATCTGCGTACATTGAGATGATGAGATTCTGGTCAGTAAAAACCAAGCCCCGGGCAGAATGATGTTGGTTAATTCTAGCCGCAAACAGGAGAGGTGAAATGGGGCAGCCCTGCCTAGTTCCACGTGAAATAGGGAAAGCATCTGATATCAGTCCGTTGGCCTGAAGACAGGCAGTAGGTTTAGTGTAAAGTAATTTAATAAAGTTGGGGCTAAACCCTAATCTGGGAAGTATAGCAAACAGGAAGGGCCATTCCAAAGAGTCAAACGCTTTAGTGGCGTCAAGGAAAACTGCTACTGCCAGAAGTTTGGGGTCAATTTGGTGAAGTACAGAAAAAAAAGTACGCAAGTTGTGGGCCGTCGACCTGCCCGGTATAAATCCGGATTGATCTGGCCGGGCAATAAGGGACATCAGCGGCTGTAATCTGTTTGCTATTAGTTTAGCCAATATTTTGGCATCTACATTTATCAAAGAAATGGTCTGTAAGAATCGCAAGATGTCGCTGGCTTACCAGGCTTGAGCAGGGTGATGATTACGGCCTCTCTCATAGGTGGGGGAAGTTCCCCCATTTCCAGGGATTCCTGATAAACATCTAAAAGACGGGGTGCAAGAACATCTGCGTACGTCTTATAAAATAGTGTCGTCAGTCCGTCAAGTCCAGGGGCTTTCCCGGTAGGGAGGCTTTTGATCACCTGCGTATTGTCATCTGTGGTGAATGGAATATCCAGGTACTCTCTATGAGCTGGGCTAAGCCAAAGCAGCTCCAGGGAGTCCAAATAGTCTCCCAGACCACGGGCGGTGGACTGCTGTGTGGCTGTGTAGAGAGAGGTATAAAATCCAGTTAGATGTTCGTGTGTGGCCACCTGCCCTCTAGAAGTAGGAGAACCACCGTCAACCAGTTCCACAATAAAAGCGGGCACTGTGTTCTGTTTAAGGAGATTAGCAAGGGTTTTCCCGGGTCTATCACCCTCGCCATAGCCCCGCGCCCTTGCATTTTTACCCAGGAATCTGGTCTCCCTTTCCGCCTCCTCTTCAAACTTGGACATAGTACTCCGTATGGAAGCCAGAATTTTAGGGTCTTTAGTGGTGAAATATTGTGTCTCCAGGTCTAATGGCTTGTTCTAGTTTGATTAGTGTCGTGCGTATGGAGCCAAGGACACCAGACTGTTTGGAGATGCAGGCTCCACGGATTACGACTTTAAAAGCCTCCCAAAGTGTAGAAGGGGAGTCCACAGAGCTCTCATTAATAGTGAAGTAGTTCTGGATTTCGAGTTTTATTTCCTCTTTAAACACGGTGTCTAGAAGGGCATGAGGGGGGAGTCGCCAACTGAATGCACGCGGTAGAGTGCTAGGAATCTTCCACTTTAACAGTACAGGGCAATGGTCAGAGAGAGTGCGTGGTAGATGCACCACATCTGAGGCCCAGGACATAACGTCAGCTGAAACCAACCAATAGTCCAGTCTGGACCAGGCTTGGTGGTAGGAGGTGATACATGTACCTTCCCTAGTGACCGGGTTGAATTTACGCCAAATGTCTAAAAGCCCATGCTGTAGCAATATATCATTCAATTGTTGCGTTGCCTTATGATGCGGATTACAAGGGGTGCCCTCCCTATCTAAGATGTTGTCCAAGACTGCATTGAAATCTCCACCCCAGATCACTGTGTCACCCCCCATTGTCACTATTTTGGCCCAAACGTTAAGAAAAAATTGCGGGTCATCCGTGTTGGGGCCATAAAGGGCCACCACCGTGACCTGTGTCGACATGAGGCTACCAGCGACTATGACACAACGCCCTTCGGGATCCATCAGGGTTTGTGTTGTGGCCCAGCCTAGTCCTCTCCTAATCAGTATGGAGACGCCTCTGGCATAGTTGGAAAAGGTTGCCGAGTGTACCTCTCCCCAGTATCTGTGTATCAGTTTGGGATCAGTGTTATGTTTCAAGTGGGTTTCCTGCAAAAAGCAGATATCTATGTGGTGTTTACGTAAATATGCGTGGACTAGCCTCGCCTTCTTAAAGTCATTGAGTCCCCTTACGTTCCACGTAAGGAACCTGGTCTCCGTCATAGTAAAGCAAAAAGGGGGGTACCCTGTAACAGAGCTCTAAAAGAGTAACTCAACATGAAACCCTGAAAGGAAAAAACACGGTAAAATTGTAACCACCATATCACCTCACTGCAATTAAGCGATGCCACATCAATGCACAAACAGCAAAGAAATCGTGTTCCATACAATAACAGTGCAATCAAAAAATAGCTGTCTCTGGGTGCGTTAACCCTTTCAAACCACCCCCTCCCACTACAACCCCCCAAACAGGTCGAGAATATGAACCCCCCACCCCCACCCTTGGATCACCCCGGGACCCAACTTGGAATTCGAGCACATGGGAGATCTCCCTGTGGGGACTGGAAACGACAGCGAACACCTGCCTTGTGGCAGGGTGGCCAGGCTAAAATAACATGAAACCGAAGTGCTCCCAACAAAAGGCAAAGAGGTAAGTTGAGCCAACAGCCTAACATTTGATTAAGCATGGTGTACAATAAGGTTGACCTCGGCTTCTCACGGGCAGGACAGAGCCATGGGCTCATCATGAACAATGAACTAAACCATATCAACCAAGTGATCTACATATGAGATTAACAGATGGCAGAGGACAAGATTGTGGGCAGTTATCAGTCATTGTCACTGAGGTTCGTTGACAGGGTGGAACTTGGCGAAGGGCCCTGAGTGGCTTTACGTGGACAGATGTGCTTCGTAAATTTCAAGGCCGACTAGGCATCGGTGAAAAAATGCGCTTGACCATCATGCGTGATTTTCAATTTCGCAGGATATAGCATAGCGTACGGTATGGAGGAAGACTGCAGGAGCCTCCTTGTTGGCATAAACTCCCTGCGTGCAGCTTGCACAGCCGGGATATAGTCTGGAAAAAAGGACAGAGTGTTGCCCTGATGTGTGATGGTGCCCCTGGTCCTAGCCTCCCTTAAGATAGCATCTCTATCCGCATAAGTAAGAAGGCGCGCAATGATCGGGCGCGGTGTCGCACCCGGTATAGGCTTAGGACCTAGGGAACGGTGGGCCCGCTCAACGATCATGACCGGAGAAAGTACTGAACCGAACAGCTCACGTAGTAGGTTGTCAATGAAGTGCTCCATTTTTGAAATAGCTGTCCACTCCGGAAGGCCAAGAATTCTGAGGCTATTCCTTCGGGAACGCGCCTCTAAGTCTTCATTTTTAGTCTTGATTACTTCAAGTACCTTCTCCATGCTCAGGAGCTGCATTCTAGATTCAGACTGGAAGTCCTGCATGTCAGATACTCTGTTTTCCAGAACATAGAGACGGGTTTCGTGGACTTCCACCTTCTTTTTGACTGCATCTACGCTGGATGTTAGAGCATCTAGTTTCACGTCGATAGTTTTGAGACTGGAGCGCACCTCCAGTAAGATAGAGTGCATATCTTCCTCTGAACTATCGGCATTATCCGCCGGGCCCTGAGCCGCCCCCTGCTCTGTGGATGGGTCCATTGTGCGCGTTTGACGCTTGGTCTCAAATGGAATCTTGGGCTGTTTTGGGTCTGTCTTGCCCATGTTCCTGGTATAGTGGTGTCGCAGAGTGCAGCTCCCCACACACCCGTAGCGCACTTCACAACAACTCCCAGCGCCCTGCCCCACGACCCCCGACCCCGCCTTACAGCCCCTTGAGTATGAAGCGAGACTCGCAGTGTACAGATCTATGTTGACCCCTCGTTGAGTCGCCCCGATACACTTGGAGCACAGCAGTCTGCGTATTACGATCTCCAAAGTCTCAAAGTGACAGTTTTACACAGTGAAGGGGCCTCGCAGCAGGTATGCACCGCCCGCCAACCAAGGTCACCTCCAATGCTAAATTGTACCAACAGGGCGTGCAGACAGGGGTCTACTGACGATGTTAAGTGGCAGGGGGCCCACAAAGAATCTAGCCTCAGTCACCAGCAGAGGCAGGGTCAGCGCGCTGGACCCGGGCACAAGTGCCTGGGGGTGTATCGCATAAGGTCCGTGTGTGCGCTCACTGTGGAATCAATTATGATGTGGCTTCCAGCCGGTGGCAGTAATTGACTTCTCCTTCTCCGGGTATATGGACAGGCAGCCCTACCCGAGCAGCGGAACGGGGGTAGGGGAGACCCGGCGAGCCAACGCAGCACCAAAGAGACCCCCCGGCTTGCTTGCGTGGGGGAATCCAGGCGCCACCGATGCCACGCCACTGTTCACCCCCCCTTTGCGCCGTATAGCCCAGTGCAAGGCGCCCTAGGTGGAGGTAGCGGGTAAGGGCCCCACGCCCAGACAGTGCCAGCCGGCCCCCGCCACCGCACCCCAGCCCGACAAGGGGAAAAAGAAGCCAGGCAGGGCTGGGGGCGCGCCGCCGCGTGAGCAGCCCACCGCGGTCTTACGCCAGCAATCTTCGGCTCTCCTCAGTGTCAGCAGCTGCTACGGCAGCCGACGCCAGCCCCCGCAGGCCAAGACTACGCAGCAGCCGCACGGAGCATGACGGCCATTTCCTTTCTCAGTCTCGGCCCTGTCGCTCCGCCTGCAATTTCGTGGTGTTCCCATGGACCGATGCAGATAAGACTACAGCCGCGTAGCCCAGGCAGGTTCAGCTGATGACATCGATGTCGGGAACACGGTTTTACGGTGGTATTTTCAGGATAGTGTTGCCTGGCCTGCAGAGCCCCTTCAACAGGCAGCCATCCTGCAGCGCGTCATAGCCACGCCCCCAGAGGACAGTGTTAGTTGGTACAAATGATATCAATGTAGATGGATGGTCACAGACTTACCTCACCAGTGGATGTCAGAAGGCAAAATTGCAAATGGCAGGAAATCCCCATGTGCCATGTGAGGTGTTGGGCAGAGCGTAAACATCAAGTTCTGTTGTATCACTGTTGCTGACAAGAGAGACAGATACAGAGTAATGAGACATACAAACACAAACAGTAGGAAGGTATGGTTATATATTTGATACACAGTACATCAACAATACATGTTCCTCTCGTTGATGGTTTCAACTGGAAAGAAGGTTTCCTCTTTGTGTTGACATTGCAATGACGTGTCAGAGCATTAGGTACAATGACAAAGGATATCGCAGTCAATGATTGAGAACAAGAAGGCCATGGGTGGACAGACGACTGGATGACATGAGACCTAGACATATCCTTGCACATGAAGTTGCAGAATGTACGGATGGATATGTTGACCTGAAGACACAGATATGTAGCATATCAGTTTGTCGAATGAACATGTTGTAAAATTAGGACAACTTAATGTCCAAATAATGTTATGTTAAAATTAAATATACATGTGCTGACATTTATCGAGAGAGAAATATGGTTAAACAAAACACAAAAGAACAGGCGGTAGACTTACCAATCTCTAGTAAGTCTGCTGTTGGGGGACAGTCCAGGTGCTGATGCATCACTGGGAGGAAAAATAGAGTGAGTGGCAAGTGGTCAATAGGACGGCCACACAGGACCTTTAAAGTAGATTGGCCACATTTGAGACCCATTACATGACAAAATAAGTTTGAGTTGAGTAAATTGGTTCATCAAATTTAAACACAAGAGATCATTTGCACTGTTACAAATCAACATACAAAATGTTTTTTAAAAAGGCCACACATTGTGTTACTTACTTTGATAGCATCGTAACATACATGTGTGTGTTGTAAGGGAATATTTGGAGACGTGCCCTGTATGTTGTCCTGCCAACGTTGGAAATAATCCTGCTCTAGCTTTTGCAACCAAAGTACTCACAGCACATGCATCCTTCCCCAATCCATTTGCACAGTTGTTCACTTGCTGCCAAATGGCCGCTTTACCTGCTTCACAGTGCTTGTATGAAGGCAACTATTTAGTTCCTGTAGGAAGTTAATTGGTCCGCCCGAAATGAGGAGGCAGAGTCGAAAGTAGTAGAGACGTGAATTTAATAATGCAGTACACGTCTAGCAGTGAAGAAGTCCAAGTAACGAATGCCCCAACTCCCACCATCCAGTCATCCCACAACACTCCATACATTTGAACCCAAACATTCTCCCAGCGACGCGAGACAGCCACGAGCTATGACGGAAAGTCACGCTCGTGTCTGCTCATGTCAACATGCAACACACCTTCCCCCCTTAAAAAAAAAACAGGATGAAATTGAATAAACAATACAACCAAAAAAAAAAAAAATACATAATCAATTCATGACAAAATCTTTGTACTTAGCAGGAAGACGATGATTACGCACTGCTCTAGAATTCTCAGAACTGCAAGAAGGAAAGGAATGATTTCCTTGGTCATTGTGTTGTCCCACATCTAAAAATACATTGCTGTTATGATCATCTTGTACTTCAGTAACCCCTTTAAATAAGGAAATTCTGTTGAAATTCCAAACAGAACCACCTTCAATTCTAACAGCATTCCTGAAAACTTCAATGACTTTTCTTGGACTCGACCAGACAGGAAACCCCTTATTAACGCCTTCTTTTTTCTTAATACGAATTGAATCCCCCACCATTATCTCATGTTTAGTTGCACAACCCATTTTTTTTTTCAGAGCATGTTTCATTTTGTTTTTATACAAACCAACCCTGCGTTGAACTACCTCATAATCTACCCTAAAAAACTCATCAGTGTCACCAAGATTTTTCTTCAACCACCAGGGAACCAATTTGGTACTGGGTTTGCGCCCTCTTAAAAGTTCAAATGGGCTGACCAAAGTGACGGAATTGGGAGACGTTCTATATGCCAATAACATGGATTGTAAAGCATTTCGCCAATTCAAACCACTCTTTATTGACAACTGAATAGCTTCTTTCACCACACGGTTGAAACGCTCAACCTGACCATTGGCCTCGGGATGGAAAACCGCAATTCTCCTATGAGTAATACCACATTTCACTATGAAATCCTCCATTTCCCTACTAACAAATTGAGGCCCATTATCCGTGACAATTTCCTGAGGAATCCCTTCCCTGCAAAAAACTTCATCCAAGAACTCAATCACCTTATGTGAGGTGACCTCATTGACCATTTTGACTTCAGGCCATTTGGAATAGTAGTCAATTAGAACAATGCCGAATGCTTCATGTCTGGGTAAAGTGCTAAACGGACCAATAATATCCAACCCCAGTTTACGCCAAGGACCAACAGGAAAATCTATAGGATGAGGTTCAGGACGTAAAGCAACAGCTGATTTGTCACTATTTGAGCATTGAATGCATGAACGTACAAAATGATCCACACAATTATCAACGCTTGGCCACCAAAAACTCTCTGACACGTCTTCTGGTGAAGGAAATCCCTAAATGCCCTTCATGAGCAATTTGAAGAATAGTGTTTCTAAGAGAATGAGGAGGAATAATTTTATCACCTCTCAACACTAACCCATTTTCAACAGCAAGCTCTTCATGAACCTTGAAATAACTCATCATGTCACCTGACAACTTCCTCTGTTCAGGCCAACCTTGCACTAAACATTTCTTGACGTTGCATAATTCTAAATCTTTCTCCATCTCTTGGAGCCAAACATCTTCCCGTAAATTAGATTGTTCACCATACACTAAATTAACATCACGCATGGTGAAAGCTACCTCACAATCATCCTCTTGGATCTTAACTGGACAGTCGACAGAAGACGTTAATCTGGACATGCAGTCAGCGTGTACATTGGCCTTCCCTTGAACATACTCTATCTGGAACTGGAAAGACTGTAGCCTGGAAGCAAGTCTAGCAAGGCGTGCAGACATGGTCCGCCCTCCACCTGGAGCCATCAAAAACACAAGAGGCTTATGGTCAGTTTTTATGATGAACTTAGTACCCCACAAAAAGGTCCTGAAATGCTCTGCTCCCCAAACACAAGCCAATAACTCTCTTTCTATAACTGAATAATGTTTTTCAGCATCTCTCAGTGCTCTTGAAGCATATGCTACAATCCACTCTTTCTCATTGTCTCTTTGTATAAGAACACCACCTAAACCAGTGCTACTAGCATCCACCATAACGATGCACCTTTTTCCACAAACAAAAGGTTTAAGACATGGCGCATTCACAATAAACAACTTCAAACTCTCAAAAACTTTAGACATATCATTGGTCCAAATAAATTTTGCATTTTTCTTGAGAAGACACCTAAAAGGGTCAATTATAGAAGCAAAATTAGGTATGAATTTTGCATAAAATTCGATAAGACCCAGAAAAGCCACCAGTTGTTCTTTGGTAGTGGGGATGGGTGCATTCACTATACTTTCAACGTGATTACGCTTAGGTTTGATTCCCATACCACTAATGGTATGCCCAAGATACTCTACTTCCTTTGCCTTGATTTTACATTTATCCAGGCGGAGAGTGAGACCCTTCCTTGACAAGGCAGCAAATACATTTTCTAAATTCAAATCATGTTCCTCATCATTTTTACCATAGACAAGGATATCGTCTTGGAATGCAATAGCACCATTTAATTCATCCAAAGTGTCTCTCATCAATCTCTGGAACACTGAGGCAGCACTAGCAAGACCAAAAGGCATGCGACAAAACCTGAAAAGACCTTCAGGAGTAATGAAAGCAGTGAGGTTCTTTGATTCCTCAGCAAGAACAACCTGGTGGTAAGCACTAGCTAAATCGATGCATGAAAATACTTGTGCACCAGCCAACGTAGAGACGATCTCATGGAGATTGGGCAGAGGATGAGCATCTACCCAAATGGCATTATTCACACCTCGAAGATCCACACACAACCTAAGCTCGCCTGAAGATTTAATGGAAATCACAATGGGAGAAACCCAAGGTGATGACTCAATGGGTTCTATAACGTTTTTTTGACACAAATCTTTAAGCATGTCCTTCAATTTGTTCCTGTAAGTGAGAGGAACATTCCTCACTTTGTGACGAACTGGAACAGCATTGTCGTGTAGCCTAATGACATGTTCAAAACCCTGATATCTCCCTAAATCTCCACTGAAAAGATTGGGAAATGATTTCTTTAATCTATCAAGAAAATGGAAATTGTCTTTGTGGGTGACATTGACATTGTGAGATTCAACAACATAAACTGGGGGTCCGCTCTAGGGTCAAGTTTGATTCCCAATTGTTGTTGATGCGGCCACCCTAATAATGACTGCCCTGATCTTGCTACATAAATTTTCCCAAACATATCGCGACCTGAAAACACTAGATTAGCACAGAAAAAACCAATAAGGTCAATCTTGTGTCCTGTGTAACCTCCAGGAGATACATCAGGTGGAGAAAGTGTTTCGTTAGGCCACTTGTCGTGAAAAATGTCTAAGGAAATAATGGTGTACCATGCACATGAATCCACAAGGAATTCCAGATCAATGTCATTAACAGTAATAAAACATGAAGGAAATTTAGTACATTCTCCACCCCCACAAATATTGATCACTGTATTGACTTCGTATTCATTTTCCTCATAAGGAGGGTCATGATCGCAGGTGTCTTGAACGTAATTCACTCTTTTAGAAACTGCTCTGCAAAATTTTCCAAAGTGACCCTTCTTATTACATTTTGAACAAGTTTTTCCTATAGCAGGACAATATTTAAAATCAGCCAAATGCCCGTCGCTACCACATCTATAGCAAAGTAATTGGGAATTCCTTTTTTCGTACTTTGTTCCTTTAAATCGACCATCAAATTTTGATGAGTTATCATTTCTCTGTGGAAAAAATTTCTTTTGTTTATCATACTCTTTAGAAACATTGAAAACGTCACTCTTATCATTGCCTCTAATTTCTTTCACAAATTTCTCAGAGTGTTCTATGGACTTGGCTATGTCAATGGCGTTATTCAATGACATGTCAGATGTAGTCCATAAACGTTCTTGAACTTTCTTGTTGTTTGTCCTCATTAAAATCTGGTCTCTGAGGACTTGCTCATATGATATGTGCTCGAAATCACATGTAACAGCTAGTGACCTAAGAGCAGATACAAAATCTTCAATGGGTTCATCGGTTCGTTGTTTCCGTGAGTAAAAATAAACCTTTCCATGACAATATTTTTCTTTTTACCATATCGTATATTAAGTTGTGAGGAGGCATACTTATATACGTCAATATTACCTGGATTAATTAAAGGAGGCAAAGTCTTGAATTCTTTTAAAGCAATACCACCTAAGCAATGTTTTAGCAATGAAAGTTTCCTCTCAGGTTCACACTCTGCCCCTTCCAAAACTTCCACATATGCCAAAAAAACAGGTTCCCATATTTCCCAGGCCATGGGAGGTTCACCAGGAGAAGATAGAAATGATGGCGGAGGAACAATCCCTGACATGGTTAAGTAAAATAAGTAAAGTAGGGGGGGAAAAAAAAAAAAAAACAATAAAACTGTGAAACACGCTAATATGTAGCGTTAAAACAGTACAAATGCATTTTAATGGCACGCGGTGTGCGTGTCACCGAAGAGTAAATATTACCACAGTAGCCTTGATGTCCTGATCTCCCGATTTCAGCGTGAAAAGAACTGCCACTTCATGATAAATGCCGGTAGAAGCAGTTGCTAGGTAACAGTGCTGGAGAAAGGCAACAACAGACACGTCAGCGGTCACGCTGCGTGATGAGCGTGATGACGTGATGACAGTGTGCGTGATGGACGCATCGAATCCAGTGCGTCAGTGGAAATGGCTGCTCCGGGATTCCAACTCGTAACAGGAGCTCGTGGACACAGAAACTGTTGAGGCAGAAACGGCCGGGGAGTGTGGTCCGAAATCCTTAAAATAAGGTAAAGCGGAGGCAGGCAGGAGCTCCAACAGGAAGCGCTGAGCGTTGTAGACTAAGCTTACATCAATAGCTTAGTGAAATGTACTCTCCAGAGTACAATCAGTTATCGACGAAATTGCAAAAAAAAAAAATGTCCTTGAGGGTGATCCCGCTCGTCGCCAGTGTAGGAAGTTAATTGGTCCACCCGAAATGAGGAGGCAGAGTCGAAAGTAGTAGAGACGTGAATTTAATAATGCAGTACACGTCTAGCAGTGAAGAAGTCCAAGTAACGAATGCCCCAACTCCCACCATCCAGTCATCCCACAACACTCCATACATTTGAACCCAAACATTCTCCCAGCGACACGAGACAGCCACGAGCTATGACGGAACGTCACGCTCGTGTCTGCTCATGTCAACATGCAACAGTTCCCTTTATTGATTTCCCACAAAGTAAACTACATGGCCTGTCTCCTCCGCAGTGAAGTTCCTCTGGAGTCTACATATGGTGTGTGACATCTGGTAGTGAGGCAGTTCTATGGGAAGAGGGCAGAACCCAGGGCATGGGTTATATTTATGTGTTTGCTGTGCCAGTGTGTGTCAGGTGTGTGTGTGTGTGTGATTTCAATCAGGCATATATTGTTTCCATATTCACTTCCATTCAAAGCTCTTTGCCTGGTGGCAGAGAGCTCCCCAAACAGGCAGAACATAGAAATCTGATCATAAAATTACTTGCAATTACTCTATGATCATAAATCCAGTTATAGGAGACTCATCCTACTCATTTCAGGGGTTAGAGACTTGCAAGTCTACTTTTAGACTATTGAGATTTTGACACGGAATTGGTAAATTTAATCCAGGAGGTTATTGTCCACTTGAATGTAGGCAGAAATTCCACACATGGAGAGAGGGTACGGAAACGTACCTTTGTGCTTAGTTTCCAATGTATGCACATACTGGAATTTATGAATTGCAAACCCTGATTAGGAGAACCGGAGACTAGAGGGCTGTTTTCTTGTACACAAGATGTTGTTCACAGTCAGTCTGTAGATGCCACCAATCTGTCAAAGGAGCAGACTGAATGTGAGGATCTATTCCTGGGAAAGCAAAGAGCAATGCCACAGCACTATGAGGAATGAGGGTGTTGGCTATAAGTAGTAAAGTAATTGAATATGTATTTGGTTTAGATGTGAGAGAGTCATTAGATGTGAGAAAGAACATTCCATATGTCATCGAGAGATGGGATTGGCTCGTATGCATGAGGCAGCATGGAAAGTGAGTGGACAAATTGTAAGTGTCAGAGAGTGTTCTTTATTAAGACTGGAAGTGAGGAGCTCAGTATGTAAGATCTGAGAAAGAGACTAGTCAGAGTGAATGCTCTGAGATGTGGGTGTCAGCTGTTGACCCCAGTATTAAGGTGGCATGAAAGGACTTGGAGGATTTTCTTGTCAGTAATTTACACTGGTGTGATGAGGGACTCTAAACCAGGTGTTGGATTTAGGGAAGGTGTTTGCCTTCTCTTAACTGCTGCCATATTGTGACACTGACATAAAGGGCTCGCCATGCAGAATGTAATATGGGGCTCCTGAATCTCCCATGGCTCACAAATATTCATTGGCCTTGAGCTGTATGGGGGCCTCCTGGAGGGTTGGGACCCCACTGTGCTGCAGGGGCCTGCGTTACATCCCTGGATTTTGAGTGCTCTATCCAATTTTAGAAGGGGCTGATGTAATGCATTCAACTCTGCTATTAGACTGGTACCTTCTCACTCACACACACTGTATTGACATTTCCATCTTTTTATCACACTCTCTCACACCCATATTTGCTCTCACAAACTCACTAAGAAACCATTTCCCTTTTTCTAGGCATGTGGGACTGCACACAGCACCTCTTATCGGTCTCAGCAAAGAATGAAAGTTAAGTCTACCCCAGCACTGATAATAGTCCATTTTACTATTCAATAACTACAAAATAAGTATGAAATTCAAAAATTACAAATACAGAGCCATTTAGGGAAAGTGAGCACAAGTGCAATGTTATCATTAACTATGTAGCACATTATATACACGTCAGAAATATAATTAATGTGATATTTTATTTTCTGTTCTCATCTAATTTGCTTAATTAAACAAACATTGGAAACGCCTGTAGGTCTTGGTTTTAAAAGGTCTAGCTGTTGACTTTGCCAATGCTTTTTGCCAATTGCACACATATGCATTTGTTAACATACATGTACATGCATGGAAGCCAATCTTGCAATGGGTATTCTATTATATAGAACCCATTCCAAGGTAGCTGCCAATGTTCACACATTCATTGTGATGTGTGCGTCACGATACACACATACACACACACACGCACGCACACACACGCACTTCGTGGCACATTCGTGCCCGTGCGTTGTGATACATAGCGGCTATTTTAAATATATTGGTCTAACATGAGGGATGGCCATATTAGAACAGTAAATTCAAATGTAAAAAGAATAGAAAAACAAGTTCGCACAAATCACAAAAAGGAAGCGTGCAACCCAGCAGCACTTTGTAGCTGCAGGGCCTTCGTAAATAAACGCATACATGGAGAACAAGGTGGAGAACACCAGGGAGAGGGTGGGGGAAGAACGCAGGGAGGCAGAGGAAAAAGAAAGGGGTGAGAACAAAGAAAAGGAAGTGTCTATTTAACCAGCCGCCAGCCAAATAGTACAAAATCTCTATTTACCCAGCAGCTGGCAAAGTAGTACCTAAGCTCTGCTGTTTAGCCGGCCATAGAACTAAATAGTAGAGATGATGTACAATTTGACCAGTGACCAGATTAATAGTGTGAAAGAGATCTTTATTTATCCAGCCATAAAGAAAAAAAGGGACTCCAGGCAATGGTAGTGTGGTGGCCATCTTGTAATGGGGATGCAACATGTGTGAAGCATTTGAAAGTAAATGCATATACAAATGCACAATAGGCTGTAAAAAGGTAAGTTCATGAATTAAGCTAAGCTGTTTACAAATAAAAACATTTATAGTCAATTTTGAATAAAAACATTTATGTTATTTTAATATTCAAATAAGACGTAGAAATCAAACAGAAGCTTCATAATATGGCACACAGATATTTTGCTTTGAGCTTCAGTCAGGGAGTATTTGGCTGTCAGAAAAGAATACTGACTATGGTTTTAAAGCATGTTACATGAATGTTTTATTCACTCATGAGAATACATTGTTTTTTTAATGTTTATGATGCTCCTTCTGATGGTTTTTGAGGACTGGGCTCTTTTTTGGGCTTCTTATGGGAGGCCTTGTGCTACCTTTAGGCTTCTGTTTAAGGGGGGATTGTGCTTGCTCAGTATTTCAAATCTGGAAACACACCAGCAGATAACAAGTAGCAGCTAGCTGGGGGAGGGATGTACAGTAGGTAATTGGTGAGGTAAATTGAGTGAAACACTGTAATGATGCTTCAGTGGAATGAGGAAGTGAAAGCAGGAGACATGTAAGTAATGCATTTGGATAATCCACAGGAGGAGTTCATTCTGCTGCCTGTGAATAAATACATTTTCCATGCTATTCACCCAGCAGAGTAGGTTTAGAGCATTGCTGCTTATTGGTCCTATGTCATGAGTGGTTCCTTCAGTCACCTTGAGATTTTAGTCACCTGGAAAATACATCTTGGGAATGGTAGTTTTGATTTTTAACATGTTAAGCAGTGTTTTAAGTGGGCAAGGTCCTGTCTCTACTGGGCCCTCATTTCTGTACTTGACAGTGCTGTCTCAGCAAAAGAAATCTGGAAGCAAAAAAAAAAAATGTGTGTGACAGGCTAAGAGGCTGTACCTCACTAAATTCAGTGTTGACGGGGCGTGAGGTAAGGAAGCAAGCAGTAGGAGGAGGATGAAAAGTAGGAGAATAAGGGCCAGGATTTGGACTACTTGGAGCGGTAGGATGACCAGAGCCACAAGGACTAGGACAAGAAGAACCAGGACCAAGAAAACCTAATCTATGAGGACCGAGGTTACCAATGCCAGAAGGGGCCAGGAATAAATAGACAATGAGGAACAGGACAAAGAAAAACAGTACTAGGGGTACCGCGGCCAGGGTGATAAGGATCAGGAGGGCCAGGAGGATGTGTTACAGGGAGATCTTGACCCAGAGGACAAGGTCCAGAAGCAACAGAAGGACCAGAGGTAGAAGGAACATAATGACAAGATGGAGTATCAGGGCCCACGTTCACCAACCAGGACCAGAGGGATGAGGACAAACAACGGCCCGGAGTAGCAGACCCAAGTAGACAGGTAAAAAAGTACCAGTACCAGGACCATTGAAGAGAAGGACCAGTGATGGAGAAACCAAGACTACAGACATCAGATCAAGATGGACTAAGGGGCCAGAAGGCAAAGGACCAGGAACAGGAAGACCATAACCAAAAAGGACCTGGGCTAGCAGGACTCAGAGACCCTAGAATAGAATGACCAGGTGGTTATAAAGGACGAGAAAGTCTAGGTCGAAAGTGACCAGGATCAGAAGGTCCAGGAGTGTCCGACACAGGTGGATCCTAAAACAGGGTGACAAGAACTACATGAACCAGGGGGACCCACAGCATGGGAACTAGGAGCACCAGTGCCAGAGGGAATAGAAAGACAAGACTCAATAGGACCATTACTAGGAGGACCACGATAGAGGGGCCCATGCTCAACTGGACAAGAACAAGGGAAAGTAGGCAAACCAGGAGGACTAGTATGAGTAGGATGGGTCAGGAGGACCGGGACTAGGAGGGCAGGTGGAAACCAAGGCCAGTGGAATGAGCATCTGAAAATCTGATACATGAGGGCCAGACGGAGGAGTACCAGAACTAAGACCAGGACTACATGGACCAAGGTGACCAGGTTCAGGAGGAGTAGGAACAGGCAACCGAGGGGACTAGATAAACCAGTGGAGCCGGACCAGGAGGACTGATGGACGAAAAGTAGGGTGAGGACAATGAAAAGGTCCAAGACCTGCAGCCTGTGAAACAGAAGATCCAATAGCCAAACGACTAGGGGCAGGAGTACATGGGAATGATGACCAGTTGAGCCGGGACCAGGAAGTACAGGACCAGTAAGGTCTTAGACTAGTGCAAACCAGAGGTCAAGGAACATCAGAACTAGGAAAGGCTAGGATGATTTGTGACAGGACAAGTGATTGTAGTGCTGGAGGACAAGGGCCAGGAGGATCAGGACCAGATTGAAGATGACTAAGAAGATTAGGACCTGAAGGGTAATGGCCAGTATGTCCAGGATACTAGGATAAGCAGGACAGAGATAGGGAGACCGAGGGGGCAGTACCAAGGGCACCCAGAAGACCAGAGTAGGAGGACTAGGTAAACTAAAAGGATCATGACCAAGAGGACCAGAAACGGGGCTAAGAAGGTCATGAAAATCAGGACCTAGTGGCCCAGGGCTCAGATGTCAGGACCCCACAAGTCTTACCTGGTATACTCGTGGAGCTATCTCGCAGGGACGACGTGAGCAACCTCCACCGTCCCCCTCCTTACCCGATCAAAGGTGAATCTACAGACCTAGGCAAGGATGGGACCAGGGAAAGATGCCTAATGGTGTTTGGAAGGGACGTCGTCTGTGAAGATAGGTGAGGAGCTTCTCTAAGCGGAGGGCGCTCTCCTGGGCATCGCCAGCTAAACAAGGGAACAATCAAGCAGTTAGTGCGTCTGCTCTCCCTTCGTACTTGTTATACGCTTACAACAGCCATACAGTATACGTAAGAGATACTATGGTATATAGTCACCTGAAAATCGAAGGCTTAAGCTCCGATAGGAGGTCTCTCAGTATAAGTATGACAGGGAAGCAGGGAGAGCCGGCTTTAGAACCTGCCACGCCAGAAGAGGGCGGTCTCTGGGCTCCCGACTACTGTGCCAGTAAGGTGAAAGGAACTCCTTCGTGGTGGTGGTTGAAAGAAAACAAGGGCGCTCCTGCGCTGAGAATGAACAGGAATCAGCCGCGACCACGCTTCCCTGTGCGTGCCGCGGGTGAAAGGAAAACAATAGGCGCTCCTGCGCTGGGAAATGAACAAAAAGCAACCGCGACCACGCTTCCCTGTGCGTGTCGCGGGTGTCGAATCTAGCGAGGGTGCTCCGGTAGAGGGTCTATCTATCAGGGCGATGCTGCAGTGCGTCTGGGTAGGCAAGGAATCAGGAAGAATCCGTTTGGAAATCCGTGGTGCTAGCGGGCCGGCATCTGACAAGGAACAGTACTGGAAGCACTGACGGGAATGAGCGCCGCAGCTATATGCGGTCTCACCCGGAAGTGCTTCTCGTCCGATCAGGTGCGCTTCCTATTCTGAGCGCTAGACCGCTGATCTGTCTAGCTGTGCGCTCTACGAGTACCGGAACCCACCACACACACATACCGCTATTCCCCTTGGGACGGACCCATGACAGTACCCCCTCCCAAGAATAAACCCCCCTTTACACGGGGGTAGCAGGGCGAGGCTTGCACGGAAACCGTGCACGGAAGGCACGAACTAACAAGGGAGCATGGCGTACATGGGACAAGGGTTCCCAGGAACGCTCCTCTGGCCCATACCCTTTCCAGTCCACCAGGTAAAACAGCCGCCCCCTGGACCTACGGGAATCAAGGATGGCCCTCACCTCATATTCCTCGTGATTGTCCCTAAGGATGGGGGCGGAGGGCCAGTACTACGGGTCTCCGGATGGACGGGACGTAGGAGGGAAACATGGAACACCGGGTGTATTTTCATCTGCTGGGGTAGTGTGAGTCTCACCGCCACCCGATTGATGACTTTCTCGATGGGAAAAGGGCCGACGTATCTTGGCAGCAGTTTTTTGGGTCCGTGTACGTTGAGATTTTTTATTGATACCCACGCCTCGTCCCCTACCCTGTACTCAGGTTCCTCTTGTCTATGGGCATCGGCGTAGTGTTTGTGTTGTTCTTTGGCCTTGGCGAGCTCGAACCGGGCCTCCTGCCATAAGTCATGTAGGAGGGTATGGTACTCTTGTACGGTAGGTATGTGGCAGGACAGCGTTTTTTCCCATGGTTCTGATCGTGGGTGCCGCCCTTGTAGACAGAAGAAAGGCGACATTCCTGTGGATGCATGTTTGCTGTTGTTGTATGCGTATTCTACCATCCAGAGTGCCTCCGACCATTCTTGTTCTATAGATAACAATAAGCATCGAAGGTATTGTTCCATGGTCTGGTTTGTTCGTTCCGCCTGTCCATCTGTTTGTGGGTGATATGCCGTGGAAAGACGTGTTTCCATGCCCATGTTTTTGCACACCTCACCCCAGAACCTGGATACGAATTGGGAGCCCCTGTCCGTGATCAGCACGGAGGGTACACCATGCAACCGGATCACATTGTGCGCGAAGATTAAGGCTAATTCCAGTGCTGACGGTAGTTTCTTCAATGGAACGAAGTGTGCCATTTTCGTTAGGTGATCTACGATGGTGAGGACGGTGGTAAAGCCGGTCTTGGTCTTGCGTAGCTCAACCACGAAGTCCATGGACACCGTATGCCAAGGGTAAGGAGGTACAGGAATCGGGTTTAAGAGCCCTACCAGGGGACTGGAATGGATCTTCCCTTGAGCACAAACGGTACAACGGGCTATGTAGGAACGAACAGCGGTGTCCATGGAAGGCCACCAGAAGTGTCTGTGTAAAAGGTCCATGGTTTTATGGAATCCCGGATGGAGAGATAACTGGTGGTCATGGCACATGTACAGAGCCTGTTGTTGATAGTTTTCCAACGGGAGGTAGTACTGGTCTCCTCTGAATAAAAACCCCTCCCGTGCTGTGATGCCAGCAAGGTCCCCGATCCATTCATCCATTTCTTTTTGCTTTAGGTCTTCGTGCAACTGAGAGAAGAAGGAAGAGGATAGGACCACCCCTTGGAAGCAATGCTCAGGAAGGATGAATACGGGTTCGGTCTTCGGTACGGCGTCTTCGGTTTCGTCCAGTCTGGACAGGGCATCTGCTTTGGCGTTTTCCTTCCCGGGCGATAGGTGATCAGGAAATCATATTCGTTAAAAAACAGGGTCCACCTTAATTGTCTAGAGGTGAGGGCTCTGGCTGAACGAAGGAACTGCAGGTTCCTGTGGTCGGTGTATATGGTCACCGGGTGTCGTGCGTCCTTGAGGTAATGACGCCATTCTCCAAAGGCAGCCTTGATGGCAAGTAGTTCACGGTCTGAAACGGTATAGTTGCGTTCTGCTGGTAGTAGTTTTCGAGAGTAAAAGGCCACAGGATGTAGTAGACCTGTTTCGACGTTGCGTTGTGACAACACCCCTCCCAAGGCGTTTTGTGATGCATCTGCTTCCACCATGAAGGGTTGTTCCGGGTCAGGATGCCGTAGGACGGGAGCGCTGGAAAAACGTCTCTTCAGGTCCTGAAACGCCTCCTCGGCTTCAGGGTCCCAGGAGAACTTCACCCCTTTACGCAGCAAACGGGTGATGGGTGTCACAATACTAGAAAACCCAGTGATGAAGCGCCTGTAATAGTTGGCGAACCCCAGGAATCTCTGGACCTGTTTGATGGAACAGGGCGATGGCCATTGTAGTACTGCTTCGACCTTTTTGGTATCCATTCTGACCCCATCAGGGGTTAGGATGTGACCCAGAAACTCAACCATGGTGGTGTGGAACACGCTCTTCTCCAGTTTAACATAGAGGCCGTGCTGTTGTAGTTGTTGCAGGACAGCACGAACGTGCTTGATGTGTTCAGGAACGGTGTTGGAGAAGATCAAAATGTCGTCGATGTAGACGACACAGAAACGATCAAGGTACTCTCTCAGGACTTCATCTATGAAGTATTGGAAGGCCGCCGGAGCGTTGCAGAGTCCGAAGGGCATGACTCGGTATTCGAATAGGCCGTATTTCGTCCGAAACGCAGTCTTCCATTCATCACCCTCACGGACCCTGACGAGATGGTAGGCTCCCCGTAGATCTAGTTTGGTGTAGATAGTGGCGTCCTTTACTTGATCCAAGAGGTTGGAAATGAGCGGTAGAGGATACCGGTTTTTGATGGTTATGGTGTTTATGGCTCTGTAGTCAATACATGTTCTTAGATCCCCCTCCTTCTTGGCCACGAAAAAGAGAGAGGAAGAGACGGGAGATTTGGAGTGGCGTATAAATCCGTTTTGCAGGAACTCATCCAGGTAGGTGCGCAAATGATGATTTTCTTTTTCTGTGAGCGAGTAAACACGACTACATGGAAGTGACGAACCAGGTATGAGGTCTATCCTGCAATCGAAGGAGCGGTGTGGTGGCAAGGTGTTGGCCCCTTTCTTATCGAATACAGAAGCCAGGTCTGCATACGCCTCGGGTACGTCCTCTTGGGTGACCGTACCCATCCCTATTAATGGCACCGAGCGTGCTTGTATAGCAAGGCCACCGGATACGTCCTCTTGCGGATAGCAGGCGGTGGTACAATGAGAGGAGTTCAGAGTCATGATCCGGGTCCTCCAGTCGATTTGGGGGTTGTGTGTCACCAACCAAGGAAGCCCCAGAATAAGCCTGAACTGGGGTGCGTTGATTACGGCAAAGGCAATGTCTTCCGTGTGCCCATTCGTGCACGTCATTCTCATGGCTTCTGTCTGGTACCGTATGAGCCCAGAGGTCAGGTCGGTGCCGTCCACAGCCTTCACACTTTCTGGTTTTTCCTTGGGCACAGTCGGTATACCCAGTCTCTCCATGTAGCGAGTGTCTATGAAATTACCGGTGGCACCGGAGTCAATGAGAGCTGTGACTGTCCATGTCTGGCCCGTTAGTGATTGCCACATTACCGTCATTCCCATGTGTCGAATGTTGACAAGGGATTTGGTGATGGGGGTCCGCATAGAGGGAGAACCCAGTAGACCAACCCCTTCGCCTACTGGGTTTCGTCGTTTCCCGCTTCACCCCTACGGGATACGGAGAGAGCGTAGGGTTTATTGGTTTTCATTTTGGCAGGTTTAACAGGGCACTCTCTAACGTAATGTCCGCTTTTGCCGCAGTACAGGCATAAGTTCTGTTTTTGTCGTTTTTCTTTTTCTTCCCGGGTCAGGGGACCACGGACTCCGCCGATCTGCATGGGTTCGGGTGCTTCATGGGTCTTCCCTGGTTCACTCCTGATTTTTTCTCGGAACGCCATGAATCGGGGCTCGGTACCTTTAGTTTTCTCGTTTTTTCGCTCCTGTAGTCTGAAGTTTAACCTAACCACTAGATCGATGAAGGACCTGATATCCTCCGGGGGTTCAGGTTGTTGCGAGAGGAGATCCTTGACCTCATCCCGCAGTCCTCTGTAGAACACGGATACCTG
Source organism: Calotriton arnoldi (assembly GCA_963921515.1). NCBI lineage: Eukaryota > Metazoa > Chordata > Amphibia > Caudata > Salamandridae > Calotriton > Calotriton arnoldi. The sequence goes on from CAWUFW010000042.1 coordinate 6,718,127, forward strand.
TTTGGACTCCGGCCATTTGGCTTCGATAACCAGCCTGTTAAATCTGGTAATATAATGCAGTAGATCAGAAGAGCCTTGTTTCAGGTTAAGAAGCTCATTGTCTGCGGCTTGCACAAACGTGTGGCGGGCAAACATGCGTCGTAGGGTTTCCTTAAAAACGAGGAGGCTATATAGCATGGGGTCGTCGTTTTCGACCAACGTGATGGACCACTGGGCAGCGTCTCCTCCAAGATAGGACAAGATGAATGCTACTTTGGAGGCATCGTCTGGGAAGGCAGAAGCACGTGCCATGAAGTGTAATTGGCATTGATTCAGGAAAATGCTATACTTGGTGCTATCACCGTAAAAACGTTCGGGGGTGCTAGCTGGATAGGGTGAGGAGATATGACTTGTATTGGCGGGTTACGGCCTTGCTGATCGAGTCCTGTCCCCCCAGGATTAAACACAGGAGGGCGTATCACACCCCCCTGTCTTGCTCTGACAGCAGGGTCTGGGCCCCAAGCCCCTGTCTGCCCTGCTGCAACCTGGCCTTGTAGCGTTGTGATGTCTTGGCGCAGACGCAGGTTGTCTGCCTGTATACAGGTCAGCATAGCTGCAATGTCCTGCAGGGAAATGTCGGGGTTACTCATGACGTCCAGGCGAGATATTTAACGTGGGCTTCCAGTTCTGTCAGGACCCCACAAGTCTTACCTGGTATACTCGTGGAGCTATCTCGCAGGGACGACGTGAGCAACCTCCACCGTCCCCCTCCTTACCCGATCAAAGGTGAATCTACAGACCTAGGCAAGGATGGGACCAGGGAAAGATGCCTAATGGTGTTTGGAAGGGACGTCGTCTGTGAAGATAGGTGAGGAGCTTCTCTAAGCGGAGGGCGCTCTCCTGGGCATCGCCAGCTAAACAAGGGAACAATCAAGCAGTTAGTGCATCTGCTCTCCCTTCGTACTTGTTATACGCTTACAACAGCCATACAGTATACGTAAGAGATACTATGGTATATAGTCACCTGAAAATCGAAGGCTTAAGCTCCGATAGGAGGTCTCTCAGTATAAGTATGACAGGGAAGCAGGGAGAGCCGGCTTTAGAACCTGCCACGCCAGAAGAGGGCGGTCTCTGGGCTCCCGACTACTGTGCCAGTAAGGTGAAAGGAACTCCTTCGTGGTGGTGGTTGAAAGAAAACAAGGGCGCTCCTGCGCTGAGAATGAACAGGAATCAGCCGCGACCACGCTTCCCTGTGCGTGCCGCGGGTGAAAGGAAAACAATAGGCGCTCCTGCGCTGGGAAATGAACAAAAAGCAACCGCGACCACGCTTCCCTGTGCGTGTCGCGGGTGTCGAATCTAGCGAGGGTGCTCCGGTAGAGGGTCTATCTATCAGGGCGATGCTGCAGTGCGTCTGGGTAGGCAAGGAATCAGGAAGAATCCGTTTGGAAATCCGTGGTGCTAGCGGGCCGGCATCTGACAAGGAACAGTACTGGAAGCACTGACGGGAATGAGCGCCGCAGCTATATGCGGTCTCACCCGGAAGTGCTTCTCGTCCGATCAGGTGCGCTTCCTATTCTGAGCGCTAGACCGCTGATCTGTCTAGCTGTGCGCTCTACGAGTACCGGAACCCACCACACACACATACCGCTATTCCCCTTGGGACGGACCCATGACATCAGATTACCAAGTGGCGCAGAGCAATCATTAGAAGTAGCAGGGCCAGGGTGAGGACGATCTGAGGTAAGAAGGCCAACCAGCCTATGGAAACCAAGTGGAATGGACAGTGGTGGCAGGAGGACCAGGACCAAAATGACCAGGCTGAGGAGAGACCGAACAAGGAGAACCTGGATCAATGGCTGCAGTATAGGTAGGACTAAATGGATAAGGAACAGATCCAGGAGAATAAGGACAACCCAAACCAGGAGGACAAAGCCTAAGAGTGCCAGTACAGGAGCAGTAAGATGGACCACGACCTGCGGTACCAGGGCTAGGAGGTTGACAGTGAGGAGAACCAAGTCAATGTGACTAGGACCAAGATGACCACAAAGGAACAGGGCCAGATGGGCCAAGACTGTATGCACCAGGAAGGGCCATGATGGCCAAAAGGCAAAGTTTATGATAAGAAGCACAATAAGACAAGAAGGATCAGGATGAACAGGACCAATGAGTCCAAGACTAAGGTAGCAGGTGAGTCAGGTCAAGGAAAATTAGGTCCTGGAGAAACCAAACTATAAGGAACAGGACCAAGAGGATCAGGGGCAATGGGCACAGAATTTTGAGAAGGACTATGAAAAACAAGACTAGCATGTCCTTGTCCAGGAATGCCAAGTTGCTGAGACCAGGGACACAAGCAGCCAGATTCAGAAGGAAAAGTTCTAAGAGGACCAGGAAACAAAGTACTAAGGGGACGAGGAACATCAGGTCAAAGAGGATCAGGACCTTGAGTACCAGGACCAGGAGGACCAGGGAGAGGAGGAAAATGAGGATCAGGACCAGGGACATCAGGATCAGGATGATCACAGCCTAGAGGTCTAGGCCACAGGGCTAGAAACAGGACAGCCAGGAAGATGAGCAACAGGATGGCCAGGCCCAGGAGGACCAGATAAAGGAGGACCATGATGAGTTTGTGCAGCAGCACGAGGACAAGCAGCAGGGAGACCTGGGCCAAGAGCATCAGGACCAGATCCAGGAAGACAAGATCCAGGCCAATAGGACCAAGGGTCTGAAGAAGCTAGGAAGACAAGGGTGTCAGTACCAAAAATACCAGGAGGTCCAGAGCCAGGAGGACCAGGATTAAAGCAAGAATGATTAAAAGGATCAGCACCAAATGGGACCAGGAACAGGCCTAGGAGTGCCTGGGGGACCATGGCCATAGCACCAGGGCCTAGAGTACCAAGTGGAGCAGAAAGACCAGACCGGGATCTGGGGATAGCAGGTTCAGGGTGAGGAAGATCAGGAGGACCAGAACAGCCAGAGACTGGACGACTAAGGAGACTGGACCTGGATGTCCAGGAGGACCAGGACCAATGTGATGAGGCTTAAAAGGACCCAAACAGAGAGAACCAGGACCAAAAGGGCCCAGACCATTGGGTGTAGTGCCAGACAGACTATGAGGACAAGGTACAGGGCCAGGGGGACATGGATGATTCAAAGTAGGAAGACAAGAGCTAAGAGGGCGAGGATAAGAGGGCCGGGACACAAGAGGCTAGGCAGACCGAGGGGCCCACCAGGACCAGGAACAGTTATACTGGGAATCAGATGAGAAGGCTCAGAAGGACCAGGTTAAATGGGTGAGGGTCAAGAGGATCATGAAAGAAAAGAAAGAGCTAGGAGAAGGTGGCCTGAAAGGACCAGGATGACCAGAAGGACCAGAACCAAGAGAATTAGGCATCCAGAAACCCAAAAAGGGAGGGCCATAAACAAAAGGATCAAGTCTAGTGGACACAAAACCAGGAAGAGAACACAGACTGTGAGGACCAGGAATAGGAAGACCATTGCTAGGCAAACAAGTCTGAGAGTGAGGAAGGCTAGGGGAACACGACCTGAAGAATAAAGAAGAGATGGTCAGGCAACAAGAGCCAACAGGACATGAACTAAGAGGATCAGGGCAATGAGGCCCAGTTGCACCACAACCAAGGGGAAAAGGAAGCACAATTCACAGAGGTTCAGAGTATCAGGACGTGGCATACCAGGACTAGCAGGACCAGGATGAGGATGAAAAGGAGGACCAGGATAAGGAAGGCCAGGATGGCAGGAGCCATGATGACCAAGCTGGGTGGATAAGATTAGCTAATAACAGGATGACCTGAACAAGGAGGATCAGGATAAAGTGAACAAGTTAGTCCAAGATGACAATGAGCAGGAGGACCAGGGCCAAGAGTATCATGGCATGTTGGAGGAGGACTCAGAGATCTGGTCAGGTCAGGAGTAGGTGGACTAGGGCCATTAACACCAGGGACCTGATGTGGGAGGATTAGATGGACTAGAAGGATCAGAATAAGCAGGACCATGAACAGGGCTAGGATGGGGTATTAGGACCAAGCTGGTGAGGATCAGGGTAACCAGGAAAGCCAGATCCACGAGGACAAATGGGGCCAGACAAGGACCAAAATGGCCAGGCCCAGTCCAAGAGGACCTAATAAAGAGGACCAGGACCAGTGGCGGCAGTACCAGTTGGACCACAAGGACCAGGGCAAGGAGAATCAGGGTGACCCAAACCAGGAAGACTAGGTGTGCCAGCCCTAGTAGTACCAGTAAAACAGAGTTAGGTGGGCCCAGAAGGCTTACAAGATCAGGATGAGGATCAGTAGTACCAGGATCAGAAGGCCCAGGCTAATATAAGGAGGACCAGGAAGGCCAGGGTCAGGAAGGACTACAACCATGACCCCCAGATTCAGGAAACCAGTACCAGGGTGACCAGAATCTGTTAGACCAGGGCCAGGATGAGGCTCAGGAGAACAACCCAGAAAATGAAGACTTGGAACAGGACTTGGAGGAGGACCAATGCCTAAATGTACTGAAGGACCTGGAAGTAAAGGCAGTAGACCAGGATCAGGAGGACATCTATGTGAAACTAGGCCACATGTATCAGGATATCCCTTTTGTAAATGGTTCTTATTCATGCATCTTATACTGCCAACCCTAGAAACCTCCACGTCTTCAGCCCACGTATAGAACTGGTAAGTATTTGCTCAAAAAGCATGGCATGGAAGAGAGAGAGAGAGACCAGATTTACTAAGAAGTCATGCAACGCAAGACAACTTGCGGCTCTGCGTTGCATGACAGGTAGAGAGCGGAAATTCGCCATATCTACTAAGATAAGATGTATTTCTGCTCTCTCTCTCTCCACTTTGTGGTGCCTAGCTTCAACACAGCACCATTGCGCCATGGGGCAAGGGTGCCTGCAATGCGAGTAGGATTGTTTTTGTGCAGGAATGGGCACCTTCCTGTACAAATACAATCCTCTTAGGCATTTTCCTCTTTCTATGTTTGCTGCAGACTGAAAAAGTAACGAGGAGCAATACAGATATTTCTCCTCGTTACACCTCACTTGGGAAGGCGTACCATTTGGACCCAATACCAGCTTTACTCACCTTAGTAAATCTGGGATTGCAGCAAAGTCCATGGGTGGATGCATCAGAATGCCCATGCTCCTCCACCCATGGAATGCCTTCTCAACACAGGGTAATGCAAGTCAGCGATTTGCACTGCCTTGAGTTACTCTGAATTTACTAAGCCATGCAGAGCCACGCAAGGTGGCTTTGGTTGGCGTAGTAAATCCCATTTAAGGGCTTGTGCTGCATTGCTTTGCCTTGCTTGACTCAAGGGCACCACAAGCACTAAGGGGGTGATTACGACTTAAGTCCGTCCGCCATCGTCACGGGAATCGGGACCGCCCGGCCATATGGCGGCGGTCCCGCATATGCAATTATAATGTGACCGCCACTGTGGCAGTCGCATTGTGCATGTTTACCATTGCGGCGGGTGCTGCAGGCTGCAGCACCCGCCCTTGGTTTGGGTGGTAACTAATTCGCAAAGTGAAAGGGTTCCCCTTAGGACAGGATGTTGGCAGCTGGGGGGTGGGGAAGGCAAAAGTTTCAAAAACTGCTGGCCAAACAGTGCAGAATATCTACTATTTAGACAACGACTGGGTAAATAGTGACGATTTTCTGTTATTTGCACTGCTGCCGGCCAAACAGTGAAGCATCTCTATTATTTAGCCAGCATCAGGGTAAACAGTGATGTTTTTCTGTTGTTTGCACGGCTGCCAGTCGAACAGCGATAAATCTCCTTTATTCAGCCAGCAGCCGGGTAAATATTTAAGTTTTCCTGCTGTTTGCACTGCTGCCGGGTGAACACTGCAGAATCTCTACTATTTAACCAGTGGCTGGGTAAACAGTGGAGTTTTTCAGCTATTTGCATGGCCGCCGGCCAAACAGTGTAGAATCTCTACTATTTAGGCAGCAGCAGGGTAAATAGTGATGTTTTTCTTCTGTTTGCATGACTGCCAGTCGAACAGCGATAAATCTCATTTATTCAGCTAGCAGCCAGGTAAATATTTATGTTTTCCTGCTGTTTGCACTGCTGCCGGGTGAACACTGCAGCATCTCTACTATTTAATCAGTGGCCGTGTAAATAGTGGAGTTTTTCAGCTATTTGCATGGCTGCCGGCCAAACAGTGTAGAATCTACTATTTTGGCAGCAGCCAGGTAAATAGTGATATTTTTCTGCTATTTGCACAGCTGTCGACCAAACAGCGCAGAATCTCTATTATTTAGCCAGTGACTGGGTAAATACTGAAGTTTCTCTGCTATTTTGAAGGCCGCCGGCTAAATAGTAAATAATGTCTACTTTTTAGCCAGCAGTCGAGTAAAAGCAGAAAGAATTCACTATTTACCCAGAAACTGGATAGTCACTACCCAAAGGAAAACATGCACTTTCATGGAGTGCTGAATACTAAATATAACAAGAGTACAGGTAGGTATGCAGTGAAAAGATATAACTTATCCAGTCACAACACTGTGAGACCGAAATGCTCGTGTGATGCCCAACACAAGAAGAGGGAGGAAAGCGACTGAATCAAGAGAAGAAAACAGAGATAGGCAACAACACCATCCAGTCATGTGTAAGGGGCTGACCCAAAGGCCACTCTAACTACATGTAACATACTGAAAACAATAGGTCTGCCTTCACACAGCTGCAGTTGCGAAACAATAATAATATATGAATGTATGTTGCATTTCTGTATGATGGTATCCAGGCTGCTTGTGTGATGAGTACCACCAGAGATGGTGAGCTTTTCTGCAAGGTAAGCGGGTGTGCTGGTTGTGATGTGATGGCTTTGCTATAATAATACAGCTGGTTTTGAAGATGGTGTGGCTGGCAACGGGAGCCAATGGAGTTGCATCAGGATAGGCGCGATTTGATCATATTTCTTCAGGCACTTGATCGGACATGCTGCAACATTTAAGATGCCCTTATGGGGTGCCAGTGTGGAGCCTGATGGGCATTACCACCATCTTGAGGGCTTGAACAGCAATTCTGAAGTCGATTTCTGGAAAATAAAATGTTCACTTTCTTCAGAAGAGAGAGCTGGTACTGCTACTTCTTTGTAATCCATCTCTAATTCCTTTATAACAGGAGACCTGTAACACACCCAGTCACCTATGATAAAGAAATGATGTAGCCACTCAACTGTAATAATTTATTACAGTAGAGTTCTACTGTCACAGTGCCTGCTGCCAGAGCCATTAGCCAAGGAGAATGCAGGTCACATCACGGAACATAAAGCAGCTTCTTAAAGAACAAAAACTAAACATTGCTTTTCTTTCTTCTGCTTTCTTTTTCTAGCTTTACAGTGACAAGCAGAAAGAAGCTATTTATTTATGACAACATGTTTATTTTTGCACTCCTTAGGTAATTATAGAAAACTTTGAATTTTTCTGCATGTTTCTATACATATTGAGCTACTGCACCTTTTTTTAAAAACTGACTTGTATTAAACTTATTGTATGAAACAGCGGAGAAGCTGTCCACCTGCCTGGAACAAGTGAACAAATGGATAGCAACCAGTTATCTTAAACTAAACGGCGACAAAACAGAGATCATGGTGGTCAGAAACAACCCATCACTCTGGGACCATCTCCTCTGGCCTGTCTTGTGGTTTGTGGCCTGCCTGGCTGCGTTGGCATAGGCCTGGCAGCCATGATGTTTTTTGCGCACGTTACTCTGCACTGTTGTTCTGTCGCCCTCTGCTCCTGCCAAGTTATTTTACAACTGTCTGCATTTTCTGTTTCTCACCTTTACTCCTGTTTCTTTTGGGCTCCGTCTGAACAACAGTTACAAGGTCGAAAAACACGTCCCTGGTTCTAGCTGATATGGCCAGTCCCTCGCACCTAGACATAACACTATGTACAGCTGCCATGGGGGAATTGGTGGCCTTTTATTATTGCTTATTTCCCTCTTGAGAGGGACTTGAAGAAATCCTTTCCAGAGAGAAGAGCTGTTATTGTCTGCTGATGTAGTCTTTGCATCTAGAGACTGAGGTATGGGGGTTCGCTTGTCAAAGCCCAGAGGTCTTCTATTGTTATAATAAACAAGCTATTAGCACGGGGAGGGTGGTAAGGTCATTTAGCCCTCTATCCACTGCTTTATGAAATGCTTTCCCCGTTAGTATTCTATGGAGTTGTAACTATGCTGATTATATTATTCTTATGCATTATGCTGATAGTGCTGTCACGTGTACTGTATCTTAGAGCACGTATGTTGAAATAAACATTTTAACCTATACTGTGTCTCTCCTTACGCCGGTTGTGGACAGGTATGAGTGAGTGACGAAAGGGTGTTCTTGCTACTGCGAGTCCTGAGAGAGAGAGATACCGTGTTCTGGGTTGTCTAATCATTGGTACATTGTTGCTAATGGGACGCTAAGGCTAGTTGGGTTGGGGTTTTAGGTGCTAAGGTTTATGTTTGGCTCACCACTATATTCCGAGGTCCTATTATCCTGTGCATAGCTCTGTGTGTGTGCAGAATCCCTACGACAGAAAGAAACAGGAGTAAAGGTGAGAAACAGAAAATGCAGACAGTTGTAAAATAACTTGGCAGGAGCAGAGGGCGACAGAACAACAGTGCAGAGTAACGTGCGCAAAAAACATCATGGCTGCCAAGCCTATGCCAACGCAGCCAGGCAGGCCACAAACCACAAGACACCCTCCCCTGGACAGTCCATCGGCCAAGACTAAGGACGAAGACAGAGTTCAAAACACCTGAGCAGAACAGAGGCGTCTCCAGTGGAAGGAGTGGAACGCGGCAAGGTAGCAAGAAGACAGTTAGCGAGGCAGTCCACGGACAGTGAACGGCAAATCAATCCAAAAACGTGGAAGTGCAGAAATATGCTATACCGTCCAAGAGGACATCATTGGAATCGTCAAAAAACGTAGACGCCATCCAGTCCAACAGGTCAAAGCTGCAGGAATGCTCCTCAGAGGACGGAGCATCCAAAAGCAATGCGGGACAGCTTGCGTGATATTCAATATAGCTTTGTTGTAGGAGACTCTGAGCAGCCGCCCAGATATCCCATTGTGCCAAAATCCCCAGTGCAGCCGCACGCGTCATGCAGCCTGCAACGGAACAGTCCAGTTCATGGGCCTCTAAGGGACCCATCAACCGAACGAAATCCGGAACAGACAACGACGTATTGGAGAGGCAATAATCCATGGCCCAGGTGAAAGGGCAGTGAATGCAAGACATCACAGGTTGCACGCAAGTGAAACACGCAAAGCGAAAAGAAAGGGTATAGGACACACTCAGTGTCGCCAATGGCAGAACTCCGAAACCAGATAAAATGCGCTCACGGAGCAGCAGTAGGCGTCCGGGGTCGAGAAGGGCCCATTGGGGAGCAGCCATTGCGAAGGAAGCAGATCAACAGCAGTATACCAGCTGCCAAAGCAAGGATTAATGGAAAGCCACCAAAGACACTGGAAAAAATAGAATGAATAAACGCTGGTATCACCCCAAAAATAGTTTGAAAAGAGGACACTATGCCGGACCCCACCACTTTAAAAAAATGCACTAGACCTTCAGTGTTAGATGCGTTAAAAATACGGTGAATTAATTCACCGAAATGTTGTGGAAGGTCAGTGTTCAAAAGGGCCTGTATTTCACTGTGGGTACTTGCCACCTGGAGAACAAACGTCTCCCGGGCGGAAGTGAGCATAACCTCCTCGTTCAATAATAGCGCCTTTATTCTGCTCAGTTTATTGAAATCCGCCTCCCTAGTAGGAATGGAAGGCCAAATAGAATTATCTACGATGTCGTGAGGGGGAGGAAACAGCACATTCTTGCAGCAGACAACCCTGTGCGAAACAGTAACAATATAAGGGATGCCGGCCTGCATGCCACAGCAGTTGTCGTTATTTAAAAGCAAATAGCTACCATTAGTAAGCAAAGTAAAGGTAGGAGAAATAGTAGGAGCAGGAATGCCCTTTAACACACAAGCCAGATTCGGAGCGGAAACGTTACAAGCTCCGTGCAATTTAATATGTTTACAAACAAGGGAATGACCCACTGTAGAATCTCATGACTCCCCCGTGAGAAAAACTTCCTTGTCTTCTCTAAGGCATTTATACATAAAAGGGAGGGACCAGAGCTCATGCAGGAAGGCACTACCCAAAGGCTGGAAACGGCCCACAGGATAATGTTTCATGCATGAACTAAATTCAAACAAGGAAAAAGGCAATGCGATAACCCCATGAACTAGCCACACAGCGGAATCTATTTCCGCTACAGAGAATGGTAAGGGGTTCACTTTCTCGATATGTAACAGAGTGTAAACTGCATCTTTCATGGACATGAACTGCTGTTTGTCAGTTAAATTAAAGGGCAGAAATAAGGCAGTGGTGTTCAAAAAGTGCCAAGGAACCTTACCCAACTTAAGTGTTTGCAAAGTCCACGCAAATTGCATAACTGAACGTAATTGATTTTGACCATGATACAACACAGAAACATCATCCTGTACAATATCAACAACAGAGGACACAATATTCTCCAACGTGTAAATGCGGGAAGACAGGGTATTAATACTATTGTCTACAACAGCAAGCACCTTTTCCAAATTTGCTTGGCCTATTTCCCGTAAACGGGAAGCAGCCTCCATTTGCGATAGCTTCCAGAGTTCATTATAAGCCTCATCTATGAACCTCTTTGGTCGTGGACCACGAGGTCCCAATATAAAGTCGGACAGATCAATATTGCCTGAAAGGAGGGACAAATGTTGTTTAACAGAGTCTAGGGAAGAATGTTGTAACCATTGTTTACATAGTTTACCAACAGAATAGGTGGTGACAGTACGGGAGTTAGAAAACCTAGGATCGGGCTTGTCCTGAGTATAGCCAGAAACTGTGTCATGAAAACGCAGCTGGCACTCGTTAGATGATATGGGCCAAGACAACCAAGGTGACTGAACAAGCGTAGACATATTAAACGAATTGTTCTGAAACAAAACCTGTAAAGTCGAAAGGGACATATTGAAGTGCGAGCTGTGGTTTAGAGTGGAAGACAGTGATGGAATTGATGGTGCATTCATTTGTTTTGTAGTAGCCAGACCCCAACACGTAGTCTGATAGATCGAAGCATTCAAAAACACCATTTGGGCTGGGATTAGGCAGGCACGGTGCAAGGCCTCGGTGCCTTGCACCTGCCAAGGCTTGGAGCCCCAGATTGACTTCAAATCCACAGTTTCCGTCCAGTATTCATAACCACCCACAGCCAAGGCCTTTAAAAGGAACTCGAATAAAGCAATTTAGTGTGGGTCAACATGAATTTCTGTGTGAAAGGGGCAGGTAATTTAAAATAATAGGACCCAGGGTTTGATCTATTAAAGTCAGTGAAATAAGTAAATTTATTTCGAAGAGTCCGGGAGCTACCCGATAAAGGGTTTGGGCAATGTTCCCATTGAGTGTAAGTCACAGGGCTACGTAGGGCACTCGGTTTATGGACAAAATGGTTGCCCCAGTGCTGGTAACAGTATAAATCGGCATAATTCGCAGAATTCATATACAAATCCTCAGCATTAAATGAAGCATAATATTTCAAATCAGCAAACAATGCTTCAACTGCATGTACATCCCAATCATCAGAATGAATATTACTTTTTACTACATCACCCATGGAAACTCGAAGGACATTCGGTACATTAATAACTTCTGTTGGTCCATGAATTTGAAAATTTACCGCATCCCATACGATGCCATCAGCAACTGGAAAAGCTGAAATGTTCACCAATGTGTGGTCACGCTTCATGATGTGAGATGAGGAATGTGGAGCCAAAGTTCCAGCAACACTGTTCACAGCAGAGCGTACAGGCAAATAGTGACCATTGATCAGTAGAAAAAACACTGTGACAAAGCCAATGGACATGAACAAAAAGATCAAGAAAAGTACCAACCAAATGTATGTCCAAGGGGGGATCAAAAAATTGTCTCTAAACCAGGATACAAAAATACTGAACTTGGACGGGACAATCGAAGTGGTGGAATTCGAGTCAAAGGAATAACATGTCGGTCTCAGTGGCGTTGTTGGTAAGTGAGCCACCGATTCTGTTTCGGGATAGATATACTCGTTCTCGTCAATGCAGGGGGAAACTGGAGGTTCGAGTATACTTTCAGGCAAATCGATCATCTCAATTGTAACATCAGTGACTGTTCGGGCAGGAGGGCCTCGAACACAAGTCCGGTAAATTGCAGGACAAGAGACCGCTGGTGTAACACTATTTAGAATCGGCCAGTTGTTGTAGCTTGACATTTTCCACTGAGATGTATCTGTTCTCCTTGCGACCAGGAAGCGGTGGTAAGATGACTGTACGTGTTCCCTTCAAACCCAGGACTGGAACCGGTGCACGATAAGAGGGGCCGAATTCTTTCTTGTTCTCCACCTTCTCTCGAACCAGGTCTCCAATCTTCGGAAGCCAGCCGGCAACCGAAATCTGCAGGGCAGTATCTGTGGTTGAAGGTAAATGTGCGCTTGCAAGCCCGTCCCGGGCTTCTTGTAAGTCCTGTAACATAGTAGAATGGTTATCTACATCAAACTTGGCGGGTTGCGCCGCCATGTCTAGACCATCAAGGTCAGGCACAAACATTCTTATGCCAAAGAGCATTTCGTATGGGGTCCGCCCACCCAGAGATCTTCTAGGGAGATTATTAAGTGCACGTTGTACGGTATACAAGTGGGCCAGCCAGTTCCTGCCAGTACCTATGACCATAGCTGTCAAGGATTGCTTTAAATCACGGTTCATCCGCTCCACAATTGAATTACCCTCAGGTCTGTATGGAGACGAAAACTTCACCCGTACTCCCAGTGAACCCATTGCGTCCTTGTACGCCTTAGAGGCAAACGCTGGACCTTGGTCAGAATGGAAGGTACCGCATGCGAAGATTCCCACAAAGACACGCAAATCCCTGATGACATTTCTGAGCGTCAGCACTCCGTTGTGGCCAGACCCAGATGAAACGTGTGCACGAGTCCACTGCCACTAAGATATATTTATAGGCAGTGTCTGAGGAAAATGGACCGCAGTGATCCAAGTAAACACACCCAAAGGGTCTGTTAGAAATGTAGAGCGGGGTCTGTGGTGGTCGTGTAACCGTAGAAGGCTTAATCTGTTGACACACGTCACAAGAAAGCACATAAGTACGGGAATCTTTATATAAACCACGTCACCAGTACCGCTGCTGCAAGATGGAAACGGTCGCAGACACTCCAGCATGAGCCGAAGCCATGCCTTCGTGTGCTGCCGTTATCAAGGAAAGTCTGCGATCCGCGTTGGGTATCAACCGATCACCAACGCTTGGTATTGTTACATAAGGGACCTGTTCGGGACCTAACTGATAAGAATATTTGGAAGGAAAACCCCTAGGGTAATTAGCACCTTCCTTTGTCGCAGCAATGGCTGCTAAAATATCGGTGTCAATTCTTGACATGGATCTGGTAACTGCTGCTACTGAACACGTGACTACTGCTGATCTGGCTGCTTCGTCTGCCAGACCGTTACCAACAGCGTGTGCGCCCACCCGCTGATGGCCCAGGGTATGAACCACTTGTGTGAGTGGCAAACGTTGTCTCAATTCTGCCACTCGAACCCAAAGCGTCTTATGCTTGATTGTGCTACCTTTAGCGTCTCTATAGTCATTTTGTGACCAAAAGAATAGATTGTCATTGTATGATTGAACACAGTAATAAGAATCGCATACAATAAGTGTAGTCACATCCGGATTTACAAATTCAAGCGCAAGCACCAATGCGCGCAGCTCGGCCAATTGCGCGGTACTGTCCCCGAGTGTTTGAGTATGCACTACGGTGGACTTGAACTCTCCGTTCACAAAGGTACCTGCAACAATAGCACATGCGGCTGAATAAGCATGCTTGGACCCCGTGGCAGGTTGTGCCGAACCATCGGTGTAGATCACACAGTCGTAATCCTCAAGCGGCAGTAAAGATAGAGGAGGAGGATTAACGAATTCATACTGTAAAAACTCCTGAGTCTGTAGGGAAGCATCAAAAATGAATGTGACATCCGAAGACGTCAAAGAAGTTGCCCATTGTATCCAACGGGGATGCAAAGCTTTAGAGTTCGGTACGCTTGCCTTTGTCACTGCTTCTAGAGCAGGATAGGGTGTTACCACTAGAATGCGCTTGCCCTGTGCCAGTGTGCGCTCCTTCAGAATCGCCATTTGCACTGCAGTCAGAACTTTCTCCACCGATGAAAAGCGCAGTTCTGCGGACGTGTACAGATGTGACTTGTATGCGATTGGTACTGTGTCACCCTCGTTAAAGGTCAAATACGTGAAACCCACTGCCCCCGGAATTATTCTAATCACCAGGTTTGTGTGGTTATCACGCGTCAAGAGATACCTAGACTCAAGAAGGTCTGTCTGCAAAGACTGCAGAATGGAGGAATGCTCCGGAAGCCAACAAGACTTAGAAAAATTTGGTTGTATCAAGGCATACAATGGCTTGATACGCTGGGCGTATTCGGGAATATAAGTACGCCCGAAGTTCAGGAAACCCAGCAAAGACTGAAGTTTTTTCAGAGTAGTAGGAGGGCACAAAAGTGCACATTTTTCCAAGAAGTGGGGGGCTAAGCCCTTACCTTCATTGTTGAGCTCGTAGCCCAAAAACAAAACTGTTAATTCAGCAATGTGTGATTTGGCAAAGTTAAACTTATAACCTAATACCGCAAACTCGAGAATAATGCGGTCCACTCTGGAAAGATGCGGGTATAACTCGTCGTCTGTCAGGTAAATATCATCGACGTACGAACACGCATCTGGGTCTATGCCGTCTAACAAAGAGACAACACGGGCAGAGAACACTCCTGGACTGTTTTTATAGCCCATAGGGAGTCGCCTTAATTTGAATTGTTTACCACCGGAGGTAAAAGCGCTCCATTGGCTACACTCCGTGGCTAAGTTGTGCGTGTAAAATCCATTGGATAGGTCAAGTGTCGTTTTATATTTTTTACGAACAAGACTGTCTACAAGCGCAGAACTGTGGGTATTTTGCACCGCAAAGGTCCGACAATGAGAGTTCAAATGCCGGTAATCCAATACTAGGCGGTACGTTCCGTCTGGTTTAGAAACCACGAAAATGGGATTATTCATGGGTGAAACGCATGTTTCTATTACTCCCTGATATTCTAACTGTGTCAGAATTTCAGAAACGGGGCCTTTGGCTTCACGTTTAATAGGATATTGGGGTTGTGGCTGTGGTAGGGACCGTAAAGGTATCTCATGGGGGGGAGAGTCTTCATCCCAACCCACGTGGTTGCGGTATAACGCAGGAGCCAGGGACACAGCCCACTCAGCTGCCAGAGCCTCCGCTTTGTCCTTTGGGACATGTTGAGAAAAGCTCGGAAGGATAGCCTCTTCCCCTGTACGTGCAGCAAGTACGAATGGGGGTGGCCAATCCGCCTCTGCTAACAAAATGTCATATGAAGAGGTCAGATTTTCCCAAAAAATCCCTTTAATTACACGCTCTATATCACCTTCAATTTGGATGACAATATCAAATAGTCTGTCAGGGGGTGCCACTCTGGTGTCTGCTGTTTCAACAGTAATGAATGTTTCAGTTGCTGTCGCCTCCATATGAGGACGTAGCGCCTCCCGCACTATGGTAACTTCCGCGGCGCTGTCTAGGAGGGTTACTGCCCACGTCCAATTCAGGAGTCTCGTTCTCACCGTCTGTGGCATATTTCGCTGTTACAGCGGCAACTTTCTTCTTCTGAAATTGTGGACGAGAACGTTGAAAGTCTTCTGCTTTCCCTCTAACTTGTTGTTGAGGTTGATCTCGTCCCTGGGGAACCTCTCGACCCCTTCCTCTATCCTGGCGATCCCCTCCACTAGCTTGCGAAGTTGTCTGTGCCTGTGAAGAACGAGGAGAACGCGTATCAGGGATCTGAAACCTATCCGGAGATTTTATTCTTGCCCTATCGCGCAAATCATATGTGCGTTCAGAAGAGACAGAAACAGGGGATGCGCCTCGCGACCCCGGCTTCTTCTGTTGCTTACCCTGTTTTTTCAACCTCCAGCTCTTTTTAGTAAAAACTGGTTTCTCATCTTTTTCAGATTGAGGTTTAGGTTGTTGTTGTTGTGGTTGTGTTTGTTGTTTGGCAAAAGGCTTATTGCCCAGGCTATTTCGTCCAATAGTTTTGTAAGCCTGGGTAATAATTTTCGGTAATTCGCGCGGCTTGTCCAATTCTGGGACCAAAGCATTAGCTACTTGAAAGTTCACTGCATCGCCCTTGACATTCGCAAGGATCAGCTCAGCTACTACTTCGAACACTCCCACCAGTCTCATCCCTAATTCCACAGCCGCTTCAGGGCCATGTTCATCCTGTACTTTTTAATCACAGAAGGGAGAACCGTCATGGAAGGGGTGCCGAAACACTTCGATTAAACTGCTGCGAATACCCTACCCCAGTTATTGCATGCTGTTAACTCGGGGATTAAGTCTTTCGGCAAACTAATTGTAAGAATTCTATGTTTATCCACTGGTGTCGTGTTTGGAAAAACTGCCTCCAACTGGTCAAACTTTTCTGCAAGCCAATAAGGTAAATCATCCTTATTTTGTGGACGTTTGCCCATCACTGAGTTCACCATAACGGGACTTATGGTCACTCCGCCTGCAGCAGCTGGATGGGCCGCGACTCCAGGTGGGGCCCCCTGGATGTTGCCTGTAACATATTGCACTAAAGCGCAATGCACTCGCACCAAAGCCGAATACATATTGCGCAGTTCAGCGACTGATATTTGCATAAATCGCGGATGTGGGGTGTACCCGGCCAAAACAGGCCAAGTGGCCCCGTCAATAGACAAGGGGCCTAAACGGACCGTCGTTACCGGTTGTGGGAGGGCGCCATCAAACCACACACGGTGCTGCCAAGCCATGAGCGGTACTTCAAGATTAGTATATGGTCTATAGGCAGCAGGAACAACGGTGGGTTCATATTCGTGGAACAAATTGTCTGTCCCATCCACCGCCGGAAATGTGACCCAAGAGTAGAACACTTCAAAGTGGAAAGCCGGATCGGCTTGTACCACAAAGATCAGGTCGACTCCCGTGTCTGGCACTCCATATACCCTTAAGTGATCACGGAGCGCCGTGCGGCTATGCGCCGCTATATTTATACCCGCCATTACGATCGGGTTTGCTCGACAACCTAACAGTAGACAGCACAATAGAGGGTTCGATTAAGAAACCTTTTAATAACTTCAAGCTTGAAAGAACCTATAAAAACATCAATATAGGAGGTATTACCGTCACAGACGCTTCCGGAAGCGTCCGTGAGGGTTGTTGTGGACAAGCACAAGCACTACTCAAGCGTCTCGCAGATAAGCAGCCCCACGTTGGGCGCCATGTCGTTGGGATTCTGCACACACACAGAGCTATGCACAGGATAATAAGACCTCGGAATATAGTGGTGAGCCAAACATAAACCTTAGCACCTAAAACCCCAACCCAACTAGCCTTAGCGTCCCATTAGCAACAATGTACCAATGATTAGACAACCCAGAACACGGTATCTCTCTCTCTCAGGACTCGCAGTAGCAAGAACACCCTTTCGTCACTCACTCATACCTGTCCACAACCGGCGTAAGGAGAGACACAGTATAGGTTAAAATGTTTATTTCAACATACGTGCTCTAAGATACAGTACACGTGACAGCACTATCAGCATAATGCATAAGAATAATATAATCAGCATAGTTACAACTCCATAGAATACTAACGGGAAAGCATTTCATAAAGCAGTGGATAGAGGGTTGAATGACCTTACCACCCTCCCCGTGCTAATAGCTTGTTTATTATAACAATAGAAGACCTCTGGGCTTTGACAAGCGAACCCCATACCTCAGTCTCTAGATGCAGGCACTACATCAGCAGACAATCACAGCTCTTCTCTCTGGAAAGGATTTCTTCAAGTCCCTCTCAAGAGGGAAAAACGCAATAATAAAAGCCCACCAATTCCCCCATGGCAGCTGTACATAGTGTTATGTCTAGGTGCGAGGGACTGGCCATATCAGCTAGAACCAGGGACGTGTTTTTCGACCTTGTAACTGTTGTTCAGACGGAGCCCAAAAGAAACAGGAGTAAAGGTGAGAAACAGAAAATGCAGACAGTTGTAAAATAACTTGGCAGGAGCAGAGGGCGACAGAACAACAGTGCAGAGTAACGTGCGCAAAAAACATCATGGCTGCCAGGCCTATGCCAACGCAGCCAGGCAGGCCACAAACCACAAGACAGGCCTTCATGCCTGTGTGACTGCCCTTCCCCTAAATCGGAAGTAAAGAGTTTTTGGGGATAAAGGGGCACATGCATCAATGTAGTCTTTTGCGATTCCTTAACTGCGATTATTAAGGAATCGCAATTAAGGAATCGCAAAAGCCTATGCATGTAGGAATCGCTATTAAAATAGCGATTCCTAAACATCCCTTAATTGCGACTCGCAAATTGCGAGTCACAATTAAGGGATGGCTTCCCATTCATTCCTATGGGCCTACAGGCCCATAGGAAT
This sequence comes from Calotriton arnoldi, assembly GCA_963921515.1. Taxonomy (NCBI): domain Eukaryota; kingdom Metazoa; phylum Chordata; class Amphibia; order Caudata; family Salamandridae; genus Calotriton; species Calotriton arnoldi. The sequence goes on from CAWUFW010000042.1 coordinate 6,736,674, forward strand.
GAATGGGAATAGTACATGCGCAATTTGCGAGTACCAATAGGTACTGCTAAATTGCGCATGCTACTTCAAGGTGCAAGGGTGTCAAAAGGACACCCTGTTGCACCCTGAAATTGTGATGTGCACCCATGTTGTGCACACACATGCCCCAAGGGCATGTGTGTGTGTAACCTGAAACTTTGAAAAATGCACTTCAGTGCATTTTTCAAAGTTTGCGCTAAATACCTTCAGGTTGAAATAATCTGTATATAGCGGTCCATATTAGCGAAATCGCTATTTTGAATGCAATCTTGCATTGCATTTAAGGCATCGCAATTTGTGATTCCTTAAATGCAATCGCAAATTGCGATTTTTGCATTTGGGATGATGCATCCCAAATGCAAAAATGCGATCGTAAAGGGGCAGATTCTGTGAATCTGCCCCTTTGCGAGCGCAATTTCCAATGATGCATGTGCCCCAAAGTTCTTACCATGGCTTCCCAGGCCATGCTTCGTTCTCCTAAGAGCCCTCAGAAAGACGCTCAAATAGCTCCCTGCGGAAACCCGGAGAACAACACTACAAGGCCTGATACTTTCACGTTTAGATTATGGCAAGTCGCTTTATCTCGGTAGTCCTGCCTATGTCACCAGGAAGCTGCAGGTCATTCAAAATGCCGCAGCCCGAGTACTGCTGAGCCTTTTAAAAACACAGTCTGCACACCCGGCTCTGGCTAGCCTTCACTGGCTGCCAGTGAGAAAAAGACTAGAATTCAAAGCTCTTTGCATTGCACTTAAGGAAAGACATGCTCACAGCCCACACATCCTCAGTCATCTCATTCCCCGTATAATAATGCAAGAGAGATTATATCGAACAATCGCTTCCTTTTGGCTATTCCTAGAATCAAAAGGGCGAGAAGTGGAGGGCGGTCATTTTCCTATTTCGTGTCCAACCTCTGGAATTCCCTCCCTATACATCTAAGAGCCAACGAAAATCTGCTCAGCTTTAGAAAGCAACTGAAGACTCACCTCTTTGTATTATTACTGCATTATTTATCTCACATGTCACACTGTCATTCAACTGTATAGGTGGCCGACAATCTTAAATGAGGTGCTCCTGACCACAGATGGGGCTTGTTTCTAGGCTTGTCCCATGGGCTGTGTATGGCCTTCAGCTAGACCTTGCACTCAAACCTCGGCAGGGAGCCATCCCCGATGTTCATGGCTTATGGATGATCAAGCAGAGGCTGGTTTCCTTTTTTTCATTTTATGGATTTTGTTTGGGGTGTGGCAGACTTGTGGACAGCAGTTTGGGTTCATGAATCAATACAGACTCTTAGACCTCTTTGGACCTCCTGCTGCTCTGTGGGCAAGGCACAATGGGTTTTGACTGTAAGGTCTGGCATTTGGCCAGTCCCAGTGTCCGGCCCATGGCAGGTAACCAACCCCTGCTTTGTATGCCATTTGAGCACCTATCAGAGACTGAACTCAATCATTTTCTGCGTTTTCTGTTTTTTTTGACTGAGTCCTTAAAACCTATAATGGCAGCCATAACACATTTTTCTCTGTTGAGGCCAGATAGTTAGAAAGCTAATAATTCCCAGACCTGGCTTTGTGTTTGAGGACCTGAATTGGACGATGAGACAAAAAGCTCCCTATTCAATCATTGTCGAGGCCGAATAAGGTTAACCACTAACCTTGAAAGCCGGATACAGCGGGTGCGATGGAAGACACCAAATAACCCTTTCCCCCTGTATGGAACCACCTGCGAGTATGCAGATACCCACTCCGCAGGTCACTCCACAGTAGGGGAAGGGGAAAAAAGGGACAAACGAAACAATAAAGGTGCAGCAGCTAAAACACTAGATGGGGAGATGTTCTGGAGTTGTAGACCTCACTCCTATGGTCGCCCCGTGTTCCCTGCAAGTGAGACACAACACAACACACATGAAAAGCTCCACCCTAATTCACAAGGATATATCAGTATTCAATATGTGATGCAATACACTTACAGTTATTACTGCCGCACTCATCTCATCACAAAAAGGCACAAAAGGAAAAAATAAAGAAAAAGAAATCAAGGCTATTCTTCACCACTGCTTTCAAGAGGAAGGTACACACTATAGCAAAGATTCAGCAAGAAGCCACTGTATGAGTACTTATCTTAACCAGACAGTCCTCTGGTAGTGGTGAGCATTCCCGTTTGGGTCTAAGGAAAGTCTTCTCTAGTAACACACAATTCCAGCGTGTGTGGGCTTGCTGTAAAAAAAAAAGGAAAACCAAACTAAAAAGTGGAAGCGCACTCCGAGCCTCTCAACAGCTCTTGGAAATAACTGAGCCTCATTTGCCTCGTAATTGCACTCCAGTGCGTGTACCGGAACTCCACTTGGCCCCCGCGGAATGTACAAAGGAGTGCGCAACAGCGCGAGTTCTCAGATCAGATTTTGCTGATAGGAGGTGAAAGAGTTAGTAACTTAATGGTTCTCGCGCTTCAGCGCGTTTTCATCGGTCAGAGTCCGATGTCAGGGGAAAAAGGTGGTCGCGCTCCAGCGCGAACGCGAGCAAATTTTTTTCAGGAAAGGCCCCCTTCAGCTTTGGAAAACGTGGGCTTCTGAAATCTCTGGCAGCCGCTAAAACGGCAGGCGATGCAGAATGCAACCTTCAGGTAAGACGATAGAATACAAGTGACAAGCCCCATGTTGTTTGTGGGAGGAGCTTAAGTAAGGTAAATAGAGATAGGACAAGTAAGGACTCCCTTGGCATTCTGGGAGACGTAGTCACGAGTCATACACACTTCCAAAAGCTCCTCATACACTCATGTGGGCTTTCTATAGTGCAATCCCCACTCTACCTATGCTTAAAAGTGACAGAACCCCCTCTCAACGACCGACGTCTCGGCGGTCCACCAGGCTTAGTGGGAAACCGGGAGTGGAAACACCGAAGGAGGCCAGGGCATCGAAGGTTGGCACTCGGTTCCCAAGAGCGATCCTCGGGGCCATATCCCTTCCACTCAGTGAGGTAGTGTACCCATCCCCTGATGTGTTTGGAATCAAGTATGTTCTGTACCTCGTACTCCTCCTCCCCTTCAATCTCTACAGGCCGGGGTCTCTCAGGTACTCTGGTACCAGGAAGACAGGGCCGTAGGAGGGAAACATGAAACACTGGGTGGATGTGCCACGTAGAAGGGAGAGCTAGCTTCATGGCGACGGGGTTGATTATGCTATGTATTGGATAGGGACCCACAAACTTGGGTTGTAACCGGGTGTTACCCTTAAATTTCAGATGTTTTGTGTTAAGCCACACCTTATCCCCTACCTTATAGGACGGCTCGGGTGTTCTCTTCTTATCTGCGTGTTGCTTATCTCGGGCTCTGGCTACTTCTAGGTGTGTTTTGGCATTCTGCAATACCAGCTTGAGATGTGCATGGTGTTCTTGGATTGTGGGATGCTTGGAGGCAACTGGCTGTTCAAACGGTAACATGTTAGGATGATAACCGTTGAGGCAGAAGAAGGGGGAACAACCCAGAGAGGAATGGTCTGCATTGTTATATAAGAATTCTGCAGTCCATAAAAGAGTTCTCCATTCCTCCCCGTGTTGTAGCGTAAAACATCTTAGGTACTGCTCTAAGGTCTGGTTCAATCTCTCTGTCTTGCTGTCTGTCTGCGGATGATAACTCGTGGACAGACGGGCATAGTGCCTTCCAGAACCTTGACGTGAATTGGGTCCCCCTGTCTGTGATGATGACTGAGGGAATCCCATGCAAACGAACTACGTGTTGTAGAAATGTAGTAGCCAGTTCCCCTGATGTTGGTAGTTTGGATAGAGCAACGAAATGACCCATCTTGGTTAAATGATCGATGACTACAAGTATGGTATCATGACCAAGGCTAGGAGGCATTCCCACAATGAAGTCCATAGACACGGTATGCCAAGGGGCTGGAGGTATGGGTATGGGTCTGAGTAATCCGCTGGGCCGTTGGTGTTGAACCTTGGCCTGTGCACAGACGGAACATTCTGAGACATATTTCACAGTGTCTTTCCGCAGTGTTTCCCACCAGAAGTATCTAGACATTGTTTGTAGTGTCTTCTGTGTTCCCAAATGTCCACCCAATGTGGAATAGTGAGTCCATCGCAAGGCCTGCTGTTGCAGCGGCCCTTCAGGTATATATAGCTGTTTGTCATAAAACAGCAGGTTGTTCACAGTGGAACGGTGCTGTGGTTCTTCGGTAACCCATGCATGTCCATCCTTACTCCCGATTTGTTTCTTTACCTCCTCCAGGAATCCAGAACTTGTTGTCAAGGCCATTAGTTCCGTCAGAAAGGAAGCATTCTGAAGTATAATAGGCTGTTCTTCTGCTGGGGCTAGGCTGGGTTCAGGAATAGGCATAGGTCTTGATAGTGCATCAGCCTTACCGTTTTGTGGTCCTGGTCTCTATCGGATTACAAAGTCGAAGTCAGAGAAAAACAGCGACCATCGGAGCTGCCGAGGGGTCAGGGCTCTAGCACTTTTCAAAAAGAGCAGATTCCGATGGTCGGTGTATATTTCCACCGTGTATCTGGCCCCCATTAGGTGGTGTCTCCATTCTTCGCACGCTCTCTTTATTGCCAGCAGCTCTTTGTCGGTGATGCTGTAATTCACCTCACACGGAGATAGCTTCTTGGAGAAGAAGGCAACAGGATAAAGTTGACCTGTGTCTGGATGTCTTTGGGAAAGGATACCTCCAAGGGCATAGTACGAGGCGTCCGTTTCTACCACAAACGGCTGACTGGCATCAGGAGGACGTAACACAGGAGCACTCGTGAAACAGGCCTTTAGCGTTTGAAAAGCCTTTTCCGCAGATTCCGTCCATAGAAAAGCAGCTCCTTTCCGTAGAAGGTATGTCAAGGGTGGGATGATTCTGGAAAACTCTTTGATGAACCTCCTATAGAAATTCGCAATGCCAAGGAAGCTTTGCAGGGCCTTCACACTGGAGGGAGATTCCCATTAGATGATGGCCTGTATCTTCTTTTGATCCATGCAAAGACCGTTGGGTCCGATGACATACCCCAAAAACTCCACTTCTGTGGTGTGGAAATGGCATTTTTCCAGCTTGGCATAAAGAGCAAACCTCTGAAGGTGCTCCAGTACGGCTGACACATGAGGGATGTGTTCCTCTATGGACGCCGAGTATATCAGGATGTCATCGATATACACCATACATGAGACATCCAATAAGCCTCTTAACACATCGTCCATGAAGTACTGGAATGCGGCGGGGGCATTACAGAGGCCGAAGGGCATCACCCGATACTCGAACAGCCCGAATTTAGTACGAAAGGCCGTTTGCCATTCGTCCCCTCGCCACACCCGTACCAGATGGTAGGCTCCCCGGAGGTCCAGTTTGGTGAAGACTTTGGCTCCCTTTAACTGGTCCAGTAGAACGGGTATTAAGGGCAGAGGATACCTGTTTTTTTTAGTCACTCTGTTGATCGCCCTATAATCAATGCAAGCCCTTAAGCCCCCTTCGCGCTTCGGAATAAAAAACAGTGGCGAGGAAGCAGGGGAGGAGGAAGGACGGATGAAACCGGAAGACAATAGTTTATCCAAGTATTGCTGCAGATAGGCGGTTCAGCCTCAGTGAGGGCGTATATACGACTGCATGGTATGCTGGCACCGGGCTCCGAGTCAATCACACAATCATAATCCCTGTGTGGGGGCAACCTGTTAGCTTCTTGTTCGTGAACACATCATGGTACTGTTTGTATTCTTCCGGTAGTGTGGAGATATAGCACACACTCTGGGTACTGCAGCCCCCAGCAAGCAGTCCAGCTGGATTCTCCGCCTGGCAAGGTGTTCGGACTTTCTCTCTGGTACAATGTTCCGCACAGTACGGGGAGCTCATGCTGACTGTGCGCGCTGCCCATTGAACTACGGGATCATGTTGTGTAAGCCAGAGCATACTGACTGACTGACTGACTGAAGGATATTTATAGAGCGCACTAATGCCGAGGCGTCTTGGCGCTGAGTGATATGTAATGCCCATGGCCGAGAATATTCATGGTTGGGAGAAGAGCCATGTTTTGACTTTCCTCCTGAAGAGCGATCTGTTAGGCAAGGACCTCAGGTTTGTGGGCAAGGCATTCCAGAGTTTGGATGCCAAAAAAGAGAAACGTTTTCCTCCACACCTTGCTCTCTTTATCTTTGGGAGTTGTAAGAGCTCAAGTGATGCTGATCTTAAGGCTCTTGTTGGAGCATATCGCGAAAACAAGGTTTGCACATCCTTGGATCCTCCACCAAACAAGGCTTTATGCACCATGCATAGAGACTTAAAGTCTACCCTTCGCCGTACTGTGAGCCAGTGAAGTTGTTTTATACTGGTGGATGTAGGATGGTGTTTAGGTAGATTGAGCAATACTCTTGCAGCCGCGTTCTGAATTGACTGCAATTTAGAGAATTGCGCAGCATTTGCTCCTAAATAGAGAGCGTTGCAATAATCAATTCTAGATAGAATCGTGGCTACTACCACAGTTTTCCTTAGGGAGAGCGGTATAAAAGGAAGAATCTTCCTCAGACCTTTAAGCATAAAGAAGCAAGCTGATGAGACTTGGTTGGTCTGAGGAGCCCAGGAAAGATCATTATCTACCAAAATCCCTAAATTCCTAACTTTTTGGACAGGGGTCGGACAAGAACCTGCTACATGTGGCCACCAGAATTGGTTCCATACCAAGATTTTCTGGCCAAACTCAATCACCTCGGTTTTATCAACATTAAGTTTTAAAAAGTTGACGTTCATCCAGGTCATTAGAGCCGAGATGCAGTTACTAAATTGGGTAGCCATAGCATCCACGGGTTGTGTTACCGTCACTATAAGCTGCGTGTCATCAGCGTAAGACACCAGCTTAAAGCCGTAACTTTTTATTAGTCTGGCCAAAGGAGCCACATATATATTAAAAAGAGTAGGGGATAGGGCCAAGCCCTGTGGGACTCCCCCGGGGAGTGTGAATTCCTTGGACTGATAACATCCCAAAAAATCACTTGTTCCCTGGACGATAGGAAGGAGGAAAGGAGGGCAAGAGCTTTGCCTTTGATACCTACGTCCTGTAACCTTCGTATTAATACCGCATGGTTCACGGTATCAAAGGCGGCTGTCAAGTCCAACAGGACCAGTACAGCCCCTCCTCCTCCATCCGTCACCTTACGAATTTCCTCCACTGCCATAATCAATGCAGCCTCAGTAGAGTGTGCTGATCTAAAGCCATGTTGGGTGGTATCTAGAATGCTGTTGTTCTCTAGATACGAAGTTAGTTCTACATTCATGGCTTTCTCAAGGATTTTAGCAGGTAGAGGTAGACATGAAATGGGACGATAGTTTTTCTCGTCCAGGGGATCCAGCTTAGGTTTCTTTAGGAGAGGGCGAATGCATGCTTTTTTCCAAATCGTTGGAAATACTCCTGATAAAATACTTTGATTGAGTATATGGGATAGTGGAATGCTTATATCCTTAGAAACCTGATGTAGTATGTGCGGGGGACAGGGATCTAAAGGAGAGCCCGACTTAGTTTTTAACAGCAGATCAGCCACTGTCTCAGCTCCCAACAGTGTGAAGTGCGATAGATCACAGTGAAGAGACATGCTCTCCAGCTGGGCCGAGACATTAGTCGCTGTAACTTTATCAGCTTTTAAGAGAAGATTATAGACAGTTTGTACCTTGTTTTGAAAATAATCGGCCATCTTGTCTACAAACTTTTGGTCAGGAGTAAAAGTAACATCCCGTGGGCACTTTAATAGAGATGAAACAGTTTGAAACAATTCTTTGACAAACAAACAAAATGAGTTTGAATTGGGGGGCATCAATTAGATCGAATTGAATGAGCTCGCAATGGGTCATCCCAACCTGCATTAGAAGCCGATGGGTGTGGAAACACACGGGGCCTGACATCAATGCCGTAACATCCACTGCCTTCACAGGTACCGGTGTCTTTTTTCTTATGCAGGATACACCTAGTTCATGTGCGTACTGCTGGTCAATAAAATTACCGGTGGCCCCAGAATCTAGTAGAGCATGCACTACCACGGGCTCTGCTCCAGGTATCTCCAATGTAACACACACACATTCATGTGGGCCACGGAAGTCTGCATCGTATTGGCCACTGCAGGAAAGACCTCTTCATCTTGTGGCCTCAAACAAGGGGTCTCTAGCTTGTTTGAGCACGTTAGTTTCCAGAATTCTCTGACAGGTGCTCCACCACAGGCACATTCCTGGTTCCTTTGCTTTCTTTAAACGTCATCCTGGTTTTTGACTTGCAATCCTTGATGTAATGCCTCGGTTTTCCACAATACATGCACAACCCTTGTCTGCGCCTTCGGTCCCTCTCGTCTGGGCTTAGTGGACCACGTATGCCACTTATCTGCATAGGTTCCGTCCCATCGGCGGTCTGTGGTTGCTCTTCCGTCATGGGCTTTGGTCGGGGAAGCAGGAACCTTGAGTCGGTACGCTGTTTATCTCCCTTTCTTTCCTGGAGCCGATCCAATTGAACAGTGAGGTCGATGAGTTTGTCGCATGTGGCTGGCATGTGCACCACCTGGGCTGGTACGTCCTTCAGTTCACCTCGCAACCCCTGGTAATATAAGGAAGTTCTTTTTTCCACGGGCAAATCTGTTTCCACGATGAGTCGGTTGAACGTGGTTATGTACGTGAGTAGGTCTTGCGTGCCCTGCTTGAGTGTAATGAGTTCCCTGTCTAGTGAGAGTTGGTGCGCCTTTCTATCGAATAACTTGCGCATCTCCTCACAAAAAGTAGAGAAGTTGAGCAAAACAGGATCGTTTCTCTCTATTAGGGGGAAGGACCAACTGGCTGCGTTCCCTCCCAAATAAGACATAACGAATGCAGTTTTTGACTGGTCGTCAGGAAACACCGCAGGCTTGCACATGAAGTGTAGCTTACACTGCCCCAGAAAAATTCCGAACTTTTTTGGATCCCCAAAGAACCTTTCGGGGGGTGCTAGTGGCAACTGTATGGGCTGTATCACTTGGATGGTGGAAGGTCCTACTCCCCCTCCCTGACTCTGAGCCGTGTCTGGGGATGAGGGTGGTGGTAGGGTCCAGTTCCTAATGTAGGAGGCCCCCCTTCAAACCATTGGGCTGGTGCGGGATAGACCTGCTACTTCTCGCCTCATGGTGCCCAGCTCGTTTCTCATTTCCAGGCTTTCCCCCTAAAGGCATCCACTTCCATCCGCAACGCCGACAAGGTTTCCAACACTGAAGTGAGAACAGTATTGGTATCCATCGCTCAGGCTGTAAGTAACCGTGGGCTTGTCACTGTGTCGAGGCCGAATAAGGTTAACCACTAACCTTGAAAGCCGGATACAGCGGGAGCGATGGAATACGCCAAATAACCCTTTCCCCCTGTATGGAACCACCTGCGAGTATGCAGATACCCACTCCGCAGGTCACACCACAGTAGGGGAAGGGGAAAAAAGGGACAAACGAAACAATAAAGGTGCAGCAGCGAAAACACTAGATGGGGAGATGTTCTGGAGTTGTAGACCTCACTCCTATGGTCGCCCCATGTTCCCTGCAAGTGAGACACAACACAACACACATGAAAAGCTCCACCCTAATTCACAAGGATATATCAGTATTCAATATGTGATGCAATACACTCATCTCATCACAAAAAGGCACAAAAGGAAAAAAGAAATCAAGGCTATTCTTCACCACTGTTTTCAAGAGGAAGGTACACACTATAGCAAAGATTCAGCAAGAAGCCACTGTATGAGTACTTATCTTAACAAGACAGTCCTCTGGTAGTGGTGAGTATTCCCGTTTGGGTCCAAGGAAAGTCTTCTCTAGTAACACACAATTCCAGCGTGTGTGGGCTTGCTGTAAAAAAAAAAAAAGGAAAACCAAACTAAAAAGTGGAAGCGCACTCCGAGCCTCTCAACAGCTCTTGGAAATAACTGAGCCTCATTTGCCTCGCAATCGCACTCCAGTGCGTGTACCGGAACTCCACTTGGCCCCGGGGAATGCACAAAGGAATGCGCGAACGCGAGTCAGTAACTTAATGGTTCTCGCGCTTCAATGCGTTTTCATCGGTCAGAGCCCGATGTCAGGGGGAAAAGGCGGTCACGCCCCCAGCGCGAACGCGAGCAAATTGCAGTCTCCTTCGTATTGCAGGAAAGGCCCCCTTCAGCTTCGGAAAACGTGGGCTTCTGAAATCTCTGGCAGCCGCTAAAACGGCAGGCGATGCAGAATGCAACCTTCAGGTAAGACGATAGAATACAAGTGACAAGCCCCATGTTGTTTGTGGGCGGAGCTTAAGTAAGGTAAATAGAGATAGGACAAGTAAGGACTCCCTTGGCATTCTGGGAGACGTAGTCACGAGTCATACACACTTCCAAAAGCTCCTCATACACTCATGTGGGCTTTCTATAGTGCAATCCCCACTCTACCTATGCTTAAACGTGACAATCATTTTTTTTTTTAAATTAAATTTGGGTCTGTGGATTTCTGTAGCTATAGCTACCTATCCAACACTTTCAGGCCTATCCTGAAATGTTTTTAAACCCTAATTTCTCCAAATCAACAGAACAGGTTTAAACCAAACCAAGCAAAGGCACTTCATTGATATTCACACATTCATGTCAATCAGTTTTAGAGCAATTCCATGCAGTGTTTTATTCTGTATTTGAAAGCAAACTTCCCTATGGCAGTGGCTCTTAACCTGTGGTTCATGGACTCTTGGGGGTACGCAATACCTGCTCAGGAGGTCTGCGGCTGCTCTTAAAATTAGTTATTATTAGCAGATTAATGAAGTGTATTTACATCCTAAAGCAAAACTGAACATAAAACTGTTTAAATCGTTCTATAAATGTGAGGCCATTTAAAAACTGGAGACTAAAAAGTAAATTGTTATCCATATCTCGATTTGTGGAGCAGTGCAATCATAGTAAACAGAATCTAGTAGTGATGATTGGTGGCCTCAAATGAAGCACTGGTATGTACCGACAAAAAGAGAGTATTCATTAGGAGCAAAAAGATAAAGTAATATGCTAGACTCTAGCATATTACTTCAGCTCTCAGAAATAAAAGTACATTTTGAAAAGCTCCAAACTTCCCCTCAAAAATAACATTTATGATTTGTGTTCTTTTTTGTTTGTGAACTAAATAGCATATTTCACAATCTGTATACTGGTTTGATATATACTTTTCTGTAATTTTGTGCATTGTTTTAGGTTCAAATCACACAAATTGTTTAGGTGGAAGTCCCTTCCCTCCAGTAGGGATTCAGTGGGAGTCCACAGAAGGCAAAAGGTTAACAACCACTTTCCTCCCAGAATTAAAACTGGAAAAGTCACTTATTAAACACCCCAATTTTCCCCCCACGCTTAATGGATCTGTATGAAACTTCCAAATACAAACTACTGCGCCGTCGCGCTCAGCCTCAAGCCGCACAGCCACATGAATGTACATCATCACGTTGCATAACGTAATTCAACTTAACCATAGTAATCCACTGTGATCTGTAACTTTTTCCAATCCATCTTTATTCAACATTAATCTTGAAATTTTGCTCAGGAGGCCAAGTAGTTCCAAACTTAAAGTACAGTTACAATGCCAATCCAGGCCTTTTATAACGACTCGTTTCTGTCCACTTTGTCATCTTAGGTCACCATGCATGTATTCACCCTCACCCAATGCATTTCGGGCCTCTTGCCCTTCATCAGGGGTAGCTGCGATGTAAAAAAAAGGCCATCTGTAATTTTAAATACTTTCACATTTTTAACAATATATAAATCTATATTTGTAAATTCTCTCAAAACAATATAAATCATATACGTGTATGCAATAATCACCCCATAAAAGACCTCCTGCAAACCGTGACTTATGTGCCCCATTACTCTAAACACAAAAACCTTTTCAAAACATATACAGAACGTGTTCAATATGCTTAAATAAACAGCGGAAAAAAACAGTGAAAGCAACCAGGTCTACCGCGCCAAGCTCCCCTTCCGACCCCTGCTCGTAGAACCCACAAACAAATCCAAAATTCAACTCACAGTCAAACCAAATAATCCCATACCTTACAGCTCTAGACACCATGCCCAACAGCGTCACTCCTTTGACTTTAAAATCGAAAATGTGCTCCAAAAAAACCCAATTCACATTTAACCTCTCCGTGTATCCCAGGTGCTCCCAATCTCTTCAAAAAACATCAGGTGACACTAAACATGTGACTTCCAACCCAATCCTGCAATAAACATGAAAGAAATCCTGTGACAAAACCCCGGTACACCTACCCTACGCGCAAAAAATACCATGAAAATATGCAGACAAAATTTCCACTTATCCAATAACTTAATAATACGTGCTGTAGCATAAAAAAACAATATAAAAGAATTAACATTCAAATCATTTCTATAAAGAATCACTTCAAATATGCCAGAGTTCGAAATGAATTTAAAAAACAGTAATGACTCCATTTGATGTTGTCCATTCCACTTATGATACCCAAGTGGCCTCCAATGATGTTTGAAGTTGTAGTCTATTGAAGCTTTCAAGATTAATGTTGAATAAAGATGGATTGGAAAAAGTTACAGATCACACTGGATTACTATGGTTAAGTTGAATTACGTTATGCAACGTGATGATGTACATTCATGTGGCTGTGCGGCTTGAGGCTGAGCGCGACGGCGCAGTAGTTTGTATTTGGATGTTTTGTATCCGTGCTTGGGATGGAGCATAAGTTGAGCCTGCACGCCAAGATTTTTGCCCTTGAGCATTTTAAAAAAAATGGATGATTAAACTGAAACACGAATAAAACAGAAAAGGAAGGGTGTGCATTCTAACATTGTCTGTATGAAACTTGCCATGCCAAGCCCAAATCTGATGAACTGCATAACAGATTTGCAGAACAACTCCTAGGAAATCTGGTTATAAATCTGATTTAGGTGGAGAGCTACTCCTTTTTATGAAGCACAACACCAGCAATCCTCTAAATCTTCCCACCTCAAAGTCTATTTTTCTAGCATAATTTTTGAGCATTGGACTAGCACAGTGATGTCAATGCCAAGCTAGAAAAGTGACTTTCATAATTTGGAATCAGTGTCCATAATGACCTAGACAAAGGTGGTCATTATATTTGCTGCAGGGAACCACCTCCAGTGCATCAAACTGCAAGTTAAACCCAATCCTAGTATCTCACGTTTCATGCAAATCCATCAGATGATGTCAAAGGTATTACTAAATCAAAGCATTTGTTACCCAATCTTTAACTTTACCTCCCCGCAATGAGATCTGCATGAAACTTTACTGTCCATAACTTGACATGAAAAGAGAAAATTAAACATGTAAATTCCAGGTGAATTTTATGAAGATTTATCAAAAGGCAACATAGTTATTAGCAAATAAACACTCCCACCCCCTTTAACCAACCCCCGCTTTGAAGGATCTGCATGACCCTCAACATATCATAAATTGAACATGCCAAGTGTCTGCCAGATTTCATATACATCTATGAAATGGCACAAATATTAATAGCAAATCAAGGATTTTTGATCCTCCTTTTATTCCCCCCCCCATCCCACCTTATTGGATCTCATTGAAACTTGAAATTCCTGTACTAGGCTTAACTTGATAACAGCCTGCAAAATGTCCTACTGGTTGATTAAAGAGCGCAAGGGTTATCAGCAAATTAACACATTTTAGACCCACTCTAACCGCTCACCCTTGATCAATTTGTATGGTACTCAAAATATCAGGGATAGGCTAAACATGCTAAGTGCCTGTTAAGTGCAGTGCAGATCTGTGAAACTAAGACAAATTAATGATTTTTTTGCACCCCTCCCCCCCCCCCTTTAACGCCCCAGCTCTTGTTAAAGCTGCATGAAACCTGATAAGCCTGCATTGGACTTATCTTGCTAACATCTGCCAAATTTCATGCAGATTCATGAACAGCTCTAAACTCATTAGCACATGAAAATGTTTTTATACCGCCTTTTAACTCTGTCTAAATATCTTTAGAATTTTACTCTTAAAGTTCGCAGAAACCTGTTAGAAAGGCTAATATCTCAAGAACTACAGAATGGATTTAAAACGAATTAAGAAAATATACTCCTCTGAATAAAGTTGTAGTTTCATGCCAAATTTGGTGTAATTACACAAAACTTGCCATGTGGAACCTAATTACTTTTTTTTGGAAGGACACAAACATGCACACACACATATACACACACACACATATACATACACAAAAACACACACATACACACACACACACACTAGCACTCCGTAGACATAGGCACACCTGTATATTTTAGCAATTTCAATTTTCCTAATTTCAGGGCAACAATCATCAGACCCATTTCAACTCTATCTAGCCTCAATGGCATGTGGACCAGGGTGTGTTCACCCTGTGCCTCTATGTGCCATTTTATTTAATTTTTTAGGACTCAGGGACTGAGTCCTGTGTCTTGTAATGGTGAATTCAAAATTTTCTCCAGTGTTGTGGACGGCCGATCAGATCATTGTAACACCACAGATCCTTCTCCGGATCTGCGGTACCAGATCAGCCAGCCAATCAGATATGAGTTTGTTTTGATTTTGCAACCACAGAAAAACTGCGCCGCTAAATATCTTTAACTTTGAATCTTTCATGCCCACCCAAGCACCTTTTTAAACACTAATTTTTCAATAAACTTCTGAAAGGATATACACTAAATATAGAAAGCACAGTTTGAGTAAAGTTTCAACTTTCTGCCTGATTTGGTTTAAATCCTTTCATTGTTTTTTTCAGTATACATGACCAAACGTTCGTATGGAAATTAATTTGGAAAATTAGATTTTTGGAAATGACCTTGCTCCCCCATTTCTTGGTCCTAGCTTGATGAATCAGCACACAAACTTCCATAAAAAAGCCAAAGTGGATGAACTTTTTGTTTAGAAAGTTTTGTGCAGATTTGTGAAGTTGTGCCAAAGTTATAAAGAAAACAAAATTTTTATTTTTTATGGAAAGTCTGACCTAACTATAACTACACTGTAGCTTTCACCAGTGTAGTATCACAGGTACCGGTGAAACATGGATTCATCATCATAATGACAGCCCTCCAAACAATTGTACAGAGCTTTACCTTTATCAGCCACCGCGAATTTGTATATCAATGAAGAGCCAAATTACTCTGGCAGTTAACTTAAATTCTTTGGCATAAATAGACAAAGCATGCGTGACTATGCTGTACATTCTATGGCAGTATTATTTTTGTTCCATGTGATCTAGAAACAACTTTTTTGTTGAACTCTACCAACAATGAGGCAAATTATGCAGCAAGTGTAGTACATGCCACAGCCACAAAATGTCGTAAATGCACTGGCCCTCGCTGCTGTCTATTGTGAACAATTTATTCAGAAAAGGTCTATAGACTCCAAATATTTTAATTCTGAGAAGTGGTCAATTTTTGTAAAGCTAGATAGCCCAATGTAAACATCTAATATATAAGGGATAAAGAACCTCCTGTCATACATTATGAGAATATTGCAGGTCACCGAGGAATTCCATGACCATTTAGAGGAATGAGGACAAAGGCCGAGTTCCTTTATCAGGTTATGGAACTCTGAGGTGACTTGCAATATCCTTATCATGTATGACAGGGGGTATGTTATTCCTTATAATACATGGTCACATCATCACCTTTTCCTCAAACTACTTGAATCCTTGGTGCATAACTTTTTCATATGAAAGAGACAGCCTCTTTGCAAACATGAAGAACAAAAATAGAATATTTAGTGCAAAATTAAACATATCAAAAAAGTTGTTAGATATTTGTTGCAAAAGTTATTAGAATGTTATGTTACAGTTTTTTGTGGAGCACATTGCTACCCAGAGACAGACTTCCCAGCGCTGACAGGGATTGTGAGATAAATAATGCAGTAATTATACAAAGAGGTGAGTCTTCAGTTGCTTTCTAAAGCTGAGCAGATTTTCGTTGGCTCTTAGATGTATAGGGAGGGAATTCCAGAGGTTGGACACGAAATAGGAAAATGACCGCACTCCACTTCTCGCCCTTTTGAATCTAGGAATAGCTAAAAGGAAGCGATTGTTCGATATAATCTCTCTTGCATTATTATACGGGGTAATGAGATGACTGAGGATGTGTGGGCTGTGAGCATGTCTTTCCTTAAGTGCAATGAAAAGAGCTTTGAATTCTAGTCTTTTTCTCACTGGCAGCCAGTGAAGGCTCGATAGAGCCGGGTGTGCCGACTGTGTTTTTAAAAGGCTCAGCAGTACTCGGGCTGCAGCATTTTGAATGACCTGCAGCTTCCTGGTGACATAGGCAGGACTACCTAGATAACGCGAGTTGCCATAATCGAAACGTGAAAGTATCAGGCCTTGTACTGCTGTTCTCCGGGTTTCCGCAGGGAGCTATTTGAGCGTCTTTCTGAGGGCTCTTAGGAGAACGAAGCATGGCCTGGGAAGCCATGGTAAGAACTTTACCCCCAAAAACTCCGAGGCTCTTTACTTCCGATTTAGGGGAAGGGCAGTCACACAGGCATGAAGGCCAGAGGAGATGGTCCCAGAGTGATGGGTTGTTTCCAACCACCATGATCTCCGTTTTGTCGCCGTTTAGTTTAAGATAACTGGTTGCCATCCATTTGCTCGCTTGTTCCAGGCAGGTGGACAGTTTCTCCGCTGTTTCATACAATCAGTTTAATACAAGTCAGTTTTTTTAAAAAGGGTGCAGTAGCTCAATATGTATAGAAACATGCAGAAAAATTCAAAGTTTTCTACAATTACCTAAGGAGTGCAAAAAATAAACATGTTGTCATAAATAAATATCTCCTTTCTGCTTGTCACTGTAAAGCTAGAAAAAGAAAGCAGAAGAAAGAAAAGCAATGTTTAGTTTTTGTTCTTTAAGAAGCTGCTTTATGTTCCGTGATGTGACCTGCATTCTCCTTGGCTAATGGCTCTGGCAGCAGGCAGTGTGATGTCAGAACTCTACTGTAATAAATTATTACAGTTGAGTGGCTACGTCGTTGCTTTATAATAGGTGACTGGGTGTGTTACAGGTCTCCTGTTATAAAAGAATTAGAGGTGGATTTTTATACAAGAATTGCAGACTCCTATGTATTATAAAAAATACTTAACGGTGGCCCATGGTATTTTGGGCCATATGTCAGAAATTCCGGATTTGCGATTTCCAAATAGTGAATCCGTAGAAATCACTATATGGGAATCGCAAAACGGAATATATGTAACCACCGATTCCACAAATAGTGATTCTTACGGATTTGCATTCACAATTAGGAAATCTCAACATTGTGATTTCATAATAGGAAATCGCAAAATAGGAAACTGAGCTTTCTCGATGCAGAATGATGATGTCAGACCAGGAAGGTTACAAATATAGGGCGTGGCCACAACCCAGAGTCCTAGTCTGGAAGTAAGGAGTGCTCCTGCATCACCACTCCACTGAATAACACCATCCCAGGAATTGACCATGGCCACAGAAGATGGGAACAAGGACTCAGGGAGCAGGAAAAGGAAGGTCAAATTTACTGAGAAGGAGCTCCTGACAGAGGAATGTGTGGCCCATATGAACCCACTGTTTGGGAAGGCCCCCTTCTCTGTGTCAGAGAGCCAAAAGACATGGATCTAAACCAGCATCCTGGAGAAGGTTAATGCCCTAGGAGTCACCCAGAGGACCATTTCTGAGATCCGCAAAAGGTGGTATGACCTGAGGTCTCGTACGAAGGAAAGGTGGCCAGCAGGATGGCTGAGGGACGTGGAACAGGTGGAGGACCTTCAAAATACCCCCCTCTGATTCCCATGGAGACACTCATTGAGGGGACCCTGGAACCAGAGAGCGTGGTGGGAGTAGCTGACATTGACACCTCCAATCCAGCAGGCACCATCCAGGGTAAGTCATCTTCCCTTTACTTACCTAACAAAATATAGTGTTAGCAAATCCATATATCATACATTACAGCATGAATAACTCCATTGAAATGCTTTCCCCACCCTGTCAATGCATTATGGGAGTTGTAGTACACAGCATTCGCTTGCTGAACTGTGTGCTGATGACTACACCAAACATTATTTGTACAACATAAACATGTCCCAAACACATGAAGCAGAGTCACAACAATAATGTGGGCAAACTTTAACCATTTATTTACACTACCTATTTACATGTACTTGCACATATCACAGCGTGGACGTGTCAGGAACCATTGCAGCTGAAGGGCCTACTGACACTGATCTGGTCATTGAGGAAACAACACCACCATACCCTCCACCCATCACCCCAACTCCAACTGGAAGGACAGCAACCATCTCACTGCTGCCAGAGTTTGTGGACAGTGATGAGGGTCAGTCACAGAGCAGGCACCCCACAACGTTGGAGGCCAGACACGCAGACAGCGCAGAGGGCAAAGATCAGCAGTCAGTCCCGAGAATGTGTCCTGCTGTATATGGTGGGTTGGAGAGGTCCATCATCTCCGTACAGTGCCTGCAGACAAAACTAATACAGACTGTCAGTAGGCAGCTGCAACAAATGTCTAAATCACTGCAGAATTTGGAGAAAGAGCAGGACCGGTGGCTAGTGGAATTGGAGAGGGAGCACTGTATGCAGAGACAGAGGCACAGGCAGTAACTGGCAAGGTTTGATTTGTTCACCCAGTCCATCAGCCGCCTGGCAGTAGCCACAACAATGCTAGCAAGGTGGATTGTGAACATTCAGACTGAAATGGGGTACTGCTCTCAGGACATTGCACGTGGGCTAGTGCAAGTGATTACAGCACTTGAGAATATCCAGACCCATAACCTCTGTGTCCCCAACATCCTGTCCCCACCTGAGAATGAAGAGGGCTCTAGCATCAGTAGCACATCTGTTCAGGAGGCATGCAGTACCAGGCGTTCACACAGACACACTTCTCGCACTGACATGTCACCAGTCCCACAGACCAGTGATGCTGACACAGCACCCAACCCCAGAGGCCGAAAGAACTTTGTTTTTTATTTTCTAACAATGTTACACCCACAAGGATACAGTTGATCCTTGAGTGAAACAATGTTATTCCTACCTGAATAAAAGGTGATCTCTCAGTTATGCACCAAGCATTACCATCATGTGTGATGTCTCATTATTAGATGTTCTAATTTCTCTTACCTCAGAAATAGTTGTTGGTGATCTCTGTGCATCATGCAAGTCCTTCTGCTGCACGTGTGCCCTCCTGCTGCACCTGTAGTGGTGGTAACTCATCATCAGAGTCAAAATCATGTTCTAAGGAAATGTCGTGCAGACTGTTCCTCATTGCAATATTATATAGTATGGCACATGCGGCGATTATCCTGCAGCATGTATCCGGTCTGTACAGTAGTGCCCCACCGGTCTTGTGGAGGCAGCAAAAGTGGGACTTCAGGATCCCAAAGGTCCTCTCTATTATTGAGCGCATTGTCCTGTGTGCCCTGTTGTACTGCCTCTCACTTCTTGTCCTCGGAATCAGGTATGGTGTGAGTAGCCAGGGACGTAAACCATATGCACTGTCAGCTTAAGAGCATGAGAGGAAAACCATTAGGTCACATTACACACATCGTCCTGGCCACTGTATTCATTGAGTCTGTGATTCTCTTACATGGTAGGAAACCATCGCCAAATTCACCCTGTGCCAGTTGCTTTTGTATTCCACTGTGGCGGAACATGAATGAGTCGTGGGTGCTGCCTGGGAATCTGCCGACAAGGTCTATTATGATACAGGAGGAATCACACACTGCCTGCACATTGAGTAAGTATGAGCTTTTTCTGTTCCATACCTGTCAACTCGAACAAAAATTTCACCATGTGAGGAGGCGACGGGTTCTAGGAGGGGGCGGGGCCTCGTGCCGAGAAGTGTCCACAAGGCACTTTTGCCCCCACCCTGCCCCAAGCCCTCTTCCCCAAAAACAAAAAAAGCTTGCTGAGGATGGTGCCGATGTCCTGGGGTGTTTTCACAACCCTTAATGGACATCGGCAGTTCAAAGCCTCAAAAAAACAAGCAGGAAATCCACTATTTACCGTGGTTTTCAGCTCATTTTTCCTGCCACTGTTCATATCGGCTCCTCACTGGGTGACCGTCTGATGGGAGCCGATATCGTGTGTCACACAGTGGCACCGTGTGAGTTGGCAGGTCTGCTGTTCCTGTATGTGTATTCAGTTGCGGGGGACATATGGCAATATGTGTGCCATCAACACAGCCAATGACATTTGGGAACTGTGCTTCCCTGCAGAACATCAGTTTGGTGAGTTGCAATGATTGGGGGTTATTGGGGAATGATATATATTGGTTGACTTTGCCGACCATGATATCCAGAAACCAGCGAACGAACCTGGACAGGGCACTTTGTGACAACTCCCCTCCCCCTTCCCGCCACTGCTATGGCCCCATGGTAAGTGCCCGAGGCCAAGAGGTGTAGGCACAAAATACCTGTACATGTGGTCAGAATGCATTGCTTCTGAATGTTGGGGCCTGTAGCTGAGGTTGTAACTCATCAATTAAATCAAGTATTACCTAACTACTCAGTATGTACCTCTCGATAATCTCCTCCTCTGTCTGTTAAAACAAGGTGACCTTCACCCAAAATATTCTTTCCTGTCGTCTCCTCCTTCTCTGCATCACAGCCAAAATCCTCATCCTCCTCTCCAGAATGTACAAATCCGCCATTGTGAAAGAGCCAGATACATTTTGGGTTCCTTTTTAGGACTCTCCTAGGCAGCGCTTGCACTGTCTCTTCGAGACATGCTCTATTCAGGATATGGGCATAAAACTCTGCCCACTTTCCACCCATCTTTTTAATTGGCTCCTGTCCCTGTCCTTTGTAAATGGTGGCTTTTCATTGGTCAATAGGCTTAGTAGTCCCTCCTTAGTACCGCCTTGTCTCTTCTTGTAACCTCCCATGAGGACACCCCCTGTTACTCCCTAGGTTTTAATTACAGCCTCAAGGCACTATTTTCTTAAAAGGCTTCAGGCAGGACACACACTTGGTCCTAAACTAGGCTGGCAGTGGTTACTTCACTCACTAGAACATCTCACGTTTATATGAGACCCTTAAATGCTTATACATGGTCCGACCGTCCGTCATGACTTTAAACACGATTCTCCAGCCTCCCACGCTAGAGGTGAGTTGATGTTTAACTGTCGCACATGTGACTTTTTTTCTTTTGTCTCGTTGCGCATTTAGAGGGAAAAACGTCAGTTATGGACAGTTGATAAACATGGCATAATTTGCTTGATGTATTTTAGTAATGTATGTTATTTATGTGTAGATGTCCGATAATACAATCTAATGTCAATGTTTTAAACTTGTAGTGAACCCCTGAAGAAGGGCTTTGAAAAGCCCAAAATGCATTGGGTAAAAGAGATCAACTACTGAGGATGTTTTATGTATGCTTCATTCTTCAGAAAAAGACCTGGATTGGCATATCTGCTGCACTAGAAACGTTCGAATACATAAGTGCCTCACATGTGACAGCACATTGAAATTAAACAATGTAACCACAGGACCTCTGTTCCCATATGTTTTAATCAAAATTTATTTTTCAACATAATCACTTCTATGATTTCATGAATTTAATTTAGAAAGCATAAAAAACATTCTTTTCTCCCCACTCATACTAATTCTTCTTTTAAACATACCTACATCCACTGCCAATTCACTTTCATACCCATTCTATCTAGTCATTACCAACATACTTAAAAATCATCCATTAGTCACACTCAATACACATACCAGCAACCTACCACCCAACCCTCTTCATACCGATACAACTCAATACCCAATTTTGAAAATGCAATTACAATATAGGCCAAAGACAAATCAATTCAAACATGAACACAAAATTCTTAATTTAAACATCTTATATACACGCAATTGGCCATCAACAGGTCGACGCGTTTCGAACCCCCTCTGCTTCCGGGGTTCTCCTCAGGAGCGACAAGCTGCAACAAAACACAAGCACAACATGTATCTAAATTTTTAAAAAATATATATCAATGGCCCCTCTCTCCTGCCCTGCCCCGAGCTCCACACGCAACTTACCTAAATCCAGTCAGTAGATCAGCCGATCTAAGCTTCTGACAACAACAAACTCTTTCTGCAAAAACAATATATATCTAATCAATGTATCAATCTTGCAGAGTTGGACAAGATCTACGCTCTTGCATGCCACAAAAGATATATTTCAAAGTATTCTTACATTGATGGCAGCTAACCAACGCTGCACGACGTTCAATCACCACTGTTTTTTGTTCGAGCTCTTTTTGCTCCTCTAGGAGGCCTGTCTTGGACCCAGGGGACAAAAAGAAGAAGAAGGAAAAGCTATTTTAACAACTCGAGATTTTAATTGGAGACAAGAAGGCTTTAAAATAACCAAACTGATCTACCTTATAATCACTGGACTACCCCAGAATATGGAGATGGAATTTAATGATTCGTTCGTGTCCCGTTTCCTGGAGGGGGAGAAAACGGAGCCATGTTAATCCTATGCTCTGTTAGCGGTCTCACTTATGCAGGACGACTAGCATACCAAACGATTTGAACATAGTCAAGGACCCTCTAAATTTATGTCGGATCATCGCTCGCGACCGTACTGCAATCCTCTACCCTCATGGAACCTCTTAGTCCCTACACACGTACCTTAAAACACGAGTACTCCGCTGTGTAGTATCGTCGCGGGTCACCGAACAGTGTTGGTGCTCGCTTGATGCGGAGGCGTATAAAAACGTCAGCGCTGCGCTCCTACGTCGCGCATTGCACCTTGGGCAATGTAGACTTCCGCACCTTAAGGTGTAATCATCACAGCTTCTCATTAGGAATACGGCTCTCCTTTTTATTCCTATTTACACGGGTGATTTCAGATGCCCCAGTAACACCGGGCCTATTCACATCTATACACCCCCTTCATTTCCTGAATCTAATAGATGGATTCGACATAGTGTGAAAGAAATCAGTCCCCTATATAAATAGATATAAACTCCATAGGAGACAGCAATACAAGGGTGGAAGCCAGTCAGGGCAATCATCTGGTCACTGATCTCTCCAAGTTGTCCAAAATGCAAATAGTTATTTTTGAAGATGCAACATTCCCTTAACCTAATTTATAGATCTCCGACAGTTCGTTCAGTCCATCAACCGCTGTGTTAAATTTAACAATCAGCATGGCCTCTCTTCGAGTCAATTTCAATTCTAAGTCGCCTCCTCTACAGTCTTGATCTACTTTCGAGATGACCGTCCATTTTGGACAACTTGAAGAGATCAGTGACCAGATGATTGCCCTGACTGGCTTCCACCCTTGTATTGCTGTCTCCTATGGAGTTTATTGATCTATTTATATAGGGGACTGATTTCTTTCACACTATGTCGAATCCATCTATTAGATTCAGGAAATGAAGGGGGTGTATAGATGTGAATAGGCCCGGTGTTACTGGTGCATCTGAAATCACCCGTGTAAATAGGAATAAAAAGGAGAGCCGTATTCCTAATGAGAAGCTGTGATGATTACACCTTAAGGTGCGGAAGACTACATTGCCCAAGGTGCAATGCGCGACGTAGGAGCGCAGCGCTGACGTTTTTATACGCCTCCGCCTTCGCATCAAGCGAGCACCAACACTGTTCGGTGACCCGCGACGATACTACACAGCGGAGTACTCGTGTTTTAAGGTACGTGTGTATGGACTAAGAGGTTCCATGAGGGTAGAGGATTGCAGTACGGTCGCGAGCGATGATCCGACATAAATTTAGAGGGTCCTTGACTATGTTCAAATCGTTTGGTATGCTAGTCGTCCTGCATAAGTGAGACCGCTAACAGAGCATAGGATTAACATGGCTCCGTTTTCTCCCCCTCCAGGAAACGGGACACGAACGAATCATTAAATTCCATCTCCATATTCTGGGGCAGTCCAGTGATTATAAGGTAGATCAGTTTGGTTATTTTAAAAGCCTTCTTGTCTCCAATTAAAATCTCGAGTTGTTAAAATAGCTTTTCCTTCTTCTTCTTTTTGTCCCCTGGGTCCAAGACAGGACTCCTAGAGGAGCAAAAGAGCTCGAACAAAAAACAGTGGTGATTGAACGTCGTGCAGCGTTGGTTAGCTGCCATCAATGTAAGAATACTTTGAAATATATCTTTTGTGGCATGCAAGAGCGTAGATCTTGTCCAACTCTGCAAGATTGATACATTGATTAGATATATATTGTTTTTGCAGAAAGAGTTTGTTGTTGTCAGAAGCTTAGATCGGCTGATCTACTGACTGGATTTAGGTAAGTTGCGTGTGGAGCTCGGGGCAGGGCAGGAGAGAGGGGCCATTGATATATATTTTTAAAAATTTAGATACATGTTGTGCTTGTGTTTTGTTGCAGCTTGTCGCTCCTGAGGAGAACCCCGGAAGCAGAGGGGGTTCGAAACGCGTCGACCTGTTGATGGCCAATTGCGTGTATATAAGATGTTTAAATTAAGAATTTTGTGTTCATGTTTGAATTGATTTGACTTTGGCCTATATTGTAATTGCATTTTCAAAATTGGGTATTGAGTTGTATCGGTATGAAGAGGGTTGGGTGGTAGGTTGCTGGTATGTGTATTGAGTGTGACTAATGGATGATTTTTAAGTATGTTGGTAATGACTAGATAGAATGGGTATGAAAGTGAATTGGCAGTGGATGTAGGTATGTTTAAAAGAAGAATTAGTATGAGTGGGGAGAAAAGAATGTTTTTTATGCTTTCTAAATTAAATTCATGAAATCATAGAAGTGATTATGTTGAAAAATAAATTTTGATTAAAACATATGGGAACAGAGGTCCTGTGGTTACATTGTTTAATTTCAATGTGCTGATATTAAGCGGCGAATTGGTTATCAGTACTGGCATTTTGTTGTTCATTGGTGAATTGGGGCTCAGCCTTACTGATTGGAGTCCAGACCCTTTGTTGTTTTTCAGTCACATGTGACAGGACAAAAAGAAATGAACTATATGAAATTTTGGAGGATATGGAATAAAATTGATTAAAAACGTTGATTAAGTGGAGTATCTTGGTTATGAGAGCATGCTGTGCATCCGGCGTTGGAGTGATACCTCGCTCCAGTTTTTGATAGGTAAAAAACATTGCCATTTATAATGCCAATAACTCCAACTTTGTAGATGTGCAGTGCTGGTGCCTTGCTCACTAGGGTCCTCTAGGAGCAGCTTGCGGTACTGCACATAGACATGCAATGCTGGTGCCTTGCTCACTAGGGACCTCTAGGAGCAGTTTACGGTACTGCACCTAGACATGCAGTGGTAGTGCCCTGCTCACTAGGGACCTCTAGGAGCAGCTTGCGGTACTGCACCGAGACATTTCGCTATTTGGAAATCCCTATTTACGATTTCCTATTTAGCGATTTCCAAAATGCGATTTCTACAAGGTAGAATTTGTATTTTGCACCACTGCAAATGCCTTTCGTCCATACCGAAATGGCATTTTGCATTTCCTAGCGGCCCGAAATAGTGATTTGCACTGTTAAGAAATGCAAAATGCCTTCGTTGTCTTATATCGCCACTATTAAATGGCCATTGCCTTTCAAAGTACTTCGTTCATTTCTGGGTAAGATAGGGGTCGAATTGTGCATTTGCATTACGTTGTATTCACTTTACTGGACTGTGTATGAATACAATTGTTAATTGTTCTCCTTTCACCTGCATTCCATCGATTCCTGTGGGACAAAATTCTCACAAATAACTGATGCGTTCTAAACGTTCATATAAATTGGGTTAACTTTCTAATGCCTTAGCGAAAGCAGAGATAGCGGTTGTTTCTCAAAGCAATGTTGTGTAACAGCGACATCTATTGTTCATTTTGAGAAACAGTTTACATGTTTTCTTTCACTCTGAATTTTTTTGGTTTAAAATGAATGGATATTGTTATGATATCATGTACATTTTTGTCTCTTAATTAGGATTTTTAATACCACCGTAAAGACATTTTTCCTAAACAAAATTCCCCTATTTCCTCACATTTACAAGCACAAGAGAGTCCCATGTTTTTAGTGCCTTAGCAATGTTTATTACTATTAATATTGCCAGATTCAGGGGAGAATCGATGGCCTCAAATACCGGGGACAGGGCCCACAGCAAAATACAGAGGAGACTTTATTAGTAGTTGATACCCTAACCACGCAGTATGGATTGGGTGACAGGATGCCATGAGAACCAATATTTTGCGCACGCACTGGAGTACGGTGTAAATAATATGGCAGTAATCTCCACTGGCGGGTCATCTGGAGAGGATGTGGCCTAAAGGCTAGAGCGGTCGACCTTGAAGATAAGGAACCGCGTTCCAGTCTCGACAGGCGCGCTCAACATCCTCTGATTCTGGGCAAATCACTTAATTTCCCCATGCCTACCAAAAATGTATGTGTCAGGCTGTAACATAACGGGTGCTAATGTAAAGCGCTCTGATACCTTCGGGGTCGAGTTTGTGCTATATAAAGCGCTAAAAAAACACAACTTTGAGCGCCACCTTTCCTTCGCCTACCGGAAGTGGATGCCACGCATAGAAACTGCATTTTATTTATGCGATTTTATATAGCGCGGACATTACCCAGAGGTGTCAGAGCGCTTTACAATAGAGCGAGGAAGGTTACATGAGAAATTAAGAGCAACAGAGTTGTAGGAGACAATACAGGTAGCTACTACGGTTACTCATAGAGAGAGTTACTTATTTAGAAATTACATATTAATTACAGGTTACATATTTAGAAAAGTTAAAGCTTGCCGTATGTTTATGCTTCCTGCATTTATGTGTCTGTCGTTACCCACTTCCTGGGCGTTGACAGGAAGCATAGAAATACTGTTACATATATAATTTAAATTACTCTAAAATATATCAGGGTAGCATAATTACATTTTCTAAGCACAGTCCAAAAATGCTGAGGAATTGGGGGAGGTGCATTTTCAGGCAAAGCTGGGCTGGTCCCCATCTGCAGGTAGTCAAAAATATGTGTGTTTCATTCTATCGATGCTCAGTAGAGGTTTGGAGCAAATAAAACACAAAAGCCTTCGACCTATCCAAAACTGGCTTTACCAGCTTGCATGGGACACGTCCATGCAAAGTTTTAACTACCCACACTTGCCAGTGTTGCAGTATTTCTGAGCATTGCATTAATTTCACAACCGCACTTTTTGTTATGGTGCTAAATGGAAACTGTGTCATATATGTAAACGTACCAGTTTACTTTACTCAAGGCGAGTATGGTGTTTATTCGATTTATTGCTCCAAAACGTTAAATTTTTAAGAAGGAAGACAAGTGCTGTTAAAAAGATTGCTGTTCTTCACAAGTGAAACCATTGCATTCTATTAATTGTGATGTATGAAACCAAGGGGCATATATACAAAGGCATTGCACCACCGGAGCGTCACTTTTTGCTAAGCTCTTGTATTGCTGTGCCAGACGTGACTGGTGACTTTTGAAAGTGGCGAGGCTGGGCGTAAAAGTACAAATGCCAATAAAGGGGTAATGGGGCTCTTGACTGCAAAAATTTGGAAAATGGAGGCTGAAATTGTGCATTTTACAGCAATGTTGGCAGTGCTCTCACCTACCTCATCCTCGTGTAGTGTAATCGGCCATTGCTGTGTGAAGTCAAAATAAAGCCACACAGTGACTGGTCACTCATGCAATTCTCCTGCCCCCATGCAGCCTTGTGTTTTCTTGCCTACGGGACTACAGGCGAGCCACCAGAGCCAATCCAGGCTCTGATCTTAGACTGGCTGCAACAGTAAACAGAATGAGAACAGCACCAGGACTGGTTGGAGCAGGGAAATCCAGCACTCCATTGGAGACTGGGAGGCTGTGTCTGTGTTCCCCCAGCTCCGTAATACAGTACAGATTTGGGAGGCTTTAAGTGCGCATGTCAGGCTAGCCAGAACAAGATACCCGTCCAACCTAACTTGTGCACCACACTGTCTTTATCCTCCCATTGTGTGAGTCATTACTCTCACTGTCTTTCTGCCAAGGATTGGCCACACCCTCTAAGACACCTGATGCTCAGCGCAGCAGCACAACGGAAAGAGCAATGCAATCTGGCACAGGAGATTGGGGATAGGGCAAGACATTTTTCATTTAAAGAATGACATCAATGTCATTTAGATTATAATTTTATTGTGATGAGGCAACTCGAAGACAGGGGGGTCAATGCCCCTTGCGCTCCAAGAGAGGAACCGCTGCTGCGCTGTGCCCTGCTCCATATTTACAAGGCGGTGCTAAGCCACTTTGCATGGCTTAATGCCGCCTTGTAAATATGGCCCTCCTCGGCGCAGTTTTCTGCAGCAAATGGGCGTGCAATGGGTGTTGCTGTGGGCTTTTTGACGCTGCCCCAGATTTACAAGGATCCATAAATCTGAGGCAGTGCCAAAACCTAACGCCTTTCAAATGAAGGGGTTAGAGCAGCGCAACAAGGAGAAATACTTTTATTTTGCCTCGTTTTTTGCTCTTTCTATGTGTGCTGCATTCTGGAGCAAAATGCCATTAATGATTGTTTTTGTGCAGGAAGGTCTTCCTTCCTGCACAAACTTAATCATCCCTGCAACGCAGGCACCCTTGCACCGTGGTGCAAGAGTGCCTGCGCTGGTGCTGGGCAGCTTTTTTAGCACCGGTGCAAGGGAAAACACAGGGGTGTGCCGTATTCTTGTAAATATAGCGCATCCCTGCTTTTTTTAAATGACGCTGTACGGCACTGCTAAATTGCTTGCAGCACTGCACCATTCCCTTGTATATATGCCCCCAGGTTTGCTTCAAGGTGGCTTCTTCAAGGCGTCTGCTGCAAGGTGGCTGTCTTTCAAGCATTTTCATGCGCCAGAATAGGTTTAAAAAGCCACAACGAAATAGCCTATTGAAGCAGGTAATTTGTTTTAGGATTACTTTGATTAAATTGTGTTGCGTTCATCTTGCATTTGTTTCATCAAACTCGTAAATCTAGCACTCCCAACCCCGAGTGCCGGGAGGCTGAGGGTCCCGAGTGACAGCTACTAGCCAACTGGACGCTTAAAAGCTTCAGGTCGATACTGCAGCAATGGACTTACTTCATGTTTACAAGCATTTTGTCCTTTTCCAAATTCAATCTTTACCGCAACTCTGCTTTTTTATCCTTCAGTTCCACGGATTTATTTAATGTTTAAAAGCATTTTCTTTCTTTTCAACGCACAATTTTACCTCTTTATTAAAGCATTTAGTACGAATGCATGCTTTTGTCTGCTATTCCTCTTTCTCCATGCTGATACTGTATTCTCAAATGTATTTAATGTTTGAAGCATTTCCTTTTTCCAGCATGCAAGTACACATGTTTTTCTCTGCTGTGCCTCTTCTACGCTCTAACACAGTAGCCATGGAAATCAGTTTGTGCCATATCATACCATACAACAGACCATACCATTCAATGACAGGCCATACCAGACCATACCACACTATACAAGGACAGGCCATAGCACACCATAGCATAACATAGCATACCACACCATACCATACAATGGTAAGACATACCATACCATAGAATGACAGTTATAGCACACTATACAATAAAAGTACCTACCATACCACACCACACCATACTATACAATACCAAGCCATACCATACAATTAAAAGTCATATCATACCATACCATACTATACAAACACATGCCATAACATACCAGACACTACTATACAACAACAGTCCACGTCATACTATACAATAACAACCCATATCATACCAGAACCACACCATACTATACAATGCCAAGCCATACTATACCATACAATACCATGTATAGACAGGCCATGCCATACAATACCATAACATACCATACTATACAATGACAAGCGATAATATATCAAGCCATTCCATACCTTACCATACCATGGCATACCATACTACCTATGAGGATCCACACAGCCACTAACGGTGGCTGGGGCGATAGTACATTACCCTCCGTTCCACCAGATAAGCACGAGTTAGCGGTAGAGCTACTGCCTCCTGCTCCTCCTCCTCCTACAGTATCACCATCCGACAATACACTACCACAATTGCCATCATTCCTTGGGAGACACGGCCAAGCGGCTACATCCTGCTGGAGCCCGTCCTTCTTCTTGTTATGCCTAAAGCTCAGGGATGGGCCTCCTATGGGAACAGCAGTCTTTTTTTGTGAGGAAAGATAAAAATAACATGAATTGTAGCAGCCATTGCAAGCACATTTCTACAGTTAGTCAGGCACACTATGGTGCTGGTTCTCTTG
The DNA here is from genome assembly GCA_963921515.1 of Calotriton arnoldi. Classification (NCBI taxonomy): domain Eukaryota; kingdom Metazoa; phylum Chordata; class Amphibia; order Caudata; family Salamandridae; genus Calotriton; species Calotriton arnoldi. Next base: position 6,766,890 of record CAWUFW010000042.1, read on the forward strand.
GGCCAATGGAATATTTTATGTGATTCTGTGACTAACACATTATTCACATAATTACTGGGTGAAAATGTCAGTTAAAATGTTGCATTTTAAACTCTAAAAAACGCAACAATTCACCAGTTATAGTTAACTGAAGTAACTATTGCTCACTTCCCCGCAATGCCAGTGTTATCATCAATTATGTCATTTCAGATGTTTCATTGATGTTGTCAATGATGTCATAGAGAATGTCATGGGTGATTGTAATATGTGAGGTAATAATCAGTGCATGTTGTGGCCTGAAGTTATAGTTACTTCAGTTAACTATAACTGGTGAATTTCAGTGTTTTTTTATATTTACAATGTAAACTTTTAACTGACATTTTCATCTAACTATAACGTCACTTTAACCTTTGTTTTTGTCAGTGAATTTCTAGGTTTTTTTAAACATAAAATGATATTTTATTACCATATCTGAGTAGGCCTACCACATGTCGCACACATCCTTTGGCCGTGTACTGCATTTGTTTGGCCGCACAGCCTGGCTTGCAACCAGGATCTGCGACTAACCCCCGCAGGCTGCGAACCACTGCCGTGCATTGCCTTTGACCGTGTGCAACGTGAGGCTGGCCATGAGCAGAATTCATCGGGTGAGGTTTCGACTGGCATGGAAAGCTTGCTTTGAATGTTTGAAAGAGAGGAAAAGAGGTGGAGGGTAGAAGCGTAGGGGTGGAGGGTAGATGGAGGCCAGGAGAGCCACATCTCATATGAAAGTGAGTGCAGCCTATTCTTAGATAGAGGAGACATAGATTAAGAGTTATGACAGACCAGAGTGAGCTGGTTAAATATATGGAATGTTCTGATCCCATGCCAGGGGTACCTGGATGAAGTGGCTCTCCAGAGTAGGTGCATCTCTCAAACATTCAAGCTGAACTTTCCAGTCGGAACCACACCTGATGAACTCTGCTCCACTCACACCTTATCTCGACAACCATACAAAAAAACAGTCCTACCTTAATCACGCTCTTAAAAAACAGCTTACAAACTTTACCTATCACATGCCCCTCAATCTCAGTCCTTACGATCTCAAGTTCTCCCCTGATCTAACAGTAAAGGATCCCCTTTCGACCTCCTTCTCTCTCTTAATGTTCCCTGAATTTGACCATAAAAGCTCCCTTTTCCCCACAGCCCTAAATAAGAATAATGGCACTTCCATGCCCCCAACACCAGCGTCACTAAACACATCAACTTCCTGTGAGGAGAGCAGGAATAAGCACTCACCAGTACAGATCGATTCACACGTGCTGGGACTCCCACAGTGACGTACCTAGAGAAAAAGGGAAAGGACAACATCAAGAGGAGAAGATAGGAAAAGATTGAACAGGCTTGGAAGGGAAGGAGAGGAGGCATCCTGAACATGGAAAGTAACAAAACACTATATCTTGCCACAGGGAGGAGTTACAGAGGGACCAAAGAAGGAAAGGAGAGCCATGAGAGAGGAGATGCACAGCCTAGGCACGGAGGAGAAGAACCCAGTCCCAAAAGCGCATGTGAAGCCTAGACAAGGAGGAGAAGAACCCAGTCCCAAAAGCGCATGTGAAGCCTAGACAAGGAGGAGAAGAACCCAGTCCCAAAAAGGCGTGTGAAGCCTAGACAAGGAGGAGAAGAACCCAGTCCCAAAAAGGCGTGTGAAGCCTTGACAAGGAGGAGAAGAACCCAGTCCCAAAAAGGCGTGTGAAGCCTTGACAAGGAGGAGAAGAACCCAGTCCCAAAAGGCGTGTGAAGCCTTGACAAGGAGGAGAAGAACCCAGTCCCAAAAGGCGTGTGAAGCCTTGACAAGGAGGAGAAGAACCCAGTCCCAAAAGGCGTGTGAAGCCTAGACAAGGAGGAGAAGAACCCAGTCCAAAAAAGGCGTGTGAAGCCTTGACAAGGAGGAGAAGAACCCAGTCCCAAAAAGGCGTGTGAAGCCTTGACAAGGAGGAGAAGAACCCAGTCCCAAAAAGGCGTGTGAAGCCTTGACAAGGAGGAGAAGAACCCAGTCCCAAAAAGGCGTGTGAATCCTTGACAAGGAGGAGAAGAACCCAGTCCCAAAAAGGCGTGTGAAGCCTTGACAAAGAGGAGAAGAACCCAGTCTTAAAAAGGCGTTTGAAAGAAATGAGAGTGGTGCACGTGGTGCAAAGCAAAGCAGTCCAAGGCCTACTCTGGAGAGGTGGTGTGGGCTAGTAACCCCAATTCGCTGGTACGCATGAACAACACTGAATACATTACTGTCGAGTTAGTGGTTTCGTTTTTAAAAAAAAGGAAAAGTAACTTCACTACACAAACACTACTAAATACTATGCACTAAATTACAAATATGTACATCAGATAGATGGGATTACCTTTCGTGACACCCTCAAATCACATTACACTTCTTCGTGATCCCCATAGTCACAATGCCCCACCTATACCAGATGCAACATCACAATATAATATAAGAAGGTGTTATTTTAAATACGGCAGGCCTATTGGCTATGTTAAGGTGTCATCGCAATAGTAAAAGCAGGCACATTTGATGTTTTAATATTGTACCACCATTAAGATCAATGCGGACAGTAACCAAATTCAAATGAATTCCGTATAATGATGAACATAGCATTGTCAATATCATTGGTGTCAATCAACAATTTTTGCTTCAAAATCTGGTGGTAGAGTCTTTCTTTTCCCAACATAGGGCCCACCACAAAGGGTCCCCACACTCTGTACAGCCCTCCAGGAGTCCTTAAAATTGATGAAAACTATGGGTCATAATTTTTAGGCCCCAGGACATTTAATTCCTAAACTATTCTGGGGTGGCTGACCAATCAGTTGGTGGTGCCCCAGCCCATCTTGGGACACCTCAGTATAATCCACATGTTAAGTTTACAACCATGCAGGGCAGTATGTGGTGCTCCTAGGCCCAGCAGGGTGAATATTTAAGTAGCAGCTTTCCCCATGTCTTTCTGGTATATCCTCGAGCCGCAGCAATTGTTTTTAGGTCCATATTCTGTACAAATGTTTTTGGACCTTGATTTCTCGGGTACTCATGAACGGATTTGCACCAGATCACAGGGATGCGGTCTTTGGGCTGGGATATAGCTTCCTGCTGAGTTTGGTGTGGTTCCATTCAGCGGTTTTTGTGGTGGTGCTTCATGTCGAGGTCTGTGGAGGATGCATGGGGATTTTGCGTTTTGGGACTCTTCATTAGGTCTCGCCTAGCTTTGCAGCGCATGCGCTGCTCACTTTGCGAGGCATTCAGTATTTAATATAGTGTGGAAGCTTTGTGGAAGCTCCGCCCACTCTCCGCCCATCTTTTTCATTGGCTTAGGCCCTAATTACTGCCTTCTGATTGGTTTAAGGCTTGTTAGTCCCTCCTCATGACGACCATGTCGTCATTTGTATCCTTCCAAGGCTACTGGCCCCTTTACTCGAACTATTTTCTTCCCGGTGCCTTCTCCCCCACCGCCCCTCCCGCAGTCCGTGCGTTCTCGCCCCCTCCTCCCCCAGTCCGTGCGTTCTCTCCCCCCCCAGTCCGTGCATTCTCTCCCCACCTCCTACAGTCCGTGCGTTCTCGCTCCCTGCCCTCCGCCCTCCCTCCCGTTTTCAATGCAATAAGTCTCGCGTAAATGCGTGTAAATGCGAGTCCTATTGCATTGAAAATGCTTGCTTTTCCAGACCCGTTCATTCTCGCAGCCTCACTTAAAGGACCTGTACGAGTTCCCGTGTTCTCTTCTGTCCTTCGCATAAGTCCAGAGGCAGCCAATGGGCCGCAGCGTACATGGTGCTCTGCTTCCCTCTAGTGGCCATAACCAGTAAAATCTGTTTTAGGGAAGACATACTCTACCTGTACGCATTCACTTTACAAATAATAACTATCGTTTATTCATAGTAAAAAAGAACACTTCATATTTATATAGTTCCATTCCTAGCTCCAACCAGTTTAAAATGCAGCCAGACATACACTTTAGCCTCCTTAATATGTCTATTGCTTTATCAACTGCGCGAATTTTATTTACCGCACATAAATACATGATTCTTTTCTGAGGTTTTGCGCATCTGGACATGTTGTAGAAATGAGTTTGAGGACAGGGTCTTCATACAAGAGTCTGGAGTCATTCAATTAGATGGTCAGTTTTACAGATACACCACCCCGCTATCAACCAGACATACGTCACTACAAAGGGTCAACTAACTGCTTTCATTTTGCAGTGGCAATGGCGCCGCATGTTTCACTTCCCTCATCTGTCACTAACAGCTTCATTTATCATTTTGGGTTCATTTGACGGTGCTCCTCCGAGGTACAATTTCCGATTGTGCCAGTCGCTGGGCAAGCCCGGGGCTGGTGGTACATCAAGGAAGCTGTGTAAAGTTGCTTTTTGACACCAACACAAGGGCAGAGACACCAGTGATGGCCAGCAGCAGCTACCCTGACTTCACCCAAGGCCTCCCTGGGCTCAGAATATATAGGAGGCTACTGGGGGAAGGGCAAAGGTCAATACTGTGAAGTCATCAGCTATCAAAAAAGTTTGGTGTGACTTCCGCTACATGGTGCATTTTGATGAACAGATTTTAATGAACAAGAGGACGCAAGACTACAACAAACAGCCACATAAAATGCATTGTTGCCAGGGGAGGGGAACACCTAAAGGTAAAATGTCATTTTGCTCGAATATTCTAAAACCCCTGCACTGGAGCAAGCTAGGTATTAACATGTGACTTAGCACTTAAGAACGCTGCATGCATTCAGTCATTGGGAGAAACTTTGCAGATAACACACCAAGGCAATCCGCTCTACACCTAACCACACCTGTATGATGGTTCGCGGAGTTTAACGCTCAGCCGCTGAGACATGCAGTGATCCGCAGGCCATGCGTTCATATAATGAGAAGCCTCAATCCTTCCGCACCTCGTTGAACCGAGTACCATGAAACCGTGTAATGGAAACACCTGTTCTTTATAGCAGTTTGAAGCTGCAGAAGCGCGGTATCAAGCGCTATGTAAAGCAGGTTAATATTAACCCCAACGTTTTATTTCAGCTTAAAAGTATTCTGCTGCATATTTACCGATGGGTTCAAATATGACTTTTACCTTCGAACTATCACATTTTTTGCACGTTGTAATTTACTAAATTATACAGCTCTCAGTTCCATTTCATGAAGTTCAGAGCCCGTATAAATGTAACATTTGGCATTTCAGCTAAGAGTAGTTAATGAGGAGCTCAGCCCGGACTCTTTACCCTGCCCTTGGGCAGGCAAGAGGCCCCGCTTCCAGCACAAGCCTTCTGGTCAATTCAAGTGAAGGAGCCTCATTCGTCGAAACAGAAAAGCTGCACAACAAACCTGGCGCTACTTCCATTCTATAGGAACTCCCCAATGCCTGGTAAACCTCCTCAGATGGTAACAAGTCGCCGCCCAGTCATGAAAGTTACACCTGGATTACTAACTCTCTGGAAAAACAACAGGACAATATGCATTTTGTCTGGCAATTTCAGATATTTTAACTTTCCTCCTCCTGAATACAATTACATTTGTTTTGTCAGAAATATGTTCATCTTCCAGTGTTCAGCACTAGCACTCACTTGGCTTTGCAAGCCTATCTGTGCCTGATCAACAAAGGCCGCACTGTCTGTAGTAACCGAGTGACCCCTTTAAGTGTCCTCAGAGGGTCAGATACATGGAAACCACAAAGACCTGAGGCTCAAGGGCAGCTCTGTTTAGGTGCATCTGTTTTATATCACTCCTTTGGTCTAATAAACCATGTGTAATATTCAAATCAATTTCAATAAACTAGGATTGATGCGTAGGGCATTCAGTGTTGAGTGACAACATCATTACCAGGATGGGACACTTGTCAGGTATGTATCAATGTGGGGTTTTTAGTATCGACAGGAATAATGGCGCTCAAGCTAATTCGCGCTGTGTTTATGTTATGCTTGGAGTATGTACGGTGCAAACCAGGTCAGGGGATATGCCCTAAAACCCCCGTGATGGTATGGATAGAAATCCACACAAGAGAAGTAGGTACGGTCCTGGGCACACGTAATGAGGGTATAATACTAGTAGAAATGTCTCATACTGTTGAAATGTAGAAGGTCTACACCAGAATGATAATCATAGGTGTTTAATATAGTAACAAAGCAAAAGCAACCAGCCAAAGCAAAAGCAACCAGCCGACACGTGTTTCGTCACAAAGGGGTAGTAACCCATGACTCTTCAGGGCTGGGGAGGATACAAAACATAAAATAAACTGGCAAGAAAACATACAGAGGATGTATAGGCCGAAACTGAGAATCATAAATAAAAGTGGAAACCTAGTTACAAAACTTAAACATAAAATGAAAATGAAAGATCATTGCAACAAGATCAAAAGGTCGAGCTGTGACTGTGTGGGGGAGAAAAGTGAATGGAATTGCAGACCAAGAAGCGAAACAATAAGTACATGGTGAATGAGATACAACAAGAGGTTTAAAGTAATAAAATTGAAAGAGCAGCCTGTAAAGGTAACAATCACGCACTAAGCGGAACGTAATGGAAAAACATGCAGAAGAAGGCGCCCAGTGTTGAGAATGAGCAGGTTCTAAGGGCGGCTGTAATCGCAAAACAGTGTATGTAAAAGGTAATCAGGCGGAAGACAAACTAGGTGAACATGTGCTCCTGAATGGAGTATAGGTCACCCAGGGTTAAAAGGTGGGCCTCTGAAACACGAATGGGTAAGACAAACCGCACAGTGAACGAAATGGTGATCACGAGCAAGCTCCATGGTGAGCTGGACGAGTGCGACATGAAAGACATGCAGGAAATGCGAAAAAGACGATAAAAACACAGCCTAGTATGTGGCTCTATAAGGAGTAGTAGGCTGCCCTTGGTGAAGAATGTTTAATGTATACTACTAGTAGGTGATAGAGGAAAAAAAAAAGGGGGGTTGAGGCAAATACCTGAGTGGCGGTGCACACAGGGTGGTTTCTATGGAGAGGAAAAGGGAAACAGGTAAGGAAATGGGGTGAGCTGAAAGAGGAAAATGGTGCTTGAAGGGAAAACTAAAGTGAACGCTTACCTAGTGACCGTTGAAAATTCCAAAACGGCAAGGAAGAGCAGTGCGGACCAAGGTAGGTGATCCACTGCCAAGTGAAAAGGAAAGGAAGACGGATATCGCAGGGCGGCGGATAAGCCAAGGTGGACTATTGACCTGAGAGAAGACGGAAAAGGGGAATGAGGTGAAGTGCCAAGGGTGGGTGGGGGGGGAGGGGGAAAACAAAACAAGCTAGAGTATAGAGGTATCGAAGGCTTACCTTCAGTAATGCTGATGAAGTCTGTGGCGACATGTATTAGCCAAGTGCTACGTAGCACAGGAGGAGAAATTAGAATGGGCGTACCAGGTCAGTAATCCAGGGTGACAACGGCGGATGCGCCGGAGTACAGGAAACTGAAGTTTGAGAGAGGGGGGAAAAAAGGGTGTAAGGAGATACACCAGGGATTGTGAGCTAACACACAGTCGGTTCGTGTGGAAGAGACTGAGTCGCTTACCTGGGAGAAGTGGTGTTCAGGGAGGAAAATGGTTCCGGCGGATGACCGGAAGGGGAGGGGCGGAGGCGGGGTTATAAAGGTACGGTCAGGTATGTTTGTGGCTGGACACTGCCCCTACTGGATGAGCGAGACAACCGGAAGTAGTGGGTAGGAAGAGGAACAGGAAGCAATGGGCACAAACAGGAAGCAGTGGGCAGGAAATGGGGCACCTGACTTCCTCTGTCGCATGATCAAAGGCTATTTCTGGTGAGCAGTACATCTAAATGAAACTAGATTTAAGAAAATACATTTTACATTGAACAAACACTAAACGACCGCCGTCCCACCCGTGAGAGTGGCATCAGAGTCCAACCTGCTTAAGTAGTTTGATCTGATGTTATTTCTGCCCGGCCTTTTCATGCATAGGTCTGCCATGCGCACCAAAAAATACGCCACAGCGTAAGAGACTTTTAGTTATTTTACAGGAACAAACTAAGCCTTGATGTATTGTTTTGGGGAAAAAATGACGACCAGTCGTGGCATGCAGACTGGATGGCTGGCAATGTGAAGTTTTTGTTGAACCATTTTTGGCAACAATGTTCTCCTGCACAGGTGCAGAAGACTAAATGTGGTGCACTGGCTGCAGGGGGGGGGGGCACGCCTCCACTGGCCCAGAAGTCTGGACACCGCCTTCACGGACTCCCATGCTCGCACCTGGTATTGCAAGGCGGAGATCCAACCATACCCAGAAGAGTCCGCCTCGCGGAGAGAATGCTGCCAGCTGATGCCCACAAAGCTAAAAACACCCCGGAAGTCCTTAGGACACAAAGATATTACACCCTTTACTAGTCATAATTTTCCAGGTCAGATATTAAATACCAAGCATTAGTGGAAACTTTTAAATCGGGCCTAAAACCATTACCCCCCACCCCCCTTTTTCCCCCCAGAGTTTTATATAGGGTGTACTTGATCCAAAGGTATAAGGTATCAGAGCGCTTTACATGAGCACCGTTGCGTTACACAAGGACACATTCAATTTAGGCACGGGGAGATTACGTGATTTGCCCAGAATCACAGGATGTTGAGTGTCGTTGCCGACACTCAAAACCGGTTAGTGGAAGAGGTGTGGCGCAGCGGCCAGGGTGCCTGACTCCGGACCACGGGGTTCACAGTTCGATCCCCGGTGCTGGCGGCAGGTTAGCCCAGCACCATGTGACTCTGGGCAATAACTCGCTTAATCTTCCCGATGGCCCCCAGCGCCGGGACACCTCTCCGAAGGTAGCTGTGCGTTTTACAAATGCTGGTATTTCATTTACCCAGATTTGAGGTCGACCGCCCTAGACGTTAGGCCACATCCTCTCCCCCATACATTATATACTCTATGGGAATTACGTCACATTGTAGCCACCATTTCTGAAGGGCTTGCACCATTCTCATAAAGACTCTACCCCTTTCCCCCACCAGAGCTATCGGCACCTAGGAAGCGGGGTTCTTGTGACACCCTAGATTACCATTGGACCTGGTGTTGAGCCTCTTCCAGAAGTACTTATAACATGAAGGAGTGTATCAGAGAGAAGGTCTGACATGAGGCAGACCCATGAAACCTGCCTTCTTAGAGACAATGATTGCCCTTCACAGTAAACCCTACACTCTCTGGGAACTGGTTCAGCGCTCTGAACTCCCTGGAGCACGCCGGGCCTCATCAGATTGCTGCTGGAATATGCAGGTTGCCCCATGTATGCTGGCTGACTGCAAACAACAACCAAAGCACAGTTTTTAAACAGGTACGTTAATAAGCAACATACCATAACAATGAGAGGAATATGATATAGTGATCAAAGGTTACAGCAAAAATGTGCTGTAAAGCTTATTGGTAAAAGTCAGTTTCAGAAAAGGCAGGAGACAAAATCAAATGAGGGATGTGTTGACTTCGGTTCACTAAATTAGTCACGAAGAGGTAGTAGTGCATTCGTTTTTGGCAATGAAAGAGAGCAGTGCCGCTCAGGAAACTTGTTTTTGGAGAAAAATTGTTTTAGAAAAGTGTGAGACATTGTAAAAGCAATTCTGGTTCAGCTGAAGTTCTTGTTAACAATTATCTTATGAAATAGCGGCCAACTCCTCAGAGCTAGTTGCCCAGAAACCAATGTATGTATGTAGTATTTGTACAGCTCAAACCTATCCAAAATGTTGTAGAGAGATATACAGTGTCAAAGGTAAAGATACGGCCAACAAGTGTTTGAGAGGTAGCTGGTCTCAGGGAGCAGATGTGGCCAGTTCCTGCGTCATGTTGTAGTGTCTTTTAAAGCAATGCTTCTTCAACTCTCTCCTCCGTCAGAGTAGGATCGGTGGATTCTGTGATGTTTCAGATCTTGGCTGCATAGATGGAGAAGGCCTCTTGCTTTGTTTTTTTAGTTGTACATTTTGCCTCCAGTCTTGGCTGTAGATGGTGAGCCTCTCAGTGGGCACTGGCCGCCATTGCTTTGCATATGATGCAGCTGGTTTGAAGATGGTTTGAGCCGAGAAAGGAGGTGGTGGAGTTCCTTATTTCTTGGGGCCCTGGCTGAGACATGATGCACATGTAAGATGCCCTTAAGGGGGCCATTATGGGGTATAGGAAGCCATGTAGAAGCGTGTTTCCACCACCCAGATGCAAAAGTACAAGGGCTGAAGTTTCTTTATGGGAAGAATGGTTTTACGTTTATCAGGAGAGAGAGATGGTGCCAGACACTCTCTCCTTTCTCGGCGATGTGTTCCTTGAGTTTGAGGATGGTGTCCAGGGAAAATCCAGTTCATTTGGCATTGGGTGAAAAGTTGACTTTGACTCTGTCCTGGTCCATGTCAGTGTCCAGGCTCATGTCGTTCTGCTGTTTTTGGACCAGTGGTTTTAAGTTGCATGGAGAAATGGTCTGTGTGTCTTTCCTATCTTGCAATCTTGTATCTGGAAGGGGGGGGGGGGGTGCTGTGGTGATGATGGGGGCCAGTCAGTCAACCTGATTTTGGTCGGGAAGAGCAGGTTCAGTGAGTGGCCATGTAGCAGATCCCAAATGTCTGTGGCTTGTTTAGTGAGGAAGCAAGTATTGAGGAGTATGCAGGACAGGCAGAAGTTTGGTGTAGTGGGCCAAGTGTGTGTGGTTGTGTGTGTTGTGTGCATGAGCTGCGTGGGGGAGTGAGGTGGATGCTGGAGGGTGTATGTGAAATAGCAGGTGGTGCAGGAGAACGAACCTTCAGTGTTGGGAGATGAGGTACAGTAGCAGCGCTGGGAGAAACAACAGGGTTTAAAGTGCAGAGGGGCACAGTAAAGTGACAACAGGGTTTCAGGTGGATGCGAGAAGGAACAGGGGTCCAGACACTGGGTGCGGGAGGGGCGTAGTTGGCCTGCCTTTGGCACACCAGTGGCATGTTCGCTGTAGAGCAAGTGATGTCACTTGCTGTGCAGATCATTGATGGGAAATCCAGTGATGTCACTTCCAGCGCAGATGGATGGTGGGAAGAGTGTGAAGAAATGTGCACCTACAATCAGTCTACTGGTTCTTTCTCAGATGGACATGGCTTCCAGGGCTTAATTTGAGCGTGAGGTGGGACCCACCAGCATACCTTTTTGGGGATTGGAACTTATTTTCACCATCAGACTTTTATTCACTACAAAACATTGAAAGGCAGAAAGGAGGAGGAAGAGAAAGACGGATAAACAGCAATAAATGGAGAAATCAGGAATGGAAAAGAACATGTAAAGATGACAAAAAGGGACATGGAGCGTCCTGTGGTGGATGAAAGAGACATGAGGGGGACTCAAGAATAGATGCCTTGGTATTCGGACCCTCAAACTTCAGCAGCACTGGTGGTGGCTCTGAAGAAAACTTTGGGCATCAGAACTTATTATTTTACAAATTAAGCACTGATGGCCTCTGTCTTTAGGACCATCTGCTCGGCCCATCTCCAGGAAAGAAGTTTCCCAGGGCAAACAAGGTCTATAAGACACAACCCGGTTCCCTAAATTCTTTGCGGGTCAGCAAGACACTATGGGCTTCATTTACAATGAGGCTGCGCCACAGAGCATCACTTTTTGTGATGCTCCAGTGACGTAGGGGCCTGCTCCATATGTACCAGGCAGCACTAAGCCACTTTACATGGCTTAATGTGGCCTTGTAAACATTGTTCCCTTTCACGCAGTTTTCTGTGTTAAAGGGGTGTGCAATGGGTGTTGCTGTGGGCGTTCCCCGCAACGCCCATGTCTTTTTGACACTGCCCCAGATTTACGAGGAATCGTAACTCTGAGGTAGGGCCAAAAACGTACGCCTCCCCAGGGGAGGGGTGAGGGAAATGCCTCTTGTGATTGTTTTTGTGCAGGAAGGTAAACAATCACAATGGCGCAAAGCTGCCTGCGTTGACGCATGGCAGCACATTGTGCGCCGGCACAGGGGAAAAGGACAGGAATGCGCCATATATGACAGATACGGTGCCTTCCTGCCCTTTTCTTTTGCCATAGGGAAGCACTGCAGGAAGGCCTGCGGCGCTGCCCTATGTCAAAATCTTGTAATATCTTTTATAGTCCTTCTTAGCTGAGGCCCAGAAATTCTACATAGAACTGTGGACACAATTCTCTGCAAAATCCAGTATCAAAAAGAAGGGAGAGGGTTGTTGCGAGTAACAGCTAACAAAAGAGATGTATCAGAAATTAGTAATTCATGGGTTTTTAAAAGAGAACACCAGTCTGTGACTGGGGATCATCCCTGATCAAATCAAACTGAAGTTTCACTCCCTTATATATTTCAACAGTGTGACTCAGTTCCTGCTTTGGAAAGATGCTTTACTGCAACACCTATCCCAGTGTCCTTTGCGTTACAGCAGTAACCTCTTCCTGCCCATCTTTCTATTCAAACTCTTCTCAAGGCTGGCCTATTCTTGACAATCCAAGAAAATATCCACCCCCAGAGGTCCCTCCCAGTCCCATCCTTGGTGTTGTTGTGTGAAGATGGATCATCTACACAAAAAGGACAAAGACCCAATTTACAAAAAAGTGTAAAAGTAAGTGAGGATATTTAAATCTCTGCTTGAGCATATTATTACAGTACACAAACCTTTTCAGGACTATGGGCCAGATGTATCAATGCTTTTTGCAATCGCAAACGGGACAATTCGCAGAATCGGCCCGTTTGCAATCGCAAAAATGCGTTTTGCAATGTAACAAACATTTTAAATTCGCAATATGGGTAATCGCAATTATTTGCGATTACCTAAATTGCGAATGCAGTTAGGGAATCGCAATTTGCAATTCCCTAAATGCAATTCATGTAGCTATCGCAAATTGCGAATTGGCATTAAGGAATCGCAAATTACCACCAACTTCTAGTTGGTGGTAATTTGCAAATTCCTAGAAAAATGCACTTTTTTGCATTTTTCTAAGTGCCATGTGGCGCACATACATGCCCTTAGGGCATGTATGTACCCCACATGTGCACACATGCATATTTCAGGGGTGCATCAGGATGGCCTTATGGCCCCCTTGCACCCATGAAATTGCATGCGCAATTTTCAAGTACCTATTTGGTACTCACAAATTGCGAATATCTTCCCATTCATTCCTATGGGCCTCTAGGCCCATAGGAATGAATGTGAAGGCATTCCTTAATAGCGAATCACAATTTGCGATTCGCTATTAAGGAATATGTAGGAATCGCAAAATGTTAGCAAAAACCTACATACATTGCATTTTGCGAGTCTATAATAGCGAATCGGTAAAAAATCGCTATTATGGACTCGCAAAATGTAATCTTGATACATCTGGCCCTATGACTGGACAAGTGCACCAATCACAGGCCTATAAGTGTACTCAAAGCGATTCTTTCAGGGTCAAGCATTTCCACAATGTTGGATGGTAAATGAAGTACAATTCTGCCTTGAGGAACTCAAATGCTGATGTACAATTGCACATTTATTTTTTTGTTGTGCATGGAGAAATCGCTCCCCTGCACACAACCCCAGTTTGGAGGAGTTCCATTCCACTGTCCAGTCCTTGTGCAAGATTGGTGCTCATTGAGAATGGAAAGGAACTTAGCAATTGCCCAAGCAGGCATTGATTTTGAAGGCATTTCAATAGGGGAGGTATTCATCCTCATCCGACTTCTGGCGTTTTCTCCAGTTTCTGTATTTAATTCCGATTTTGATGTGTTCTTGATTGTAAAGAAAAAGCTTATTTTGGTCAGTGAAGTGCATACCAACATCGATTTTCTAATGTGACCGCCTTAGATCGTGGATTGTACATGAATTGCGTCATTTTACATTTTGACTATCGATAACGATTATCAATATTTTAATTTTAAGGTGTCTTGCAATAAAGTTCCTCCCCATGCTTGGGGTCCTTATCTTCTGAAAGCATACGGCCAGTAGCTTTGGAAGAGACACTTTACTTTTTAGGTCGAGCATTCGAGACCTCTTGTATATACTTTAGTATATACTTATTATATACTTATATGTGTATGTACTTTGTGGGCTCTGGAGATCAGCCCTAGGACTTGTCTGCTTCCGCTTAGGGACTTTTTTCTGTTCAACTGCCTCTATTTAACTGTCTTGATAGAAAACGACCAGCAGAGGTCAGTAAAATACCAGAATTGCTTTCTGCTGAGAGACTTTCTTTTTTTCTTTTTCTGGCAACTGCTTCTATTTAACTTTCTTGATAGAAAACGACCAGCAGAGGTCAGTAACATACCAGAATCACTTTAGCATTTTCTAGATTCCAGTCCATAGAACTTGTCTTCCACGAGCACCCGTAGACAATAATATTTTTTTCAAATCTTGTATTTTCAGTGATATGACCACCGAAGGCCCTGATTTTATATTAAAATCAGAGCTTTGGACTATTCCATTTCCCACTGAAAGGCAATATTTCTCTCCATGTTTTCCCATACCTGGTGTATCACGCAGTTTGGTGCTTACTTTCCCTCCATGTTAAAGAACAGTAGATGTTTCAGCACCCAGGCTAATGTGCTGCATAGCTAAATACAAATAAGGTCCCAAAGGCGGGACCGATTGCATTGCAAATGCTTGTTTTTTCTCGGCCCCTCTTTGACTAGTCACCCTGCACTGACTTGGCAGGAAGGAACACTTTATTGGGGGGGTTTCGTGGAGATTCGTAGGGCAGTGCCAGGGTTGTTGGCAGCACGGGTGGCGCATTTCCTGTGGAGGCGCTGACTTAGCTGCCCGGTGGTAATATATATTTTATGTAAAGTCATACAACTATTTTTATAGTAGGACTGAATGTGTAATATGGAGGTCATTCAGTCAACTAAAGAAGGCTCAAACCTGTAGCACATGGCATGTATGCCCACCCTGAATGGCTCAGTGAGTTGAATGCTTGCTGGTAAGGAAATCACAAATAATTGAACTTCAAGGTTATAAGTTCCACAGCAAACATAACCTTCCATCCTTCCAAAATGGCAAATTAAATACCATTGAGTTGAGTAATAGTAAAATATGTTCTCTACATTCTTTAGAAACAGCAGAATTACTGTAGGCAGCACTACATAATACATTTATTAATTTAGCCTAAACATGTGGGGTGATATATGGAGAGTGGTTGCAGACTTCCTAAGAAAAGAATATGCTGTTAATGTTAACAATTTTGATTTAATTATCACAGGGACACACATTGGGCGTCTGAAGATTCCAAAGATTAAAATGATGGTAAAATTCTTAGAGCAGCATTTGATTTTGAGCCACTATATTTACATTTGATCTGACGTCCGAAGAGACCATTTTACATTTGCTTCTAACATTTGCTTTAATCTATCCCTGAGGGAACATCATCTAAAGTCTTCACTTTCTGCAGGAGGAGCTATGGGTGAGCCTAGAAGTAGGTGTGGGTAAAATGTAAAATACACATGTGTAATTTGCATAATTTCGGGGAATTTTTGTTTTGCTTGTTTTGTGAATTCCCCACATTACGCCATTCCGTCACGTTGCGTAGTTACGTGCCATTCGTGGTAAAAATTTACTGCAGATGCACGGGAACAACAGAACAGGAGTGGCTGTTGTTCATGGTGCTTTTGAACTATTTTTCTACCTCTATCACGAAATGCATTCTTGCATCACAAATTGACACAAAGATAGAGTTCTGAGTCAGGTAACAGCCCCCACAGAAAAAGAGTCGCTGCTGCAGAAGCAGGACCACTGCATGCTTTCTTCTCACACCACCAGAGCTACATCTACAGTAATGGAGGTAACCGCGGTCCTAGATTGTGATTGGAAAGAGAGAACGAGGAAGCAGAAAAGTTCTGCCACAGGAACTTAAGACTTTTACTGGTTGAACTTGAATTGGAGACAGTGAACTGACCTGTTGTGCGCATCTAAACTTTGGGGTACTTAGAGTGAACCGCACCTGTACCTAATCGGTGCTTTGTGCAGTGTTGCACATAAGAGATTGTAGACACCAGGAAACCAGGCAACTATTAGCGGGGGAGGGTCCTGCAAAGATGTCGTGACTCACTTAAAAATTACAGCCCTGACTCTGAAGCCCTTGTTGCGCTGTGAAGTATCACATAATGCTGTGTGATTAAAGTACTTTCTTTTAACCAAAAGATGGACACTGGGCTGGACAATATATTATTGTGTCTGGTGGTTGACTGTGGAGTTCAGAGCCCTTGGCCTTGCCCCTCCCTCCCACACTACTTTCCTGTGAAACCTATGACTGCTCACCTGCACTACCCTGAGAGTCAAGTGCGGAAGGGGTTGTAATTGGCCAAATATGCAGAGCTACAGTAGGACGGACAGCAGTGGCTAATGACCCCAGGCACCACAGATGGAGCCAAGCAGCCCCTGTCTGGCCTCTGCCCACGCCTAAAGGGTGTGTGACAGCTTATGTTCAATTCATTGGCAAGAATGCAGTAATCGAATGGACTTTTAAAATGTTTCCACTATTGCAACTACTGCATGCCAACCCCAGATCCACAAATGGTGGTGGGCACATTTTCCTATTGGATGTGGTGTGGCTTTGTCAAGTTTTTACAGATACTTGGTCTACTAGTCATGTTTCTAATCATATGCATTTTTTGTATTTCCAATTCTATAACCTCTTGGTGCTGTTGGGAGACAACTGAACACTGTCATTCAGAGATTGTGAGTTTTCCATATAAATAGGGCACCTCAAGGGCCATCGATACTAAAATCCCAATTTGTGATGGTGCTCTGTTTCACCTTGAGAGAGAAGGTAATTATTAATCCCCCTCTCTCTTCATTCCAGATCAAATCAGTTTAAGGAAACATACTCTAGAACAGCGTGTTCTAACCACATGAATAATCGGTAAGAGCAACCGAGCCGGTCTGTTGTAATGTCTGATCTGTGCCAGGAAGGAGTTCTTGGCCCTTGCCGGGGGAAATTCCTCAAAATATGGCAGACTGCTATGAGTGTGTTATTTCCTTTTTCTCTCTTTTTCAATGGGTTAACTGAGTATATCTCTTGACCTATAAGGTGAATTTTGATCTTCTTTGGCTTGTTTTGCTCCTGGTGGACAGCCCTAGCTACCAGGTGCATGTTTGTTGGGCCTTGTGGCCTCCACGGGGGTTTTATTTTAAGGGAAGATGGATTTACTGGCTGTCTGTGCCAGACCTGTTCCCTGCTTGGCTCCTGATGCTTTTCTCCTGCTGGTGGAGGCATCTTGCAAAGCCCGCCACAACCAGCCATCAAAACACCTTGTTCCCACACTCCCAAGGCCACAGAGATTTCTGGCCTCTTGAAAAGCATTCAGGTGGCTGTGGAGTCCAGGGCTGGGCCACAGAAGTCAGAAGGGAACCATCCAGGTTCCCCCTACAGGTCTACTCCCCCAACTGGATCTGGAGAGACCCATCCTAATTCTGGGGTTCAGCTGGAGTCCAAGTCCATAGTCCATCCTTGCAGAGCATCAGGTGGCTTCTTCTTTAAGCTGGGCATACTTTTGCCATTGTTGCTCTCATCAGTCTCTCCTTTGTGCAGGAGTTTTAAGTGAGCGTGTAAAGTTTTAGGGACCAGGTTCCCTTGCTAATCGTAGGATGCTACACCATCCCTCTCCCCCTGTTCCAACCCTCTTGCACAGCATTCTTCGACAATCCAAAACGGTGACTTCAAGATATCGCTGATAAGAGCTCCCTTTAGAGCCCCAGCTTTGCCACCTTGATGACTCAGCGGCCTGCTCCCTTCCCACCAAAACCTCAAAAATGAGTCCCTCCTATGTTAGCTCAGCGGTCTGGGCTTTCTCCTTTGTTCCAGTGTGACTAGGCTGCCCCAGCCCAGGTGTCATTTGACAAACTAATTACCAGATGCAGATTTCATGCCCACCAACTTCCTTTCCCAGGAACTGGGTAAAGCACTGTTAATTGCCCTTTTGTGTGGGGATGCCTTTAATCTCTCTGCTGGGGAGCACAGTAATTAACTTGACCCAGTAGAGAGGGACAGAGGCCTGGAATCTGAGTATGAGATGTGCCAGAGAAGTATGACATAGCCTAAAGTCCAATATGTAAGTAGGTTCTTGGGGACTGGACATTCAAACTTGGTGTACATGTTTTATCCCTGTTTGATGCTTGCTGGACTTTGTAGGGCTAAGTAGTGTGAAACTGCACTTTACGCCATATTTCACCTATAATGTATACACAATGAAAACACCATAGACCTCAGTAAGCACAACAGATCTATGCTATGGATGCCCACTCACATTATAAGACTTACCCTAGGTCAGTACCAATCCTTGAAAACCCTCCTCTGTGCCAGGCTGCCTGTACACAGATACTGGGTTGCGTACAATGAGAGTGTCACACGCGCAGCCTGCACCCATGCACACACTCATGTGCACACGTGTTCACATATAGCCAACCCAGACTCTCTTACCCAGCTGCACAGCAGGGGCCTTATCTCAAAAGACGGACACTGGCAGTTAACGTGCCCGGTCTAATTACCGTGAATTTACTGTGAGTAAGACTCAGATACTGAGAATCCATAATAGTAAAAGACCAAAAACCAGATAGTCAAGACAAAAATCCAGGCATAACCCAACGGGCTACAGATGTGTAGTGAACCGACTTATCAAACACATTCAATGGAGGCTGCAGCACAGAAACAGCACTGTTCCAAATCATCGACGATGTACTTTGCATCCTGGACTCCGACAACTCATGCCTCCTGATTCTACTCTACCTGTCGGAAGCCTTTGACACAATAAATTATGTCAGGTTTGACACTCTCAAATGTCGAAGGGGCATTGAAGGACTGGTTCCCAAATGGTTCAAGTTATACCTCATGGACAGGTCACAGAGGCTAAAAATAGACTCATGATTAACTAAAACTGTCACCCTTACACAATGCGTTCTGCAAGGATCTATTCCAGCCCCAACCCTATTTAACCTTTACATTGAACCGCTGAAAGCCTGACTAAAAAACTCAGGAATCCTTTACCATCAATATGCTGATGACATCCAACTGTACCTAAAGAACTCCTCCCCAAGAGAAATCAACCTCTTAGTCAACACTCTAAACACGGTTCGAAGTTGGGTGATTTGCTATTACTTAAAGCCAAACCCATTCAAAACTGAATTCCTCCTCATTTCCACATCCCAGTCACCACTATCAATACAATCATGGTTTGACTCAATCAGTATCCTCAACTGCAAGCCCACCATTGTTGACAGTGCCAAACCACTTAGAGTCATCCTAGACAAAAGACTCAATCTACAGGCACAAGTCAACACCGTGGCCAGATCTGCAAGCTTCCAGTTGCGCCTTCTCTGGGGAAACGGGTGCTTCATTCCAGAGAAAGTTCTCAAAACATTGACTTAATCACTGATACTGTCTAGAATCGACTATTGCAATTCACTCCTAACTGGCCTGCCCAAAATGTATCTCATTGCAGTAAAAGCAGTTTTACATGTAGCACCACGTTTTGTCTCCGGGTCCAAAAGGAAAAACCATTTTACACCTGTACTGTTATCACTTCAGTGGCTTCCATATTGAAGCCAGAGCTATGTACAAAACTTCAGGCATCACACACAAGGTCCTTCACACATCTTCTCCACAGTAATTGGCTGCCAAGCTGAAGATTTCTAGTTTGTCTAGACTATTATTGAATGGTGAAACTCACCTTCTTGGACTAAGAAAAGAAACAATTTGTGGCTCAATCCTTTTCAAGGAGTGTGACCAGCGTCTGTAATTCTCTACCTCTGAGTCTACGCACCATCATCTCATTGGCAACCTTTAAATCTGAGTTGAAATCTCTGCTATCCGAAAGACATTTTAGCAAATTTCTATTCTTTCCTCCTCAACTAGCTTAAGAAGCTCCACACTGACACAAGCCTGAACTCTCTATCTCAGTATGATTTGTCTCCTTCTAACACCACAGAGACTTTCATTCTGACACTCAGTAATTGTGACTGTCCAGTCCTTGTGCAAGATGTAATGCCCTATTTGTAACATAAAGCTCTTGAACGACTGAGAATGTGTTAAAATGAAAGATTGTCTCGTAGACAGGTCACGTAGAAACAAGTTGTAGGTTTATTCATAAAGTAACAGCTTCAGATAAAGCTAACTGGAAGGTGGTAAAGTCCATGTAATGCCCCAGCAGGAGCAGCCTCCTTGCTGCTCAGCCCATCTCTTCCAACTGACATCTCCTCAAGTCCCACACACTCAACATTCCAAATGACATCATTATAGACTGAGCAGCAAGGGACAGAACAAGAATAAGGAAGATGCACCAACCAATTACAATTAGGTTATAGCAGAATGTCTGCAATGATCCTCTGTGCCCTGGGACCTTCTGTGCTACCTCAATATTATTTGGCACCTTCCCAGCCTACACCTATGTTGTGTCTTATTCTCATTAATTATGACTATGTAATTTATGTGCCTTATGTAATGCTATTGTGTTATTGCAAAGCTTTCCAACACCTTTGGGTAATGACCTAGCTGCATAAATAAATAAATAAACACATAAACAAATAGATAAATAAACATGGCATCTACTGATGACCCCAGGGGAAAAGTGACTTTGTTTACTTCCTTGACATCTGTGAAAGATATAAGTCAACCAGAATTAAATGTGAGATTGTTGTACAGACTATTATTGCCAGCAAGCACTCTTCCATTATTGGCAAAATAGTGACATCTAGTGGTTTTCTGTGAAAAGGCTCTAGATCTTTCTAATTTCTAAGTTTTGTTTTGCTTAATGTTTCCAATACCTATCCAATAAGCTTTATTTCGACAAATTAATGTCATAAAAGCAAGTTACATCTAATAAAAATTCATTTTTGATCACAAGACTTAAATACAATGATTTAAAAAATATTATAAAATGATTAATATATATACAACAAACATACGCTCGGTTAAAATCTGATTAAACAACAAGAACAATACGTTGGATAAAATATTGGATCGTCCTAATTAGTACATTAAAAAAAATATGAACTGTATTTAAAAATACTACAAGTGGATAAACACACGCTTTAATTCGCTAAGAAAGAATTTCAGACATATAAGCCAACCATTTGTCAGTCAGATAGTGCGTAGAGAACATGATCTTATGGCCCACATCCAGCTAAGGTATTTAGCTACAGCTATTGCAATGCAAGGAAGAGTGTCATTACGCAATATTCTCAGCGCAATACTGCATATTCTAGTGCCCAGCAATCTGCAGATTGGAACTAGCCAGGCTTTACGCGGCGCAGTGTATGCTGAGCACACAAAAAGAACGTGGGCATAGGACTCTTCACACGTCTCACAAAAAGGGCATTTACTATCACCCTGATTTGCCCATTTAGCCGTGAAAGATCTTAAAGGCAGTGCCCCGACTCTAAATTGGAAGTACAACTTCCGATCGTGAGGTTTGGATATAATGTCCCACTACATCTCCAAATTAGGCCGGGGTTTCACTTCCAAGTAAATCCCTGTTAGTGATGAGCTATCACATTTATTGTAACTATCATGATACACCATATCCCAGTATCTTTCTTTTACACTCTCCTTTGATGGGAATGTGGTGTTTGTCGGGTTTTCCCATAAATTTAGCATATCCATGTTTGTCAGCAATGCTCTTATTTCACATAGCCATCTGATCTTGTGAAAGGAGTCTGCTTTAATTAAATCCCTAAGGCCTTCAGCGTATAGTAACAGTTCTGGTGTACTCCAGATTCTGCGCCAGTACAGAATAGGGCGCAACCTGGCAAGGTCAACCAGAGCTTTACGGCCAAGGTCAAGCAGCAATGGCAATATCGGGGTGCTTTGTGGGAGAGCGGTGATGTTACGTAAAAAGCGATTTTCAGCAATGGTGAACTGGGGCATATTCTCAAAACCCCAGAGTTCTGCCCCATATAACACTGAGCTCACCACTTTCATATCATAGATTTGTAGAACAGGACTAATTGGCTTAGTCTGGGAAGCATTGAACTCTCTTTGTAAAATACCGGACAGCTGGCGATGCTTCAAAGTGGCAGCATCTATCTGGCAACCCCATTGCATTTCCTTTTGCAACATCACACCTAAATATGTGAAGGCACTAACTTGTTCCAATGGTCGATTGTCTAAAGTAATACCTCCTTTGAAGGCTTTAGGCGGATTGAACGCCATGAACTTTGTTTTGGTTACGTTAATTTCCAAATCCCGGATGGTGCAGAACTTTTCAAAAAGGTGTAATGCTCGCTGTACACCACTCGGGGTCTTGGAAATTATTAACGTATCATCGGCGAACATCAAAATAGGAATTTTGATACCTGCAAGGACCGGGGCGTCAGTGGGAATGGATGTTAGATGCTTAACAATGCCATTTAAAAAAAGCGAGAATAATGTAGGGGCCAGGACACAACCTTGGCGCACGCCTTCGCAACAGGGAAAGGCGGTAACATTTCCCTGCATTCCCCAACCTATTTGGGCAAAATTGTCCTCATGCAGTCGAGCTATGAGGGATAACAATTCAGACGGCATCCCTAGCTCCTGGAGCACGGCCCAAAGTTTGCTCCGAGAGACCAGATCAAATGCTGACTTGAGGTCAACAAAGGCAGCATACATGCTGCCCTTGCCTAAGACCACAGTCCGCCAATGTAATAGTCTAAACCTAAATACCTGGTCAATCGTGCTAACGTGCTCTCGAAAGCCTGCCTGTAAGGGAGTGAGAAAGTCCTGGTCCCTGATCCATTCCTGGACCTTTCCTAACACCAGTTGCGCAATAACTTTTTGTATGGAGTCAATTAGACTTATAGGCCTGTAATTTCCAGGAAGGGTTTTGTCGCCTTTTTTGTACACAGGAATAATCTCAGCCCCCTCCCAGGAATCAGGTATAGGCGCTCCAAAGGCAATAGCATTTTCTAGTAACAAAATGTATCTATTCCATATTGTCTTATCGTGGATAAAGATATCAGCCGGAAGGCCGTCTATCCCTGGCGCTTTGCCCTTCACGATTGCACAAAAGGCTGCATTAACGTCAACAGCCGTAAAAGGCTTACTAGTGTAATAAGTATGGGGAAAAGCTGGAGCACTTGCCTCTGCAGGATCAGCAGCATATTGTGATTCAAAATGGCTAACCCATTGGTCTTGTGCTACGTGGTTTTGTGGCTGTGGTCTGGAACCATCCCTACCCCAGTTCACCACTGACCAAAACCTACGGGCATTATTGTTTACACATGCCATTCTGAGATCCTGCAACCTATTCTCATCCCATTCCTTTTTTGCTTTGACTTGGGCCTTCCTGTACTTTGCCCTTGCTATCCGCACGCTGCAGGGCTCTTTAGATGAAATTGCATCCACAAGATTACTCCTAGCCTTTTTGCATTCATTATTAAACCAATGGCACGAGTTTATCTGGGATATTCTTTTGGCCTTACCCTCTTTAATGAATAGAGGATGTAATTTGTACAAATATTTGTTGTGGGATATGGTTATGGTCACAAGGGGAGAGGAGTGGAATAAGAGAGCCTCCAGGTCAGATATTGCATCATCAGTTTCCATAGCAATAGCATCCAAGATATGTGGCTTCTCCAGTACCATTTCCCACTTGAGTCGCCTCATATCATTGGTGGGCATCAGGTCACGGGTAGTGAGCTGGATGTCATGGGAGCTATCTTCCTGTGGGACCAATAATTTAAAAGTTGAACACAGTGGGTTGTGATCACTCTCCAGGCGGTCACACACCTCCATATCCAAGAGTGTGTGCCAAATCTTTAGGCTAATTAACATATAATCGATACGACTCATATGTCGACCATTGTTAAAGGTGTTAACCCCTTGCCTATCGGAGGGAGTTCTTCCGTTTGCCGCCCGTAGACCTCTTCCCAAACAAGTGGCTTTAATTTGAATTGCCACGTCTGTCCACCTCTTTCCAGGTGTCAGCTCAAGGCTCGGAATTCCCCATTGTGCATCTTCATCCTTTGTGAAATCTCCACATCTCGCCTTGATATGATAATTTAAGTAAAACACACAAGATGATGGACGGAATGCTGCACATTGGCAAACATTCACCCCCAGTCACAGATCTGGGTTTAATCCATCGTTATTTTGCTTCACCACACCACCCCAGTTCAGACATAGCCATATGCAAATCAGTCTTGACCCTGTGCCTCATGGGAACAGTCCAGACCGAACTGCCAAGCCATGTCTTCCCTGGACCGGAATCAAGCATCCTAGGACCGGTTTCAGGCTATCAGCCTTCATCAGCCAGGATAGCTTGACTCCAGTGGCGTAGTGAGCATGGGACCCACGTCTGGGCATACCCTTCCCACTTAGGGCGAAATGCAAAACACACAAGATGATGGACGGAATGCTGCACATTGGCAAACATTCACCCCCAGTCACAGATCTGGGTTTAATCCATCGTTATTTTGCTTCACCACGCCACCCCAGTTCAGACATAGCCATATGCAAATCAGTCTTGACCCTGTGCCTCATGGGAACAGTCCAGACCGAACTGCCAAGCCATGTCTTCCCTGGACCGGAATCAAGCATCCTAGGACCGGTTTCAGGCTATCAGCCTTCATCAGCCAGGATAGCTTGACTCCAGTGGCGTAGTGAGCACGGGACCCACGTCTGGGCATACCCTTCCCACCTAGGGCGAAATGCAAAACACACAAGATGATGGACGGAATGCTGCACATTGGCAAACATTCACCCCCAGTCACAGATCTGGGTTTAATCCATCGTTATTTTGCTTCACCACGCCACCCCAGTTCAGACATAGCCATATGCAAATCAGTCTTGACCCTGTGCCTCATGGGAACAGTCCAGACCGAACTGCCAAGCCATGTCTTCCCTGGACCGGAATCAAGCATGATAGCTTGACTCCAGTGGCGTAGTGAGCACGGGACCCATGTCTGGGCATACCCTTCCCATGGCATGGTGAGCAAAAAAACGATGGATTTAGGCCCAGATCTCTGTACTGGGGTGAATGTATGACATTGTTCTGCATTCTGTCCATCAACTGTTGTTTTTGCATTTGTCACCCAGTGGGATGGGTATGCCCAGACGTGGTCCCGTGCTCTCCATACCACTGGAATCAAGCTATCCTGGCTGAAGAGGGGTGAAACCCCGAAACCGGTCCTAGGATGCTTGTTTTCAGTCCAGGGAGGACCTGGCTTGGCAGTTCGGGCCTGACTGTTCCCATGAGGCACAGGGTCAAGACTGATTTGCATATGGCTGGGTTCAAACTGGAATGGCATGGTAAGCAAAAAAACGATGGATTTAGGCCCAGATCTCTGTACTGGGGTGAATGTATGACATTGTTCTGCATTCTGTCCATCAACTGTTGTTTTTGCATTTGTCACCCGAGTGGGACGGGTATGCCCAGGCGTGGGTCCCGGGCTCTCCATGCCACTGGAATCAAGCTATCCTGGCTGAAGAGGGTGAAACCCCGAAA
Source organism: Calotriton arnoldi (assembly GCA_963921515.1). Taxonomy (NCBI): domain Eukaryota; kingdom Metazoa; phylum Chordata; class Amphibia; order Caudata; family Salamandridae; genus Calotriton; species Calotriton arnoldi. Next base: position 6,792,238 of record CAWUFW010000042.1, read on the forward strand.
CCGGTCCTAGGATGCTTGTTTCCAGTCCAGGGAGGACCTGGCTTGGCAGTTCGGGCTGGACTGTTCCCATGAGGCACAGGGTCAAGACTGATTTGCATATGGCTGGGTTCAAACTGGAATGGCATGGTGAGCAAAAAAACGATGGATTTAGGCCCAGATCTCTGTACTGGGGTGAATGTATGACATTGTTCTGCATTCTGTCCATCAACTGTTGTTTTTGCATAATAATTTAAGTACCCTAGCTGGAAAAGGGGCTCCACTAACCATGTTTCTTGGATGAGGCATATATCATATTGATCTATAAATGTATGCCGCTCCGGGGATGCGCCCCTTGACTTTAGTCCAGCTATATTCCATGACAGAAGGCTTATACTAGTAGAGGTATGAAATTTCTCAATTTCCCCATTATGCACTGGGACTTGCATTGCTACATCCTCCTTCCTTCTGTCAAAGGCCATGTCTTCAAGGGATAAGTTATGCAAGGCTGGGTTTGATTGAACTGATGTGGAGGAGATAACAGTGGTCTCGCTGACAGGTGATAATCTAGGATATATAGTTGGGGTGTCAGCGAGAGAAAGAGACCTTCAATCTATCTCCCTAAGTGGCGAGAAACTCGGGCGTGTGGCTGATTCTGGGGGATTAAGCTTAGTACGAATATTAGAACAGGTAAGATTTTGAGTGTGAATATCAAAATCTACAAGGTTTTCCACCAAATAGCGATGGGGGAGTGTCAATGCAATATAATATGATAGTAGTTCCGGTGCAGTGAGCAGGGCTGGACTGGCCATAACGGGCACCGGGCGTTTCCCTGGTCGGCCGCTTGGGTGGGGGCCGGTTTTGGGCCCCTGGGGGGCCGTTTTTGTTATTGAGGGTCGGCAATATCGGCCCCCTGTAACAAAATCGGCCGAAACCGGCCCTCGCAAACTGCTTGGCTGCACTCCCCCTCACCCCAGGGGGGCCCAGCTGAGCAGTTTGCCAGGGCCAGTTTCTGTTCCCAGTCCGGCCCTGGCAGTGAGTCGTTTAGCCATAAGGATGTCTTCTCTAATTACTGAACGACATCCCCTGACATGTTGTATCCACTGTATACATTTATTGCGAAGAGAGTCCTCATCTTCCCTGTGCATATTACCAGAATTTTTAGGGACATTAGTCATGTATACTATATTTTCCTTTCCTGCTTTAGTGGGGATCTCTTTAGGCAGCCGCGGTCTGGTAAGTTCTAGGTGGTCATAGTTGGTCGGGAACAAAGATGCTATAGCTTGAGGTCTAAAAGTTTGGTTTGTGGGCCTTGCTTTGGGTCCCCTAACTAGTTGAATACGTCCCGTATTAGTGTAGCTTGTTAAGGGATTCTTTTCATGGTTGATAATACCAATCGAAGCTTTAACATGACTGTGGATGTCTGGCTGGCTATTACTGCTTTTGTCTCCCGCTTTGCTTAAATTATTTCGGAGTTTTTCTCTCAGCATGATTTTAACCTGCTGGATAGCTGAGTGGGCCTTGCTTAGTGAGTCCGTTAAATTGCAAACAGAGGCCTTAAGGCACTGAATCGCATTCATAATAACAGCTAGCTGTGTGGCAACGGAACTTTGTGACAAGCCTTGTGATGGCTCCATATGGGGTTTGTCAATTTGCCAGGTGTTTGTACCTTGCCCTTTTGCAATACAATTTGCCTCGCCTGGTTCCACTATATCCTCAGTGGTATAGGTCGAAATACTCACTAGGGCCTCCCTACGATCTTGGGAGAGAGTAGTTTGGGGAGTGGTCACTGACTCTGGCTGCTCTTTCAAAATGTCAAATCTATTTGAACATGGAAAGGCGGCCATAACATCCGATACAGGGTAAGTGGGTGATCTAACTACGGTTGGACTTGCAAGGAGTGGGCTAGGGGAATCCTGGATATCAAGCCTTTTAGTGGACTTTTTAAACATATCGGGAATTTACCTGTTGGTAAGCCCACTTCCTCCACACTGGTCAATACTGTTTTCGGTTGTGACATCATGTTGGGTAGGGTCTAATAAGTCCTCACATTCGGTCAATGGAGTATTTATTCTATCCATCACCCCCCTCCCCTGCTTCTTGTGCTACAACCAAACTTTTCCTTTTACCCCTTTTCAACTTTTTCTTTCTTCTCTCTCCCATATCTCCCTCGCAAGATTTCCTTTTACCCGTTTTGACAATAGATAACAGTAGATCCAGAGGGCAAAGCAAAGATTAAGCAAAAAAACTAGCAAAGACTAGCATCAAGAACAAACAGTCCCGTAATTGTCAATTACAATAGCCAAAAACTTTGTTCCAATAGGCTTACTCAATAAACATACAGATCAGCATTAAAGAGAGGACTAGTCCAATTTGCGCACAGTCTGATGAAAACAGACCCAGCCAAGCCAAGGGAAACACAGAGGGGGGTCTCGGCCAGGCTCTTCCTTCGCAGGCACAAAAAGGCGTAAAAAGCGTAAGGTAAAACAATGTTTTATGCGTAGATACGGATTTGACGCCACCCACTCAATAACTGGATCTTATTTGACGAGCACACTGGGTCTGTTACTGGCCCCTCACCCATGTGCTATACACTGAAGCTAGTACGTCTTGATATAGATATTCCTCAGATCAGCGGGACCAGCTTTGTCACAAAATCAGTAGAGTGCTACTTCCAGTTTATTTCCAGGGACGGAAAAAGGGCAATAAGAGAAGAACAACTCACAGTTTCTTGTCACAGGAATCACCAGAATCCACAGCCAGAGGGGGTGGCCCTGCCGTGCCTCTTACGGGCGATGACGGGCAAGGACGGGCCCGCCCTTGGCCCTGGCTTTGCCCGGGCGCTGCCCGCATGCGTCCCGCGCTGCGGGAGCCCGCGTTGGTTTTGTTTCATTTTTAGGTCGAGCCTAGAGTCATCGCGCAAGCGCAGCGCTGGTGAAGATCTGCTGTCGTTCAGTATGTGAGGGAAGCCCCGCCCACTCACCCGCCCACTCACCCGCCCATAATTTTCATTGGCTTGTGTCTTTATCCTTTGTAAATGCTGCCTTCGGATTGGTTCATAGGCTTGTTAGTCCCTCCTTATTACTGCCATGTCGTCATTTGTATCCTCCCGTGGCTACTGGCCCCTTTACTTCGAGTGTTACACGGTACGTGTTTTTTAGACTGTGAGCACTATTTTCTTTAATGAGGTTCTCCTACGGCCTTCTCTACTCCCCCTCCCTCCCGTTGCCTGTGCCTTCTCACCCACTCCCTCTCCCCCCGCCCGCACTCCCATTGTCCGTGCCTTCTCCCCCCTCCCCCCGCCCGCACTACCGTTGTCCGTGCCTTCTCCCCCCTTACTCCCGTTGTCTGTGCCTCCCCCCCTCCCCTCCCTCCCGTTGTTCGTGATGACTACCATTTGCAATGCAATAGGTCTCACGTAAATGTGAGTCCTATTGTATTGCAAATGCTTGTTTTTGGAGTGACCACAAAACTCACAAGCTGAAAGTAGGAAATGTCCCCGGTACTTTCTGGACAAGCAGTGGCCTGGCTCTCGCTTGAAGACTTGGCAGGTAGCCAGCGCAGTGTCAGCCTCCCGTTCCTGACTCGGGGTCTCTCGAGGAAACAGCAGCTCAGTTTGGCAGTCCGACCACACAGCACATCCTCCCCAAATAAAGCCAAAACATTAAAGGTATTTTTAGGAAAGAAGCACATCTGTGCCAAAACAAGAGACATCAAATAAAGGGCAGAGTGATTCCGTCAAATTGATGCGTCTGTGCGACCTCTCGGACGCTGCACACTGCTCCTCTAAGGGCCTACTCAACAGACAGCATGACTGATGGGACCTCCGGTGATGCTGTTTTAGGCTACCAGGTATGCGAAGAAAGCCAAAAACTCTTTGTACAGATCGAAATTGTAGCTGCATTCATATAGCGCTTACTACCCCATACGAGGCATTGAAGCGCTTTACGCTGGGCAGCAGCTCCTTATCTAACCTTTCAGAGAACTCCTTTTTAATTATTGCTTTCTGCCCATCACCGTCGTGGACTACCACCACCCATCTGCTTTGTAATTATTCATTTCTGCTGCCAGGGAGAGTCGTGCAGGAACACACAGCTGAATACATGGGCGCCGTGCTTTATGTTTCAGCACTGCGCCCGATGGCACCCGATTTTCTATTGCACCCCTTCTGCTTGTTTTTTATTGTTTTTAGAAATTTCACCGTATAGCAGATAGACATGTAAAGTAAAGTTGCTTTTACGGGTGAGAAGTACCTCACCCTTCATCTTTTATTTGTAAACATTTGATTGAACTCTTAATGTGCCATCCCTTACCAGTGCTAATTCTGTTTTTGACTTTTGCAGCCGTCCCCACTCGCACAGCACTGCAGCGTGACACACAATATCAGTTCCATTCCACCGTCACTCAGGGACGAGCCAATGCCACACAATGGAACACAAAGTAAGCTAGAAACCCCTGCACGCAGTTTCCAGCTCGTGTTTGGAGGCTTTGTTAAGCTAATGCCTCTTACAGGTTTTGAAACGTCTCTGGGACATCTACATCAGCCTCAGAAGCTTCTTTGGTGGGAAGGGGGATAGAAGTGCTTCACGCTCTATTCGACACAGAGCCCTGCTTCCTCTAAGGTCCCATCTCTCACAAAGTGAAACGTTTTTTGAAGTTGGCAGGTCTGCATCTGGGGCGATTAGTACCTAAGCATTCATAACCTTTTCACAAAAATGATATGCAGGGCAAATTTGCATCACTATTTCACGTTTGGATTGTCAAGGTACCCACGGCTTGTCAGTTACACTGGAGGGTCTGACAAAGTAGTCAAGATATTTGTAACTTTCTGGTATTTTTCAAATAGTGGAGTAAAGTGCACTTTGTAAGGAAGTCTGCATTTTCTTCCTAAAAATGACATCAACAAAGGGTCAGATGTGCCAAAATTTCACATTTGTACAGTTTGATTAAGCTCAGCCAAAAGAAAGTGCTGAAGTAACAAAATAGTGATTGTGAATGTGAAAAAGATAAATTGGCAACAGGTTTATTTTTGTTTTGTTATGAATTTGATATGTGAAAATAATGTACCATTCCTTTTCCATATCTCTTTATCACAGAAACATACACCTTTTGTAATTTGTACAAGTACACGCAATACACTGAACCAGGGACTGCCATGCCTTACAATATATTTTGTGTTCTGACCGTGCAACTTTTGGCAATGAAATATTAAATAACTATAAAATGGGAATGAAGTAAAGCTATCTAAAGTTGTGCACAATAATCTAAGCATGGTTCTCATTTGTACCACTCAGAATTTTGCAATACCCAAAATGTCATGCTATTGTGAATTTATAAAAAAAAAGGATTTTTGTAGGTACTTTCATACAAATGATAATAGTAAATGCCCATCCATTTTGCCTTACCGCACTTCTTCCTGTAGAAAAGAAATGCTGATGCCATTCATGGGTGTAGCCTATAGTAAAGGGCAGAAAAGGGAGAAAACTGAACATCTCTTGTGTCATTCTGCATAGCCAAAATGGCTACAAATTAACACACAGGATGGTTGAAATATTTGTATTAAGCCAGTATCCATGAACTCTATCAGTCCCAGACTTTAGAGACCCAAGGCAACTGAGGGATGCACTTTGTCACTTTTCTAGCTTGGTGTGGATGGCATTATAATAATCCTATGCTTAAAAACTTTGCTAGAAAAATAGATGTTTGAGGTGAACAGTTTTAGAGTTGGTGGTGTTGTACAGTGCTCTATATAAAGGAACTGTTCTCTACCTAAAAGTTGGGAACGACCCAGAGTTCCTAGATTCATTTTAAAGTTTCGTCTAGGCAGCGCTTACGCTATCTCTTCGAGACATGCTGTATTCAGGTATGGACTTTAAACTCCGCCCATGTTCCCGCCCATCTTTTCGATTGGCTCCTGTCACTGTCCTTTGTAAATGGTGGCTTTTGATTTGTTAATAGGTTTAGTAGTCCCTCCTTAGTACCTCCTTGTATCATGTTGTAACCTCCCATGAGGACTGCCCTTCTCACATGTGTTGTTACTTGATATGTTATTTATTACACTGGTGAGGAATATTGTTTTAACTGTCCTCTAGCAGCTCCTCCTGAGCTGATGGCTTCCTTTTCTTTCTTCAGCGCGCTCACCTCAGAGTCGGAGCTTCAAAGTCCGCCCCTTTTATGCTCTATTGCTTTCCCTCTCCTGATTCACATTAGAAGCCCTCCTCCCACCCTCCAAGCACAATCGCAGCTTTTCCCTCCCCCACCCTTTCTGTGTGCATCTTGTCCATGCACCTGCTAAGCCTGAGAGCTCAGCTAATGGCTGCCGTCTAATGGATGCCTTTCGTTTTGTTCAGCACACGCAGCTTCATTTTTATTGCCACCACAGGAGCCCACCTGGGAGCTTCAAAGTTGGCCGCTGTCATTAAATATTGCTTTTAGCCTCCCGATTCGCATTGAGCCCTCCCCCCACCCCAAACACAAACATAGAGTTTTCCTCCCCCTACCCTTTCCATGTGATTCGAGTGAGGCACCCTCCGTGTCGTTATGTAAGAGTGGGAACATTTAGGCCATTTTTTACAGGGATGGCCAGAGCATAACGTCTTCTTTGCGAAGCTTGCTTTTTGGGTGGTTACAGCAGTGAAGCTGAACAAACGACTAGCATATTTTGCCTTCCCTCACACGGCTGCCACAGCAATTTTTTTCGGACATTCTGCAGATAATGCTGTGCAGTGCATACCATTACAAGATCTGAACAGCAGCCATTGATGTGACACATGACATTAGAGAGCTCACAAATGGCTTGTAGTCCTTCCCCCACCTACTAAGCATGAGAGAGTTTTCTCCGACCTTACTGCCTTATTGTGTTATTCATCCTGCCACAGAATTCTCCACTGGGGCCCTTCTGCTGTGGATCCAGTGCCTTTTCTACGTAGCACACACTTTTATAATAGACACATACATGTATTCACTCAAGCGGCAAGGAAACTGCTTTCCAGACAGAAACAGCCTCCTATTGACTGCATTATCCGGGCTGGTTTGATTCCAAAGTTTGTGGCTTTTTTGGGCCGTAAGGACTGCAGCCCTATTCAGTTTGAGGCATCATGGGCTCTCACAGGTTTTCAAAACACATAAATAAAAGGCATTGCCATTTACAATGCCAATAGGTCAAATGTTCGTAAATGCGAGACCTATTGCATTGCAAATGCTTGTTAGGTCTGGCATGACAGCTTTGCAGCATGGATTTTGCCAGGCATAATGTGATTAACCTAAAAAAGAGCTTTCAGGAGTGGGGCTTTGACTCAGCTCACATGTTGGTAGCCAGGACTACATGTTTTGATTGGGCAGATGTGTGCTTCCACAGAAAACAAATGCTTCTCCTCCAAACAGTATAATTTTTTTGTTTACTTAACCAGCTGTTAGGTCCAGCATCAGCAAGGCTGTTAGAGCTGAGATCCTTGGTATGGTTTTCCCCAAACATTTTGGCTTCACTCTTCCTGTTTTGCTGAATTTGGTTTTGTTGTCGTTAGGACTCTGCACAGTTTACCCTTGCTAACCAGTGCTAAAGTGCTTGTGCCCACTCCTTTAAACATGGTATAATTAGCTTACACCCAATTAGAAAATTTAATTTACTTAAATGTCCCCGTAATGTGGTACAGCATGTACCCAGGCCTAGTGGGCCAGCAGCACTCACTACGCCACCTACTTAAGTAGCCCTTTCATACTTGTCCCACGCCTGCTTTTTGCAGCCTGTGCAAAGTTTCAAAATGCCATCTCGACCTGGCATCATAAATCTCTTGCCAGGCCTAACCCTTCCTTTTTTAATTCATATAAACCACCCCTAGAGTAGGCCCTAAACAGCCCATAGGGCAGAGTGTAGTTTGTTTAAAAAGTTGGTGTAGGAAAGTAGGATCTGCTTCTTATCGTTACCCCCACTTTTTGCTTGATGTGATGCTGTTTTTGACTAGTCTGACTGAGATCCTGCTAATCAGGACCCCAGTCTATCTGCTTTCTCCCTAAATTGTTGTGTTCAGTACTTAGAGATATCCCAGATTGGATACTGGGGTACCCTTGTCAGTCCCTAGTATATTGTACCCATGTACCCAGGACATAGGTACCCCAGAGGTCTCCCATGGGCTGCAGCATGTATTATGCCACCCATGAGAGGCCATTCAACATGGAACTGCAGCCTGTGAAAGTTGGTGCATGCACAACTTACTAAAGATATAGGTTTACTATATCTAAGGGTCACTGCACTTAAAACCTATAAGTCACCCCTATAGCAGGCCTTTACAAGCCTGAAGGCAGGGTGCTTGGTTCTAAGGGAGAGGGTGCCCCTGCATGAGCAGGACACCCCTGCAGCCTATGGAGTCCATTCTCCCGGGTTGTCAGTGAAGCAGCCATATACTATATAGAGGGGCACCGCGTAATCGCGCGATGACCATCTCAAAAACGGCTGCAACGAATCCTATCATGTTTGGTATCAAACATGTTGGAATCATACCCCCACACCGTAAACGGTGTGGGAGGTATGATTCCAAGCACTGGAAGAGCCCTCCGTTAGGCTCTCAGTGTTTCCGGTACCAGCCTTCTAGTCCCGGGCAGCACAAAATGGTTGCTGCCGACCAGAGACACATTTCTGCCCTCCTGCTGCTGAGCCAAGCTCGAGCAGGGGAAGGTAGAACAATAGGCATCCAGTCACAGGGAAGTGTGACCACCTCCCAGACAGAATTTAGTGTTTTAGGGCTGGGTGGGTGCGCTTGCCAGCACCTGAAAGTCTGCATGAGGGGCATATTTAGTGTCCCTGTGCATAGTCCAGTTCAAAACAGTCCTGGGAGCCGTTGGTTCCCGCTCTGGTGCGAAACAGGACAAAGGACATGGGAGTAACCTCCCCCCTGTCCAGACCCTCCCCTGGAAGGTCTCCTGAATCTTCTGAACCCTCTCCTTAGGGTACTTAAGGGCTTACCTGGGCGTGGGTCCCTAGTTTCGTCGTGGGATAAGATTCAGAACTGATACCACTGCACTTCTACCGTCTGGGCACTCTGGACTTCACTGGACTTCGTTTGGGCCTGACTTTGTCTCCCTTCCAGTCTGCTGCATCGTCTGTGCATGTGCATCATACAGGAACCTTCCAAGGCATGTGAAGCATCAAGGACTACCGAAGTAATCTCCCTTGTAGTGAAGGAGTCACTCCCCTGCATTCGCAGGCACCACAACCAAGTCAACCGGTCTGCAGATCCTGAGCTCCTCTGGGCTCTGCATCACAGGTGGTAGTTTTCCACAGCTCCCAAGGCCTGCCCTACCCTCTCACCAAGTTTGAGGGCAGTAGTCCTAGTGGGGGTTGCAATACCGAACCCCTGAGTACTGCGTCCCCTTTGCAGTTGCAAAGGCTTGTTGACATCTTTGCAAGAAGATCTTCGGGCTCCAAATAGCCCCAACCTCGAGCACCTCCAGTGACCAGAATCTTCAGCCACACCACATCGTGTGCATCGTGGCCTACATCTTTTGGTGAGCTGCTTGAGTTCCTCTTGTGACAACTGTGCCTCTAGCCTGTGGGTCCATTTGAGGGCCACCTTTGTTTTCCTTGGGCACCCCTAATTGCTTGGGCATGCCCTGACTCCCCTGCTTGTGGTGAGTCTCCTGGACCTTGCTGGTCCCAACCGTGCACCTTCTTGACTTCCTGCGTGGGTTGCATTTGCCAAGGCTTGTTGATGATCCAGCCGGACACCGACCCCTCAGCACTCGACATCCTTCGTGGGACAGCTTGTTTCCGGGTCCTGGTCATCCTCAATGTCCCCTGGTCCTCGCAGCTGCAGAGTCAAGGTCACTGTCATCTTTCCTGAAGCACCCGACATCGGAGGGAATTCGTCGTCCAAGTCTCCTGGTCACCCCTGAGTGACATAGACTCTGTCCCATCTGCTTTCAGCTACTCCTCTTCAAGAATCCACATTTGGATTCCTCTGGATATCTTCTCTTCCAGCAGCGGCACTTTCCTGAAGCCCTCCATTGGGTTTGACAGCGGTTTCCGACGCCACTTCACACCTATGCACCCGGCTTCCCTGGGATAGGTAACTTGGGTACCACGGTATCCACGGGTGGGTTGGCTCGCCAACCTTCTGTCTTTCACGGGGTTTCTTCAGGGTCCACTGGGAAGGGTCCCTAATCTTTAAAAACCCAACCGCTACTTGCACATGGACTTGTATGGAGCACAAGGTCGTGTTCACACACTGCACACGCTCTCCGTGGGGGTCCATATCTACTTACCTTGGATGGTTCTGTGGGTCCCCAGCAATTGCACGTCCTCTCGACATTGTCCTGACTGGAGTCGTGGTTCTTATACCACTTACTTGGTATATGGTTTGCCCCCCCCCCCCGGGGCCCACTATTTACTGTGATTCCTTTGCTTTAGTATTGTGTGCTTTGAGTCTATCTCCGTGTGGGAGATACTGTGATGTACTAGTGTTATATAATAAATACATATTTTTATAAATACTTTGTGTGGTTCTTTTTCATTTAATCTATACTATAAGATTGCATTCTGGTAAAACAAGCTGCTACACTCCTTTTTGACTAAGCCTGAAGGCTGCTACCACTTGGATAGCTTTTCAAGGTTGTCTGAGACCTCCTAAATCGCCATATAGGTTGTCTGGACTGGTGCAAGGTGCCCACTTACATTAGTGGAAATCATATACCAGGCCAGCTTCTCTCAGTTGGACATTTACTTTTAATTTTCACATGTCCTGGTAGTGAAAAACTCTTACATTTGTTTTTCACTACTGCAAGGCCTACTTCTCCCAGAGGATAACATTGGATTTCCTTATTACAGTTAATAAGTGAGAAGATTTGATTGAGAACTGTTAGACCTGACAGCCTTAGTGTGGTCCTGCCTCCCTACATCTTTCTGTACTCGTATTTGCTGGCTCTAGTACTCTGCACACTTTACCACTGCAAATCAGTGCTAAAGTGCTTGTGCTCTCTCCCCTAAAGATGGCAACATTGGCTCATACCCAATTGGCATATTTAATTTGCTTAGAAGAACCTAGTAAAGTGCACTACATGTGCGCCGGGCCTGTAAATTAAATGCTACTAGCGGGACTGCAGCACTGATTGTGCCATCCACTTAAGTAGCCCCTTAACCATGTCTCAGGCCTGCCTCTGCAGTGCCTGTGTGTAGGTTACTGCCACTTTGACTTGGCATTTAAAACTACTTACCAAGCCTTAAACTCCCCTTTTATTGCATATTGCGTTGGGTTCTTTCTCGTTCTATGGTGGACTCTGTGTTACCGGGGTAACGGAACGGGTTTGTCAGTTGGGGAGTTGTTATTCTCTGAGTCGGATGTCCGGCTCGTCCTGTCGTCTGCTGTACAAAATAAAGGACGTTTCTTTCACCTACCTGCGTCCTTTCACTGGCGACGAGTTACTGGGACAGGACGAGTCCCCCACGCGGTGTTCCGGTTTCGGCATCCTGTCTTCTGCTGCTGCCTGCCTGGAGGTCGTCGTTGGCTCTTCTGGAATGCTCATCCGTCAGTGAAATGTCCACAAATTCGTTCCTCTTCAGCCTGATATGAGGTTCTTGTCTGCCTGTGTCTGCAGCTGTGAGTACTGTCATTTTCAAAGTAGCTCGTCTCGAGCTCCGAGCCTCATACTGTCTCGAGCCCCTGCGCGTGCCCTCCGACTCCGCTGACGTCATCTCTGCATTCCACGCTGCGTCAGTCTTCTGCCCGAGAGCTTCTGGTATCCTGGCAACCGGAGCTCCCATTGCTTTTCAGCTGTTCCGTGGAATCTACTACTGCGCGCACTGATACGCACAGTTTAAATTTCTTTACTGCGCAGTTTTCATTTCACCTGTTCATAGTGCGTCCAGTGTTTCTACCGCTGATACGCACAGCTCAATTTACCACGTATATTTTAACTTATTACATTGTGTATCTACGCTGATACACACAGCTGTTTTGTATTCTTGTTGCAGTTCTTGTTACGCTAGATCAATCTACATTGTGCTGTGCTACTACTTTCACTGTTGCTGTTTCAACGTTATCTCTTGGCTCATTCAGTGTGGCTGTGCTTATCCTCAACTTTATACATCTACTTGTGTACAGTGTTCTCCTATCACTGATACACACAGTTTATTCCTACGTGCACTGCTAAACGTCTACGCTGATGCACACAGCTTTTCATACCATTGTATTTTGTTTTTCCTCATATTTTTCGTTTTTGTTGTTGTCATAATGCAAAATTCACTAGTACCTCCACCTGCCTTTTCTCCAAATCCTACTACTCCTGAATCTGATTGGGAGCAGTGGAAGGAAGCTTTTGAGGCATATTTAGATGCCTTAGATGGCGATACCTTTACACATAAAAAAAAGTTTGCTGTTCTTCACCATTGTTTGGGTAACGAGGGTCGAAAAATTCTCAAGCACATTCCTTCTGAACCTGTTTTGGTTAGTCAAGGTGAAAGAGAGGGGATTTTGTAGTTGATGACTATGCCACGGCCTTAAAAGCATTAGATTTAAGATTCAAAGCAAGGAAAAATGTCATCATGGAAAGGCACAAATTTTATAGAAGGGTTCAAATTTCTGGTGAATCAGCTGCCAGTTACGTGGGAGCCTTAAGAATTCTTGCTGTTTCATGTGAATATAAGAACTTTGAAGACGAAATGATTCGTGACCAACTAGTGGAGAAAACTAATAATAAGAAGGTTCAGGAAGCCTTATTATCTAAACCCAATCTAACGTTAGCGAAAGCTGTAGAAATTGCTTCTAGAATTGAAAGCACCACGTCCTTCATGAGTCAACTATCTGTATCTGATAACAAAGCTTCTGAAGTCTTGGCAGTCAAATCCAAATATTCCAAGTTTAAAAAGAAAGATGCTTCTGGAAGCACTTCCGAGACTGCAAAAAGCTTGGATAACCAGGTTAAAAGACCTCCCTTCAGGCAATTGGAGTGTTACCGTTGTGGTAGCCCGTCACATTTAGGGAATGCTGTTTTTTGTCCTGCTAAGGACCGTACTTGTGCCAAGTGTATGCAGAAGGGTCATTTCTCTAAGGCTTGTAGAGCCTCCAATAGAGTCCAATATAGGAAAAAAGTGCTGGAAGTAAGTCCAAGCAATGGTGTTGAGGAAGATCAAGATTCAGGTGACGATGATGAAATACTCTTGATCAAGGACCCTGCTGCTGATGATTCTGTATGTCGCATTGGTTTGAATAATTTTACAAGACCATATTGTACGATTAGTATTAATGGCATTGATGTAAAAGTCATGGCAGATTCGGGTTCACCTTATACTTTATTGAGTGAGAAAGTTTGGCACGATCAGTTCAATGGCACCCAATTATCTAATTCTATGTTGCGCCCTGTGGGTTATGGTGGCAAAACTATTGATGTTGTTGGTGAATTTTCTGCCACTCTCAAGTTCCAATCCAATTCTTCCGATGGGGTTGTTTACATAGCCAAGGATGATTCATGTTTATTGGGTTGGCATGATCAGAAGAATTTAGGCATATTATTCGACCCCAATAATCCTGCTCAAGTTGTGTTAAGAGACAGTTACTTACCGGTTATGCCTGTCATAAATTCCAACATGTGGGAATTACAGTTTCCTGAAGTTTTCCGTAGTGGGTTAGGTAACTTGAAGGGCTACACCCATAAAATCAAGCTGGTTGAGGAATCGTGCCCAGTTGCTCACAAAGTAAGAAGGGTTCCTTTAGCCCTGCGTTCTGAGTTGAAAGCTGAGTTACAGAAACTTTGCGATCTAGGGGTCATTGAACCTATTGAAAGTTCCAATTGCGTTGCCCCCATTGTTTTAGCGCGCAAACCTAATGGTTCTGTCCGCATGTGTGTGGATTTGCGTGACTTAAACAAACAAATCTGGATTGATTGTCACCCCTTGCCAAACATCACTGAAATGCTTTCCATTTTGCAAGGTGGTAAAATTTTCAGTTTACTGGATATGACCTCAGCTTGCCATCAGATCAATCTTCATCCTGATTGCAGACACCTGACATCCTTTATTGCTCATGAGGGCCTATTTCAATTCAAGCGTATGCCTTTTGGGTTAGCTTCAGCCTCCGCGGTTTTTCAACGGGTGGTTGAAGGCATGTTTAAGGATGTTGAAGGTGTTATTGCTTTTCAGGATGATGTTTTAGTATTCGGCAATGATCAAGTCCTACATGACAACAGAATACGTCATGTTCTGTCTATTTTAAAGAGCAAAGGTGTAACTCTCAATACTGAAAAATGTAAATTTGGTGTTACCGAAATTGAGTATTTAGGTTACAAACTTTCTGATAAGGGCATTGAACCTAAGCTCAGTCTTGTAAAAGCCATCAATGATTTTGATACCCCCAAAAATAAGGATCAACTGAGGTCCTTCTTAGGCTTAGTTGAATTTTATTCAAGGTTTATTCCTAAGTGTACTGAAAAATCCTTTCACATGAGAAATCTTCTTAAGAAAAATGTTTCCTTTAATTGGTGTATTCTGTGTAGTCAGGAGTTTTCTCTTATCAAGAAGGAACTTGTTCATGCCATTCCCCTGAAGCCCTTCAACACCTCTGATGAAACTATCATTATGACTGATGCCAGCCAGATGGGTCTAGGTGCCGTCCTCATGCAACGTAGAGAAGGCAAGGATGAAGTTGTAGCTTTCGCTTCAAGAAGTTTGAAGTGTGCTGAATCATCTTATTCTGTAATTGGACGAGAAGACTTGGCGTGCTGGTGGGGCATTGTTCATTTTAAAATTTATTTGTGGGGTTCACATTTTACTGTTCGTGTTGATCACAAGCCCTTAGTACAGTTATTCACCACCAAAGGCATGGAACGTGCTACGCCTAGAATTTCCAAATGGCAGTATAGGCTTCAAGAATATGATTACACTGTTGAGTATGTTCCTGGTGCTAAAAATGTCTTAGCAGATTGCATGTCTCGTTTGCCTAGTTGCAACAAAGTGGATGAAGTTAAATTATCTGATAATTTTGATTCTGCTTTGGTGTGTGCGGTGGAACTCAGATGCAACGGTGCCATTCTGGAGAGTGAGTGGCTTACAGCTTGTGATACTGATATCCAGATGACAGAAGTAAAAAATGGTATTCTGCAAGGTTGGTCGGAATGGAAGTCTGATGGTGTTAAGAGTGATGTTTACAAGCATGTTTTTGGGGAACTTTCTATCATTGATGGTTTACTTTACCGTTCTAGTTTACTAGTTGTGCCCGAATCTATGAGGGCTAGAGTTCTCAATTTAGCCCATGAGGGACACATCGGTATGCGTGCCACGAAGAGGAGGATCAGGGAACATTTTTGGTGGCCGGGGCTTGATAGGAGTGTTGAGCGTTTTGTTAGAGATTGCATTTTTTGTGCTGGAAGCGACAAGAATCAAGTAACTGTTCCTAGTCCTGTTGAGGCTATTGAGGTTCCCAACAAACCATGGGGAAAGATAGCAATTGATATTATTGGCCCCATGGCGTTCTCTGGAGAGTTACTGGAGTATGGTATTGTCGTTGTGGATTTTTACAGTCGCTGGCCAGAGGTCAAGTTTGTTAAGTCTCCTAATACCTTCAATGTCATTGAATTCTTGGAGTCTATTTTCCTTAGGGAAGGAATTCCGGATGAAATTTTATCTGATAATGGTTGTCAGTTCACTTTTTCTCAATTTTCTGATTTTGTTACCTTTTTAGGTATTAAGCACACCAGAACCTCTTTATATCACCCCAGGAGTAATGGCCTGGTAGAACGATTTAATAGAGTCATCAAGGATAATGTTCAGCTTGCCAAGTCTAGTGGCTTGAACAGTAAGGAGAAGTTGCGCAAGTTGTTGTGGGCTGTGCGCACTACCCCCAATGCAGACACCGATCTATCTCCCTTTTCTTTTTTACGAGGGAGATTACCTGCATCCAAGTTAATTAGAGATTGGATGGGGTGTTCCTCTCCTTCCTCGCAGAAAGTGGAGAATGTGATTAAGAAAAGAACCGTTGCTCAGAATAAGTATGTGAGTGTGCGGGGAAGGGAGTCAAAAGTAGCTGTTGGTGATTTTGTCAGAATCAAGGTACCTAGCATCATTGCCATGAAGAATTCTAAGTTTTCTGCTCCGCAAAAAGTTGTGGTTGTAAAGAAAAACATTGTTAAGCTACAAAATGGTAAGTGGTGGAACAAGGATAAGGTTTCCATTGCTCACGACACCCACAGCAATAATCTTGTAGCTGGTGGCGGTGAGGAACGTGTGTCCACCCGCCTCAGCGGTCCACCTTCCAAGTTCTGTGAATGTGAGAGACGTATTTCCACCAGAACCAGATTTCCTTCTTCTAGACTTCGTGGTTTTATATCTTAAATTTTATTTTGCTCACATGTATTGTACATTTGTATATATTTTCTGTTATACAAGGGGGAGGATGTGTTAAGTTATTAATTGTTTATTTTCTTCATTGTTCAACATGCTTTGTATTTTATTGTACATTTTGTGTTTGTTATGTAAGGGGGAAGATGTGTTGGGTTCTATCTCGTTCTATGGTGGAATCTGTGTTACCGGGGTAACGGAATGGGTTTGTCAGTTGGGGAGTTGTTATTCTCTGAGTCGGAGGTCCGGCTCGTCCTGTCGTCTGCTGAACAAAATAAAGGACTTTTCTTTCACCTACCTGCGTCCTTTCATATAGGTTATCCCTAAGGAAAGCCCTTGATAACCCAAAGGGCAGGGTGCTGTGTAAGTAAAAGGCAGGACATGTATTGTAAGAAAGTGGCTCTGTATATACTGCACCAAAGTGAGGGACAGTGTGTACAGAGTCCAGCAGTCCCCAGAGGTAGGCAGAGGTTAAAGTTAGATAGAACCTTACTCTCTAATAGTGGTAGCTTGGTCGAGCAGTAAGGCAGTATCAGAGGATAGTGTTAAGCACTTGATGTACACACTCAGTCAGCAAATGAATTCACACACTCAAGAACTGAACTCTAGGCCAATTGTTTTTGTACAAAAAAATATACTGTTATTTTATTTTAGATCCAAGCAAGCCTGATACAGGTAAGCATTCAATTCTTTTCAGTAATAAGTTACTTGCTTTACACAGTTTTAAAAAGCAATGAAGATTGTACTTGATTTGATTTACAGGGGGTGCAGTAGGTTGCAATACTTAGTAAATGCAGTTCATTGAAATGAATGGCTTTTTAAGGTAAATGCAGGTAAAATTACTTTTGCGTTACTTTGGTAATCCAGTGCTGGACTCCTAGATTCAGCACTGGGACATTTACTTAAAACAGGTAAGTAATTACGTTTTTGTAGTTTGTACGATTTTTAGAGAATAGTTTCAGATTTCAAAAGTCCACACTTAGAAACTTTTGGACCAGTACCTTGAAATACATAGGCTTTTGCTGTAAATTGCAGGTAAGTTACTTCTCGGATTACTTTTTCTAACACAGTGCTGGATCCTAGATTCAGCACTGGGACATTTCCTGAAAACAGTTGAGAAAATGCATTTTAGTTAGATGTACGATTTTTAAAGAATATTCTTGTACTTCAAAAGTTGACACAGAAACTTTTTCACATAGAACCACCAATGTTATCCTATGGAAGGAAATTCAATTCACAGGTAAGTTACTTTTACGTTACTTTTCCTACTCAGGGCTGGATACCTAGATTCAGCACTGGGACCTTTCCTGCAAATAGTTGAGAAAATTCGTTTAGGTTATTTGTGCGATTTTTAAGGAATATTCTTAGTTTTCAAAAATCGACACTTAGAAACTTTTTTCACAGAGAACCACCAATGTTATCCTATAGAAGGAAATTCAATTCACAGGTAAGTTACTTTTACGTTACTTTTCCTACTCAGTGTTGGGTACCTAGACTCAGCACTGGGACCTTTCCTGCAAACAGTTGAAAGAATACGATTCGGTTATTTGTGCGATTTTTAACGAATATTCTTAGTTTTCAAAAGTCGACAGAAACTTTTTGGGAGAAAAAGTGTCAATGTTATCCTATGAGGAAAAACAGGTCATCGGTTTCGAGGTAAGTACTCGGTCTTTGGAGTTAGGGTTCTGGGGTTAAGTCAAGGGTTCCCCCAGGGTCTGTGATGCACTGAGATTGCACCCTCAGCGGCACTAGGGCGGCCGGGTGCAGAGTGTTGAGGCCCAATGTTATCCTATAGAGGATAGGGGGCCTCCGGTTGGTGGCTGCTGGCAAGCAGGCCACACGGCTGTGGGAGCAACGCTCCTAGGGTTTAGGTCAGGGCAAATGGGGAAACAGTTGAGCACAAAGCGCACCCTCACCGGCACTAGGGCGGCCGGGTGCAGAGTGCTGTTTCGACGTCGGGCGCCCTGTTATTTTCTATGGAGAGCCTCCGGTTTGCAAACGCGCTGCAGGCTGGGAGACGAAGGGCTTCTGGGTGCGACCACCACTTCGAGAGGTAAGTTGGGAAGTTGGGGGTTGGCTAGGCACACGTTGGTTGGGGCACACAAGGCCGTGGGCGTCGGGTGCAGGGGTGCCTTTGGGGTCGGATCTTCTTACCAGCTCCGGTTGCGGTCAGGGGGGCCTTCTGGATTTCGACTGCAGGCGTCGGCTGGAGGCTTGAGGCAGGTCAGGAGTCACCAGGTCTCGGGTCAGGATCGCCTGGGGGACCTCCTCTTGGTGTTTTTCCACTCGAGCTCGGGCCGGGTTCGGCGGGTGCAGAGTGGGCTGGATTTGCGGTCTCGGGCTGCTGCCAGAGGTTGCAAAGGTGAACAGTTCTGCTATTCTCAGGGACCCAGTCTTTAGAAGTGAAGGCAGGCAGGTCCTCCGGGTTTGTTGAGGTTGCTGGCTGCAGGACATGCCGGGATTTCGCAGTAGGCAGGTTCGAGGGGAGACAGGCCGGTAGGGCTGGGGCCAAGTCAGTGGGCGTCGTCCTCTTGTTAGCTCTGCACGGCTCTTCGTCCTTCTTCTTATCTTCTTTCTTGTTTTCATTTCTGGATCTGAGGAATCCAGGTTCAGGGTGCCCCTAAACACTACATTTAGGGGCGTTACAGGTAGGGCAAAGGCAGGGACCAATGGGTCCCTTTCTTGGGGTGAGTACACCCCTACTCTGCCACTCTCCAGTGGGAGGGGGCAGGATCCTGTCCCTGGATGGCTAGGGCTCCCCATCTTCAAGATGGCGAGAGCCCGGAGTTGTGCTTCACCTCGTCTCCCCCACCTGAGGGGTGGGGTTGGCAAAGGCTGGCACACCTCCTTTCCTCCCTTGTTTTTCCCGCCGATTCTCCCGCCCAAAGTGGGGGTCAGAACCTGTGGGGACCAGTTGCTGAGTACAGCAAGTGGTCTGGAGAAGCTCACAAGGCGGCAGGCCTTTGAAGCTTCCCCTGCCCATCCTGGGGGAGGGGCCTAGCACCTCGTCCCAGGATGTGCGTTGTTGCAGGCCCTTGAGAGCGGATGGCTCTCGACCCAGGGGACCAGCAACATGTCTGGTGGGTGGCAGCCTAAGCAGCCACTCAGTCGGGATACTGGTTGTGGGTCGAGTTCAGGGGGCATTTCTAAAATGCCCTCTGTCGTGCGTTTTACATTGAAACCCACACTGGCATCAGTGTGGGTACAATGTGCTGAGAAGTTTGATACCAAACTTCCCAGACTTCAGTGTATCCATCATGGTACTGTGGAGTTCGTAATGACAAACTCCCAGCACCATATACTCTTTAATGGTACACTGCACTTACAATGCCTGAGAATGGACTCAGACACTGTATGGGCACAGGGCTCCTGCCTCTGTGCCCTCACCACTGGCATAGTGCACCCAGCTAGAGGGGTGACTGACCTAGGCCAGGGCAGTGGTTTGTAGGCATGGCACACGGGGATGTGTGCCATCTCGACTCTTCACTTTGTTCTGCACCAAGACACGCAGCCTGCAATGGCAGTGTGTGAGTGTCAGGGTGCAGGGCCCCTAAGGGTGGCACAATTGGTGCTGCCGCCCTTAGGAGCCTTCTCTGGTCACAGTGCCCTGGGTACATGGGGTACCATTTACCAGGGACCTACCTGTGGCCAGAGTTGCCAATTGGGTTGGTTTTGGGGAAAGAACACAGGCCCTGGGGTCCTGATTGGCAGGGCCCCAGAGCACATCAAGTCAAAGAGCATCAGTAGTCTGGCAAAAAAAAAAGGGGGGGTTTACTGCAACAGAAATCCACTTTCTCACATGTATGTCTGCGTTTTACATATCCTGGTAGTGACAAACAGCTCCATTCATAAGCTAGAATTGTGAATTCCTTAAAATACCTTTAAGCTGTAATTTCTGATCTGAAAAGAGTAGCTTTTTCATGTTTCCTATCTTCAGAATGGTAATGATAAATACTCTTTACAAGTAAGGTCGGATTTAGCAATATTATTGTAGAAATGCCAATTTTAGAAAGTGGACATTTCTCTGCGCATACTGCTCTGTGTGCCTTACAGCCTGTCTCTAATACACATCTGGACTAGGTGACAGAAACCTTTGTGCATTCTTTCTAGACAGACACAGGAAAGGGCTGGGTGTTATTTAGCATTCATCTGCATTCCGATGGGTCTTCCTGGGCAGATGGGAGGAAGGGGCTCACCCTTACCCTTCAATGGTTAGTGGCCTGACCCCATACAAAGGACTGGTAACCCCTCACTGGTAGTCTGGAGTGAGGGCTGGGATTGAAATGGATACTGGTGCATGTCAAAACCACTCTTTGAAGTTTACCTCACATCAAAGGCCCATTTGGGTATATGTACTGGGTCTCTGGCCCCATCAAATAACACACATCTTGACCTACACCAAATCTCTGTCAGAAGAACTGCTGTGCTGCTCAAAGGACACAACTGGACTGTTTGTCTGGAAGGACTGCGACCCTGCTTGTTGCCCTGCAGTCTGCTGCTCTCTGACTCTGCTGGAAGAAGAGCTGGACTCTGCCTTCCCATCCAAAGTGATCACCAAGGGCTTGTTAGCTTGCCTCCTGTTTCTGAAGTCTCAGGGACTCAAAAGACTTCTTGCAGTTCTGCAGCAGAGTTTCTGTCAACTTCAATGCCAAGCAGCGCAAAGCCCTTCAAAGCCTCGCCGCACAGCTGGCCACTCTCGGAACTGATGCCGGATGATGCGAAGCCTCGCCAAGCATCAGGGCACAGCCTGTCAGAACCGACGCCGGATGACGCAAAGCCTCGCCATGCAGACTGTGCCCCAGGATCCTAGGATCCAAGGCCCTCCACGGCACCGGACCAGCATACCTGAACAGCCGACTCAAATTCCACGCACCCCAAAGGACCCTACGATCAGCCCAGCTCTCCTACGCCGTGGTCCCCCGCACCAGAAAGACCAGATCGGGAGGCCGCTCCTTCTCCTTCCTCGCGGCCAAAGCATGGAACGCCCTTCCGCTCCACCTCAGACAGACAACATCGCTCCCCATCTTCGCAAGAAACCTCAAAACCTGGCTCTTCGACAGACCCCCTCCTTGATGGAATGGAACCTGCACCCCACCCCTAGCGCCTTGAGACCCTTACGGGTGAGTAGTCGCGCTTTAACAAACCCCTGATTGATTGATTGATAGGGTCTGTGTTCAGAGGGCCAAAGTGGGTCCCTGTAGTAGGCCCGCGCTCCATCACCTTCGGCCTGAACTTTGGACTTGCACCGGTCCCTCGCGACCTGAAGTAACTTTGCTAGCGCTGCCTGCTTCTAAGCTCTTTATTGCATTTATTTCTTCGACATTCAATAGCTTGACTTGTTGATGGATTCAGAACGTTGTGGACTTGTTTTACTCAGATAAATAGTCTCTATTTTTCTAAACTGTTGTGGAGAATTTTTGTGGTGTATTTCCTGTATTGTTTTATGAGTTATTGCACAAATACTTTACACATTGACTTCTAAGTTAAGCCTGCCTGCTCTGCGCCAAGCTACCAGGGGGTGAGCACAGGATAATTTAGGGTTGTGTTGCGACTTACCCTGACTAGTATTGTGGTCCCTACTTGGACAGGGTGCATACCTCTGCCAACTAGAGATCCAGTTTCTAACAGGAACAGATAAAAACATTTGGTCTCTAATGAATTGTAATGTAAATTGTAATGTAAAGCGTCTTTAATGGTAAAGTCGGAATTTAAGTCACAATTCTGAAAAGGCCTCTTTTAGAGAGCTGCCATTTTCTTGTCCTAACCCTTTGGTGCCTACAGACTGTATCCTGGGTCACACGACTAGGTGTAGTTGTCAATTGGCCTTTGCATATTCCTCCCAGACAGTATCACAAAGGGAGGATTGGGTGCTGGCAGGTTGGGCCATAATCCTTAGATGGGAGCGGCATAGCTGTCACTTACCACACTTACACTTCAAAGGCACTGTCCTAACACACTCACAAAGAAATTCACACTAGCCTTTTGTCACCCCAGATCACTTGGAGCCAGGGCAGGGCAAGGAAGGAAATTCAGAACCAGATGTGGGTGGAAGTCTAGAAGTTTCTTCCACTTCAAAGCAGGCAACAGGTATAAAAATAGGATCCTCAGACCCACTCGTCAGTACACTTTTCGACCTGTGAATACTACAGAAGAAGGACGGCCCTACTACCAGATGACTGACCTGCTGATTGAGGCCTGCTGCCTGCTGTCTGTGAAGGAAGACTGGACCTGCTGACATCATCCCAGGCTGAAGTGACTTCAAGGGTCAGTCACTGACTGACCTCCTATTCTGAGCTATAGGGACATAACAAGCTCCAGAGCCCCCAAACCCCCCCCCCGGAAACTACCCAGCTAACATGGTGCACTGTACCTGCAACCAGACCTGTCTGAGCCCTGCTGGCCTCTGCTAGGGTGAGTTCTTGATCTCCAACAGGTGACTCCCTGGTCCTTGGCCCTTTGTTTGGCATCAGTGTCCTGGAACAAAAGGAGAAATCCTGTAGTTTCGGCTCTTCGTGACTGCAAACAGGCCCGTTCGTGGCAAGTGCTTGCCAACCTCCAATGCTAAGCTCCAGTCAACCAGACTCTTTGCACTATAGAGAATGCCAGAAATGCCAGGCAACACAAGATCTACACTGCTCTACACCATTGACAACCGACGTTGACCGCCAACGTGAAACTCCAGCAATGACCTTCCGCAACACCCAACAGGATCTTCGTGCTACAGCTAGGCCCGTCCTGCTCTTCACGCTACATCGACAACCATCCGCAATGCTCTTCCTGCTCCTCGCAGCCTCCTCCACCGCGCTCTGGACCCTTTACGCCAGACTGTGAGAAAGTAACTCTTCCAGCAGGACTAACCTGGTCCCTGTATCTGGCCCTTGCTCCATTGTAGTTGGCTTGAACTTGTGACTTTCACCAAGTCTACCACAACCTGGTGCTTTGTGCTTTTAAGCACTTTCTTAACTTAAATCTTTGAAATTGCATATCTCCGGTTCTACTGATTGGATTTTTTTTTATTTGGTGTCAAATTATTAAATTTTACTCTATTTTTCAGAAGCAGTGTGGGGTTTTCCTCTTGTTGTGTTTCACTTTGTTACTGGTTGTGCGCTGCATAAATACTTTACACATTGCCTCTAAGTTAAGCTTGACTGCTTTGTGCCAAGCTACCAGAGGGTTAAGCACAGGTTAATTTAGTGACTTTTTGTGTTTCACCCTGAAAGGATTGTGGTTGTTGCCCCACTCAACCAATAACCCAATTTCTCACAGTGGCTGAAATGAGCTTTAACTATCAGCGGCACATGTGACATTGTAATGCTGTTAAAGTGTCTTAGCTAAATTTACAGTGTTTGTTTTTTTCTGGCAGCAGTCAGATGGGAGTAGGGCAGCCACGAGGAATGTATTGTAGTCTCAGCTTCCTCATCTTCCATCATTAACTTTAAACTTCAGAATGTTGTTTTGTGTTTGAGAGCAGTACGGGATGCCACAGGTTACACCAATCTACATGGATTTTTTGTTTTGGTTGAACAGTGCAATGATCGCTCGACCCTATGTGATCAACTAAAAAGAGCTTTCAGAATGCTACTGAGAGAGGAACTTAGGCTCCACCCACATTTTAGTTCCCCAAAAATAAGATTTTGTTGGGCTGTATTTGTGTGCTTCAACTAAAAAGACTGCTTGTATTGTACGTTTTGGCTTTTGGTAAAGCTTATAATTAATACAGCAGTACTGAGTTGGTTATGGGGGCAAGCCAAGAATCATGGCTTTTGATCTGATCTGTTTGTAATGAAATGGTATGATAAAGGCACTGAACCCAACGTATTTAGAGTGAAAAGCATAAAATAAAGTAAACAGCCATTTAAGTGTGGAAGTTATTTTTCTATAGTAAAGCCTACAGGTAGGTATTTTGATACACAAAATCTCACAGATTACCATAGTGGGCGATGGTTTTGGTCTTAGTTACCTGGTGTGACAATCCATGGACATAGAAGGTTTGTTTTGTGACATTCCTTGTTAGGCCCTCCTAGGAGAGATGGTATTTTTCTTATCCAACTGTAATTTTGTGTACCTTTATAATTTTATGTCTGTGTCTTGTGGTTGCCTTGAGGAAAAGCTTATGCTCAAAACTGTAGGCCTGAGTTGGGGATGTTGACAAGCTATTGGCCTGATTGGTGCACTGGGAAACATTATGTCCGATGCCTTGTCTGCTTATTATGAAACATTATGAGAAAGGCAGTTAGTCTATTCTAGCTTATTAATTGTGAAAAGTACTTCTTGAAGCCTGTAAGTCTTTAACAGTTGGTTCATATCACGGTGTGGTACAGGCTACAGAAAGTATTTTGTTACATGGATTCTCACAGATTACCTTAGCAGCCAAGGGTTTTGGTGCTGGCTACCTCGTCTGACAAACCATGGGTACATAAGATTTGCACTATGAGAATCCTTGTTAAGCCCTATTAAGAGAGATACTATTTTGCTTTGCCAACTGTAGTCTTCTATATGTTTGCAATTTTATGACTGTATGCCCGACGGTTGCCTTGTGGGAAAGCTTATGCGCAGCACTGTAGACCTGTGTTGGTTATGGTGACAAACCAATAATTACAGGTATAGGTTTGATTGGTGTACAGGGAAATGTTTTGACACATTGCATTGGTCTGGCCTATTTACCATGAGAAGTTATTACAAAGGCAGTATGACTGGCTTGGTTATTGTGAAAAGTATATTGTAAATAGGCCTCTGGTGGATTGTTATCACATTATGTTACAGGCAATAGAAATGTACTTGGTTAGATGTAATCTTGCAGACTAACGTAGTAGGCAAGGGTTTTGGTGTTGGTTACCCACTCTGACAAACCTTGGAGTAGAATTTCATTGTGATAATTATTGTTAAGCCCTCCTGAGAGGGGTTGTACATTGTTTTGCCATCTGTAATTTTGTACATATTTGTCATTTTATAAAAGTTTGCCTGATGGTTGCCAGTTTATGCGTACCTCTGTAGTCCTGTGTTTTATATTCTGTCAAGTTATTGGTAAAGGATAGAGGCCTTTTTGGTCCACTGGGAAACATTTTGTCGGATTCCTTACATGTGATCTGTTTATTGTGAAAAGTTATGACAAAGCAAGTAGGCATTACTTATTGTGAAAAGTATGTGTTAAACGCAATAGGCTTTTAAAGGTGGATTGCCATTACACTGTGCTAAAGCCGGTAGGTAGGTATTTTGTTACATGAAATCTCACAAAATGCCATAATAGGCAAGAGTTTTTGTGTTGGTATCCCACTGGAACAAATCACTGGGATAGAAGATTCGCACAATTGTATACATATTTTTTTAAAGTAGCATAAATAGTTTTAAAACAGGTCACTGACGTTATTGATATGAAATGGATCGTTTTACGCACTTTATACACGTGTTTTATTATGCATCATATTGCAAAGGTTTTTATTAATCGTGCAATAAAGATTTACTTACTTACTTACTATGTTAATCCTCACTGAGCTAAATCAGTAGGGATTTTGTAATTTTACTACGCTATACCTTGGATGGTTGCCTTGTGGGAAGGCTTATGAGCAACACAGTAGTTCTGAGTTGGTTCTTGTGACAAGCTAATGATAAAGGTTATAGGCCTGATTAATTATAATTAAAAAGTTATGATAAAGGTAGTAGGCCTGACAAATTGATTGTGAAAGGCATTTGCTAAAGTCATTGGGTACATTTAAGGGTGGATTGTTATTTCTCTGAATTACAGCCCACAGTTAGTTATTTTGTTATGTGAAATGTCCAGATTACCTTTGTAGGGAAGGATTTTGGTGTGGGTTGCCACCTCTGGCAAACTCCTGGAGGGAAATAATGTCCACTGTAATAATTCTTGCTAGAATCTTTTCTTTGCTGTCAGGCCAGGATCTTGTAATAAAAAATCATGAAATAATGCATGTATATATATATATATATATATATATGTGTGTGTGTGTGCGTGTGTGCGTGTGTGTGTGTGTGTGTGTATATATATATATATATATATATATATATATATATATATATATATATATATATATATATATATATATATATATATATATATATGACCTCCAACTCCAGTTTCCTAAATTAGAAACGGACACCGACACAGGGGCTAGAATATTAATCTGTTCTATGTTTATTCATTACGCTGTTACGCGTTTCGGCATTTCCTGCCTTACTCACACAACAAACGTCATTCACAGTTAACCATTTAAATAGCAGAGCTGCAGGTCACATGGTTTTCTCTTCACATAGCCATGGAAAACAGACTCAGCACCCGAATCTCCTCATAGATGGCTTTTACAATTGCTAAATCATCACAACTTTAAATAATACTTATTCATGATAATAAAACTTTCGGGTTCTTATTTTCCACTCATAGTAAGCATGATTATAACTCTAATTATTTACCAATCACGGATTTCATCAAGTTTTGGGTATCAAAATAACAATTAATGCTTCTGTCAATGCCTCCCTTGGCATGTAAAGTGCAAGTGCTTAATCGATCATCATTAAAAAGATCTGATAATCTCTATAACATTCAGGATTAAAATAAGATTATGAAAATAAAAAATAAATAAAACCTAAAATTCTGCAATGGGTGTGTTTTTGGTGTTGTACAACAGTATGTATCTGGATTCTAGCTGTCGCAATTTATGCTCACGATTACCTCCCCTTCTCGTTCTTGCTACTTGATCTATCGCAAAATATGTGAGATCATTCACATTACCCTTATGCACTTCATTGATGTGTAGGGCAACAGGGTAGCTTTTATCATTATTTTTGACTGCCCTTAAGTGCTGTAATATCCGTACATGTACCATGTGAATAGTGCTGCCCACGTACATTTTGGGGCATGTACACTGCAAAATGTACACCACGAATTCACTCCTACAGTTCAAGAAACTTCTGATCTTCCATGGGCTCTTCATTAGAGGCGATGTAACTTGCCTCTCATTACGTGCAATCTTGCAGGCCTTACATTTTAGGCATTTGTGGAAGCCAGGACTTGCTTTTAACCATCCCTCCATACTTCCAACTTCTGGACTGCTGTTCACCAGATCCTGCCTCATTGACCTTGCTTTCTTGAAAGTAATTAGAGGTCTGCGAGGAATCACAGCACTTAAAATGGGGTCCCTCTTCACTAAATACCAGTGCTTACTCAAACAGTCTCTCACCCTGGTATGGTAAGCACTGTATCCAGTGATCATCCGTATCTCCTCATTAGTTCTTCTGTTGTCAACTGTATTTGATTCATTTTGTCGGAGCAGCACCTCCCTCCTGATTTCATTTACTTTGTTTAATGCCTGATCTAAAACTTGAGTACTATAGCCTCTCTGGGTAAATCTCTTAGTGAGGCTATTCTGGGCTTCTTTTCATTCTGAGGTGCTCAGCGTAGGGTATGCTATTCTTCAATTTCTGGGGGTGAAAACTTCTGGCGTGCAAGATGGAATTGCCCGCCGTGGGCTCCCTGAATGTACGGGTATGTAGTGTATTGTCTTTTACATACACTTCTAAGTCAAGGAAGGAGACTTGTGACCTACTGATCGTGTCTGTGAATCTGAGATTCAATGAATTGTTGTTTAATTCCAAAATGAAATGTTGGGCTAATTCCTTTGTCCCCTCCCAGACTAAAAAGAGATCATCAATGAATCTCATCCATACTATGACATTCTCTTTCCACTCCCTAGCATGTTTGACTCTGAGCACCTGCTCCTCCCACCAGCCCATATGCAAATTAGCATAGCTGGGGCGAAGCAGGTGCCCATTGCCATCCCTCACATCTGTTTGAATGTGTCACTACCAAACATAAAAAAGTTGTTTTCCAAACACAGTCTACCCATCTCTACCAACATCCCCGAATGCTGGTACAGTGCAATGGATCGTGTATTAAGGTAGTGTCTCATGGCTCGCAGCCCATCATCATGTATTATACTCGTATATAGAGATGTTACGTCAAGCGTGATCAGGAGGAATGACTCCTTCCACACCGAGGGCCAGATGTACGACCAAGAAAATTGCGCATCGCAAATTGCGGCTCTTTTACAAGTCGCAATTTGCGAGGCACAATTTCAGATGTACAACAGTGTATTTCACACTGTTTGCGATTCCTAATGGGGTCGCAGATTGCGAGGCTCATTAATATTAATGAGCCTCTCGCAATTTGCGAGCCCATTGGGAATGACAGCCCTCCCAGGGATGGTGGCCTGCTTGGCTCAGCAGACCACCATGTCTGGGACTGCTTTTTAATAAAGCAGCTTTTTTTTCTTAAATGCAGCCCGTTTTCCTTAAAGGAAAACGGGATGCATTTAAAGAAAAATGAAACTTTTCAGTTTCATTTTTTAAGCGCAGGCAGTGGTCTCTGGGACCACTGCCTGCCCTTAAAAATATTCTCCAACATACTCACAAAGGAGAAGGGGTCCCCTGGGGACCCTTCCCCTTGCAGTGGTTTACCACCTACTTGAAGTAGGTGGTAAACTGCAAGTGTTTTGCGGCCACAAATGCGGTCGCAAAACACTAGTACATAGCATGTTGACTCGCTATTAGGAAGGACGCCCTTCCTAATAGCGAGAATCACAAATGCTATTTTGCGAGTCAGGGACTCGCAAAATAGCATTAGTACATGCTATTACCCTTTTTGCGGCCGCAAACGGGAGGTTCTCCCGTTTGCGTGCCGCAAAAAGGGGTCGTACATCTGGCCCCAAGTTGTCAATCTTACTCAAAAAGTCCCTCGTATCTTGTATATACGCTGGTAGTTCTTTGACAAACTCCTGCAAAAAGTGGTCCAGGTATCTAGAGGTAGGTTCAAATAAATTATATAAATAAGTATATATATATCCACATAGATACTTAAAGGGCCTTTAGGTCGACTTTGTCCTGCTATTAGTGTGTCTGAGTGTCATTTACACTCTGCTTTCAGCCATTAAAGAGTACTGCATGCTGTAATGGTTCAGCCTACATCAGTCACGTCATTGTCTCTCATGCCCTGTGAATTATGCATTTTCTGATCACATGTACATCCACCTGAAAGTAAGTGTGTTTCAGTGTCAGGGCTGGTTGGTCAGACATTTGGTTTTTAATGTTATCCTTTTATAGTTCCCCTTAATTTCTTTGCTTCTTTTTTATTTTAATATATCTTAAGAGGATATCATAGCTCTCTAGGCTGTGCTAACAGGTCGCTTGCTTGCTGCTCATTTCATCTGCAGTTTGCCGCATCCTACATAACCGCTTCCTCTAAACCAGGAGACCCTTATGGAATGCTGTTGCCCATAGAGTATCATTGCTTTACCAATCCTAGATGGCAAACATATTATTTCTAAGTGTGAAAGCTGTTCTGGATCTTTAAAACAACTAAAGACTTATTACAATACCTCGGTTAGACGTATACCTGCTGCTGTGTTTAGTTTTAATATTGCAAGCATATGCTTTTTTCTACTTCTAGTCCTTTAATTTGTCTTGCATATGTAATTGATTTTGTGTGTGTTTTATTGTGGTTGGGTCAGAGGGCGAATGCAAGAATGAGCCAGGAGATGGATGAATTGATGAATGGGTGCAAAGATGATTGACAGGGTGCATGCATGATGACTTATTGAGTGCCTAAATTATACACTAAAGATCCATGTGCGGTCAATGCTCCTTTCTGTAGCTCTGGAAGAACAAAAACACAAAACTGTGCAGATCTACAGGATTATATGTGTTTGACCAACACATGGAGAGATTTATCAAAACTAATACATTTCTATATGTGTGTTTTGGTGGCTGTAAAATCTTTCTACATACCAACATTATGAATTTTGCTCAAAACATTTAATTGTGAGCAGATGGCAAGTGGCCCTGGCCTCGTGTAAGGAATATGTTTACAAATAAGAAACACAAAATAAGACTACAAGTAAACATTATATGAAATACGAGCTGTGCCTTGAGCTCGAAAAAATACCAAAAACAGGCGATACTTCCTTCCTGTGGGGGAACGTGCTGAAGACTGGGCAGCTGAGAACACGGAGCGACAGTTGGAGGGTTAGACATCCCTGGTGAAGTTCAAGGTGCCCCCACCACCTGATTTCATGCTTTTTCCCCATCCCAGGCAGTCACAGCCAAGCATTGGCAAAGGCGAGAGGCATTTTCAATAATCCAAGCTGCGTTTCTTTGAAAAATGATTATGGAAACTGCTGCGTACTGTGAATGAACAGACGTGGCTTGTGCCTTTTGTTATACCTTGTCAAACAAGCACTGGCAGTGCCAATAGATGCGACTTATGAATGCACTGTCAAGAGACAAAGACCATAAATGATCTAGTTATCTAAGACACTTTAATAGCATTACAATGTTGTGTGTGCCTCTGAAAGTTCAACCTCAAGCAAGTGGATAAATAAACAAAATGATCACAGCTGTGTGGAGGGTAAGCACTTTTTTGTGGAAGCACACAACTTTTGTCCAATCAAAACATGTTTTCCTGACTCCCAACATGAGGGCGGAGTCAAAGCCCCTCTCTTGTGATGCTCACATAATTTTCTGGTGACAGCTGCGCTGTCAAGCCAAACCTTTAAAAAATGGTGAAACTGCGCTACAGGCAACCAAGGATGCAAAGGCACAAATGAAGGATGTCTTTCTATAGGAAAACTGGTTGTACTGAGTGTACACAAAGTATACATCCTCAAATATTCAAAAGTTTCCACTATAGGAATTTATGAGATATAGTCATTATTGCCCAAAC
This sequence comes from Calotriton arnoldi, assembly GCA_963921515.1. Classification (NCBI taxonomy): domain Eukaryota; kingdom Metazoa; phylum Chordata; class Amphibia; order Caudata; family Salamandridae; genus Calotriton; species Calotriton arnoldi. The sequence goes on from CAWUFW010000042.1 coordinate 6,823,260, forward strand.
ATGTGCCTTAATTTGAGTAGGACCACAGCTCAAGAGAGGAGCTAAAAGAGTACAGGTCACTGTGTAAGATGATTGATGGTATTGACTGATGTTAAAACTGACGCTCCCCCTCAAGGCGTGACTACCCAGGCCTTCCCCTCACTGACAGATGTTCAGCCTTCTCACTCCCAGAAAAGGCACTTCAGAAAAGAAACCAAGATGGTCGGGAAGGATCTGGTGTTGAGGGGGGACTTAGGAAGTGGGCAAGGTCTTTAGTCCACATCTGCTTGCTGATATAGCAGAGATGCCCCTTCCTACTTGGAACTGAAGGTTAAATGGTGTAGATGCGAGCCATGGACATCTGTTGCGAGATACCAGAAGCTCGCAGAAACCTTTAGAGTAACTCCCAGCCTTGAGTTCCTTTTTAACTTAGAACTGCAATAAGTGTTGCATTTTCCATTTAAAAGTTAAGGGAAATGCTATGTTTATTTTACCTTATTATCAGGCTGCAGATAGCAGAGCCTGATAATGAGCAGCACTCCACTCAGATTTATGACCCATGTGGGTCACAGAGATTCAGAACTGAAGCACTGAGGTATTTAACTCTCACATAAAAGTCGCTCTCAGCTCAATATTGGAGTATGAGAGCAAAATGATATTTATGAATGATTTTAAATGAGAGAAAATTAAATTGTTAAGTTAACTTTAGCTCTTCATTTTAATTTTCTCCCGTTTCAAAGTGTCACATTTACAAACAGCAGGCATCTTGTTCCCAGTGGCTGCTAGACACAGTGCCCTATTTATTACCGAAAAATACAGTCATTTTCTTTTAAATGGGAGAAATCTAAAGTGAAGAAAAATGTTTCTATGAAACATTGTCTTTAAGTTTTTCTCTACTTTAAATTAAGCCAATTAAGTCCTAATGTTTTATGAAGCATGTTTCTTCACTTTAAATTCCTCACATTTAAACACATGACTGTAGTTTCCTGTTATAAATATGGCACCATGTGTACAGGCCACTGGGATAATATGCCTGCTGGTTGTAAAGACACTTTGACATAGGAGAAAATGAAAATGATGAGTTTTATGTAATGTATATAAACATAAAGTTAACTCTTCAGTTGAATTTTCTCCCATTACAAAGTCCCGCATTTACACACAACAGGCATCTTGCTTCCAGTGAGTGGTGGACACACTGTCATATTTATAACTGAAAAATACAGCCATTTTTTTTAAATGGGAACACTTTAAAGTGCCGAAAAATGTTTTATCAAGTTCAGAATTTTGTTGCCTTATAATGAACATTTTTGCAGAACATTTTTTGCACTTTCAATTTCCCCCATTTTTTAAAAAAATGTATGTTTGTGTTGTACCTGTAATGGTGCCACATATGGCGAAAGGTATGTCCTGTACCACAAGTACATGCCACACAGGCTCTCAGTCACCCATACAAATATATCCCATTCATTCACACACAGGTTCATACTTACTCACAGAGCATTCACTCACTGCCGCACATGGCAGCCCTATCATAGTATCCCAAGTCACAGTATTGTGTTCAAACCATAGTATTGGACTCCATGGACATTAGGCTTAAAGTCCATAAAGCTTGGCGAGGAGGAGTCTAGTAAGAATGCGCAAGTTACTTGGCCTTCAGTAGCTTACAACGATTTTCACTGATCAGAAGTAGCTCTCATTACAGAAAAGGTTGGAGACCACTAGCGTTCGGTCATCCTTACTGAAGCAGCCTTCTGGCGAGTCTCACAGCGATACCAACTTTTTGTAACATTTGAATAACTGACATTAAAATGCTGCAATTGTAAAGAGGAAGAAGAGTGTAAAGAAGGCCGTGTTTGACTCTCCTAATGCAAAAAAAGCCAGTTCTCGAAGCATATAGATATTGCTCAGCAGTCGCAGCTGGCATCTATGGGGAGTGGTGGGGCAGGCAAATGGGTGGTGGGTAAAATTATAAAACACTTACCTTAAAAACGGCCTCCTCCTCGCTGCACGCCCTCCTCCTGCTGCTGCAGTCTGACGCAGACCCCAGCCAACTGCCTTAACCAATCCTGGTGCTTCTCTAACCAGCATGAGAGAAGCGCCAGGATTGGAGGGAGCAGCCTCTTGCTGCTCTCCCTAGGACACTGGGGCCCGGCACTTGCTCTAACCCAGCTGTCTTAACACAGCTGGGTTCGAGCTTTCAAAGTGTGCATGTCTGGCTGGCCGTCAGAGGACGGCCAGGCAAAGGGACATGCGCACTTTGAAAAGTGCCCAGGCAGCTCACCCTCCCTGCTGTCGTCACTCTGTAAGCCCTGCCCAGTCCTGACCCTCGGTTCGGGATGGGGGGATGAAAAATAAAATATAATAAATTAACTATATTACCATTTTATTTTTCATCTCTGGGGCTTTTAGGGGCAATTTAGGTGGTGGAGAGATGCTCCTCTGCTCCCACGGAGGACCCGCCCCTGTTGCTCAGTAAAGGGATTCACATAGAAACAGACAGCTCTCAGTTGATAAAGTCGAACCTTGGCCTTGAGTATGCCAGGCTGCATTGGTCCAGGGGCACATGCACTGGTCCCTGGACCTTATTTGACATGATTGCAGGTGTAGGGAGACCAAAAGTTGATGGTGTCGTGTGATCATGAACAACATTAACAATGAACATGACACATTGTTATAACATGTATGTATTTATAGATACATTCAAAACCTATGCAATGTCAAGACATTCTACAAAGTGTGAAATCCACCTTTCAAGTTTCACTATTTGTACACGGTCATGTTTTCCATTACCCCAAATACATAGAATTGCATGTGTGTGAAAATATATAGTAGAATTGTTATGAGTATATTAATATCTAGACTGATAGTGTAATTATATAACTAGCTTGTATATAGCTCTTCATGCTATAGTTCTAAGTTCTATAAATAAGAAGGGTTGTGTTGCTACACTTTAACAGTGCTCATTATATCGACCTCAGAAGGATTAAAGCTTAAGTTTACCCTGACAGGTTTCATACTCCAGACTTGCACAAACAACCTGGTGCAGGAGTGCATGCTTAACTGGTTGAGCTACCTTGCTCAGTATACATGCAGCATTAAACATACCTATACATCATGAATGATAGTGCCATTTTGGGGTAAATATCTGTTTTTGAATTATTCATTTAAGTGTGATATTGTGTAAATGAAAATCCGTCCTGTGCCTTTTGTGAGCATTTTATGCAGTCAGCGTGGGTTCAATGTGCGAGGTCTATCATTTAGGAGCAGTGACGTTAGCTCTATCACAACTCGCTTAGATGTGTGTCTCAAGCAGCTCACTTTTATGCCAAATAAAAGTAGCATTAAACAGTATCCTCCATTTGTCTCTCTATTAGAGACAGTCCTTAAGATTTCTGAACTCTAAAGGCTGTATCGCAGACACTTATTCACCTCCTTCTGTAATACAGATAGTGTCAGCCCACCTACAGCGCAAGCGCTATCTTAAGAGGGTGTTCCCTCATTTGTATGAGGGTCGTGACCTGCTGTGGTAGGGGAGCTCTTTCTAGCTGTGCTCCCACTGGGGGTCTCCCTCCCCTGGTGCGGGGCTCTGCTGGAAGCTTGTGAGGCCCCCAGGTAGTGCAGAGGGGAGGGAGGGGCTTACTCTACACTCTGACCATCCATTGTATACAGCCTGTTCTTGGCTTTCTGTTTATAAATTTATAGTCTGTTTACGGCAGTGCTTAATTTGTGAATAAATAAGGGCCAGGGCCCTCATCAGGAGGCCACTGCAGCTTGCACCAGCCTAGCACTGCCAATGACAGTACAAACTCCAGTACTAAGCAACACACTTCTCAAAGTGTGACAAATCAAACTATTCAAGGCTCCCAAAGCTATAAGAAAGGCTTGGAAGGTAGGTATCAGCCATTTTTAAAGTGTATTGAATTAATAAACAACCGTTGTTTTGCTAGTCTCTATATTAGACTAACAGCGTCACCATGTGGCAGACTGTCATAAGTGCTGTGTTGACAATTAAGTGCCAGTGTCGAGCACTAGAAACCACTGGCTCAAATTAAGCACTGGTTTACGGACTGTGTGTGTCCCACACCCAGGCGCGCAACGCCCATTGGGCTGAAAGGGCTTCAGCCCCCCCGTCGTGTGTCTCAGCCCGGACTGCTGCTGCAGCTCGAGCAGCTGTGGGCTCTGCTGGGTAGTGTCTGGAGTTTTATCTTCGGAACGCCCGAGTTTTTCACAGGTCTTTAAAGAACATTTGCATATTTACATACCTTTGTAAACTGGTTACGGAGGCTTAGTTTTTTTTCTGGTTCCAGCACCCCTTGGGCCCGCACTCTGCCTATTCCTTACATTTGTATTTTACATTTACTGCCGTAGTGTGACAATGCATTTCATGACAAGGAATATCAAGTAGGGTTGCCTAAAGAAAAATGCCAGCCATGTATGTTTAAAGAGCCTGCAAAGGCCTCATCTTGACACTAAGGGGTCGATTCCGATTCGGGCCGGAAAAAGCACCGACCGACTCGGATCCGGAAAAAATACCGACCGACACGTACCAGTGGCGCCCGACACGCCAAGTACGATGCAAGCCGCGATAAATCCGACCGACACGTCAGGAAACCAAGCCGACCGACCGACCCGCTCGGAAAATAGCAATCCGGCCGGAAAAACACGCGAATCCAACCGACCGACACGCACCCGGAACAAATCCGACCGAATCGTACCCGCCAACTCCAACCTGCAAAGTACGATGCAAGGCGCGAAAAACACGACCGAGTCGGACGGAGGACAAGCCGTACGACCGACACGCATACAAAACCGAGCCGAAGCAACACAATACACCGCGACCGACGCGTGCGCAGCATACAAAACTGCACAAACACAGCGTGAACGAAGCGGAAAACACCGTACGAGACCAATGCAGGGTCCGACTCGGTCACAAGAACGTTTCCAACATACACAAACAGCACAAAGGAAAAATCAACCAAAAAAGGCCAAACAAGCAATTACCAAGCCAATAAATACTGGGGGGGTGGGGACAGAGAACAAAGACACACCAACAACTCCACCTATATAAAGGACACAAATCACTACCATGAGCCTTTGCAAATGCCATTCCACTGCCAGCACCCAAGAGAAAGCAACCACACACCCACAGCTCATCCCTCACACAAGCCACACACCAGCAGCACACCAACAAATACCTACCTCACATACACCCAGCACAACACACACCCACACACCCTCACCTGCACACCAACACACACAGCACCCACTATCACCACCCATCACCATGCCCCCAAGAAGAATCCCAAGTTCCTAGATAGTGAATTGGAAGTCATGGTAGACGAGATCCTCAGGGTGGAGCCACAGCTGTTTGGCACTCTGGTCCAACAGACCCCCATGTCGCAGAAAACCAAGATGTGGGAGAGGATCATCAACAGGGTGAACGCCCAATCACCATGTCGGCGCACAAAGACCGACATCCAGAACAGGTGGTATGACGTGCGCAGGAGGGTCCGGGAGCTGCTCAAGAAAGACTACCACCTGAGCCAATACACCGGCAGTGGCCCTCCTGCCAAGCCAGTATACCTCAGGCCCTGGGAGGAGAAGGTGCGGGCCATCCTTCCGCCAGTGAGCGTATATGGACTAGAGGACATCCCAGAGCCTGGTGAGTACACAACAAATGTACACAATAAACTGCCACAAAACACACACATCACTGTCAAGGGAGAGTCAAACCATGCACTCATAGCAATTACACAGCAACTAGAACAGAATCATCCCAAAATGTGTATGTCAGTCAGATAAACACAACACATGCCATCAAAAAAGTCACATCCAACTGTGCCAACACATGTACAAACACAACCACAACTACAGCTAGGCAGTGGCACAAATAGAACTAACACACACATCCACACATGTAGCCACCACAACAACACCAACACACAGTGAAGACCACTCAAAGGAAGGAATTCTGTGTATGCTGGCCAAGTCAGTGTAGCCAATAGCATCATGGGAGTCGCACTCACACATATTGCCCCCCCACAACTGTCCCATCAACACCACCCTGAACCATGCTCACATCACAGGGAGTGGAGAAGGACTCACAAGATGGCTGACACTGGCTACTGCTGTGGGGAGCACAAGGCTCTGCTGCCAACTGTGCACCAACAAACAGCAGGACACCACTGACTGACATCCTGAGAGACAACTTACACTCCCTGCAATGCAAGCACGTTCCATGGTGGGATATCTGGCTGGCTGGCTGGGTGGGAAGGGGGACTTGCAGCACTGACCATAGTCACCAGCACCTCCCCTCACACCCCCCCAACACAAACTCCACAGTACCCACCTGGTAGAATGCAATGCCCTCCATCCTAACACAAGATCCCACAAAGCACCACCACCCTGGGTTATGTTGTGTGAAGCACAGGGACACTCTTGGGACTCTTAGCCAAACAACTGCCAGGACAACACTCCCAGCCATCCTGTCAGCACAGCCAGCCCACCCCACAGGGAAGCAGAGTCAAAAGGAAGGAAGCATGGGCATGCTGGGAAGGGGGTGGAGGCAATAGCATGATGGGAGTCGTAGTCACAGCTTGCTACATCCTCCACCACATGGCCCAGCAAGCTCACACTCACGCATGCACATCCCACAGAGAGTAGAGAAGGCCCATCAAAGATGTCTGACACTGTTGCTGTGTCGTGGGGAGCACAAGGGCATGCTGGGAACTGCACATCAACCAACAGCAGGACACCACTGACTGACATCCTGAGAGACAACTTCCACTCCCTGCAATGCAAGCACGTTCCATGGTGGGATATCCGGCTGGCTGGGTGGGAAGGGGGACTTGCAGCACTGACCATAGTCACCAGCACCTCCCCTCACACCCCCCAACACAAACTCCACAGTACCCACCTGGTAGAATGCAATGCCCTCCATCCTAACACAAGATCCCACAAAGCACCACCACCCTGGGTTATGTTGTGTGAAGCACAGGGACACTCTTGGGACTCTTAGCCAAACAACTGCCAGGACAACACTCCCAGCCATCCTGTCAGCACAGCCAGCCCACCCCACAGGGAAGCAGAGTCAAAAGGAAGGAAGCATGGGCATGCTGGGAAGGGGGTGGAGGCAATAGCATGATGGGAGTCGTAGTCACAGACATTGCTCAGCCTCACAACTGGCCCATCAACACCACCCTGAACCATGCTCACATCACAGGGAGTGGAGAAGGACTCACAAGATGGCTGACACTGGCTACTGCTGTGGGGAGCACAAGGCCCTGCTGCCAACTGTGCACCAACAAACAGCAGGACACCACTGACTGACATCCTGAGAGACAACTTACACTCCCTGCAATGCAAGCACGTTCCATGGTGGGATATCCGGCTGGCTGGGTGGGAAGGGGGACTTGCAGCACTGACCATAGTCACCAGCACCTCCCCTCACACCCCCCAACACAAACTCCACAGTACCCACCTGGTAGAATGCAATGCCCTCCATCCTAACACAAGATCCCACAAAGCACCACCACCCTGGGTTATGTTGTGTGAAGCACAGGGACACTCTTGGGACTCTTAGCCAAACAACTGCCAGGACAACACTCCCAGCCATCCTGTCAGCACAGCCAGCCCACCCCACAGGGAAGCAGAGTCAAAGGAAGGAAGCATGGGCATGCTGGGAAGGGGGTGGAGGCAATAGCATGATGGGAGTCGTAGTCACAGACATTGCTCAGCCTCACAACTGGCCCATCAACACCACCCTGAACCATGCTCACATCACAGGGAGTGGAGAAGGACTCACAAGATGGCTGACACTGGCTACTGCTGCGGGGAGCACAAGGCCCTGCTGCCAACTGTGCACCAACAAACAGCAGGACACCTCTGACTGACATCCTGAGAGACAACTTACACTCCCTGCAATGCAAGCACGTTCCATGGTGGGATAACTGACTGGGTGGGTGGGTGGGTGGGAAGGAGGTCTGGCTGTCAACCAAACACAATCAATGCAGACCATGTTCACACCCCAGAGAATACATAGAAATGCCCAAATAATGCAGGACAATGTGCCACACCAATATCAACCCCTGACTGTGACGACTTAGGACAATACAATGTACAGGCCCGCACCCGAGGCACAGTCACAACTGTCAGGTGTGTCAACCACTGATGCCTGCAGAAACATGACATACATTGTTTGTGTCTCCCAAAAACAGGTGATGATAGGGACACAGCAGCAGACGCTGAGGAGTCCCAGTCCCAGGCTCAAGAGGATGCCGAGCTCACTGGCGTCGTACAGCCTCTGTCCTCCTCGGACGATGAAGAACAACCTGGCACATCCGGTGCAAGTCAACATGCTGCACCAGCAGGACCACCAGCTGCAGCACCAGCAGGTCCACCAGCTGCACCCCCTGCACCCACCCCTCCAACGACTGTCACCACGAATACCATCCCTGCCGACATGGACAGAATAAGGAACAACACCAGCGCAGTGACCCTGGACCAACCTGGGGCCATGGACACCACCACCACCACCAACCCCCAAGGTGGACCAGGGTTATCTGTGCGTGCAACTGCACACACTGCACATGTCAGCAGGGGTGGTGGGAGGGGTGGGAGACAGAGGTCGCTGCTTGCAGACGTTGCTGGTGTGCATGAAGACCCACAACTGGTACGCATAGCTGATGCGTACCAGTCCAGCACCGGAGAGCTCAGCCAGGTAGTGGGGCTCCTCAGAGACATCAAACAGCAGCAGGCTGCCCATCATGCCCGCTTGGACTCCCACATGTCCCATGTGGAGTCACACATGTCACGTGTGGACTCCCACATGTCACGTGTGGACTCCCACATGACCCGCGTGGAGTCCAAGTGGGATGTACTACATGAGATGACGGCGGTGCACAGGGACATTTTACAATGCCTCCGCCAGATGAACAGCAACCAGTCCACACCTCCCTGTGTGCCAACAACATCTGGTACCGAACAAACTGCAACTGCCACAGGGAGGAGGAGGACTCTGGCGGAGAGTCCCCTGCACCGCAGCAGCCTGCACTTGAGGGCCCCCCCAAGAAGAGGGGTCGTCCGAGGAGGAAAGTGAGAGGCTGATGGCCAAGCGCAACTCCCAGGAAGCCTGAACCTGTTCTGGATTTTCGCCTTTGTGCACAGACTGTTCACCCTGTTGATGGCAACACTACTCCCACACATTGCATGGGGAGTACAAGTTGGAACAATGTGTCAGACAACTGTGGCCCCGATACTGGGGATCCTGTCTACCTGGACTTTCTATTCATCTAGGAACTTGGGATTGCAAGATTCATGTACAGCACAATCCATCCTATGCACTATTATCACAGATGTATCACAATAAACACAATAATACACCATACTTGCCTCTGTCGTGATTCCAACGTGGGTACTGTTATGGGGATGATGAACAACAAAATTACACTGTGTATGCGAACTGCAACAGCAAGGACAACACAGGCATGTGAGTACAGGCAACGTGACACATATGAGGGAGACACACCACCAGGGCTACACAACACATACACACCTAGGCCATCTGACTCATTGCCTACACTGATGTTGCCAGGGAAGACGGTGCAATGCACAGACACCACACCCATTCCCAGTTGTAGTCAAGTAGCCCACAGGTGCAGTAAGCAAATGGCAGTCAAATGTGTGACCACAGACAACGCACATCACTAAGTGAAGCACAGGTTTATTACACAGTAGCAACATGCCGTAACCACTACAGATGCAAGGTAACCCCACCTGGTAGCGGGCACACAGTCAACAACTGTAGACAGAAGGAAGTCCATGGGTGTGGCGCACATCACCTGTAGGGACACAACAGCTACCAGCCTGGATGTGCAATCACGTTGTCGGTGGACACAGTTGACCAAACGAATCTGAAAGTACCCTGTGAAGGACAGAAATGACACACAGTCAAAAGCAATGGAGTACAGGACAGAACAGCAAAACTCATGCACAATACATGTTACAAGATACCCACCCAGAACCAAGTTAGCATGTCAACACTGTTGGGGAGTACAGCCCACCTGTCACCACACATCGCAACACACATCCAGTCAAGTAGCCCATGGACACACTCCAACAGCACCAGAGCACCACCCACACATCATGCCAACTCACATCATTGACATGACACCTCAGGATACTCACATTCAGCTAAAGAAGTTGGTGATGAGCTGTGTGCGGACATCACCATCACCATCATCATCATCATCGTCACTGGCATCGTGGTCCAGGCCAGGATCCTCCACAGGTGGCGGATGTTGGTCATCGTCATCCTGGATGAGAGGCAACTCCTTCCGCACTGCCAGGTTGTGGAGCATGCAGCAGACGATGATAATCTTGCACACTTTCGCAGGGGCATATGGGAGGGACCCTCCGGTCTTGTCCAGGCAGCGGAAGCGGCTCTTCAGGAGACCAAAGGTCCGCTCAATCACTCTCCTGGTCCGACCATGTGCCTCATTGTAGCGCATCTGGGCAGGTGTCACAGGGTTCCTGAGGGTGTCAGCAACCACGGCATGTTGGGGTATCCCGAGTCACCTACGGACAGACAAGTGCACATCAGCTGACTTGGAAAAGTGGGCGGAATACTACAGATCAGATCACACACAATGGCACAAAGTCAGTACACACCGACAAGCCAGGCACGCTGGTTCTGCATCTGTGCCATCAACCTGGGGATGCGACTACTCCTCATCACAAAGGCATCGTGTGCTGAACCAGGGAAACGGGCACACACGTGTGTGATGGTCATGTCTGCAAGACACACCACCAGTGCATTGACCGAGTGGTAGTGCTTGCGGTTCCTGTAGGCCTGCTCCTGGGCCTGTGGTGGTACCAAAGCCACATGTGTCCCATCAATGGAGCCAATGACATGCGGCATCCTCCCCAGGGCATAAAAGTCACTCTTCACGTCAGTGAGTCGTCGCATGATCTAGGGAAATAGATGTACCGGTTCAGGAAGAGCAACATTGCCGCCAAGAAATCGCGGAGCACACGGCTGAACATGGTCTGTGACATCCCACCAGCAGACGCCACAGTATGTTGGAAGGTACCGGTGGCAAAGAAGTGTAGGGCTGCCATCACCTTCACCTTGGGGGTCAGCGCTGTAGGATACGGCCGGCCAGGCTGCAAATGTGGGGACAACTGCACTGCCAAATCCTCAATCAGCTGCCTGGTGAAGCGGTACCGTCGGATGCTGTCCCGTTCCACCATCGTTGCCAGGTCTGGGAATGGCCGATGGACAGCAGGAGCCCTGCAGTGCAGAGGAGAAGTAAGCAAGATCGTCAGTCACCCCACATATGCGGCATTGAACACACTCAAGATCCCAACATACATCATCATGAGGCACAACTACATGAAGTGTGCAGTACCGGAACGACATGTATGGTACATACATGGCCAACATCTGTCAACACGGTCCTACAGGTGGCATCAATTTGTCCCAGGTTGGCCCATTGGATATCATGATGCTGTGTCACAGTCACCCCCCAGTGACATGTGAGGACAGATGTGCCCCAGGCACCACAGCTCAACGACAGGCACATTCCCAGGGACCCTGTAATGCCACATGGACACTGGCATCACCTGGAGTATCATGTGTACACCACAACAAAACAAACATGACCCCCACAGGTAGTGGCCACACTTGCCATGGCAGGAGAGCCATGGACGTCTGTGACACACACGCACAACATCAGAGTCCATGCACACACAACGTGGATGTGGAGACTGTCTCCCATTGTGCACATGAAATCAGAGACATTGTAAACACTACATGCACAAAGACTGTGGAGGGCCATCACTATTGTGCCACTGGGACACCCTGGCTCAAACATACCGTCCCACATGGGACTCACGGGGTATGTGACATGACATACACAAACACCACTGTGAAATGTGACCATGGCACATGCACAGATATGAACAGTTGCACATCACAGTGGTCACGTACACGTAACACCCAGGATCCTGTCCCCATTAACACGTGCACAGCCTGGGGGTGGCTGCCCACAGGTGACACCCACAGGACAACATGTACACCAACATACACACAATAGGAAATGCAGCCTTACATGCCTTATGATAAGGTTTGGACAGGCTGTCGTGATGTAGGTGTGCCCCTCACTCCCTGGGAGCTATCTGTGGCTGGCATATGTCCATCTGAGACAGGCATGCTGACATATGCCAGTCACATGTACAGTGATGCGTTGAACAGCAATGGACCGATCGGTGCCTCCGGCCGGCCCATTGCTTTCAATGTGTGCGGGTACAGCGTTGTACCCCTGTGCGCGTTGTACTGCAATGGACCGATCGGTGCCTCCGGCCCGGCCCATTGCTTTCAATGTGTGCGGGTACGCGTTGTACCCCTGTGCGCGTTGTACTGCAATGGACCGATCGGTGCCTCCGGCCGGCCCATTGCATTCAATGTGTGCGGGTGCAGCGTTGTACCCCTGTGCGCGTTGTACTGCAATGGACCGATCGGTGCCTCCGGCCGGCCCATTGCTTTCAATGTGTGCGGGTACAGCGTTGTACCCCTGTGCGCGTTGTACTGCAATGGACCGATCGGTGCCTCCGGCCGGCCCATTGCATTCAATGTGCGCGGATGCGCGTTGTACCCCTGTGCGCGTTGTACTGCAATGGACCGATCGGTGCCTCCGGCCGGCCCATTGCATTCAATGTGTGCGGGTGCGCGTTGTACCCCTGTGCGCGTTGTACTGCAATGGACCGATCGGTGCCTCCGGCCGGCCCATTGCATTCAATGTGTGCGGGTACGCGTTGTACCCTGTGCGCGTTGTACTGCAATGGACCGATCGGTGCCTCCGGCCGGCCCATTGCATTCAATGTGTGCGGGTACGCGTTGTACCCCTGTGCGCGTTGTACTGCAATGGACCGATCGGTGCCTCCGGCCGGCCCATTGCATTCAATGTGTGCGAGTGCAGCGTTGTACCCCTGTGCGCGTTGTACCTCAATGGACCGATCGGTGCGCACCCATTGACAATGGGCTTGCCTGGCAACGGACGCGTTTTCGAATATTCGAACGAGTCGGTTGCTGGAAAATCAGTTGGTCACCCACAACAATGTTGCAAAATCATGTATGTCATGAAGTTGAAATTTTGAAGGATGCTGTGGGCGTGTTTTGGTGCTGCTATTCCATGGATTGGCCAGATTCAGAAGATGCAAACGACTTGGACCTATCACTTTGGACACAAGGGACAGTATCTGCCTCTCCAGCACATATATATTGCTGCATGTTCCCCTGAGAGCCCACTTGCCTGCACTACATGCTCCAGGACGACATCTGCCACTGCACTGCTGCTGTCTCTGCCCCTCTGGACCCTGCAATGGCACGTACTGTGGAGAGAGCCCCAGCCTTCAGCCTTGAAGAGAACCAGGCCCTGCTGGACAGCCTACTTCCACAGTACAGCAAGCTGTATGGGACACCAGGGGAGCAGGTGAGTGTTCTGTGCACTGCCTTTCTGAATGTGCATTTTGTCTGACTAGCAAGGCTGAGAGTCAGCACACCACTGGCTAGCAGGCTCACTGAGTAGTTGTCACCCCCATAGTGTGTAGTGACTTGCACTGGACAGGTATGGTGCAGTGACAGTGCTTCTGAACAGGGTTTTACTCCCCATGCTATGATACCATGTAGTGACTTCTGGAAAACTGTCCATGGGCAGCCGTGCACTGCCTGGGTACACCATGTGCCCCTGTGATTGCGACATGTATATGCAACTGTGTCATGCACGGATATGTTGCATGTGTAATAATGGCCTTATCACTTTGTCATCCTGACAGGCTTCTGCCCATCGGAAGCATGAGATATGGAAGGACATCGTCCGGGCTGTCCGGTCCGTGGGGGTCTACAAGCGCCGGATCCGCAACTGCCAAAAGAGGTGGCAGGACCTTCGGGGCTGGACCCGGAGGATTGCACGGGTCCAGCTGAAGCTGTCGCCTCCTCGCAGGAGGGGCGGAACACGGACCCTGACCCCCACATGCTCAGGATCCTGGCGGTGGTCTTTCCAGACCTGGATGGGCAGCTGAAGGCCAGAGAGCAGCAAGGAGGGGGTGAGTCAAAGACTGCACTGTGTACTCTGTCTAACATGTTATGTGCCCTCCTCGGGCCAGGTTGAACTGCCACAGTACAGCAGTCATGTTGTCCAGGAGCCATGTCCCTCTATTGTGCACTGCCCACTCCTCATCTGATACCCAGGTGTGGCCCTTACATGCAGGGAATTCTGTCACTTAGGACTGTGTCCTTGCAGTTTGCTTGACTCAAGGTGGGAGACAGCATCTGTTTCCCTGACTCTGTGGTGGGCATCATGGGTGGGTCCATTGCTTACACAATGCCTGTATTCTGACATGTATTCAGCGTGTTACTTTGATCTGTGGTCCAATTGCTGAGCTGATCCACCACATGTGGCTGGGGTACCTGGCACACACCCATGCTGCGGGTGGGAACAATGTTTGGGCCCCAGGAGTATGTATATGACGTGTGTCACACATACTTAGCCAGCTGCCTACAGTCCAGGGCTCATCCCTCATTCATGTGGGGCTGGACAGTCATGCCTACTCCAGGCCATACAATACACTCTGTACTCCCACTCCCGTGTATCAGAGGACACATTGTGCACAGTGTTTTGACCCCTCAGGTGTCTGCCTCTGTGTCAGTGTGCTGTGGATTAGTCGCCAGGACTGCTGTGGAGTTTCTTGGTAGGGGCTCAGCATGCCACTGGAGATGTGACCATAGGAGACGATACTTGTGTGACACATAGGTGTCTGATCAGCTGCCCATGCAGACTGGGGCATGTAAATGTGAAGTTCAGGCAGCTGTTCCCCATGCACAGCAGAGTGTGAGGGGCTCAGGTTCAGAGGGTAGTGTCACAGGTCTCCCATATGTCCAATAGGTATGACCTGGACAGATGAGGGTTAAGAGGATGTGTTGTGGGGGGATGTACATGTGCACTTGTGCAGCTCCAGGACTTGCATTCCCCATGACCTACTATTGTGACACAGTGCAGAGTGTTGTTGTCTGGCTGCAAAGTCATACATCACTGAGACAGTGATGTATGACTTTGCAGTCATGCCTCCGCCATGGCATGTGTCTACTGATTGGTGATCCTGCAGGGGAGTGACATGTGCTACATGCACACCATAGTGGCGCTGGCTATCAGGACATGGGTGCATCATGGTGTCTGTCGCTGGAATGCATCACATGCATTTCCTATTTGACTCTGGGCATCCCTTACATCCGTAAACCTGTACTGACTCAGTGGCAAGAGCTGTGATGTGTCCACACCGTGTCCTCTGCACTGTCCAACTACTGTGTACTTGGTGCATGTGTCAACACTGGGGTGTTGCAATCCAACAGACACCAGACAGATGGGTGCAAGGCCATGTGGGATGTGAGTGCCATGCTTGGCATCAGACTGACAATTGACTTCTCCTGTTCAATTAGGGCACTTTTAGCAATGTACAACTAATGATGCCAGGGCTTGCTCTGTAATGTGCTGTGCTCACAGTGGTGTGTGCGTTTGGTGCAGGTGACTGATGTCTGTCTGTTTCCCCATTGTTTGCAGATACATCCACGGCCACGGAAGGGGACAGCTCCACGGACCAGGAGGAGCCGGAGAGCCAGACTGGGTCAGCAGCCGAGGAGTGGTCGGAGGGACCCAGTGGCACGGAGGGCGAGGGGAGCCACACCGAGGAGTCCTCAGCAGCATCCACCTCAGCTGAGGACCAGAGCAACTCGGAGGATGACTCCCTTGTGGAGGCGGGTGTCAGCAGCCACCACACCCCAGCTAGTGTTGCTGTCCCCGCCACCACCAGCACCACCACCGCCCTCCCATCGGCTCCCATTCCCCAGGTCCGTGGAGGCTCCCATGTCCGGGAGCGTGTCTCCTTTGGGCCAGGCACCGCACCCCCTGCCCCTGTGTCCCCTGCTGCCCTGAGTGAGGAGTCTGTGTACCTCCTTCGCCAGCTCCATGTAGGGCAGACAGCCATGCTGAGTGTCCTCCATGCGCACACCGCGCTGTTGACTCAGCTGGTGTCGTTCATGGAGGGCATCTCATCGGGCATGTCTGACCTACAGAGGGGCAATAGGTCCATGGACTCCTCCCTGACGGCAGCAGTGTCCCTCCTCAAACGGTCCCTCACCCCTCCTGCCTCTGCTCCATCCACACTCCCCAGCACCTTACCCATCCCAGGCACACACACACTGGCACAGGCACACACCAGCACACACACATCCAGCACACTGACACACACGCCAATGACAAAACGCACACGCACGCACATTCAGGGGACTGAAGCCAGACTCACAGGGGATGGGGCCCTGGAACACACACACGCATCCACATGCACTGCGCAGTCCTCAGTTCCCTCTCCCTCCAAAGCACCCTCCCTTGCCTCACCTGCAACCCCAAAGTCACAGCAGCTCTTCCTCTGTGACCTCGGCCTCTTCCCCACCGATGAAGCTGCTCCAGCATCCCGGGGGAAGAGGAAGCCCACCCACACGGAGCAGAGTGCCCCTCGCCCCGGACACCCTCCCCCAGGCGCAGACGGACTGAGGCCCCCACCCGCAAGTCCCCCGGAGTGCTAAGAGCAAGACCCCGCCACCACCCTGCAGCTCAGGCACAAGGTCTCCGTCCTCCATCCCTCAGGCCCCCACTGCACAGGTGCCCCCACCACACCCTGCCCCAGGTTCCCCCACCCACAGATATACCATCCCCAAGATGCTCCGGCCTTCTCCCCCTGCCACTTGCTCTCCCAGCACCACACCCCCCGCTGCGCTTGTCTGTGCCACTGATGTGGTGAGGGTGTCCCCCCTCTGTCCAACCCACCTTGCCTGTTCCCCATTCTCCTCCCCTGGAGGTAGGCACTGCAGTGGAGTCCACTACCGCCCTGTCTGACTTGGGCACTGCAGTGGCGGACCTGTCCACCCCATCTGCAGGGTCCACTGCAGTTGTGCCGGCACCCACGACATCTGTGTCATGCCCCCCAGTTGTGCCGGCACACACCATGTCAGACACCTCCACTGCAGTTGTCAGTGGCTCTCCTGCACCCACCACCCCTTCCCTGACTCCCCCTGGTGAGCCCTGATCCTGTCCCTGCGGTGCCTGGCCTGCCCCCCGGTTGCCCCTCCTAGTGGATTGTCCCTGGTATTGTGCAGGCATGCGTAGGGTGACATCTGCCAGTGTCACCCTGTTTGAACTTTGACAATGGACTGGCCATTGGCCTTTGCTCTTTTTTCAGGACTTCGTTTGGCCTCAACACATATGCTGAATAAAGCAACTTTCTTTTCTCTAGTGCTCATGCTTCAGATGTACATGTTGTTGGTGCAGCTAACCATGCCCTTGCTGCAGTGATGGTGATATCTGGTCTCATGATTATGAAGTGTTACTGTGCAGGAACCCATGTGGTCCAGGGGAATGTGTCCTATCATGTGGTGTATCCATGTCATCAATAGCAGCATCTGAGGGTGTCATGTGTTCAGTATTTGGCAATGGGTTTCCTACTTACATTGGCAATTTCATATCTGTGGCTTCCACCCCTGCACATCTGTTGTGCCTGCCATCGTTGCATTTGTCTACTTCCCTGACCGTGTTGCCATCTCCAGTGGACATGCAGGTTTGGGCATCAATGGGGAGGGACTCATCCGTGTAGTCAGTGCAACATTGCTATACAAGTGTGTTGGATCTGTGCTGATGATTCCGTTGGCACATCCATGACCAGGCTGATGTGATGGGAGCCCTCATTTGGTGCTAATTGTTGATTGTGTGACCAAGTGCTCAGCTGACATGATGGGGCCCTACTGAGGCAACATATGGCACAGCTTTCCTCACACAGGAGTGGAGTCCCCTCATGGCAGTGTGTACACGTGTGACATTGCCTGCAACCAAGGTGTGTGTTGTATGTGCATGTCTGTGTGTTCACTTCCATTCATCTGCGCATGCTGTGATCCCTAGTGTTGTACCTGTTTGTGATGCTTGCTGACTTGAGCTATGTTCCCCCAAAGTCTTCTCCCTGTGTTCTCTGTGATGTGGGTGCATGGCACATTACTGGTCATCAGGGTGTCACCCATAGGTGTGTTTGCTGTCAGGGCTGAGTTTGTGTGCAGACGCAGATGGGTCACAGTCAGGTTTCCCCTTGGCACTTGTTGTTTGCCCCTGTCATGTGATTTCCAGTTTGTGTTATCTTTCAGTGATTGTGACATGTTGTGTGTGTGACTGCTGCCACTCCTCAGGGTCAGAGCTGCAATGTTGGAAGTTGTCTATGTGTGTTCTTTGTGGGTGACCTTGGCTTCTTCATTGGTGTGTGACTGTGGCTGGGATCCCATTGGTCGGTGTGGTATTGCCGTCATGTCCATGTACAGCGTAGTGTGCAGTGTGTCAGACATTCAGGAGTCTTGTTGAGTGTCCATGTGTGATGTGTTTCTACACCTTGGTTCCCACCCACCACCCTGGAATAGTCATGGGTGCATGTGCAATGTCACCAGTGCATGTGTACTTCACTGCTGCACATTGTTGGAGGTCGAGGGGTGTGGTGTTGAGTGTGTGCAGATGAGAGTTGTTGCCCGGCTAGGCCCCTGCCTCCATGTTGGCCTTGGCTTACTGGCCATGCTGATTGATTTGTGCTTGTGTAGGTGTGATGGTAGTTTGTTGCTCAGGACACCTGACTGTGGTTCATAGTGTGAACGACATTTAGCTTTGTCATCACAGTGGTATTTTTATTCAGCCCAGGGTCACCACATTGTGGGGGCCCTGGGGGTGGTGCTGTGGTGTGTCTGTGACTTGCTGTGTCAGTTGTTGTTCCTACGTGCCTGTGTGACATGTGTGTTTTGTGCTCCCTCTCACCTGACAATGCCTGCTTGCCCACATAGGGGATTTGGATCCATGAGTTACCTTAGTGTGGCAGTGTATGCACATCTGTATGATTGGTATTCAGCTCTCCTCATGTGTTGTGTGGTTGCCTGGGGACACTGGCACCCCCACCCCTCACCTGCTGTGTATGATGACAGTGTTGGTCTGCCTGTTTGTGTTTGTGCATCTGCACCACTGCATTGGCATATCTTGGGTGTGCCATTGGCTGTATGTTGTTTGGTGTGTTTCCCCTGCTGTCCCTGGGACTCCTAGGTCATCGGTCAGCACAGTGATCATGGTTTGTGTGTCCCATTGCTGCCATGGTATGGTATCTGTTCACCTCACATCTGCTGTCTCCACAGGGTATCTGCATTTGTGTGCCCATTGGTGCAAATATGTGGTTCTGCATTCTGATGGTCACTTCTGTCATTGTGTCATTGATGACTGTTGACGGTCTCAGCCCCCATGGGTGTTGTTTGTCTGCACATGGCCAAAGGAATGTTTCATTTGCACTGCAGTATTTGGCTCCCCCAATTTATGTTGCAATGGGACACATACACTACTTTGCCACAGATGAGTTTTTG